>CM054129.1:56278058-56886392 GCA_028751855.1 Ambrosia trifida | reverse complement strand
TTATATTAACAAAAATACTTATTAACATGTTCATAACATTAGATCATTAGTTTTTAAAGAGTTAATTTGGATTAAAAGAATCTGATGCAAAGCAGAAATAAGAATAGGATTATACCGAAGACGAGTTTTGAGACAGTTGATGTTATCTCTTGTTTGATTCAAATCACACTATCAAGATTCCTTGCTGGACGTTTTTGGATGATCACAACAGCAGGTTATCTTAGTTTTTTTTATAAGTGAATGAGGGAGGAGTTGAAGGTTTTAAGGGATGGTGGCTAGGGTTATTGGTGTATGAATGAGGATGAAGAAGGAGAAAGTGAGATTAAATAGGTAGGGTTTGGTGTGGGTTAAGTTAAGTGGTTTGGGCTAAGCGTTAGTGGGCTGCGAAAAATAAAGAATTTAAGGTGGGTTTGGATTGGTTTGGTTTGTTTATTTGTTTGTAAGGTTATAAAACAATGTTTATAATTTTTCTAACAAGATAAATTACAAACATTATTATTATTATTATTATTATTATTATTATTATTATTATTATTATTATTATTATTATTATTAAAAATGTTTGGAAATAAATAATAAAAATTAGACAAGGTAATTAAAGAAGTATGATATAGGTAAAGTGGTGATTTTACTAATTCAAAGATTAGGGAAAAATTCACGATGTTACACCGCTGTTCTCCATTAGTTACCTGAAAACATGCATGAAAGATTTGTCAACATAATGTTGGAGAACTCACAAGTTTTTTTTTTGTGTTAAATAAACATTTGTGTATCTCGTGTATGACCAATCATACGCTAGCTAAGCAAATGATCACTATGCAAACCATGTGTCCCGTAACCAAACCTCTTGACTGTTGTGCCTCGTGCATTGTACACCAAAGACAATGTATGGATAGTAGAATACTAACACTCTTTTGTATGTAACTGGTTAGAGCGACTAACCAAGAGTGGGGTTGTCAACCCAATAGATCTATTAAAGTGTTCCATGGCTTTGATAGCTAATGGCTACAGTGTAATGTAAAGACGAGGACTATTGAGATCTCATGAACCGATTGCCTCATGTTCCACTTGGTAGTCAAAATAGAATATACACCCGAATGATAATGAACTAGTTGTAGCATGGTTTCCCCCAAAATGTAAGAATAGTAAAATGGGGCCGTGAAAACTCACCTGATAGTGTGGTCTGATAACGTGAGATAGCTGCTGCTGGAATAATGGTTGCCATATGATTATTTAGAGCACGATAAATTGCAGATTCTTATTGTTTATCATAAGTGTTGTTCACCCGATATTTGTGGACCTTGGTTTTTGTGTATGTGGGCTACATTGTGTGCACGGGAGGTCTATATCCGTCTTATGTATGGTGGTTTTGGAAACCTTGGGTGTTTTAAGTAGGCTTTTATTGTAAACAGAGTTGTTTCCTCTTATAGTAATGGTCAAGTTGATGCCAGTCCAGCACGTGTGGTTGGTTTCTGTAAGCTGTGTACTTTAACAGGTGTTTATAACCTTCTTAGTGTTCATCATGGATCTAACATGTGTTAGAGCCTTCTTTACCATGTGTTCGGTTTAGCATAGCCGAACCTAGACTATAGTAAAGGCCTCGATTTCGATCATGTAGTATTCACAAATGAGTTTTTACATCTAATAAAACATGGCTGGGGTTACTAGGGTCGATTTAAGGGTGAACATGATAAAACCGATTAGTATAACCCGTTAAAATATAGTTTAAGCTTCATTATCAAAAGAGTGGATGTTTAGCTAGATATCAAGTTTTACAAAGCCTCTTATACGATGTAGATCATCTAGGTGACATGTTGTGCGCTTCGTGGATGCATTTAACACTAAGTGTGAGTGTGTTAGTTGATTAAGATGAGTGTTATCACATAAAAGGGATGGTTCGGGTGAAACATACTAGGGCCGAATAACAAAGAGATCAAACAAGTGTTTGTGAGTCATACCTAGTGCAATTTGATAATAGATCGATGTTAGAAGCCTTATGTGCCTTCCTTCGAGCTTTAGCCTTCCAATGGAGCTCGTGAGGGATTGTTTTAGAGCTTAAGAATGGGTTGGGTGTGGGAGTGGCTTCGGCCGAGTAGAATAGAGGAGAAGGAGAGTGGTGTTGTGTGTTGTTGGTGCAAGGATTCTAGTTCATCCAATGCCTCCTTTTATAGTGCAATTGATGGCAAGGGATCTCTTGCTTTCCCATTTCTTAAACAAGTGGAGTTTCTAGTTTAGTGAAAGTGTGATGTTAAGTATGATCAATCAACAAAGGAATGAAGTGACTTGTGGTGTTTTCACTTTGGCCGAAATTGCAGGCTCCCAAATAGGTAGTGTTGACTCTAGTTAGGAGGTTATCACCCTTTTGTCTTGTTACTACTTATGTGTAAGTGTCCATCATCCTAGATAGCTTCCATCACAAGTCCCTTGTCATGTGTCATTTTGTACGTAATTTGCCAAGAGATCCTTCAAGGAGTGTGATTGATGTACGACTTGACAATGCACATGAATGGTTTCTAGGTAAGCTTCTTTCGGCCAAGTTATTTAGAGGGTGAGGGATATTTGTTTTATACTTGATGAGGTAAGGTATCTAGCTTAGGTAGTTAAAACAATGGAATGTTTTGCTAAATAAGTGATAACTTGAAGGAATGAGAATGTTGTAGTCTTGTCCCATCATAGAAATCCGCTAAGGGTGTCAAGAGTGTGTCAAAATCAAGTCTTGCGATAAGTATGATTACAAGTAGATCACAACTTTTAGAATAGCTCCTAGACTTGAAATAGACCTTGTGTTCCTTGGTGTTGTTTTGGCCGAGAAATGGAGGAAAGGGGAAAAGAAAAGTGTGATAGGACTTGTTGTGTATATAGGTGTTTTGTGTGTGCTCTTGGTGATATATAGTGTGCCATGTACATGTATGCATATCCATAAGGATTACTTGGTTTCTAAAGGATGTGGTAAGAATAGATGTCATTAGGATAAAGTTAAATGTTGTAGTATAGGTTAGAAACTAATAGTTCTTAGTGAAACTTAGTTTAGTTTGACAAAGATCTAGGGATCTTATGTCGTGTATATGTGTGTGTATATCTATATATGTATGTTGAGTGTAAGAGGTCGATTTACATACATAGGTTAACATGTATTTGATTTACTAGATGGATAGGACACATTTTCATGCACATGTGTAGGTAAATCCAACTTAGGTGTTGACAAGGATGTCAAGATTTGTTAATCATTTATGAATAAGCTATTGTTGGATGATAGCAGGCTGTTGAGTTTCGATGACGATATCAACATGTATTAGCATTTCAGTTTCAGCTCGAGTGTCAGATATGTTAGCCAAAATGGCTAGATAGCCCTTACGAATACACTTCTGGGCTTTTCAAAAAGGAGATGATGCCCACCATGGAACCACCACGCTCACCCTGGATAGATAAATGCTCTCCACTTGGGAGGGGATACGAACAATATTCTCCTGACAGAGAATTTCAGCGTGCTGCTTGGACAACCAGTCCATCCAACTACGAGGTCAAAGCTACCTAGGGTGATAGGTAGGAGGTTGATGGCAAACAATTGCCCATCCAATTCGAGCTTACAGTCACTATGTATATGGGTTACCTCAACCGGCTTCCCATCATCCAATTCTATAGAGTACGGGGTATCAAGAAGAGTAGGAACCATCCCTAATTGTTTGCTAAGTTTCGATGACACAAAACTATAGTTCGCACCAGTATCATATAAAATAGAAGCAAGAGTGTCGTTCAAGGAGCACGTACCCGTCACGACATTGTTATCAGTCCTAGCGTCCCCAAAGCCAATCACGAATGCTCTCCCACGAGCCCCATTGTTGTTGTTTCCGTTATTTTTGTTGCCAGCATTGGTGGTGTAACAACCGGCAAAAATGAGGTAATTCCGTACTAATTAATTAATGTGTAATTAACGTAATTAAGTGCTGATACGTGTTAATTATTTAACTGAGGCCTTAGAGAATAGTAAATTTCCATATGATGCATAGGAATGCATGCTTTTAATGGTAAAACATGATAGGATCATGTGCGAATAAACTTATCCGGTATGGACGTTGGTGATTACCCGGTAAAAATTAAATAAACGAAAAGGATCCCGGACACCCAGGATATAAAATAAAGGGTATTTTCACAAAATATAATGAGTTTTGGAACTCCAAAACCATAAGTGAAAACCTTCCATACAAATCTCCCGGTAACGAATAAAGTTCGCGTACCGCACCCGGTACGCGTATAACTCATAATTTTACCCGACAAGAGCCTAAATAACCAATCAACACTTAAACTAGGCTATGTTTAAGGGTTATTAGATGCACTTTTAATTTCCGAATAACACACGATTAAAACCCGAAAAATACCCGAACGACACCCGAACGACAAAGGATTAAACTTAACAAAACATTGGTAAATATTTTGTGTTGTGGTCCCCACCCAAACCCCCTTAGAACCGGCCACCCCTAATTCCATACTTCAAATCTTCTTTTGGTGTACTAAACAATCTAGAAAGGATATGCAAGTATGGGATGGATATTATATGAGATACATGGTGAGATTGTTCATGTACTAGAAGATTACAAGCCATCCCTTTTTCTTTGAAAATTTTCGGCCAAAACATCCCTAACCCATTCTTCATATGATCACCTAGTACCAATGCAACCATGAATCAAGGGATTCATATCTACGGGAGATTTTTATAAGGGATTGTGGTGTCCTTCAGAAATTTATAAAATCTCCTCCTTCCTCTTTATATCTACGGCTCATACACACATATATAGATATCACCCAAGATCATTTAGTACGTCACTTAATCCTCACAAATCCTTGTTAGATTACATGCAATCTTGGAAGATATTGAAGTATTATAAAAGAGACAAGTAAGAATACTTGAACATCAAAGCAAAGTTCATCTTTTTCTTTCTTCTTTGGGCCGTAGGTTTGCAAGCATCCATACACTCACTTCTTTCAAGTTTTAACACCTCCAAATCACTCCTAAACATCCATCCTTCAAACCCCCATTGTGTGTTTCAAGCTTGGAGCTTAACCACTAAGGAAGAACACACTAAGCCCCATCATAATCAAGCATTAAAAGCTTCCCTAGCCTTGTGCTAGTTGTAAGTATTCTTGATCATGTTTTGTCTTAAAAAAGTTTATGTTTATTAGCTTAAAGCAAGTTGTACAAGGGGTGAACTTGAATAAGCTTTTCATAATAAAACATATGATTTTTAAAGACTAAAATGGTGTTTAACTAGTGTGAAATAATAGAAAATTTAGTGATGGATGTTAAGTATTCTTGTAGTTTTTAATAAAATGATGAATACATGAAGAAAAATAGTGATTTGAGTAATACTTGTTAATGGAACTTGGATGAACCTAAAAATGATTTTAATCATCATAACTTAAAGATATAAGACTTGTTAAAGTGTTATTTTTGTTAGAAAACTAGTATTGTGAAAATTTCATCATCAAAGTCTACTAACTTGAAAAATGTAATTTGGACTTGTTGGACAAAATACACAAATAACACATATTAGTAGCCTTATTAAGAATATATGAGACTATTAAAAGTGTTAAAATGTGAAAATAAACTAACATTGCAAAAATGATCCATTAAAGTCTACTAGTTTAGTAGGAAAATGCTAATCTTGAAAGTTAGTATGGAAAAATGCAACTTTTATAAGTTAAGGGGCTAATGTTGTAACTTTGAAAGTTGAGGGACTAAAATGGATATTTTAGAAACTTAAGTCTAAAAATACACCCATGGAATGTTTGGTGTCAAAAGTATAAATAATAATTTCCCAAGGTAGATTTGGTAAATACTAGTAAATATAAACATGTATTTTGTATAAAAGTGTATTTTTATAAAATAGAGTTTTATAAAAATATGGACTTTTTCTAACATATGGATTTATATAAAAATAAAGGTTTTTATGAAAATGCTAGAAAAATTAAAACTTGGGATAACAAATATAAAAATGAACACTTTTATATAAATGGGAATATAAAAGTGTTGGAACATTTTTGTATATAAGTTGTCAAGTTTTGTATTAAAAATACAAAAGTATTTTAAAACCTCCAAGTAATATGTGTAGGAAGTTAGAAAGTTGAATAATATTTCTAGAAAACACATATTGGAAAACTTGGGAAAAATTACCTATATATATATATATATATATATATATATATATATATATAAGCTAAGAAATCGGACTTGGACTTGTTAACGAACTAAGACGTAAAAGCGAACAAACAAGAAAAATATCATTACGTCAAGATAAGTAAAAATATATTTTAAGGAGTTAAAATATATATAGCTTGGGTGAAAAATTACATAACACTTTCCTAAGTGTTGGAAAATATTCTTGGGAGAAAATATAACATAAATAATCTAAAGATTAAAAGCGTTAAAACGAACGTATGGACTTAACGAGGAAAATACATATACATGCATACATATATATATATATATATATATATGTTCGGCTCGACGAAATTCTAGTATATTTACTTAATGGGAAAGTAAATATACGAGAAGGAAAACCGAGATGAGTAAATAATCTATACTATATTAATAAGCATATAGGAAGGGCAGAAATGGTCATTTACCACTTTTAAGAGATGTACAACACCTTAAAGCGTACTGTACAATGACTCCATGCACAAAAGCTTTGAACTTTTATAGGGTACAAGTTATGAAGCATCATTTACAAGCCTATTATTTCCATATAAAAAAACACACGGGATACACTTATTAGGGTTAAGGTTCTATGCTAACATTTCTTATCCGCCTCCATCCTCTCACTCCCCCACTCTCTCTCCTTATCTATTCAAGGAGACAGATTGATGGTGTAGATTTCAACAGATCTGGTCTGATTTTGCTCTCATCGGTGGCTGTAGATGGTGGTTGTCTGGTTAAGTTAGCTATTCCTCATGTTTTGGATCTTCTAATCAACCACTTTGGATTTCACCACTCGACAACCCTAAGGTAAGTTTCTAATCAACTTCATTTCTGGTGTCTGATTGTTTTTATGGTAAATAGAACATACCAGTGACTTGTGGATATTAATCCTCAACCTCACCTCAGTTACGTTGTTGCATGTAGATCGGTGGTTTTCTGTTATCTCTATTCGACACTAGAGAATTAGAAATTGGTGATTTTCTATCTCTATCTGGCACAAGATCGAATAGGTTTGACCTCATGGTAACTTTTTTTAACTATATGTACCGATTTTTGTTATTACTTGAGTCGGATCTGTGTAATAATTTCAGATCTAGGTTGGGGGTTCCTAAATGATAGTGGTTGTGGGTGAAAGGCAATAATGATGACAATAGCTTTCTTAAGAGCCAGGTTAGCACATTGGATAAATTATACTAATTATTTTTCAGTTACTGCCGATGCATCTTATAATTCTTGCAATATTTGCTACAACACATTATCTGGGAGTTGATGACTAACATGAACTTCATTGGATACTTGAATATTACTTGCTGCCAAACCAGAAGGTATTATTAATCATTTTTGTTTGTTATTTTGCATTAGATTTTGATAATTCATGGAAAATTGCAAACTTGAGACCAGGATTGATGAATACTCATAGAATTGGTAGTGGATTTTCATGTGGAAAGGTACTTAATAATTTATTTTAGACGTGTTTAGCTAATCATTCGTGTTCATCTTTTTCAGGGATTTCTTTTTCAATGTAGCAGCCACAATTATTCAAGTAGTCACTCATGTATTGTTTACAACGACAGCGTCAACAGATTCGTTATTTGTTCTGCATATTTGATTTGTCAATATTTCAAAACTTATCTTTCATTCATGTTATTCATTGTGTGTATTTTGGAGCAATTATCGATTTTTACTTTTTTAAATGGTTTTAGATGGCTATTTTTCTCGGCCAAGTCAACAAGTGAATGGTGTTTTAGGTTCATCAGGCCTCCGACACTATCTTGAGGTTGAAGATCAGAAAATTTGAGGTATCATTTTCTTTTCATTATTTGGGGTTCAATTTGTTGTAAGTTCAAAAAAACTATTGACAGCCGCATTAATGCTAAATTCATGGTTCAAGAAAATGGGTAAAGCGTGCGCCTCAAGGTAAGCGCTGATAAAACGCCTCTGACGCAACGCCTCATGAGGTTATTTTGTACGTGCACCTCGAATGGCCGAGGTGCTAAGAAAACTCGCGCCTCATGGGACTGTGTGTGTTTTTAGGTGTGATTTTGATGTTTTAGACTTTCTATGTCAAAATTTTATTTTTTATGTGGTTTTTTAAGTTTTAGACTTTCTTAGTTAATTATTTTGTTTTTTATACGATATATAATTTTTATATTTATTTTTTATTCTCGCTTCTGGCTTACGGCTCGGTTCCCCACGACGCTTACGCCTCGTGAGGCAAAGGGAAAACGCCCCTAGGCTCGATTCCTTTCATAAAAACATGAGCTATTACAAAACTGGATTTGAAAGCTCTAAAGTTGAATTTCAGAAGTCAAATTATAAAGATTATTATTTTAAGGGGCCAATTCCTTCCACCATCGTTGTCTTAACATAACTTATTGATCTGTATGTGTTTTCCACTTTGTTTTCTATTTTTTGGTATTTTTTCTAATGAGATGGTTGGATATACAATGTGATTAATTCCATATTTTTTTTTGTTTTTTTTACTATATTTGTCTTGACAGGAGAATTAGTGACTTGACAGAGGGAGTTTCTACCTTTCTGCCGCTAGCGAGCATGAGATACTGCATCATTTGTGGGCATTTGGTTTTTTTATGATTACTCTCTTTATAACAAATGAAGATATTAATTACAGTCATATAGAATAATGCATTTTGAAAGGTACTTAGGAATTGTTTGATCTATGGAGTATGGACCAATTCATGACCATTTTGGGGTTATGATAAAGCTACATACTTTGCTTTATGCAAACGCCATCGTATGCTGTTCTTTTTTCTTTTGTGGCACCTCAATATTAATAATACTTTTCCATCAATCGATTACTATAGCTCTACCTTCTTTTTACCATCAAACAATGAATAAAATGCAGCTGGATATTAGTACCTTGACATGTGTTATTTAATTTTTTTTGCATTCATTTGTACTTTTGTAAACAAAAAATAGCACGTGGTATGATGTACATCGTCTGGTTTCATGGGCATTAATCTTGATTTTATTTTTTGTGTTTTCTGCTATGTTGAATGATGTGAAAATCTTACTGTGATGGTATCATTCGTCTTGTGCTTGATTGGCTTCTACCGGATCGTTGCTGATCGTTGCTGGTGGTGACACTCTTATGCACCATGTTGTACCTACTCTTCCCCATTTATTCCGTCTATTTCCTCAATCCTCATCCGACAACCCGGTTGAAAATTCAAAGCTTAGACATGTTCTTTGGATGACTTTAAGTTCAAATCTTGTATTTTCATTTGTTAATTTATTATATCTACTTCAAATGTAAATCAAGAGAGAAGGTAAAAAAGGTTCTTGCATTTGGGTTACCTAGAAATCCAGTCAGTCAACTGTTTGGTTTCTTTTAAAATGGGGAAAATTTTGAAAGAGTGTAGAGGGTACAAAATGGTGAAAGACTTCAGCTTCAGAATTGGTCTGCCCACAAGAATTTACTAAAAAGGTGAAAGACTCCAAAAGGTGGTCTGCTCACACTGCCAAATGGTGCCCACTAAAATAGTGCTCTGGCACAACTCCTATAAAGTCACACCTTTATAGCTGCAATAGGGTTAAATAATAGGGTCTTGTGAACTAGGGCATGAACCGATGTACAACATTATTTATAAGTATCATGCCTCCATTAAATGTATAAAATCAAAGATAAAGTTCACTAATTTTGGTTCATGATTTCTGAATTCTCTTCCCATATCGATTCAAAATTTCTCAACCTAGACATGTTGTCATTAATGTTCTACATTTCTGCACATCTTTTATTAATGCAACTTATTTGTATATATTTGCCTACCTTTATTTGTAACAGGTTAAGTGATATTGATTTGCCCTCCGGTTGATATACCTAATATTTTATTAAACAATAAGTTATACACCACTTTAGTCGTCTCATATTTGGTTTGAAAGTCGCCTAGACAATATATCAATTAAAAATGTCCTTTGGTTTTAGATTTATTATTTAACCATTAACGTAAATGTTATATTGAAATATTTAATTAAAAGAGTTACATTCATAGTAAGGTTTTGATCAATAAAGCTTATGATATTACATTTTTGGATTGCAAGCAACATTTACTCTTTGGCAACAAATAATAATAAGAGCAAATGTAGAAGTGAAAAAAAAAACACACACTAACCACTCAGTAAAACAATATAAGAAGAAAGAGAAAAAAAATAAATATGAACTCATGTAAGACCATGTGTAATGGTGAGTGAAATTTGATAGGTGAAAGAGACATTTTTTTAACACTTGGCAATGTAGGACAACTTGGTGGGTGAAAGGGGCAAGGGGTGTAATGGACAATGTGTCTAATCTCAACCGCTTACCTTATTTATAGACAAATCAATACTAGGATTTCTGAAATGCATGTATACACATGTAGAATTTCACATATTTATTGCCGAACACCGTCACAAATAACTCGAATATAAACTTGAACATTTTTAACTAAAGTGTAAAATTGGATGATCTTAATGTTTATGTTGTGAATAATAATTTAATTTCCGATACACTTGCGGTCTTGAAGTATTATTTAATGTTAATGTTACTATTGTGATCCTATATAACTAAATTCAATTCTTTTAAAATATAAACTATTAGCCAAAAATAACATCTTCCTTTCTTGGGTTTGTGTGCATTTTTTTGGTCAATCTATTTTTGTCAAATATGATAGATAAATTGGCCTAACAAAAATGCTTACAATCATGCGTGAGCGAAGACTGGAACGATACCATTATGTTTTGAATCTTCAAGACAGGCCTTATATTTTCTTGCGTGTTATCTCTGTTATTGGTACATTTTGTTGAACTGATAATTGAAGGCGGTGACATTGAGGAATATTTCTTGGATCTCACACAACATATAGTTTGGTATGTTGTGCTATATTGTTTGGGTACATTTCATATGGGTTGTCAGCGGTGAAAGAAGACTCTACCTTGTATTACTTTATAAAGATGTATGTCTATTTTGTTGGTTTATTTTATTTTATTTTATTTTATTTTTTTTGAACGGCTTGTTGGTTTATTTCTGATTTACATAAGAACAAATACGCACGCTAGATATAGCACGTGAATGTTGATAAGTTAACTTAATTGAGTTGAACCATATGACACGAATAAGTACACTAACTTAAGGACTATACACTATATCTCGAGACGATTGAAAAACTAACATAAAATGAGTACCGCGTTGTGAATGTCGTTGCCGCCGCATTGCGCGGGTTTCCTACTAGTATATATATACCGAATCGAGGAGATCCTAGTATATTTACTTAATGGGAAAGTAAATATACGGGGTGGTGAGTTGAGTCGGGCCGGGCGTTAAAAATATATTATCGAATGACAAGACCTTAGTATATTTATTTGAATGGGAAAATAAATATGCGGTAAAGTGAGTCGGGTCGAGTGTTCAAAATATATTATATCGAACGATACGATCTTAAGTATAATTATTTAATGGGAAATGTAGATGCAAAAGTGCGACTAATGCTTCGGATTGAACAACAAACTTATTTTGGTAAATATCGTTGGTGCGAAGGAGAGATTCAGTAGGTGCGAAGGAGGCTTTTTGTAGGTACGAAAGAAGAAGAAATGGTGCGAAGGAAGAAGACTTGGACGAATGTGAATATACTTTATTGTAAAGCTTGGTTCGACCAATCAGTTTGGGCGAACCTGCACATTCGCACAATCAATTTGGGCGAATGTGCAGTCTATAAATAGACAAGTTTGATTTTTGAATGTAACTTTTGGTCATTATTATTCCCTCCACTTTCTGATATTCTCTCTAGTGTTTTGTTTAACTCTTTTAACGTTCATACCTTGTTTGTAATCATATTTCAACGTGTAATCGAGTTGTTAATTAATGAAAAGCTTTTGAAAATGATGATCTGTGTGTTTTAATCTGTTTGACTATTATTTTGTGATAGTTTTAGGGATTCCGCACCTAAAACTAACTTGTTTGATCATTCTTTGTTGTTATACGATCCTTTCAAGCACATACAAAGTGGTATCAGAGCCATTCTGGATCAAACAACCACAAATTAATAGTTTCTCAGTTGATTTGGACCCAATTTTGGTCAAAAAGTTTCTGTTTTCAATGAACAAACTGATGTGATAAGATTTTGATTGATTACAACTTGATTTCGAGGTTAAATTGGATAATTCTCTTCATTAAAGTTGTTCCAAATCAATTCCGATTCAAAACCTGATTTAGATCATCAAAATCCATCAACATTTGATAAACATGATCAAAATTAACGGATATTCAAAGAATAACTGTTTTTGAATTCTCTAGGGTCGAAAGAGAGAGAGTGGACGAAAGTGGAATTTCTTTGGGTCGAACGAGGGATTTTGTGGTCGAAGGAGGTGTTATAGTGGTCGAAAGTAAACTTTGATTGCTTATTTTGTTCATTCGCCCAGTTGTGTCACCTTCGATTGATCGAACGGTCGAAGGAGCAGGAGAACGGTCGAACGAGAGGAGAAAGCGGTCGAAGGAGATTTTGTTATTTCAGTCCACATTCGTATCAATCAAAACGGTCGAAAGAGAACAATATTTCTCATTTGCACGTTCGACTGTACGAAGGAGTATCCTGTTTTAAAACATTTTTAATCTTTTCGTGTTTAATCATTTGCAGGACAAGATGTGGAACTTCCCAACAACGCCTAGACCTACTCAAGCACCACAACAGCAGACAACACAAGATCTATGGTCCGTTGCAGCCCAGAAGACTAGTCAACCATCCCAGCCAATCAATTACATGGCGATGACTAGTTCGGCTCCTCAACAAGTTGTTCAACCATTACAACAACCGGTTAACAACTATTGGGGAGTAGCAGCAGCTGCAGTCCATTCGCAGACGACCAACGCCATATCCACTCTTATTCATGATCTATCCTCAGGAAGCGGCAATCGTCCACCAAAGCTAATGGACATGAAGGAATACAATACTTGGAAGACGAATTTTAAAATTCATGTTGAGGGACAAGGACTTGAGGGAGCCGAGGCATGGCAAATGATAGTGAAGGGTTACGTTGCTCCTATTCTGGAGAATACTGGAGAACCGATACCTTTGGAGAATTTGGCAGATGATGAGAAGAAGAGGTTTGCGATAGAGAAGAAGGCATTCTCTCAGCTATCCTAGGCGATCAACACTGATTTGCTACATCAGTTTGGATCGTGTACAACATCCAAACAACTATGGGATATGTTGAGAAATCGACATGATGGAAATAAGAAGACAAGGAAGCTAAGGATGGAAGAGCTTCGGAAGGAATTTGAAAACTTCGGTTACATGGGCAATGAGACTCTAAAAGAGTTGGTTCCATGGTATTGCCATTTGCTCACTGAACTGTCGAGCTATGAGATCAGCATACCAATGTCAGAATTAGTAGATAAATTTGCTGATGCTTTACCACCTTACTGGAACCAACACATTGAAAGTGTTGAAGGAAAAGGATGCATACCAGTATTGGACTATTAACGAGTTCATTTAAAAGCTGGAAAACAAAGAGATGGAGGAGAAAAGAAAAGCTAAGAGAGCTCAGATTCCACAGAATCCTGATCTGTATATGAGTGGTACTTCTAACTCTCTTTCTGCTTCAAGTACTACTTCAAATGTTTCTCCTCACATAGCATGTGTATCCAATGTTGTTGAACCCACAAAAGCACCCATCAACTACCTTGCCCAAACTTCATCTTACACACCATCATACACACAACAACCTTATCAAACACCAAACTTTATTCCACCTTTTTCACCATTACAACAAGCTGCATGCTACACATCAAGTCAACCTCAACAACAACAACAATATCCTCCTCACATGAATCAGATGCAGATTACTCAAGCATAATCAAATCAAAACCCGATTGTGTTAGAGACCTCGAGTCTTAACAATGTGACTGTTGAAATTGCTCAACAGCATGTTGCTCTAGTATCTGCTATGGTTGCTTCTTACAACGGTTTGGTTGCGAGTCAAATTGGAAACAACAATCTCACCAATGAGGACTACGCTCAAATCGACAAAGAGGAGATGGAGCTTATGGACATTCAGTGGGCCTTTGCAAGCATAATGAGGAGAGCCACTAACTTTATTCAGAAGACTGGCAGAACTGACCTCTCAACTTCTCCCAACACCACATACGGATTCAACAAAGCAAAAGTTACATGCTTTAATTGTGGAGAGAAGGGTCACTTTAAAAGAGAGTGCACACAGCCAGCACAGCAAGGTAATAGAAACCCGTTCAATTCAACATACCAAAACAGACAAAATCAAAACCAAAATCAAGTTTCATACAACAGTCCCAACATCTCAAGCTTTCAACCACAAAACAATTACCAGAACCGTCAACAAAATACAAACACTAGACAATCCACAAATCAAAGCCAACCTCAACAAAATCCAAACCGAACCATTGTTCCTATCTCTACACCTAACACTCAAAACCAAAACCAAACTGACAATCAAAACCAAGCACTTGTAATTCAGAAAGATGAAGGTTTTGATTGGACGGGTATGCAATTGGGGGTGGAGGAGATTACCGCTGGTAACGTGGCTTGTGTGGCACAACAGATAAGTTTGGATGAAAATGAGGAGATTGAAGAGAAGGTTGTGATTGAAAAAGTGTCGGAGTTGAAAATTAAGGAAGTGAATGAGGATGTGATTGTAGAGAGTGAAGACAAGAAATCTGGGATGATTCTTGATTCTGTCACTGATGTTGGAGACCACTACGATTCAGCTTACTCGGATATAGAGAGTGAATCTGATTCAGAGGCTAGTGTGAATTCACTAGATGATGACATTGACCAACTGCTAGCTGAAGCTGATTTCCTGATGACCCGCAAGTCATGTATGGTGGATGATGCGTGCACCAAGATTGACTACTCCAAATTCTTCGCAGGGAAGGAAGCTCACTTCGCTTTAATGGCAATGACAGAACCTCCTAAACCGGTAAGTTCTGAATCTCAATCTCAAGTGTGTGCTAAATGTGTTAAATGTGCTGATTTTGAAAAACTGACAGATGAAAATAAGCTTCTCAAGGTCCAACTTGAGAGTGCCAAAATCAATTGTCAGATTTATCAAAAAGATTTAAAAGATTTCAACAAAGTTCTTGATGGTTATAAAAAGGATGTGTCTGAACTTAAAAAGACATTGTCAATTAAACAACTTGCCATTAATAACTATATCAATGAAATGGAAAATACTAAATTAGAAATGGCAACCATCAAGTGCTTTGCTGAAAAGGTAAACAAGAAGTTAGAGAGTTACAAGCACATAGCATATGTAGTTGACCATATCATAGAAGAACCCTCCCAGTCGAATAGTGCAAACTATAAGGCGGTCCCGTCTCCGGTATTGTTTGAAAACCACAATTTACATGCAATTCCACCGGAGACTTTAGTCAATTCTGACTCCACATCAGAAAACGAGCCTAACACTTCTAGTGTCGGGGATCCGTATTCTGATGTGAGACCTGTTTTGGGAAATAATGAGGGTGTGGTCGCTGCTGATGATTCAGATGAAGAAGATGAACCATCTGAGACGTTTGAAAATGAAAGTGATATCCCTGATGAAAATCATATAATCACTACTGAGCCAGTCTCACCGTCTCAGATCATTCATCCAATGGCAAATGCTCATCGTAAGAATGTGGTTAAGAAAAATGAAAAGTCTGTTGGTAAGAGTGTTAAAAAGAAAGAGGTAAAGAAAATTGAGAAAAATGTGAGCAAACCGGTTGAAAAGAAAATTGAAACTAAATCTGAGAAAAATGTGGTTAAACCGGTTGAAAAGAAAAATGAGCTTAAATCTGAAAAATCTAATGATATGAGCAACGAATAGTGTGACAAACCTGTCAAAATCTTCTATCGGATGCAAGGCTCCGATAAGATTTTATCTGATGATGAATATCCGATTAAGTTTGTCAATTATTCAAAAATCGAAAAGATCTGGCAGGAAAGTACGATTTGGTTTCCAAAATTTAAAAGAACCAATGACATTCCTCAAGAAATTTTAGATAAAATTTATTCGGATAAAGATGCCAAGGTCAATGTCACACAATTTGTTTTACCAGTTGTTAAAGCAAACAGTTTTATTGAACCGACTTACTCGAAGGACCCAGCTCCTGAGAGTTTAAGGAAACAATGCATGGTCGATCGATATCTCATTTCTAGTTTTTCCAAGTCGCCGATCAAAGAAAACTATGAGGAATACCGTGCGTGTTATAAGTGCGGGGAACGGGGACATATACTTGCCGCCTGCCCGTACGTACGACACAAAAGGCACGAGGTGGAGATGAGGCAATATCATGATTATCCGGTTGACAACTACGGTTATCCACAAAGACGGTATTTCCCTCAGCAAGAATCTTATTATAATCAAAACAATTTTACAACAAGAGGGAAAACCGTCCGATGACGTATGATAAACGCAACCGGATAACCACTGAGAAATCTGCTAAGAAACCTGTGATGAACTCAACTGCTGATAACAAAAAGGTTGCTCCTAAACCTAATGGAAAACAAGCAGTTGGACCTGTCTCTGTTAAATCAGAGAAGGTAACCAAGAAGGTTGCATTTAAAGAGGAAGTAAAGAAACCGGCTGAGACTTCAAAATCTCAGATCCGGATCTTGAAAAGATCTGAGCAATCCTGGTCATCTAAGGAATCTGAAGGAGCCTCAACTTCACAGAATGAGAAGAGTGAGAAAAAGAAAGTTGTGAGTGAGAAGAAAGGGGTTGAGTTAACCCAAGATGTTTGTGAATTGAAAGAATCTTTGAAACAACCCGTTCAAAGACCCAAGACCAAACAGGCTTGGGTCCCCCGAAAGATCTAACTGCTTTACTTTATATGTGCAGGGAGCTCCAGCTGGCCCTGTTAGCAGCCTATTGATTGTTGACACTGGAGCTTCTGGTCACATGACAGGGGACCTCACGCTACTCTTTGATATCAAAAACATTAACGGAGGTTATGTGGCATTTGCTGGTAATAAGGGAGGCTACATTACGATGGAGGGTAGTGTAAGCAATGGGGTCGTGACATTTGAGCGGATATCATACGTGAAACAGATAGATTACATTCTGCTCAGTGTTAGTCAAATTTGTGATAAACAATTTTCTGTGTATTTTGATGACAAATCCTGTTATATCTTGAAACCTGGGTTTGAACTTCCGAAAGAGTGGGTGATGCTGAAGGCACCGAGAGTAAACAACTTGTATATTCTCGATATATC
Source organism: Ambrosia trifida (assembly GCA_028751855.1). NCBI lineage: Eukaryota > Viridiplantae > Streptophyta > Magnoliopsida > Asterales > Asteraceae > Ambrosia > Ambrosia trifida. Next base: position 56,868,977 of record CM054129.1, on the reverse strand, counting down.
CAAAGCAATGACCACCCATGGCCAAGTCACGTGTTTCCTTTCTAAGGTTACAGAAAAAGAATCCATTATGTGGCATAGGAGAATGGGACACATCCATTTGAGAAAGATGAACCAGTTAGTGAAGAATGAACTTGTCACGGGAGTTAATGTGACAAGTGTGTTAGTTGCAAAAAGGGAAAGCAGCACAAACAGGCCCATAGACCAAAGAAAGTCAATTCCGTTGAATTGCCGCTTGAGCGTTTGCATATGGATTTATTCGGTCCAGTCAGACGTAAAAGTCATGCCGGGGAGTTGTACTGTCTTGTGGTGACTGACGATTATTCAAGATTTTCATGGGTAATGTGCTTGCATCAGAAAAGCGACACTTTTGATAACCTGAAGGTTCTGTTTACACGTCTGGAGAATATATATGGTCTGAAGATCAAACGAATCCGGAGTGACAATGGGACAGAGTTCAAAAACGCTCAGATGGAGGATCTTTGTGCAAACAAGGGAACTCATCATGAATATAGTGCTCCGTATACACCCCAGCAGAACGGTGTCGCAGAGAGAAAGAACAGGACTCTAATAGAGACGGCGAGAACTATGCTTGCGGATTCAAATCTTCCAGTCATGTTCTGGAACGAAGCTATTTACGCAGCATGTTATACTCTTAACCGTGTTTTGATAGTGAATAAGTTTGGCAAAACTTCTTATGAGCTGTTGAATCGACGCAAGACGAATCTGGAGTATCTAGAACCATTTGGTGCCCCGTGTACAATGCTGAATCCTTCGGAGAAGTTCGCACCAAAGGTTGAAGAAGCTGTACTTCGCTTATATTACGAGGTCGAAAACAAAAGAACTAGAAAAGTCGAGGAGTGGGCTAACGTCGAAGTACAAAGATATACACAAAATGTACAGGGTGGAGGTCCAGATTGGATGTTTGATTACAATGATTTCTTTGAATCATTCAATCTAGATAGCATGGTTGAAGAAGCTGTACTTCGCTTATATTACGAGGTCGAAAACACCGTGACTTCACCATTAGTGCGTCCGATCACGGTAAACCCCCATGTAGCTTCTAATGATACCACTGTTCATGTGATGGAAGAAGAGGTGTTCCAAGAAGCTTCCACAACGCTTAATTCATCAGATTCAGAAGATGAAGACGATGATGCAACAAGTGAAGCTATTCTGGACAACGCTACAGTGACACCACCAGTGAACCCAACTAATACTGATGCTTCAACATCGAATGTGGGTAATGATCTGGTTTCTACAGAGAATTTGACAACTCAAACGGGAGTACAAGTACCTGATTATCCGGAATCTAGGATACATCGGATACACCCGATTGAACAGGTTATTGGTGATCCTGGTAGCAGCGTGATGACAAGAGGGCAGCTAAGAAATGCTCAAGCACCTGAAAATATTGGCAACCTTGCTTTATATGCCAAAATACAAAAATCTGGTTTTAAAAATGACTGGTCTTTCGCTTGTTATGTTTCGCAGGTCGAGCCGCGGACATACAAGGATGCTCTTTTGGATGATGCCTGGGTGGAAGCAATGCAGGAGGAGTTGTTACAATTCCAGAAACTCGGCATATGGACGTTGACAGATTTGCCCCCTGGAAGAATGAAAATTGGAACCAAATGGGTGTTCAAGTGCAAGAAGGATGATAGAGGAGTCATAGTGCGAAACAAAGCTCGTTTGGTCGTTCAAGGTTTTCATCAGGTTGAGGGAATCGACTACAATGAAATCTATGCACCGGTTGCACGCTTGGAAGCTATCCGAATGTTCCTAGCATTTGCATCATGGATGAAATTTAAGGTGTATTAGATGGATGTAAAGAGCGCAATTCTTTACGGTGTGGTCAAAGAGGAAGTTTACGTAGGTCAACCGCCAGGCTTTGAGGACCATATTCACCGGGATAAGGTTTATGTGTTAAACAAAGCTCTCTACGGGTTGCACCAAGCTCCGAGACAATGGTATGAGGAGCTGAGCACGTACCTTCTCACGAAAGAATTCGAACGCGGACTGGTAGACTGCACATTGTTCACGAAACGAGCAGGAGATGATTTGCTTCATGTACAAATTTATGTTGATGATATTATTTTTGGGTCAACTAACGAACTTCTGTGCAGGGAATTTGAAAAAGTTATGCAGAAAAAGTTCGAAATGAGCGCAATGGGAGAAATGCAGTTTTTCCTAGGCTTACAGGTGGAGCAAAGACCCACGGGGATCTTTATTCACCAGACGAAATACATTTTTGAAGTCTTGATCTGATTCCAGATGGATGATTCAAAGCCGATGGATACCCCGATACAACCTAATCACGGGATTGGAGTTGACCTTAAGGGGGAGCTGACTGATCCATTTACATACAGAGCAATCGTCGGATCTCTGATGTATCTCACCGCGTCTAGACCCGATATAATGTTTGCGACATGTCTTTGTGCGCGATATCAATCGAAGCCGAAACAGAGTCATCTTGCAGCTGTCAAGCGTATCCTTAGATATCTGAAGGGTTGTCCATCAAAAGGACTGTGGTACCCTCATGATGATAATTTTGACCTAATCGCTTTTAGTGATGCAGATTGGGGCGGCTGTGACAAAGACAGCAAATCCACAACGACTGGATGTCAGTTTATGGGGAGCAGGCTCGTGACCTGGCAATGCAAGAAAAAAACCACAGTTGCACTATCCACATGTGAAGCAGAATACGTTTCAGCATCGAGCTGCTGCTCACAGGTTCTTTGGATCCAACAACAGATGGTGGATTACGGTTTGCGATTTCTTAAAACCCCTATTTACTGTGATAATGAGGCCGCAATCGCATTAACAAAAGACTTAGTAAATCACTCAAAGGCTAAACATATCCGGATTAAATATCATTTTATCCGTGATTGTTATGCTAAAGAGTTAATCGATATGGTCAAAATCCACACTTATTACCAACGCGCAGATCTTTTTACCAAAGCTTTTGACAAATCCAGATTTGATTATCTTTTAAAAGCTAATGGTATTAAAGAAAAACAGGACTGATCACCACCTCAGTCTATCACTTTTTAGTTTAAATTTTTTTACTATTTTCAGAAAAATTTCGAAAATCCAAAAACATTGAAAAATTTCAAAATCCATAAAAAAATTAGAAAATTTCTTTGCTGACTGCTATATCTTCTTCCCTTAGATTAATGCCGTCAGATTTCTGTGAACAAACGATATCTTGGGCAGTCACATATTTGAAATGCTCCAGCTTATCCTTGGGAACAGTAAACTCAAAAATTCATAAAAATTAGAAAAACCCAAAATGATTTCCTGGATAAAAAGGGGAAATGATAGTACATCAGTGGGGATATGACACATTGTAAAGAAATGTAATGCAATATAGGGCGTGTGTTTGAGTCTGTGTCATGTGCTGATAGGCTTCGTAGACCTATTACTGCGTGCCTGATACATACATATCAAACGATTTGTTGTGTGGATGAACTCCTCATGGGCATATGGTCTTAGTACCGTAATTTCGTTTGATAGGGTATTTGTACAAAACTCGGAGGTTTAGGGTCGTTATGTTATTAGTTGTCTGGGGATAGCCTCTCTGATCTTCTGCTGTAAGTCATTACGGACCTAGATCAGACAGGGTGTCTTTATAAAAGAGCTATATGCCAAATCCTAAACTTACCGAATTGAGGAACTTTCCATGTTATATGATGATCAAAGATTATCTATTACATCGTATTGATCACTGATGCAAATCATGATTTATCCAGGAAATCCACAATCTTGATTAGTCTTGAAGTATTGTGGATACTCCTCACTTGTAATATCTTCCATTTCAACTTCCTCAAAAGCAGGAACGTCACGGTCATCAGAATGATTCCCGGCTTCCTTCTCTGGTATTTTCGGAATGAAATTGTCAGCAAGTAATTCTTCCAAAGTCTTTCCTACTTGCTTTGCCAAACCTTCAAGTATCTCTTTTGAAATCGCCGCAGAAACTTCCCCATCCTCAAGATCAGGGTCATCAAACTCCAACTCAAATAGTTTATTGTTCGACTCAAATATCTCTGGAAATCTGCTGGTCATGTCGATCGTCTAGACTCGATCAGTGAGCATCTGGCGATACATGTTCTTGTCGTCTTCAGACAACGATTGCAGTTTCTCATTCCAGAATATACCTTCATCAACATTCTCTCCAGGAGTCTTAGAGCTCGACTCTCTACCCTTACTTGAGTCACGCTTCTCATATGTAAACTTGTCAGCGTTATCATCATCATCATCATCATCACTACTATCATCAAAAGAAGAGCCGTTTCCATCACTTGAACCATCATCTGAACCTCCATCATCCTTATCATCTTTCTTCTTCTTCTTTGTATCATTTCCTGCATCTTCATCAAGTTCTTTATCTTCTTCTTCATCAGATGGTTCGAAATCAACTTGTTCTTCTTCTCTTTCCTTATCTACTTCACCAGCTTGAATTTGAGGAGCTTGAGAGTACAAGTTCTTGATCAAATCATCCATATGCTTGTTACTCTTCTTCAACTGTTTGTTCTCCTCCTTCAAGGCAATGATTCTCCTGGTATTTCGTTGCTCGTGCTTCAGCAACTTCTTATTTTCTCTCTTCAACCTCTTGATAGTTTTCTTCAAAGCTTCATTATCATCAGCTGATGTGACTACGACCTCCAACATCTTCTTATCATTAGACTTTAACTGCTCAATCTCAGTTTGTTGTTTATTGATTAGATTCATCATCTCAGACAATATCTGATTCACAGCACTCATAATGTCACTATCCACCGAAACTTTCTTCTTCATTGGTGGTTCAACAACATCAGGCAGTTTGCCTTTCCAGATCTTCTTGAGCACGTTATCCAATGCTTCATTAACCTCATCCATAGGTATATCTTCAGTCTGTTGTGTGCTTGATGTTGTCGCAGTCTTTTGCTTCTTCTGTGCTGGTGCAGTAACCGGTGACTTAGAACTAGTAGCAAGTGGTAGTTTCTTACCAGCTATCAATCATTCAATCTCTTTCTTTCTCTTGATACTCGGCTTCTCCTGTTTCTTCTTCTTCTTAGCAGCATGCACAGGAGAACCAGTAAAAGTCTCATCTACATTCATAATCAACTCATCTTCATCAACTGGAATAGGACTCTTGTTCCCTTGATCTTCAACGTTCTGGCTAGCAGGCACACCAGCCTCAGTGGCCTTGGGCGTGGTGGTCTCTACCGTCTCAGCATCTGAATTCCAACGTTCATCTTCCTGCGTCTCTTCTGAATCAACAGACGCCTCATCAACTAAATGTAAACCTTTCTTCGCCATGCTCTTATGTCTTCTTGGCATGCTTTTCTTCTTTTCGGGCTCAGTAACCTCTAACCTTATCTCCTTTTTCTTTGTCTTTCCACTCTTTGCGCCCACATTCACAACTTGTATCATATCTTTGTAGATGATCGTCGGTGTAGCAATAGCATCTATCACCCTGCATCTCTTCAAGAACTCTATGATTCCGACAAACTCAGTATGCTTCTTAACATCTCCGAGATACGCACAGCAGTTATGCACATTCTCAAATGCTAAAGGCTCTTCAGAAACAGTCTTGGCAGGCTGTGATGATGATCCAGCTTGTTCCGTCATCTTCTCTTGCTCGGACATCATTAAATCTGCAAAACAAGCAAAAACACATGTTAAAAATCGACAAAATTTCAAACTTGAAAATTTTGGTAATAAACCTTCTCTTTCGCCCAAACGGGGGTACGAAAGAGATTTCACAAGGTGCGAATGAGAAAGTTTGAAGGTTCGAATGTATGAATTTTTGAATAAAAGTCTCATTCGCCCAATCATTCTTCATTCGACCGTTTGATTTTCTCCTTCGCCCATTCGTAATGGTCGAAGGTGACTGTTCTAAATTTTAAATTTTTAATTTTGATTTTAAGTGATTCTGATCATGTTCTTTTGATTGAAACAGATCCTAATGATGCCGATTAACTATCTTATACTAGCAGATTCATCAATTATGCATTGTATTTGTGTTTTCAATTAAAAACTAGGGTTTAAACACAACTATTAATCAATTGATCAAACAGTCGGTTTTTAAACCATGGTTTTTGTTAATTCTCCCCCTAAAACAAATATACAATGAAACCTAATCATCAATTGTTACAATGATGTTGATTTTAAACAGTTTGAATAGTTAGGGCTTGAAACATAAAACAGGAATTAAATCCTTTAATCCGTGATGATAACCTATGAATAAGAGTGCAAAATGATCAGTATGAAGTGACGAACACAATGGAATGGTTCAAAAGAATCAAGCAACAAGGTGAGGTTAGAGTGAAAAATCTGAAAAATTTTGAATGGGGTTCGAATGAGACAGATGGGTATATATAGGCATACTCCTTCGGCCATTCTATACGTAGGAAGGAGAAGCTTTTGTCTCCTTCGACCCTAGTGAAAGGTTCGAATGAGGCAAAAGGGTTCGAATGAGATAAATGGTCATGAACACTCTCCATCGCCCATATAGAACATACGATGGAACATATAAAATCCCACATTCGACCAACCGAATGGGCGAATGAGAAATGGGATTTTTGAAAATTTTCCAAATCTCAAAAACGAGTCCCGGTCCAATTATTTTCCAACTTTTAAGCATCCAACAATCATATTTTCACATTTAAAAAGTTACAAAGCTCAAATGGTGTATCAAGGTTTAGAAAATCGACATCAACCACCATCAGTTATCAAAAATAAAATGGAAATGAAAAATCTTTTTGGATTTTCTAAAGTTTATGCTAAAACACACCTAAAATCTTTTTGAGTTTTGTAATTTTTGACGAGAAAATAAACTGCAGAAATGTAAATGAAAAACTGTAAATATTTTTGGGATTTCCGGTAAAGGGATCATATTAGTTTTTGAGAAATCTGATCACACCGTTGATCTTTTTGAAATATTATCATTAAAGACAACGTGTGATCTGGCAATTGCTGATATTGTGATCCACATAAACTCACATGCAGACTTTTGTGCAGTGCTTTATACTGATACTGATATTTATATTTATACTGAAGTTCAAGGAAGCTTTTACAAACTTCATAGTGGTATTTTCAAAGGTCGTGCATTGGCCTGGAAGTTTGTTAAAGAATTGAGATGTATTGCAGTAAAGTGGGAGAAGGGAATCTTATACTTCGATAAATTTCATCATTTGAAGACTCTTCCCTATTGGGCAATCCGTGATATTTGTCGTCACCGTTTAACGGGAGCGTCAAATAGTCAGATTACCTACTTTGCTGAGAAAATGACTAGAGAAAGCCGAACCAAGTGGGACTTGTTTAAACCACAATATCCTAAATGAATTGTTCACAAGAAGGATATTGCTCAGATTACAGGTATGCCCAAGGTGACGTTAAAGTACAAACCACTGCGAGTGCTGAAAAAGATTCCTTTGTTGCCTATCCCTCAACACTTCGCTAAAGATTTCATCTGGTGGTATTATGATTGGAAAATAGCAGAGGCCGTGATTGTATTGAAAGACGGAGAGAAGAACTACAAGAAAGTACACATTTTTAATCCCATGTGGTTGATAAACTGCTCACATGAGGATATAATCATGTTGTTCTACAATCCGATCTATTCTGATGCGAAGGATGCTGAGCAAGCAGGAAAGTACCAACGTGTGGTATTTCTGTGCTTTGCATATGATATTAATGTTGGGTATGACAATGGCGAGAAGCTGGGAAAGTTTGTTGAGAAGCAAAAGGTGCCTGAACTGAAAAAGAAGAAGCAAACGCAATTTCAGGAACCGGTTTTGACGAAAGAACAGAAGATTCAACGACATATCAGACTAATGAATATTAGAATGGACGAACAGCGTAGACAGCAATCCAAGCAATAGTCGAGGGGGAGTTTGTAGATGCAAAAGTGCGACTAATGCTTCGGATTGAACAACAAACTTATTTTGGTAAATATCGTTGGTGCGAAGGAGAGATTCAGTATGTGCGAAGGAGGCTTTTCGTAGGTACGAAAGAAGAAGAAATGGTGCGAAGGAAGAAGACTTGGACGAATGTGAATATACTTTATTGTAAAGCTTGGTTCGATCAATCAGTTTGGGCGAACCTGCACATTCGCACAATCGATTTGGGCGAATGTGCAGTCTATAAATAGACAAGTTTGATTTTTGAATGTAACTTTTGGTCATTATTATTCCCTCCACTTTCTGATATTCTCTCTAGTGTTTTGTTTAACTCTTTTAACGTTCATACCTTGTTTGTAATCATATTTCAACGTGTAATCGAGTTGTTAATTAATGAAAAGCTTTTGAAAATGATGATCTGTGTGTTTTAATCTGTTTGACTATTATTTTGTGATAGTTTTAGGGATTCCGCACCTAAAACTAACTTGTTTGATCATTCTTTGTTGTTATACGATCCTTTCACGCACATACAGGAAAGTAATTATACATTAAGTGAAGTCGAGTCGAGGATAATATTATACAAGTTAAAGAAATATTAATGGAAATATATATATAACTTGTAAGAAAGGGTAATCCATCACCAACGGGCCTAGGATACACCTTTAATTTAAACGGGGAATTGGATTAAATCATGGTTTGGGAGTTGGGTGTACAACTTGCCGAAGCACATGCACTATAGGTATAGTGGCTTATACGTCTAGGACGTTTGTAGGTGTTTGACCTCAAGCATACTATTCTCTATTTGAGCCGAGCACTTATTCAGGTGAGTTTCACGGCCCCATTTTAAACTGTTTTACGTTTTTTTGGGGGAAAGATATGTTACGGAAAATGTTTGACGGGATAATTACTTGAGTTGTGATCGCCACGCGGGGTTGAGTCCTCTCTTCTATAACCATTAATTTAGGGAAATGAAACTGAAGGAATATTTGGATAGTAATATTGGTGCCTGACAAGGCCCATCCCTAATCGATAGCGTCGATTATGCATCGGCGTATGCCAGGGGTGCACGTATTCTGAAATCAAGTCGTTGGATACCGAGTAACGACTTGGAGCGGGGCATTATTATTAGTCTTGGTTTGGTTATAGGCTCATGTAGATTGTAGGAATTTGCAACTCCTATAATAGTCATAACATGGTATTTCCCAAGAAGTAATGTTTTGGAAACTAAAACCTATAAACTCACCAATATTTATATATTGACGATTTTTAAACATATCTTTCAGGTAATTGGAGGACAGGCAACGTGGCTAGCAGGGAGGGGGAATCTCATACTCTTCGCGTTGAATAATTTGGGGTTTCGTTATTATTTCTTAAGTGTTGGGATATATTTTGGAAACCTCCTTGAATGTATTAAAACAAGTTATTTTGGAATATGTAAACTCTAAACTTGGTTTGACGTGAAAATAAATGAGCCTTTGATTAATTACTTGTAGTTGGCGTTAATCTTGACTTTATGCCATTGAACCGTCGCGCCACATGTTTCCGCCATTGGCGTAGTGTGACAGAAAGTGGTATCAGAGCCAAGGTTATAGCGAACTAGTATTTTTGAAAATCTAGACTATAACCAGATTTGGTTCAAAAGATAAAGTTTTCTAAAAATATAAAAACGCAACAAAGTAAGTTTTTTCAAAAGAAATGAACATTGAGTATGGGGAGATTCCGACCAAAGCTAGCCATGGATGTCAATATATGTTACGTTAGTATTAGAATTTAGGAAGGTTGTGATAGATTTACGCCTTAACTTTCTAATTAAAAATTCATATATATTAGTATGGTTCTTTTGCCAGGGTATGTCTGCTGCGGGTAGCGTAGCACCCGATCCAAGTTTTGATAGTAGCATCCAGATAGTCGAGGCGCCACTGGCCGCGCCCGTCGAAATCGTAGTTCTCGACCCGGAGGACGACCCGATGGATATAGAGGTCGCCGCAGAGGAGGCGAGCGGCGAGAGCTCCGAGGAGACTGACCCAGCGAGGACGAGGAGCAGGACCCCGTTGGAGACGATTCTGACTCCGAGTCCGTCACGCCCTCGGCCGCCGCTGCCGGCGAGCCGCTTGCTGATGCACCGCCCGTTGACCCACTAGTAGTCCCACCCCCTGTTGTTCCTTTACCCCCACACCCCGTCCCGGCCATTAGGGATTATCCACTAGGATGTGGAGGCCCTTCTCACCCAGCCCCTTCCCCATCCCAGACCGTCGAGTCCCCCTTCGATCGACACGCCCACGTCGATCACGAGCCTCTCCCCGCCCCACACATCCCGTCCCTCCGGGCATGAGGCTTGTGTCTCATGTTCGGGGACGGAATGTTGGATGGTTACCTAGGGATTCTGACGATGAGGCGTCAGTGGCCTCTGTGGATCATGTAGTACTGCCTGTGGATGTGCCACTGACTAGTTTCTGGGGTAGTAGCACTCACCCTCACCCTACTGTATGTGGACTACCAGCCGCCCCTGTCGAGCCCGTTGTGCCTATAGCCCATATTCCACACCCTGACCCTGCGGAGCATGACACTCCTATTGCTAATGAGCCACTGGTGTAACATCACGAAGTTTTCCCCAAGTTTTAAATTAGTAAAATCACCACTATGCCTATAGTATACCTCTTTTGTACAAGTATAATCATGTCTAAAATTTTCTTTTGATTATTTCAAAACATTCTTAAATAGTACGGAATTTTAAAGTTAGCATAAATTCAAAACGTATACAAAATTTCCCCAATAACGATCTATCTTTATTTTTTTAGTGATTTTATTTATTTGTTTATTTATAATAATAATAATAATAATAATAATAATAATAATAATAACAACAACAATAATAATATTAATAATAATAATAATAATATTTAACCGAGACCCGATTCAGTAACTGGCTCGTATACACAGTACTTAACCTAGCTCACACCAAACCCTACCTATGTATTATTTAAACACCTTAAACTTATTCCTTCTCCTTTCATCTTCTTCAAGAAACCCTAGCCACCATCACTCTTCATCTCCTACACCTCTCATCCTTATTCCTCATCTTCACGCACCACCACCATTAAACACATCCTCCTCCCTCTATCTGTTTCTCTCTAGTCTGGCTTTCGAATGAACCATCAGTCAACAACAACAAACACCACAGGAACCACTGTGACAGTCCCTTCTCTCCATCTAAACAGCGGCAGAAGCACATGAGACCCACACAACAGCCGCCAACAACATCCACCCTGTCTTCATCGTCCATTCACCTTGAGCCACTAGAACACACCTATTTCTTCCCTCTCTAGCTCTGCAGTCGCCAACAACCACCATCACCCGAGCCGCCGCTAATAACAACCAGCAACACAGCAGCGGCAGAACCGGGTGATGCATACGGCCGATTGAAGATGGGATCGTGGTGGTTCTCAGGTAGGAGTTGGGTCTCATTATTGACGATAGCTGCAGGTGGGTTCGGTGACGGTGGAGATGGGTTTCTCTATGCAGGTTCCGATGTGCTTTGTTCTCAGTTCAGGCGTTGATTTGTGCTTGGTGGTCCGACGGGTTTTGGTTGTGGCTTGTCCTCGGATCTGGTCAAAACTCGGTTAACAAGTCAAGGTATGGGTCAAACCCATGTCATGTATAGTGTCACACCCTCAAATTTCCACTGCGGGGTTTATACCGCGAGGCGCATGACATACCAGGATCCCATAGCCATAAGTCATATGAACGAACTCTAAATGCCCAAACCATTTAGTTCGTTTTCAAAAACCAAGTTTAGTTAAGCTGCGGAAGCATAAACCAAATTTAAACCTTTTAAAAACCATGCGCAAAACAACGCGCCCAGATTAAGACTATATGAAAGAAAATGTAAAAGCATGATATATAATTTAGATGTATGCCCAAGACCCCAAATGCAATGAAGTGTGCAGTGCATTCTAATCCTGGCACCGGAAGCTAACTACCTGCAAAAGCATGTAAATCGTGGGTCAACAAACACTATTGGTGAGTTCACTAAGTAAGGAAAATGAGTAAGTAAATGCGCTGGTTTCCAAAACCACGTAACCAAGTAAAAGCGTAGGTCCTCCAAACCAAAATGTTCAAGAGTATCAGTTTAAGCGTGTCAGGGGTAGCTAGCCCACTCAATGTAACTAAACAGGATTATTGGGACACCTTCAGTAAATAGTAATTTGCCTCAATAACAGGTGTCTATCAACACCAGTTCTCAAATGTGGTCAGAAGTTCATGCCCGTGCCTCAAGCACCTCAGACATGAGGTTGCTGCACAACCTAATAGCGCTATCAACTAATACCCCGCTCGCCTCCAGCGATTAACCCAATAATATGCAAGGACTTTCCAAATGATAGAGTGTTTAGTTTACAAAGAACCAATAAGTTTTAAACTGATCAAAAACCCGATCCCCTCAAGGAATCGTAAAACCGACCCACACAAGGAGTCAAAACCCGACCCACGCAAGGAGTCAAAGCATCTCACAACCCGAGATGTAAAAGTAGTCCCAAACCGGACTAGAAAACGTTTTGTAAGTTGTCTCAAACCCGAGACGCATGCTTTTGAGAAAAGAACAGTGAAACTCACCTTAGCGTGCAAGAAAAAGAGATCCTACCCGCAAGTAAAGTATGCTACCGACACCCTAATACAAATATCACTAGGTGAGTATATGTGCATAACCAACACACCATATAACTCGTTTATCCGAGACCTTTAAATGTTCAAAACCGTGTAGTGACACCTAATGACTCTACATGCTCAAGTATGTCCTACGTATCCCGTTGGTGATCATAGTGATTATTATCAGTTTAATACATCAAATTCATCTCATACAAGTTTTCACACAAGTACATGTCAATTACATACCACATACAACTCCAAATAGTCACATAAAGACCCCGTACACAATCTGCGTTTTTAGGACAGATTGTGCGCTGTGAAAAACGAATTATTTAAAATACTTAACAAATGAACTAAAGTCCCAAATTTTTACTGAGTATTCATGGGGATTCGGTTGCAAACCCATATTTTTTTTTTGTCTTAAAACCAAACATAAAAATTATGAAAATTCGTACAACACAGCTATGTCCAGAAAATTTCCTCAACAGGTCAGTTTAGTAGAAAAATTCTCAAAAATTGTGTATTCATCCAAACGGGATGAATCCACTTGGAAAAGCTCAATGTTTCCAGTATTGACCTACTGTAAAAATTTCATAACTTAATTCCTTGTAAATCTCAAGTTATGACCATTTAAAGTTAACCCAATTCACAAATCCGAAAATCTGATATGACCCCTAATCAAATAAAATTCCAAAAACGACTCAAACGATGTCCAAATCTGATGATTTTTCCCATTATGAAAAGCTAAGACCTCGTACATTACAATCATGCAAAGAAATCATCAAAACAATCAATTTACCAACCCATTACAGCCCCTACAAAACGTTCAAACGAATCTGCCAGAATTTTAAACTTGCATCCCAAGTAATCTACAAACCCTAATTTTACATGAACATCCCTAATACATGTATAACACATACAATACTGATTAACACCATATTTGTTGGGTATAATCTTGATGGTCAGGTCATGCGTACGGGTCCATAACATGGGTCATGAGTGATGATTATGGATAATATTACTTTGTCTTGGATGATGCATGAAACAAGCATAAGTCTTAGGAGTGCATGGCTTGGTCAAAAGTTAGTTGCAAGAATAAAGGAAGTGTACGTTGGTGAAAAGAATTGGTCTTGCTTGTTTTTAGTATTGTATTGTTTGTTTCCACATGCATGTAAGTCTACATATAGACATTTGTTCATGAATAAAGAGTGCAGTAATTTTCCTTTCCATATTATCTTTTCTTCTACAAGTTTCTTTCATATTTATATATACATACGTGAGTTTAGAGTGTGTTAGTTTAGGGGCCTGAACCAACATTTGGTATCAGAGCGGGTGAAGTCGCCGGTTTGCGAGTCGCGTTTTTAAAGAAGGGGGAGCAGCCCTTTAAACTGCGGGGCTGAGAAGAGAAAGAATTCGTAGAAGTGTATTCAAGAGACCGTTGGGTATTGGCGATAGAAGAGAAGAAAGGAAAAGAGTGCAAGTCATGGAAATAAAAAAAAAACTTTATGTGAACCGAACATGGTTCTGAGTGAGTCATGTGAAGACGATCTTTGTGATCGCAATAGAGTTCTATGTTGAGTCGGTCTTAGAAGTGCTATGCATGAACAAGGAATTTGTGTGATTCATTTGGTTTGTTCGAGGGAAGTTTGATCGATGAATGAAGAGGACAAGAGGTGAACTTGAATGGCAATAAGCAAGAGGCAGAATACCATAGGTGGTGTTTCTATGGTTGAATAGTAGCTGCCGATTTGTGGTGTTTATGAGGAAGGTGATTCATATTAGCGTGATGTTGCAGTGTAATTGACATCAATTAGACTTGGATTTGGAGTGTTACTAAATTAAAAAAATTGTAGTGGGTGAATGAAGAAAAGGAGACGTTAGGTCCAATATTAAGTTATGGAGTGTGACCGTTGATCACCCAAGAATATCGAGTCACCGAAAAGACCGTACTGGTGTATGAAAGGTAGTCCGAAGACCACTGTCGGAAAGCTTGTTCCGACGGGAACAGAAGAACGAATACCGTGACCGACGTTGGAGTAAAACCGAAGAGAAGAGACCGAAGCCGTAGTAGACCGAACAACTTGAAGAAAGACTGAAGAACGCGCCATGAAGACCGTAGGCGTGAGATCGAGAAGACCGACAAGCCGCAAAAGACCGGCGGCGTCTAGACCGAGAAAATTTAGACCGAAATTGTGAATCCGGGACCGAAGTGGTTCACTACATATCGAGACCGTGGGTGTGACAGTGACCGGAGGTTTGCACCATGAAAGACCAAAGACCGAACAAAGCTTTTATTGAAAAGCTTAGACCGAAAGAAAGACCGATTGTGAACAAAGACCGAAAATGTTCACATTAGACCGAGTCGTGAGCCGAAGACCGAAAGGGTTCACGTTAGAAAGTGCATGAGAAAGACCGAACCCATACGGTTCATTTAGCATGAAGAAGATCAAACCCATGTGGTCCGTGTAGCAAGAACCGAGTGGCTCATAGCAACTAGAAGACCGCACGAAGAAAGATGCAAGAACCTAGATCAAGATTATGGGGGTGAATGTTGGGTATAATCTTGATGGTCAGGTCATGCGTACGGGTCCATAACATGGGTCATGAGTGATGATTATGGATAATATTACTTTGTCTTGGATGATGCATGAAACAAGCATAAGTCTTAGGAGTGCATGGCTTGGTCAAAAGTTAGTTGCAAGAATAAAGGAAGTGTACGTTGGTGAAAAGAATTGGTCTTGCTTGTTTTTAGTATTGTATTGTTTGTTTCCACATGCATGTAAGTCTACATATAGACATTTGTTCATGAATAAAGAGTGCAGTAATTTTCCTTTCCATATTATCTTTTCTTCTACAAGTTTCTTTCATATTTATATATACATACGTGAGTTTAGAGTGTGTTAGTTTAGGGGCCTGAACCAACAATATTAACATAGCAAAACACATATATTATCATGTGAAAACCCTAATCATGGCTACTAACAACAATCATCATCATCAAATCATCAAGAACATTCAAGAACTCCTATACATACATACATGCGATTATATATATGTTATTTTTAGAGTTTTTAAAGTTTTTCAAGTATCATAATTCATCAAAGAGCATATAGATGTATACCTTGCAATGCTAAAACTCCCTAGAGCCTTGAGATTAAACCCGAACTAGCTTGATTAGGTGAAAGATTGATTGATTGCTTGAAAACTAAGAGAGAAGGGGGGGGGGGGGGGTTCCTCACGGCGCAAAGGGGAATGGGGGTTAGGGTTTTAATTTTTTTTATCTATAATTATAAGGAGGTTTAGCTTGTTGCCCAAGTAATTAGGTATTAGGGCCCTTCTAGTCCATTAACTTGACCCGTTAATCATGTTCTAGCCCAATACCGGACCCAATATTATTAATCACCCTAAATTACATAAAAACCATTGTTTTTATTATTACATGAGATATTAATCATCAAGTATACGTAATTTGCGTGGTTTACGTATTAACCTTCAGTCAAGTGATAATTCACATAATTCACATAAGCAGGCACTTCACGTCCATCATGATTCAATTGCACATATTATTATTATACATGCCATATAATTCACCAACGTTCGAGATACAGGACTCGTGTGTGTGTTCAACAATGATTTTCCTATTTAACGCATATGTTAATATCATCTAACATATGTTAGGCCTACTTAACTAAACCTAGCTAAGTATCTAACCATGTACGAAATGTAAGTTAACTAGAGTATATCATGTCAGTTAACTAGAGTTCTATAAAAGTATTAACCTGAAAATGCGGGGTGTCACATCATCCCCAAGTTGAAAAGAATTTCGTCCCGAAATTCAGCAAGTAAACAATAAAGCCAGCTATAAAAAATGTGTGCGTGGTTCCCGGATGTCACATCATCCCCAAGTTGAAAGGAATTTCGCCCCGAAATTCACTTTGAAAGAGCTGCTTTATGTTCCGGGTTTGATCTATGTAAAATTTCAGGTTCGGTAAAGAGATGTGGGTATTTGAGTCGCATCTGATCCCTGCGTTCCCACGTGTATTCCGGTCCGAGATGGGAATTCCATCGCACCTTAACAATAGGTACGGTGCTTTTCCTGAGTTTCTTGACGCCCTGCTCAAGAATCTCCACTGGTTCCTCCACGAACCGTAGCTGGTCGTCTACCTGGATCTCCTCCAGTGGCACTACCAGTGTCGTATCTGATAAGCATTTCTTCAAGTTCGAGACGTGGAATACATTGTGCACTCCACTGAGTTCATCTGGTAGGTTTAGCTGGTAAGCTACCGGACCAATCCTTTTGACAATCTCGAATGGTCCAACGTATCGTGGGTTCAATTTTCCCCGTTTCCCAAAGCGTATCACCCCTTTCCAAGGTGACACCTTTAACAAAACCTTGTCCCCAACCTGGAACTCCAAAGGTTTTCTACGTTTATCAGCATAACTTTTCTGTCGATCCCGAGCAGCAGCCATCCGGTTTCTGATTTGACTATCTTCTCAGAAGTTTCGTGCACGAGTTCGGGACCTGTTAGTTGGCTATCCCCAACCTCAGTCCAACAGATGGGAGACCTACACTTGCGCCCGTAAAGTGCCTCAAAAGGCGCAAACTGTATCGAAGTGTGGTAGCTGTTGTTATAAGAGAATTCGATCAAAGGCAAGTGCTTATCCCAATTATTGCCAAAGTCCACCACGCACGCTCGTAGCAGATCCTCTAAGGTTTGGATGGTACGTTTACTCTATCCATCTGTCTGTGGGTGATAGGCTGTGCTCATATCCAGACGAGTTCCTAAAGCATCTTGGAGAGTAGTCCAGAAACGAGAAGTGAATCGCCCATCGCGATCAGATATAATAGAAGTAGGCACCCCATGCCTAGAGACTATCTCCTTGATGTAAATGTTCGCTAGTTTCTCCAATGAGTCCGTTTCCTTTATTGCCAGGAAGTGGGCCGATTTGGTTAAACGGTCCACGATAACCCAAATCATGTTATGGCCCGTTGGCGTTCTAGGAAGCTTTGTAATAAAATCCATGGAAATCCCATCCCATTTCCACATTGGAATTTCTGGTTGTTGGAGTAGGCCTGAAGGTTTTTGATATTCAATCTTAACCTTCGCACAAGTCAAGCACTTACTGACATAAGTGGCTATCTCAGCTTTCATGTTTGGCCACCAGTAAAGAGTCTTAAGATCTTGGTACATCTTGTCCGAACCAGGATGTACCGAATAGCGAGAGGTATGTGCTTCATCAAGCACCAGTTGTCTGAGATTCCCAAATCGTGGTATCTAGACTCGATCCATGAAGTACTGCAGACCATCCGTCTTTAGTTCCAAGTGCTTATCAGCACCATGTAAGGTCTCAAGCCCGATGTTTTCTTCCTTCAAGGCTTCGCCCTGGGCTTCACGTATCTTATCAGGAAGATTAGAATGGATGGTGAGTTGTAAGGCTCGCACCCGTTTGGGTTTCGTTTCCTTTCGACTGAGGGCATCAGCTACTACGTTAGCCTTCCCTGGATGATACTTGATGGCACAGTCATAGTCATTCAAAAGTTCAACCCAGCGACGTTGTCGTATGTTCAGCACCTTTTGATCAAATATATGCTGAAGGCTCTTGTGATCAGTGAAAATTGTGCACTTTGTTCCATAGAGGTAGTGCCTCCAGATTTTGAGAGCGAAACCACCGCTCCCAGCTCCAAATCATGAGTGGGGTAATTCTTCTCATGGACCTTCAATTGCCGCGATGCATATGCGATTACCTTATCACGTTGCATCAGTACGCACCCTAAGCCTTAGATAGACGCATCACAGTACACTACAAAGTCCTCTGTACCCTCAGGCAACGATAGTATCGGTGCACTGCAAAGTTTTGACTTTAGTAGCTGAAAGGCAGATTCTTGGGCATCTCCCCACTTATAAGTAATACCTTTCTGTGTTAGGGCGGTGAGGGGTTGAGCGATCATAGAAAATCCCTCAATAAATCTGCGATAGTATCCCGCGAGACCAAGAAATTGGCGCACTTCAGTAGAGGTCCTAGGAGCCTCCCACTTTTTGATGGCGTGAATCTTGGCGGGGTCAACATGTATTCTGCCTCGTTGACCACATGCCGAAGAAATTGGACTTCTCGAATCCAAAAATCACACTTAGAGAATTTTGCATACAGCTGCTCATTTCTCAGTAGTTCCAAGATTAGCCGCAGGTGTTGCTCGTGCTCTTCCCTGCTCTTGGAATAAATCAATATGTCATCTATGAACACTATGATGAATTTGTCCAAATAAGGCTTGCACACACGTTCATTAAGTCCATGAACACAGCCGGTGCATTAGTTAGCCCAATGGCATTACCAAAAACTCATAATGTCCATTACGAGTTTGAAACGTCGTCTTTGCCACATCCTCCTCTCGGACTCTCAGCTGATGGTATCCTGACCTCAAGTCAATCTTAGAGTAGAAGCTCGACCCTTGCAGTTGGTCAAACAAGTCATCAATACGAGGCAAAGGGTAACGATTCTTAATCGTCTCTTTGTTCAACTCCCAATAATCTATGCACATGCGAAAACTCCCGTCTTTCTTCTTAACAAATAGAACTGGAGCTCCCCATGGCGAAGAACTAGGTCTAATGAAACCCCTATCCAATAGCTCTTGGAGTTGGGTAGATAGTTCTTGAAGTTCGCCCGGTGCTAAGCGGTATGGTGCGCGTGCAACTGGTGCTGCTCCAGGTGCAAGATCAATCTAGAACTCCACTTGACGAACGGGTGGAAGTCCAGGTAATTCTTCTGGAAAGACATCTGGGAAATTTCGGACCATTGGGATGTCCTCAATCTTGGGTTTAGTTTCAGCTCGAGTATCAGATATGTTAGCCAAAATGGCGGGACAGCCCTTACGAATACACTTATGGGACTTCAGATAGGAGATGATACCCACCATGGCACCACCCCGATCACCCTGTATAGATAAAAGTTCTCCACTTGGGAGGGGAAGACGAACGATTTTCTCCTGACAGAGAATTTCAGCATGCTGTTTGGACAACCAGTCCATGCCAACCACGACGTCAAAGCTACCTAGGGTGATAGGTAAGAGGTTGATGGCAAACAATTGCCGACTCAACTCGAGCCTACAGTCATGATGTATATGGGTTACCTTAACAGGCTTCCCATCAGCCAATTCAATAGAATATGGGGTATCAAGAAGAGTAGGAGCCATCCCTAGTTGTTTGCTAAGTTTTGATGACACAAAACTATAGTCTGCACCTGTATCATATAAAATAGAAGCAAGGGCATCGTACCCGTCACGACATTGTTATCAGTCCTAGTTTCCCCAGAGCCAATCACAATTGCTGTTCCACGAGCCCCATTGTTGTTGTTACCATTGTGGCTATTGTTTGTTGAAGGACTTGTACCTCATACTATTCCACGTTCTCTTGCTATCACCAAAAGTGGAAGATGAAGCTCCATGCTTCGGAAAAGTACCATGCTCAACAGCCTAATCCGTGTGTTTACGAGCTAGAATGAACGATTTGTTAGATTCTGGGTAGGTGAGCTGCAGTGGCCAAGCCACGGATATGAGGGACCCACCCTTTTGGTATGAAATTCGATCCGCTGGCAAAGTCGGTTAATTAGATTCGAGCACAAAGTATCTAACTCCTGTAGCTTGGTAGTGTAGGCGTTGATCTCAGTCCCAACCGTCTTTATATAATAAATTTCTAAATTTCACCACAGGGTGTTACGTTCTCCATCCAAGTATTTGTAACTCATCGAGTATGCATATAGCATACATCACCCCACTCTACCTGGGGCAAATGCACATGGCAAAGACTTATACTATCGAAGCAATCAGACGGTCTCCTTCAGTTCCGTTGGAGTTATCGAGGTTTACAACCAATAAAAGGCTTGAAAATACGATGGCAGGTTGTTGTTGTGGCATGTGCATTCAAGGTATACGAAAGTTCAAATGAGGAAGTCAAGGGAAAAGAATGATTTTAGAAAAATAGATCTTTACTAGCCTGGAAAGATGCGAGGGCCTCGACCACCCTATCGTTGATCATAAGAACTCAGTCTTATCTAAGTTAGCAAAGGGAAAAGAAAAGAAAAGATAGGTAAGTAAAGGTAAGAGCCAATCGTCGCCATGCTCTGTCTAGATAGTAGAGCCTTCATCCTCACTTTCCATATACTCGTCCTGCTCAGGTTCCCCTTCCATCTCTTATCCTTCCTCTTTTGCGATGTCAGTGTTATATGGTTCTCATCACGTACAGTCTCCTTCTCCGGTACTGTGTAAGTCAGCTCAATGGTCAACAGAACCATTCGTTTCTCCAATCGTGACTGTCAGTCACTGGTAGGTTTCGTCTTCCTTTGAGATGTTGCACTGCATCGCATGCCTTACGTAACTCCCAAAAGTGTGTGTAATAAGCCCCGATCTAATGTGTTCCCATGAATCTACCATATACTTATGGGTAACAGGGATATGCAGTCATACGTCCGCTCGCTCATACTAGGCGTAAGGTACTAAAGTAAGAAATAAGTTCTATATGCGTAACCCAGTCCCGTCTGAGTTTCGTATGGAAGTAAGAAAGATCAAGCAACAAGGAACAGAAACTAATTGTCTCCTTGCTCAGTGAAAAAAAGGATAAGTCTCAGTATTTGAATTGCTTCACAGTTGATTCGATTTAATGGTACCACGTCATGCGCATCGTGCAGCTTCCTGTGTACGTGCGCCACAACGCTCGCAAGGGCTCCCTCCCTTGTACTATTGTTGTTTCCTCATCCATGAGGTTTGTTAAGATACTACTCCCAGTAATGCGCCACCTGGTGTAACCCTGGGTTCCCACCATTGATGTGTTCAGAATTAGGTCTAGAACTAGAAGATAACATATCTCCTGAAATCATATGTTGTAGATATATGTAGCTAAAAGCTAGTTGTGCAATTAAGTTGTGAGTGTACTTATGCTATGATGATTATAGACTAGACTCAACATGCAGTCCTAGTTCACTATAACCAATGGCTCTGATACCAATCTGTCACACCCTCAAATTTCCACTGCGGGGTTTATACCGCGAGGCGCATGACATACCAGGATCCCATAGCCATAAGCCATATGAACGAACTCTAAATGCCCAAACCATTTAGTTCGTTTTCAAAAACCAAGTTTAGTTAAGCTGCGGAAGCGTAAACCAAATTTAAACCTTTTAAAAACCATGCGCAAAACAACGCGCCCAGATTAAGACTATATGAAAGAAAATGTAAAAGCATGATATATAATTTAGATGTATGCCCAAGACCCCAAATGCAGTGAAGTGTGTAGTGCTTTCTAATCCTGGCACCGGAAGCTAACTACCTGCAAAAGCATGTAAATCGTGGGTCAACAAACACTATTGGTGAGTTCACTAAGTAAGGAAAATGAGTAAGTAAATGCGCTGGTTTCCAAAACCACGTAATCAAGTAAAAGCGTAGGTCCTCCAGACCAAAATGTTCAAGAGTATCAGTTTAAGCGTGTCAGGGGTAGCTAGCCCACTCAATGTAACTAAACAGGATTATTGGGACACCTTCAGTAAATAGTAATTTGCCTTAATAACTTGTGTCTATCAACACCAGTTCTCAAATGTGGTCAGAAATTCATGCCCGTGCCTCAAGCACCTCAGACATGAGGTTGCTGCACAACCTAATAGCGCTATCAACTAATACCACACTCGCCTCCAGCGATTAACCCAATAATATGCAAGGACTTTCCAAATGATAGAGTGTTTAGTATACAAAGGACCAATTAGTTTTAAACTGATCAAAAACCCGATCCACTCAAGGAATCGTAAAACCGACCCACACAAGGAGTCAAAACCCGACCCATGCAATGAGTCAAAGCATCTCACAACCCGATATGTAAAAGTAGTCCCAAACCGGACTAGAAAACGTTTTGTAAGTTATCGCAAACCCGAGACGCATGCTTTTGAGAAAAGAATATTGAAACTCACCTTCGCGTGCAAGCAAAAGAGATCCGACCCGCAAGTAAAGTATGCTACCGACACCCTAATACAAACGTCACTAGGTAAGTATATGTGCATAACCAACACACCATATAACTCGTTTATCCGAGACCTTTAAATGTTCAAAACCGTGTAGTGACACCTAATGACTCTACATGCTCAAGTATGTCCTACATATCCCGTTGGCGATCATAGTGATTATTATCAGTTTAATACATCAAATACATCTCATACAAGTTTTCACACAAGTACATGTCAATTACATACCACATACAACTCCAAATAGTCACATAAAGACCCCGTACACAATCTGCGTTTTAGGACAGATTGTGCGCTGTGAAAAACGAATTATTTAAAATACTTAACGAATGAATTAAAGTCTCAAATTTTTACTACGTATTCATGGGGATTCGATTACAAATCAATATTTTTGTTTTGTCTTAAAACCAAACATAAAAATTATGAAAATTCGTACAACACAGCTATGTCCAGAAAATTTCCTCAACAGGTCAGTTTTGTAGAAAAATTCTCAAAAATTGTGTATTCATCCAAACGGGATGAATCCACTTGGAAAAGCTCAATATTTTCAATATTGACCTACTGTAAAAATTTCATAACTTAATTCCTTGTAAATCTCAAGTTATGACCATTTAAAGTTAACCCAATTCACAAATCCGAAAATCTGATATGACCCCTAATCAAATAAAATTCCAAAAACGACTCAAACGATGTCCAAATCTGATGGGTTTGCCCATTATGAAAAGCTATGACCTTGTACATTACAATCATGCAAAGAAATCATCAAAACAATCAATTTACCAACCCATTACAGCCCCTACAAAACGTTCAAACGAATCTGCCAGAATTTTAAACTTGCATCCCAAGTAATCTACAAACCCTAATTTTCCATGAACATCCCTAATACATTGATAACACATACAATACTGATTAAACACCATATTAACATAGCAAAACACATATATTATCATGTGCAAACCCTAATCATGGCTACTAACAACAATCAACATCATCAAATCATCAAATCATCTGATATGACCCCTAAGCAGGCACTTCACGTCCATCATGATTCAATTGCACATTTTATTATTATACATGCCATATAATTCACCAACGTTCGGGATACAGGACTCGTGTGTGTGTTCAACAATGATTTTCCTATTTAACGCATATGTTAATATCATCTAACATATGTTAGGCCTACTTAACTAAACCTAGCTAAGTATCTAACCATGTACGAAATGTAAGTTAACTAGAGTATATCATGTCAGTTAACTAGAGTTCAGTAAAAGTATTAACCTGAAAATGCGGGGTGTCACATCATCCCCAAGTTGAAAAGAATTTCGTCCCAAAATTCAGCAAGTAAACAATAACGCAAATTGTTTTGATTTAGTTATGTTTATAATCTATAAATACGAACGAAATAGTTATAACTCGTGAACGAACCGAAATAGATAATAAACTGAAAGTATAAATCGAATGAATGGTTATTGTATAATTAATCATGACTAAATTATATCGATATCAGACTAATCTGTTAGAGGTATATATGTATATATGTATATTTATATAAATAGGTAACTTATATAAATGTTATCGAAATGTATAAAGTCTCGTTTGATTTGGAATTTTGGATAAATGAAATGTGGTCTTGTGTTTGGAAATTGATTTTGGGAATAATATAGACAACATGAGTTGTCAGTTTCTTACAACCAAATTTTTATAAAATATAAGAAACAAATCGGGCTTTCAAGTTGTAATTACATGTAAACGAAATTCGTGTTTTTATAAATGATATTCTTAACTCCCAAACCTCACCTCGTTAAAATAGAAACATTTATTAATGAGTACATAGAAACATATGTATATGTTAACATCTAGAAACATATATACTGTCCAAGATACGAGACGAATTAACATTCGAATCAAGCTACGTAAATATTACTTCTTTAACCAGAATTTGTTGTTGACATAACGTCAAGTCGAGACATTGAATGATATATTAAAGCATTATTCCAAGTAACTACACATACGTTTATATTCTTGTGAAACCAAACCAAGTTACCATCGGTTCGTTAAGTTATACACATTAAGACACGTATTGTTTACAATACGAGTCTAGGTAGTTGGATAAACTATCTTTACAACCATAACAAAAACAAGCGTATTTGCATTAGAATTTAAGGCATCGTTTATTTGTAATAGGATACAAGAGTTCAATTAATCCAAGTTCAGACTTGTTGCTACTTGCTAGTACTTACACAGTGAATTTCAGGTGAGTTTACGTAACCATGTTTATGCAATTCTTTATACTTGCAACATTATACTTAAGCAATTCTACATACATGTCTAGTTGTAAACTTTAATGCCTCATGACTTAGACAACTACAGTTAGACTTAAACTTCAACATACATAATCATTAGCTATGGCCAAGCCGGCGATACTCAATAATAGATCTATTGGATTGACAATCCCACCTAGATTCGTTGACCATCTTTTATGGGGAGCGCGCGTGATTGTTATCGTTCCAACGTGATATTAAGGTGAACCATGGATGACGGGATGGACCTAAACTAGTCGGAGGTTTGATTATGTGCATACTATACTTCATGTTTATTCATGTAGACTTAAACTTACGATAGACATATGAATTGCTAAACTTTTATTCTTAAACTTAATTGCGTGACATGGCTTATGTATTCTCACCAACTTCTAGTTGACCCCCCCCCCCCCATTCTTCCAAACTCAACAGGAAATACCGATGCTTGAAGTCTAGAGCTAGCATGAGGAGATATTTGAAGTTTTAAGCTTTGTTTGATTATTTGATGTAGACTTTAATGTAATTCAATTTTGTAATGAAATAAAGGATTATTTAAACATATGTATTACCATGAGGTATTGAACAATCATTCATACGTGACACCTCGATGTTTCCGCCATCGGTTGGGGTGTTACAGATTGGTATCAGAGCCATGGTTATAGGGAATTAGGTTATTAGAAAAATAATCTAGTCTATAACCATAGGATTTAAACCAGTACTTGCTTCTATTACTTGTAACCCTATTTGCTACCTTATCCTTATCTCTATCTCTATCCTCATCCTTATTCTTAGCCTAACTTAGTCTTGCCTACTCTCTTTCACTTATTTGCTACAATCCTAACGTACTTCTAGATTATTAGAGCAAATTCCTTGGACTTAGATCTGATCAGTTTGATAAGCCAACATTTTCGTTTATTCGTGGTTAAATATCTACAATCTTTGTGATTCATTTCCATTTATATTATCTCCCTCTCATTTAAATCATAAGATTTAAATCTCAAAATTTTCGCAATTCAAATCTATTTTCTTCCTCATATAATCCCCTCGTTAGTTTAAATTCCATGAACCATTTGTGGATCTCAAAATCATATTTCATTTTACAAACTTGTAATATTACCCGCTTGTTTAATCATTTTCAACATCCAATCCAAATCGTATATTTCTCTTTACAACATATTGCATATTCTACATCTTAAATCATATTACATTACATTCGGGCCAATTTTATTTTAAACCTCCTCCTTACATTTCTTTTTAAAGGCATCCTCAACCATAAAATTGTATCATGTTCAAGATTTTAATATCCTTGTTCAAACTATAATCTCATAACCTGTTTATAGGAGATATTCTAACACCAACATTGAATAGTACTAAATTTTCTAAAAAAATCATCACCTGAGGATTTCACAAACTATAGCAAATAGATATTTTGTCAAAGAGTCTTTTATTTTCACAAAAACTATTTTATAAATTCCAAATGTTTATGTAACAATTTATTGGCGTAACAAATGATTTACGATAAAAATGTTTTAATCTATTAAAAATGACTTCTTTTATGTATTACTCGAAGCCTATTATACAAAACGTCTGAACAAATTCTTGATTTTGATATCCGACATCGTGTTTAAAACCTATGCCTCATCGAAATATTTTGATCTAAATCAATTTAGTTGTACAATTTAATGACTTTTGCTTTATATACAAAACCAATTTTGAAAAATAAAATCTTTCCATCCACAGGAACAAAATTTACTCTACAATTTTTCCATTGACACATACTTATTTTGAACTTGTTCGAACTGTTACAATTTTTTGGCAAATACCACAATCATGTTTTCTCATACGCTTGTATCTAACCATTTATTCAAACCCCACGATTATTCTGCATGATCACCTTACTATTTCCGTCTTTTTGAAACCCTATAAATTAAACCCTTTATCAAGCATTTACACATTCACCATTTTTCACAACCTTGATTTTACTTTGAGTTTTCATCATCTCTCAAAATCCAAATTCACATCCTTTACCTCCTCGAACATGAACTTGATCTCCACGATAACCACACTATTGAAAGCTTAATTGTTCGTTGCATCAACGTGATATTACGGTGAACCGTGGATGACGGGATGGACCTAAACTAATCGGAGGTTTGATTATATGCATACTATACTTCAAGTTTATTCATGTAGACTTAAACTTACGATAGACATATGAATTGCTAAACTTTTATTCTTAAACATAATTGCGTGACATGGCTTATGTATTCTCACCAACTTCTAGTTGACCCCCCCCCCCCATTTTTCCAAACTCAACAGGAAATACTGATGCTTGAAGTCTAGAGCTAGCATGAGGAGATATTTGAAGTTTTAAGCTTTGTTTGATTATTTGATGTAGACTTTAATGTAATTCAATTTTGTAATGAAATAAAGGATTATTTAAACATATGTATTACCATGAGCTACTGAACAATCATTCATACGTGACACCTTGATGTTTCCGCCATCGGTTAGGGTGTTACAACTGGCACGCGATACACCTAGTGCTGGAGGCGTTGGCTTTGTCCTCGATGGTAGCTCCGCTCGCAGCTCCAAGCTGCGGAGAGCTGGCATGACTGCCTACGCCACTGCCAGTCCTGATACCCCCACCATTGTTGCGTCCACCCCAGAGATAGTGATTACCTCACATCCCCTCATCGCTCCACTAGTTGAGCCTGTGTTACCGATCACAGCACCCGAGGTCCCGCCGATGAGTATCATTCCCACACCAGCCCCCACTGTACCTATGATGCC
Source organism: Ambrosia trifida (assembly GCA_028751855.1). Classification (NCBI taxonomy): domain Eukaryota; kingdom Viridiplantae; phylum Streptophyta; class Magnoliopsida; order Asterales; family Asteraceae; genus Ambrosia; species Ambrosia trifida. Next base: position 56,841,361 of record CM054129.1, on the reverse strand, counting down.
ACCGGCCCCCACTGTACCCATGACACTGCCACCTGCACCGTATACTTGGGGTGTAGGAGACCCGTACCTGATGACTACCTCTTTGACCCCTGGACTGATGAGCTTTCCTCAGCCGTTTTTACCCCTACCCCCACTCGTACCAGACATAGTTGGCCCTTCCCAGCCGGCATACATAGACATGCCTAGGCCGTCACAGCCCCTTGGGATGGCCTCTCAGCCCGGACCTGCCTGGTCCACTGTGATATCTCAGGAGAGTGACTTCCGGACTCTCGCGGATACGGTGCAGTGCACCGTAACTCACATGGACCAGCAGGCGCGTCTTATGTGGGATAGGATTATTGATGCCAGGGATGCACTGGCGCATTATGCGGAGGAGCTACTTAGCATGGATGCTCTTTGCGGCATCACCGGTGACGAACACTTTGCTCACCGACAGTTTCTGTATGACCGCATCTTGGCCATTAGCATGGCCATCAGTATGAGCACACCACAATATCAGTACCCGCCTCCCCCACCTCAGTGATGCAGATGCCGCCGATATGCCATGATGACAGTACAACTTCAGGAAGATGTAGTGATAGCTTATCTTCTGCATTTTACCTATCCTGGCAGGTTGTGGCAGTGAAAGTATTATGATCTTTTGTTGTATTTCAAAAACGATGTAAGTGGGACGATGATACCCACTATTTTTGTTGTTATTTAACAAATGATGTACTCGTGGTTGAAATTAATGGAAAAATCATGTTATTATGGTAAAATATGTTGTTATTACATTATACATCTTGTGATTGTCTGTGGTTGTTATTCATTATTTATTGTGTGGTTTGTGGTTTGTGTTGTGATGTAATGTTGGTGATTATATTCATGAGATGTGTTGTTACTTATGCGTTGTGTATGACAATATTTGTATAAATGTTCGTCAAAATTAACCTTTGGTAATTTTAATTGAAGTATAATGGCACCAACCACGCGAAGTAACACCGGCAATGACAAATTGCCCACTACTCCTGCTGAGCTGGAGCAACTGATCTCGGAGCGCATTGCCCGAGCCATTGCGGAACATAACGCCGCACGAACTGAACGATCCAGAGATCGAACCGGGATCAACCGTCACGAGACCTCCCCCACTGGTAAGAGGTTTATAAAAATGTGAAATGTTGGGAGATTATCGTGATGCTCCTATTCCATAGTAACATATTATTCTATTATTGCAGAAACCGCCTCACGAGAACGTGGTTGCACGTTCATGGCTTTCTTGGATTGTAAGCCAATTAATTTCAGTGGTACCGAAGGTTCAGTTGGTTTGGTTAAGTGGTTCGAAAAGACAGAAGCGCTGATCCGCATCAGTGGCTATACTCCTCGTCAGACAATAATGTATTCAACAAATCTGTTTCTGGACCAGGCACTAACTTGGTGGATAGCCTGGTTCAGTCATTGGGAGATGATGCTGCCTACTCTCTCTCTTGGCTGGAACTGAAAGAACTTATGATCGCTGAGTACTACCCAGCGAGCGAAGTGCAAAAGCTTGAGTCTGAATTCTGGAATCTCACTATGATAGGTGCGGACGTGGCAGGTTATACCTCCAGATTCCATGACCTTTCTCGGTTGGTTCCCCGACTGGTCACGCCGGAGAATAAAAAGATTGAACGGTACCTATTCGGGTTGGCACCCCAGATACGCAGCATGGTCACCTCTTCTAAGCCCACGACTGTGCGTGAGGCAATTGACCTTGCCCTGAGCCTCACCAAGGATGCCATCCGGATGGGCACCCTTATTCGAAAGGTCTCGGGATTGAAGATTTCAGAATCTAGCAGGGTGGAGGGAAAGAATCTGGGGTCAAGTGCGGGTGTTGGGTCAAGTGAGCAGGTGAATAGGTCGAAATTTGGGAAGCGGAAGAGGAGTGAGGGGAAAAAGGAAGGGTCAACTGGGAGTTCTAACAAGAAGGGAAAGGGTTATGTGGCAACCGGGCGTGGGTGTGATAGGAAGACAGGTTTTCAGGGGAAGAATAATGAAGTTATTTGTGGAAAGTGCCGCCGTACGGGGCACAAGACAGAAGAATGTAGGTCGGGAGCACCTAAAGCTGGTGGAGCGAGGCCATGCTTCGCGTGTGGGTCGCCCGACCACTGGAAGAGGGATTGCCGGAAACTAAACAATCTCGCACGCGGAAGGGCGTTTGTGATTGGTGCTGGTGACGCACGACAGGACCCCAATGTGGTCACCGGTACGTTCCCTCTTAACAACCATTATGCTTTTGTTTTATTTGATACTGGTTCCAATTTTAGCTCCGTATTTGTTGAATTTAAAAGATTACTTGGGTTGAAAACTAGTAAGCTAGATACACCTTATTCAATAGAACTAGCAAATGGTAAAACTATAGAAACAAGTGAAGTGGCGAAGGATTGTAGATTGAATCTTTGTGGGCACGAATTTAGTATTAATCTCTTACCGGTAGTATTGGGTAGCTTTGACATAGTCGTTGGCATGGATTGGTTATCTGCACAATGCGCTGTCGTTGTTTGTGACTATAAAATAATTCAAGTTCCTCTCACGAGTGGTGAAACTCTTTCGATACAAGGGGAAAGGCGTGGGACGCCATTGAGAATTATTACAAGCATGAAGGCCCGGAAGTGCTTGCGAAAGGGTCTTATCGCATTCTTGGCACATGTGGTAGATGAGAAGGCCGACGAACGAAAGCTGGAAGATATTTCGATAGCAAGAGATTTTCCTGACATGTTTCCTGAAGATTTGCCGGGGTTGCCACCACCTCGACAAATCAAGTTCCGTATTGACCTTGTTCCTGGAGCTGCTCCTGTAGCGCGATCTCCATATCGCTTAACTCCGTCCGAAATGCAGGAATTATCCAGTCAATTGCAGGAATTGCTGGACAAAGGATTCATAAGACCGAGTTTCTCACCTTGGGGAGCTCCTGTCTTGTTCGTGAAAAAGAAAGATGGCACTTTTCGTATGTGCATCGATTATCGGGAGTTGAACAAGTTAACCACTAAGAATCCTTATCCTCTTCCCAGGATTGATGATTTGTTTGATCAACTCCAGGGATCCAGTTTTTATTCCAAGATCGATCTACGGTCCGGTTATCATCAACTTCGTATCCATGAGGAAGATGTACCAAAAACGGCTTTTAGGACTCCTTATGGTCGTAACGAGTTCTTAGTGATGCCGTTTGGGTTAACTAACGCACCGGCAGTTTTCATGGACTTGATGAATCGCGTGTTCAAGCCTTACTTGGATAAGTTCGTTATTGTTTTTATTGATGATATATTGGTCTATTCTCGCACCAAGAAAGATCATGAAAATCACCTTCGTTTGATTTTAGAATTATTGCGCAAGGAGAAGCTTTATGCCAAATTTTCAAAATGTGACTTCTGGATTCGAGAGGTCCATTTCCTAGGCCACGTGGTGAATGAAAAAGGTATACATGTCGATCCCGCCAAGATCGAGGTAATCAAAAATTGGGACGCACCTAAAACTCCTACCGAAGTTCGAGAATTTCTTGGCCTTGCGGGTTACTATAGAAGATTCATCGAGAATTTTTCTAAAATAGCACAGTCCTTGACCATGCTAACCCAAAAGGATAAAAAGTTCGAGTGGACTGAAAAACAAGAATCGGCTTTTCAATTGTTAAAGGAGAAGTTATGTGGCGCTCCAATATTATCACTCCCTGATGGTACGGAAGATTTTGTGGTCTATTGTGATGCTTCACATCAAGGCTTTGGTTGTGTGTTGATGCAACGGGAGAAGGTGATTGCATATGCTTCCAGGCAATTAAAAATCCATGAGAGGAATTACACTACACACGATTTGGAATTGGGTGCAGTGGTATTCGCTCTTAAGATTTGGAGGCATTATTTGTATTGAACTAAGTGCACCATTTTCACTGATCATAAGAGTTTGCAACACATCTTTGATCAGAAAGATTTGAATATGCGACAATGGCGATGGGTTGAATTATTAAACGATTATGATTGTGAGATAAAGTATCATCCCGGGAAGGCGAACGTTGTAGCAGACTCCTTAAGTCGCAAGGAACGGGTCAAGCCATTACGTGTCCGAGCTTTGGGTTTGACTATTCACACGAATCTAACGGATCGAATTCGTGAAGCCCAAATACTTGCTCTTAAGACCGAAAACGTGAAAGGTGAAAGGTTGAGGAAAATGATTGATTCATTGGAACCAAAGGCGGACCAAACCCTATATTTCATGAATAGAATTTGGGTTCCTATATATGGTGGATTACGTGAGCTAGTATTGGCTGAAGCTCACAGCTCTCGATATTCGGTTCACCACGGTGTAGACAAAATGTTTCATGATTTGAAAGAACGTTACTGGTGGCCGAATTTCAAGAGGGATATAGCGGCTTATGTTACACGTTGTTTAACTTGCGCAAAGGTCAAAGCCGAACACCAGAGACCGTCCGGTTTGCTCCAGCAACCGGAAATACATGAATGGAAATGGGAACAAATTTCCATGGATTTCATTACTAAATTACCTAGGACAACAAGCGGCCATGATATGATTTGGGTAATTATTGACCGATTGACAAAATCCGCACACTTCCTTCCAATTCGCGAAATGGATAAATTGGAAAAATTAACCCGTTTGTATATCAAGGAAGTGGTGTCTAAACATGGTGTGCCTATCTCTATCATCTCTGACCGAGATAGTCGTTTCACCTCAAGATTTTAGGAAAGTCTGAATGAAGCCCTCGGTACTCGCCTAGACATGAGTACCGTATATCATCCTCAAACCGATGGTCAAAGTGAACGAACCATCCAGACCTTGGAGGATATGTTATGAGCTTGTGCAATCGATTTCAGCGGTAATTGGGACACACTTACCATTGGTGGAATTTTCGTATAACAATAGCTACCATACGAGCATTCAAGCTGCACCTTTTGAAGCTCTATATGGACGTAAGTGTAGATCTCCGCTATGTTGGGCTGAAGTCAGAGAGAAACAACTTATCATTAGTTCTACACTTCATATGCGTCTCATATAAGTGCCCATTTAAGTACATGTTAAATACAGACCACATAGGACTTCAATTAGTCACATAAACACGTAATATACAATCCGTGTTTTTAGGACTGATTATGCACCACGAAAAGTAATTTATTTAAAATACTTAATTAATGAATTAAACTCCCAAACTTTTACTGAATATTTTTTGGGGTTCGTTTGTTAGCCCATATTTTTGTTTTGTCCAAAAACTAAATACCAAAATTATGAAAAATCGCACATCACAGGTATCTCCAGAAAGTTTCTACAACCGGTCAGCCTAGTAGAAAAATTCCCAAAAATTGTGTATTCATTCAAACGGGATAAGTCAACTTGTAAAAGCCAAATTATTCTAATGTTAATGTACTGTAAAATTTTCATAACTTAATTCTTTGTAGAACTCGAGTTATGATTGTTTAAAGTTGACTCAGTTAGTTAATCCGAAAATCTGATATGACCTTTATTCAAAGAAAATTCAAAAAACTATTCAAACGACGTCCAAATCACTCGACTTTACCTATTATGAAAAGCTAAGACCAGGTATAATACAACCATGTAAAGAAATCATCCAAACCATCATGTTTACGTCACGTAACAGACCCTACAAGTTGACCTAAACATTCTGTCTAGATTTTAATCATGCATAAACTCTTATTTAATCGACCCACGTGTGCGTATAATCGATCAACAACAATCAATAATCATCACAAAACATTCATAAGACCTAGCATGATCAGAACCTATCATAACACATGCAAAATCAACAACCCTAAAGATCAAAACATCACAAACTTGCGCAACAAGCAACCTATCCTATCACTAATCGCATAGGATCATGTTTAACCCATTAAATCTTAATAAACTTCAAGTTTTAATCTTTATAAAAAGGTTTCAGACCTGGACAAACTTAGTTATAAGGTTTTCATAACATATTAAGAAGAGTAAAGCATAATAGATTAAAGATTATACCGCAAGCTCTTCGAAACAATCAACCGAATGCTCTTGAAGCTTCCCGATCGATGTTCATGCGTCTTAGCAGGTGTTTAGGGGTTAATATTTCGTAATAGGGCGGTAGGGGGCGATTAGGGTTGAGTTTAGGGGTTGTATGAGGCTTAAGATTGTTTAAATAGGGTTTTAAGTCGGTTTAGTTGTGTCAAGATGCTGCGTGCGGCCGCTCGGAGGGAGCGCACGGCCTCTCAGAGGGAGTGTGCGGCCGCTCAGAGAGAGTGAGCGGCCGCTCACTCCTCCCCGGCCCGCTCCGGGTGGCCTGCTTCGTTGTACAGCCTGTTTCCTTTGATGTTTTCGCTATTTTGGACCGTAACAAGTGTAACCCCATGTGTTAAGACCCCAACCATTCTAATGGTCCATCCATTATGGTTTTTATTAATGTATTCGGTTTACATTCACGTAATCACATATAGTTTGCACATAGTTTCACATAGTATCATAAAACCATGTAATTGCAATCAATCTCAATCAATTAATTCACAATTATTTAACTTCATGGTTCACCAACGTCCGAGGTTCACTAATCATGTATACAGTCTGGTAATTCCCCAAATTACCACTTCATGTAGTTATTAACCTATAACTATACAACGTGTGTCCTATCTAGCTATCCCTAGTTAAGTAGAATGTAAGGAACGTAACTAGAGTTTAGTTAAAGTGAGAACCTGAAATTGCGGGGTATCACATCATCCCCAAGTTGAAAAGAATTTCATCCCGAAATTCAACAAGAAAACAATAAAGCCAGCTAGAAAAAGTGTGCTTGGTTCCCGGATGTCACCTCATCCCAAAGTTGAAAGGAATTTCGCCCCGAAATTCACTTTAAGTGAGCTGCTTTATGTTCGGCGTTTGATCTATTCACAGGTTCAGGTTCAGTAAAGAGGTGTGGATATTTGAGCCGCATCTGATCTCTGCGCTCCCACATGTATTCCGGTCCTAGACAGGAATTCCATTGCACCTTAACAATAGGTATAGTGCTTTGTCTGAGTTTCTTGACACCCTGCTCAAGAATCTCCACTGGTTCTTCCACGAACCGTAGCTGGTCGTCCACCTGAATCTCCTCCAGTGGCACTACCAGTGTCTTATCCGATAGGCATTTCTTTAGGTTTGATATGTGGAATACATTGTGCACTCCACTGAGTTCATCAGGCAAGTTTAACTTGTAAGCTACCGGACCAATCCTTTCGACAATCTCGAACGGTCCAACGTATCGTGGGTTCAATTTTCCCCGTTTTCCAAAGCGTATCACCTCCTTCCAAGGTGACACCTTCAATAGAACCTGGTCCCCAACCTGGAACTCCAAAGGTTTCCTACGCTTATCAGCGTAACTTTTCTGTCGATCACGAGCAGCAGCCATCCGGTTTCTAATTTGCACTATCTTCTCAGAAGTTTCGTGCACGAGTTCGGGACCTGTTAGCTGGCTATCTCCAACATCAGTCCAGCAGATGGGAGACCTACACTTGAGTACATAAAGTGCCTCAAAAGGCCCACACTGTATCGAAGTGTGGTAGCTGTTGTTATAAGAGAATTCAATCAAAGGCAAGTGCTTATCCCAACTGTTTCCAAAATCCACCACGCACGCTCCTAGCAGATTTTCCAATGTTTGGATGGTACGTTCACTCTGTCCATCCGTCTGTGGGTGATAGGTTGTGCTCATGTCTAAGAGAGTCCCCAAAGCGTTTTGGAGAGTAGTCGAAAAATGAGAAGTGAATCGCGCATCACGATATAGAAGTAGGCACCCCATGCCTAGAGACTACCTCCTTGATGTAGAGATTAGCTAGTTTCTCCAGCGAGTCTATTTCCTTTATTACCAGAAAGTGTGCCGATTTGGTTAAACGATCCACGATAACCCAAATCATGTTATGGCCAGTTGGCGTTCTAGGAAGCTTTGTGATGAAGTCCATAGAAATCCCGTCCCATTTCCATAAAGGGGTTTCTGGTTGCTGGAGTAGGCCTGAAGGTTTCTGATATTCAATCTTAACCTTCGCACAAGTCAAACACTTACTAACATAAGTGGCTATTTCAGCTTTCATGTTTGGCCACCAGTAAAGAGTTTTAAGATCTTGGTACATCTTGTCCGAACCAGGATGTACCGGATATCAAGAGGTGTGAGCTTCATCGAGCACCAGTTGTCTAAGATCCCCAAAACGTGGTATCCAGACTCGATTCATAATGTATCGAAGACCTTCTGTCTTTAGTTCGAAGTGCTTATCAGCACCATGTAATGTTTCAAGTCCGATGTTTTCTTCTTTCAAGGCCTCGCTCTGGGCTTCACGAATCTTATCAGGAAGATTAGAATATATGGTAAGTTGTAGATCTCGCACCAGTTTAGGTTTTGTTTCTTTACGACTGAGGGCATCAGCTACTACGTTAGCTTTCCCTGGATGATACTTGATGGACAGTCATAATCATTCAGAAGCTCGACCGATCGATGCTGTCGCATGTGTTAGAGGCTCTTGTGGTCAGTGTAGATCGTACACTTCGTCCCATAGAGATAATGCCTCCAGATCTTTAGAGCAAAAACCACTGCTCCCAGTTCCAAGTCATGGGTGGTGTAATTCTTCTCATGAAGCTTTAATTGTAGGGAGGCATACGCGATCACCTTATCACGCTGCATCAGTACACACCCCAACCCTTGGATAGACACATCACAGTACACAACGAAGTCCTATGTACCCTCAAGTAATGATAGTATAAGTGCACTGCAAAGTTTCGCCTTCAATAATTGAAAGGCAGATTCTTGGGCATCTCCCCACTTGTAAGTAATACCCTAAGGTGTTAGAGCAGTGAGTGGTTGAGCGATCTTAGAGAATCCCTCAATGAATCTGCGATAGTATCCTGCAAGACCAAGAAACTGGCGCACCTCTGCGATAGTTTCGACATGTATTCCTGTCTCGTTAACAACATGTCCAAGAAACTGGACTTCTCAAATCCAGAAGTCACATTTAGTGAATTTCGCATACAGCTGCTCATTTCTCAAGAGTTCCAAGATCAGCTGCAGGTGTTGCTCGTGCTCTTCCCTGCTCTTGGAGTAAATCAGTGTGTCATCTATGAACATTTTGACGAATTTGTCCAAATAAGGTTTACACATGCGGTTCATCAGATCCATGAACACAACCGGTGCATTGGTTAGCCCAAATGGCATCACCAAAAACTCATAATGTACATAACGAGTTCAAATGGCTGTCTTCGCCACATCCTCCTCTTGGACTCTCAGCTGATGGTATCTTGACCTCAAGTCGATCTTAGAATAGAAACTCGAACCTTGCAGCAGGTCGAACAAATCATCAATACGAGGCAAAGGGTAGCGGTTCTTAACCGTCACTTTGTTTAACTCCCGATAATCAATACACATGCGGAAACTCCCATCTTTCTTCTTAACAAACAGAACTGGAGCTCCCCATGGCGAAGAACTAGGTCTAATAAAGCCCCTATCCAATAGCTCTTGGAGTTGGGTAGACAGTTCTTGAAGTTCGCCTCCTGCTAGGCGATAAGGTGCGCGTGGAACTGGAGCTGCTCCAGGCGCAAGATCAATTTGGAACTCCACTTGACGAACTGGTGGAAGTCCAGGTAATTCCTCTGGGAAAATATCTGGGAAATCTCGGACTACTGTGATGTCCTCAATCTTAGTTTCAGTTTCAACTCGAGTGTCAGATATGTTACCCAAAATGGCTGGACAACCCTTACGAATACACTTCTGGGCTTTCAAAAAGGAGATGATGCCCACCATGGCACCACCACGATCACCCTGGATAGATAAAAGCTCTCCACTTGGGAGGGGGATACGAACAATCTTCTCCTGACAGAGAATTTCAGCGTGTTGCTTGGACAACCAGTCCATGCCAACTCCCAGGTCAAAGATACCTAGGGTGATAGGTAGGAGGTTGATGGCAAACAATTGCCCATCCAATTCGAGCTTACAGTCAAGATGTATATGGGTTACCTCAACAGGCTTCCCATCAGCCAATTCTATAGAGTATGGGGTATCAAGAAGAGTAGGAACCATCCCTAATTGTTTGCTAAGTTTCGATGACACAAAACTATAGTCCGCACCAGTATCATATAAAATAGAAGCAAGAGTGTCGTTCAAGGAGCACGTACCCGTCACGACATTGTTATCAGTCCTAGCCTCCACAAAGCCAATCACGAATGCTCTCCCACGAGCCCCATTGTTGTTGTTTCCATTGTTGTTGTTGCCAGCATTGGTGGTGTTGTTGTCCCCTATCTTGTTGCCACCACCGTTGTTGTTATTACCCCTGTTGTATGCGTATAGGATCGGCTAATCAACAAAGAATATGATCAAACAAGTTCAATTCAGGTGTGGAATCCCTGAATTGATCACAAAATGATAATAAAACTAGCAAAACACACAGATCATCATAAACATATTCATTTCATTCAATAACATAATCAATTACACTTGAAAAGCTTGTTTATAATGATATAACTTGATTACAGACTCAATAAAAACCCTAGGGAGAAACACACTGGGAGGGAAACACAATGACCAAAAGTTAAACATTCAAAATTGATTTAGCCTTATATAGACCTGCACATTCGCCCAAATAGCTTGGTCGAATGTGCCGGTTCGACCGTTCATATAGGGCGAACTTGGACACATATATACAGATTTACTTTCGACCTCCCAAAGTCTACCTTCGACCGTCTGTTTCTACCTTCAACCATAACTTTCCACCTTCAACCACTAGAAATCAGCTATACATCTTGAAATTCGCAATTCAATGGCACTAGTCGCACTTTCGTGTATCTACACCTGTTGTTGCCATTACCATTACCATTCAGCTGTGGACAGTCCCTCTTGAAATGATTCTCACTTCCACACTGATAACAACCTTTACCACCTCTCTATTGTTGCCCCTGCTGTGCAGCTGGTGGATTTCCCGGGATATACGCCCTGCAGTCCCTCTGCTTATGTCCCATCCTGCCACAACGATCACACTTAACATTGCCACATGTCCCAGTGTGATGCCTATTGCACTTGTTGCACTTAGGTTGGTTTCCTTGATAACCTCCCTGAGAGTTGTTGCGGTTGTTACTACTGCCATGGTTGCCATGCCTCTTATTCTGCTGCTGCTGACTGCCATTCACTAGGGGTTTGCCAGATGCATTTTCCACTTCCTCTTGTTATCGTTAGTACCAGAAGATGAAGCACCACGAGGAGGTAACAATCCCTTTTCCACCTTCTGATCAGTTAGCTGGTGAGCCATACGAATAACCTACTTGTGAGCGTTGGATTTTAGCTAAAACAGGATTATACGATCATACAAGTCACAAAACCAGGTGCGGAAACCCTAGTTCTGAACAAATTGATAAAACACAAATCACGACACAATCAAGATCATTTTCAATATCATTTCATAGATTAACTTCATTCAAAAAGCATTTACAATCTGTTTATGTTAATCTAGAACACACAAATAATCTCTCAAAAACACCTCTGAACCTGAACTGAACCTGGACACAAATGACAACTCTCTTACATTATCAAAAACACAAAAACTATATATAGGCACTGCACATTCGCCCGTTTCTTCTGGTCGAATGTGAGCTTTTTCCACATTCGCCCACTTCAGGTGGTCGAATGTGTCTTCTATTCAGGTCCATTCTTCCTTCGTCCATTTCAAATCTACCTTCGCCCATTCTTGTCTTCCTTCGCCCAGTCTATTCTACATTCGCCCCATTCTATTCACCTTCGGCCAATCACTAACATATGTTAATATTGTATATCCAATCCTTAGTCGCAAAACGCATCAACAAACTCCCCCTCGACTATTGATTGGATAGTTTTCTCTGTTGGTCCATCGTCTTGTTCATCAACTTGATTCTGAGCTGTTTCTTTTGCTCAGAAGTCATTGGCGGCTCAAATGATTTCTTCACAGGCTTAGACACATTGGCTATCTTCACAGTCTTGCCAAGTTTACCCTCCAAGTTGCTTCCTGCATTTATATCATACGCAAAACAAACTCCAACAACTTGCGTATACTTTCTCGCTTGAGCAAAGTCATTAGGTTCATAGTAGATCGGATTGTAGAACAACATGATGATGTCTTCAAATGTGCAATTAATCAGCCACATAGGATCAAATACATGAACATGCTTGTATTTATCCTTTCCATCTCTCAACACGATCACCGCTTCTGCCTTTCTCCAATCATAATACCAAAAGATGAAATCAGCACTAAAATGCTGTGGCATTGGCATCAACGGTATCTTCCTCATCACATTAGGTGCTTTGTAGATCAAAGTAACACGCTTCATATTGGTTTGTGGATCAATATCCCTATGCACTTTTCTACGGGGATATTGAGGCTGAAATCTCTTCCATCTCGTACGACATTCCCAAACCAATTTATCAGCACACCAACCGACATGTGATCCATTTACTTCGGCACCTGACATTGGGAATCTGCATAAGTCTCTAACCGCCCAGTACGGTAGAGTAAGCAAGTCAAAGAATCTGTTGAAGTACAGAATTCCGGTTTCCCATTTTGCAGCAATACACTTCAGTCTGCCTAAGTAAGTCCACCCAAGAGCTCTGCCTTTGAACTTGGCATTATGAAATCGATAGAAATTACCTTGAGCTTCAGGCTTTGGTCGGTTCTCATCCATTTCCTTCAATTTCTTCATATAATTCTTCAACTCATCAGACTGGTTAGAAGAATCTTTCTTTTCAGTACCAAATACCTTTTCAACAAACTCTTCACTCCTTTTCTTTGCTTTCTGTTTCGCTGACTTATTTGGTATCTCAGTGAAGTCAGGAAATACTTCATTCTCATCATCTTGTCTGAAATACTGGGGAAACTCTTCATGAGTTATATCTTCTACCTCCACTTCATTGTTTTCTGGAGTCTGCACATCATCTGAATGACTTCCCATATCCTTTTCAGGAATATCAGGAATCGATTCATCCATCATAAACTCCTCAAACGTTTTCCCTACCCTCTGTGCAAGACCATCTAAAATTTCTTTCGCCACAGATGCAGGTAATTCCCCTTCTTCAAGATCTGGATCTTCATATTCCAACTCATATCTTAAGTCATCAGTCTGGAATATTTCAGCGAAGCATCCTGTGAACTCAATGGTCCACTCTCTCTTTTCCAACATATTCTTATACAGCTGTTTAGCATCCTCAGACAAAGATCTCACCTTCTCGTTCCAGAAAATACTTTCATCCGAATCAACATTCTCACCTTTCTTCTTGGAACTTGATTCTCCAGTATCTTTCTTCTTCGGTGTTCTCTTCTCATAAGTGAATCTAGAAGTATCATCTCCTCCATCATGATCACTTCCACTGCTAAACTCATCACCTTGCTTTTTCCCAGTACCTTCAGCACCATCATCATCATCATTATTGTCATCATCATCATCATTATCATCATCGCTTTTCTCCGATTCATCATTATCCTCATCATCATCTTCTTCTTTCTCAGATTCAGAATACTCATAATCAAGTTTTTGTTCATCTTCTTCTTCATCTTCTTCACCCTCTTTCAACTGGGGTGCCCTGCTATAAAGCTCTTCAATCAAATTACAAAGGCGTTTGTTTTCCTTCTTTAGTTCTTTGTTATCAGCCTTAATCAATTTGATTTTGCTCTTGTTTCTTTCACATTTTCTTTCAAGCTTCTCATTCTTTGCTTCAATCATCTTAATCTTATCATTTATATCATCCTGATTAGATTTTGAAGCAACCACTATCTGGAGCATTTTCTCCTCATTTTGCTTGAACTTACCAATCTCAGCTTGTTGAGTAACCAACATCTTCATCATGTCTTCCATCTTCTTATTAACTTGCTTCATGACATCATCATCCACAGTCACTTTCTTTGACTTAGATCTGGATGGCTCAGCTTCAATAACTTTCTCCTTTTGAGGCTTTCTAAACATATCGAGCACTTTATCCATATCGATATTGAATTGATCGATTGGTAAAGTCTCTGCCTCTTTCGCTTTCTTCTGCTTCTTGGCAACAGGTGAAGATAGCTTAGATGGTGTACCAGCATCAGGTAATCTCTTTCCCTTCAACAACTGAGCCAACTCTTTCTCTCTCAGTTCTTTTACACTTGATTTCTTGGCCATAGTCTTTTGCTTCTTAGACTTTCTGGGCAAATTCACCACTACAGTATCTCCAACACTCAGTTCTGCTAGGTCAACACCTAGACCCTCATCTTCAACTGATTTCTTTCTTCTCTCAGCTTCTTCTATCGACTGGTTCAAGGATTCAGACTCACCAACCATAGTGACCTTACGTTTGGTGGTCCTCACATTCTCATCATCAGAATCCCACTGCTCATCAACTTCAGTCTCTTCTGAATCTACCGACTCTTCATCCACCAAACCCGATCCTTTCTTCGCCGTCGATTTCTTTCTAGCCACTTGTTGCTTAGTACTTCCCTGATCCACAGCCTTTCCCTTGCCCTTCCCTTTGGCTCCAGGATTGACTACTTGTCGTTTCCGCTTAGTGCTTGAATCAACATACACTAAGGGATCATCATTGTCTGAGTCACTATCATCATGTCTTGCTTTGTTCTTGCCAGGATCAGTGTAATCCGGACGAGCCAAAGCACCAAATAATCTCCTGTTAGGTGGCTTCTCACTATCAGGCACACCTTTGTAACCCTTCATCGTCATCAAAGTTCTAATGTTCATATGATCTTGACCTAGGATCATAGTTGGATCCTTTTTCAGCATAGGATACTTGTAGTCAAAGATCATCATCAGAAATCTCGGATACAACATAAACTTCTTATTCTTCATTCCCTTCAACATCTCCAGCATATGATCAAGAATCATCCCAGAAACATTAAATGGTTTGTTGAGTGTCAACGCAACCATTAATGAACTCAAACTCCTTCTCATGACGTCATAACCACCACTCACACATCCAAAAACATGAATAAGAACATGAGAAAAATACTTGTACTGCACTCCCAGTTTCCCCTTATACATAGATCCGTCAGTGATTGGACCTTTGTATTTCATTCGTAAGAAGCACGCCTTCTGTTCTGTCCATGACAATTCCCTGGGATCTTCACTATCTTCAAACTTAATCTGTAAAGCTTCCCGAATATCAGCTTCAGTCAAGAACATATCCATATCCTGAATCTTGCTCTTGATAATCGTCTGATTCTCCCAGTAGTCATACTTCGCATTCTGATAAAAATCTTCAATGATGTCTTTGTATATGATGGTTGGTGTGGCTAAAGCATGAACAATCCTGCTCCTCTTCAGAAACTCTATAATCCCGGTAAACTCCGTGTTTTTCTCAACATCTCCTAGATAAGCGCAACAGTTGTGCGATCTTTCAAACGGCCAACTGCTCGGAACAGACATTTCAGCTTCTGGCGCTGGATCTGGAACTGTAATCTCAGCTGGAGTTTCCACATTGACTGCTGGTGTTTCAATGTTCTCGAGTTGATCAGCCATCTGCACATAAAAATCAATGAAACACGTCAAAATACAAAAACGACAAAATTATAAAATTTTTGGTCCAAATAAACTGCACATTCGCCCGTTTTGAACAGGTCGAATGTGAGTAAATCTGGTCGAATGTGAAAATATATGGTCGAAAATGAAAATATTCTGATTAAAAATCACATTCGTCCATTATGAATGTACATTCGCCCAAACTGATTCACCTTCGCCCGTTTGTATCAACCGAAAGTGAAACAGATTTCCCCCAAAATTTAAATTTTTGCCATTGTTGATTTTAACTTGTAATTTTGATCCTAATATGTACTAACAAGTCCGACTAACACTCGTTCATTACCAATTTTGACAATTAATCAATTTACATCAGTTTTTTAGGCAAAATTAGGTTTAAACAGCCTATTCAATCGATTAAACACTCAAAGGATGTTTAAAACCTAATTCCTAATTCCTTCTCCCCCTAAAACTGATGTGGATTGAAATGCTAACAAAATCAACCATTAAAACAGTCTCTAAGACTATTAATTGTGAAACCCTAGGTCCGGTTCTGAAAACGATCAATTCTGATCTGATTTGAAGTCCAATACCTGTAAAAGTTGTATCAAATTGATCAGAAAAAACTAGGGAACAAATCAAGGAATCATAAAAATCACGAGCAACAAGGTCTGGTAATGAAGAAATTTTGAAAAATATTTTGAATGATGGGATCGAACCTGAAAGGAGTATATATAAGGGTCCACGTTCGCCCGTTTGTAGTGGACGAATGTGGGTTAAGTCCACATTCGCCCCAATTGAATGGCACGAATGAGAAAGAATTCCACCTTCGCCCCTATTTAAAGACCCGAAGGTGAAATTTGTACCCGGAAGTGGAATTTACACCCGGAAGTGAAAATGTCCACCTTCGCCCAAAAACAAAACGGTCGAATATGATGATTTTTCCACATTCGACCCATTTAAGGGGCGAATGTGAAATGGAAAAATCTGAAAATTTCGCCAAATCACGAATTCGAATCCTGTTCAACATTTTTCAATCCGTTAAACTTCCAAAACTCAAATTTTCACATTTTGAATGTTACAAAGTCCAGATGGTGTTATCAAATCTCAGAAATTGACCATCAAGCATCCCCGGATATCAAAAATAAAGCAGAAAAGCAAATCTTTTGGATTTTCTGAAATTTTTATCAAAACACACCTAAAATCTTTTTGGATTTTGTATCTTTTTGACAATAAAAGTAAAATGCGACAAAGTAAAATGCAGCAAAGTAAATGAAAGCAGTAAACATTTTGTGATTTCCGGTAAGAGGATCATATCAGTTTTCTGAGAAATCTGAACACAGCGTTGATCTGTTTCAATATTATCATTAGAAACAATATGTGATACGGCAATTGCTGATATTGTTGTCCACATAAGCTCACATGCAGACAATTACGCAATGCTTTAAAATGATACGAATTAGATGTATTAGACTAACACATTGTGGTTCCCACACACACGACATACTCCCGTATCAAGAAGTAATTTGCACAAAGACTCATTGTAAAGCGTGATTATGCTTTCGTCGTCTGTAATTGTACAAGATATAATGCATAGAGGTATACAGGTCAGCAAATTAATGCAGCAAAGTAACATATGCACCATACCAGGTTGAGGACTGATATTAATCATGATTTGCATCAATGATCAATACGATATTATAGATAATCTTTGATCATCATATAACATGGAAAGTTCCTCAATTCGGTAACTTTAGGATTTGGCATAAAGCTCTTTTATAAAGACATCCTGTCTGATCTAGGTCCGTAATGACTTACAGCAGAAGATCAGATAGGCTATCCCCAGACAACTAATAACATAACGACCCTAAACCTCCGAGTTTTGTACAAACACCCTGTCAAACGAAATTACGGTACTAAGACCATATGCCCATGAGGTGTTCATCCACAAACGCGTAGTTTGTTATGTTTGTATCACTAATGCACGCAATATATAGTCTACGAAGCCTATCAGCATATCACACGTAATCAACATACGTCTCATTAAACTATACAATTCTTTAGCCTGTGTCAGATCCCCACTGATGTACTATCATTTCCTCTTTTTATCCAGGAAATCATTTTGGGTTTTTCTTATTTTTAGGTATTTTGAAAATTTTTTAATGTTTTTGGTTTTTCTGATAAAATGACTCCCCCTAAAATAAAGAACATATTTTTGGGTTTTTAATTTTTCTGAAAAACAAAACAAAAATTTGAAAGAAACAATCCACTTGAAAGCATCAACTTCTTTGAGGATTAAACAACCCCCTCGAAAGCATCAACTTCTTTGAGGATTATGATAGTAAAGAGAAATTCCCAATTAGCAAAGAGAAATTCCCAATTAGCAAAACTTTAAAACTAAAACTAAAAATTAAAAATGATAAACCGAGGAGCCGATTAGTCCTGTTTTTCCTTTATATTGTTTACTTTCAAAAGATATTCAAAGCGGGATCTGTCAAAAGCTTTTGTAAACAAATCTGCACGTTGGTAGTCAGTATGGATTTTGACCATATCTATCAATTCCTTAGCATAACAATCACGGATAAAATGATATTTAATCCGGATATGTTTCGCTTTAGAATGATTTTCAGTATTTTTAGTTAATGTAATTGCGGCTTCGTTGTCACAGTGTATAGGGGTTTTAAGAAACTGCAAACCGTAATCGACCATCTGTTGTTGGATCCAGAGCACTTGTGAACAGCAACTCGAGGCTGAAATGTACTCGGCTTCACATGTAGACAGTGCGACGGAAGTCTGTTTCTTGCATTGCCAGGTAATTAACCTGCTCCCTAAAAACTGGCAACCGGCTGTTGTTGATTTGCTGTCTTTGTCACAGCCGCCCCAATCTGCATCACTAAAAGCAATAAAATCAAAATCATCATCATTAGGGTACCAAAGTCCTTTTGATGGACAACCCTTCAGATATCGAAGGATACGCTTGACCGCCGTCAGATGACTTTGTTTCGGCTTCGATTGATAGCGAGCACAGAGACACGTTGCATACATAATATCTGGTCGAGACGCTGTCAAATACATCAGAGATCCGATGATTGCTCTGTATGTAAATGGATCTGTCAGCTCCCCCTTAGCGTCCACTCCAATCCCGTGATTGGGTTGAATCGGGGTATCCATCGGGTTAGAGTCCTCCATCTGGAATCGGCTCAAGATGTCGGCTACGTATTTCGTCTGGTGAATGAAGATCCCATCGGGTCTTTGATCCACCTGTAAGCCGAGGAAAAACTGCATCTCCCCCATAGCGCTCATTTCGAACTTCTCCTGCATAATAGTTTCAAATTCCCTGCACAAAAGTTCGTTAGTTGAACCAAATATAATATCATCAATGTAAATCTGTACTAGAAGCAAGTCATCTCCCGTATTCTTCGTAAAGAGGGTGCAATCGACGAGGCCGCGCTTGAATCCTTTGGAGATGAGGTATGTACTTAGCTCCTCGTACCACTGTCTTGGAGCCTGGTGCAAGCCATATAAAGCTTTGTTCAGCACGTAGACCTTGTCCCGGTGGATTGGGTCCTCAAAGCCTGGTGGCTGCCCGACATAAACCTCCTCCTTGACTTTACCGTACAAAAATGCGCTCTTGACGTCCATTTGATAGACTTTGAATTTCTTGTATGAAGCAAACGCAAGGAACATCCGAATAGCTTCAATTCGTGCTACTGGTGCATAGATTTCGTTGTAATCAATTCCTTCGATTTGATGGAAACCCTGCACAACCAGTCTGGCTTTGTTGCGAACAATAACTCCACGATCATCCTTTTTGCACTTAAACACCCACTTAGTGCCTATTTTCTTTCTTCCTGGCGGCAAATCTGTGAGCGTCCAGACTCCTAATTTCTGGAATTGCAATAACTCCTCCTGCATTGCCTCAACCCAGGCATCTTCATTCAAAGCGTCTTTGTATGTCCTTGGCTCTACCTGCGACACATAACATGCAAACGACCAATCATTTTGGCTTCCAGATTTCTGAATTTTGGCATACAATGCTAAAGCACCAAAACTCTCTGGCGAATTAACGCTTTTTAGCTGCCCTCTAGTCATCACTCCACTTCCAGGATCACCGATTACTTGCTCCAGCGGGTGAATACGATGAATCCGAGATTCCGGATTAACAGGTACAATCACTCCCGTCTGAGCAGTCAAGTTCTCTACAGCATCCTGATCATGACCCGTGTTAGATGATGAAGCAACATCTGTTGTTGGAGTTGGGTTCACAGTTTGCTCTTCTAAATCTTCTGCATGTTCAAGAACAGCTTCTTCAAATTGTTAATCTTCAGATTCTGAAGTGTCTAGTGAAGTTGAAGCCTCTTGAAACATCTCTTCTTCTTGTGTAGGAGCACTGGTATCATTAGAAGCTTGTGGGGGGTTTACGGTGATTGGACGCATCAACGGTGAAGTCGCCGCGTTTTCACACTCGTAAAGTAATCTGATAACAGCTTCTTCAACCAGGCTATCTAGGTTGAATGATTCAAAGAAATCTTTGTAATCAAACATCCAATCAGGGCCCGTGCCTTGCAAATTTTGTGTGTATCGTTGAACTTCCACGTTAGCCCAATCATCCACTTGACGAGTTCGCTTGTTGAATACCCGTTTAAGCGGGGTTGCATATCCAACAAAATATCCCTCCTCAGCTTTAGGACTAAACTTCTCGCTTGGATTCAACATCGTGCATGGCGCCCCAAAAGGTTCTAGATACTCTAAATTGGGCTTTCGTCGGTGTAACAGCTCATAAGATGTTTTTCCAAACTTCTTCACTGTTAGAACCCGATTTAATGTATAATTTGCTGCATAAATCGCCTCATTCCAGAACATTACTGGAAGATTTGAGTCAGCGAGCATTGTTCTAGCAGCCTCAATTAAAGTCCTATTCTTTCTTTCAGCAACACCGTTCTGTTGCGGGGTATACGGAGCCGAATATTCATGATGTATCCCTTTGCTTTCACAAAGTTCATCCATCTTGGCGTTTTTGAACTCCGTCCCGTTGTCACTCCTGATCCTTTTTATCTTCAAATTGTAGATATTCTCCAGTCGAGTGAACAGAACTTGTAAGTTGGTAAAGGTGTCGCTTTTGTTCTTCAAACACATCACCCATGAGAATCGTGAATAGTCATCAGTGACGACTAAACAATAAAGCTCTCCAAGATGACTTTTGCGCTTGACCGGTCCAAAAAGGTCCATGTGCAATCGCTCAAGCGGCATCTCAACAGAGTTAACTTTCTTCACTTTATGGGACTGTTTGTGTTGTTTTCCTTTCATGCAGCTTACACACTTGTCGTTCAGATGGAAATGTTTCACGTTTACTCCATCGACAAGTCCATTTCTCACTAACTGATTCATTTTCCTCAGATGAATGTGCCCCATTCTGCGGTGCCACATTATCGATTCTTTTTCGGTCGCCATGGATAGAAAGCATGTTATCTGTCCCTGTGATGTCATCGCCTTGGACATATCAAGAATATAAAGATTGTTGACTCGAGGTGCCATCAACATAACCCACTCCTTTGGAATTTTGAAGCCCAGTTTGAGAATATAGCAGGATTTGTCATCAAAATGCACAGAAAATTGTTTATCGCATATTTGACTGACGCTCAACAGATTATAGTCTATCTGCTTGACATAAGAAATCCGCTCGAAAGTCACAATCCCATTACTAACGCTTCCTTCCATCGTAATATATCCTCCTTTATTACCCGCGAACGCGACATATCCTCCATTAATATTCTTCACATCAAACAGCAATGCCAAATCCCCCGTCATGTGGCCTGAAGCTCCACTATCAACAATCCAGAGACTGCTAATAGGGCCAACTGAAGCTCCCTGCACACAAAAAGTAAACATTTAGTTCTTTCGGGGGACCCAAGCCTGAGTCTTGGGCCTTTGAACATTGGATTTCAAAGAAACATCCTCAACAACTTTTTCAACAATTTTCTGTTTTGAATCAATCGTTTTCTGATTTTTCAAAACAGTTTCATTTTTCTCACTCGCCTTCGAAGTAGAAGCTCCTGGAGTACCATTAGGTGTCCAAGATTGTTCAGACCTTTTGAGAATACGAATTTGAGATTTTGGTTTCTCAATTGGTTTCTGAACATTGTTACTAAAAGTAACTTTCTTAGCAACCTTATCTGAATTAACAGACTTAGGTCCAACATTTGATTTGACAATTGGTTTTTGTGGAACCTTTTGTCTATCAGCTGTTGTGTTCACCACAGGTTTTCTCCAAGATTGTTCCATTGCAATCCGATTTCTGTGATCATATTGAAATGGACGGTTGTTCCTCATTTGAAAATTGTTTTGATTATAAAAATGTTGTTGTTGAGGAACAGCCCGTCTATGTGGTGGGACATAATGATCAATCGGCTTTCTCATGGAATTCCTAACCTCAACTTCATGTCTTTTATGCCTTACATATGGACACTGAGCAAGTAAATGCCCGCGTTCTCCACATTTAAAGCATTTTCTATATTCCTCAAACACATAATGAGCATTTGGTGAAGCAAATGATCTAACAGGAAATTGATCATTATATTGTTGATTTCTTAAACTCTCAGGAAGTGGTCCTTTCGAGTAAGAAGGTTCATGAAAACCATTTGCTTTATCATTTGGTCGAATGAACTCAGTGACATGGATTTTTGGTTCTTGAGGAACTTCTGAAAACAATTTCTTTAAGATTTCTGGTGGAATTTCATTGGTTCTTTCATGTTTTGGAAACCATATTGTGCTTTCTTGCCAGATTTTATCAAGTTTAGAATAGTTAACATTTTTGATCGGAAATTCCTCATCAGAAATGATTTTATCGGATCCTTCCATCCGATAAAACACTTTAACAGGTTTATCACTTTGTTCATTCAGCTCATTCTTTTTGACCACATTCTTAACACCATTAACATTCTTAACATCAATCTTTTCAGATTTTTTATCACGATTAGCATTTGCCATCGGATGAACATGATCAGATGGTGACACTGGTTCAGTAGTAATGATGTGATTTTCTTTTGGAATCTCACATTCATTAACAGGTTGATCACTACCAGTATCATCATTTTCTGAGTCTGAATTATCACTCTCAGCATAAACACCCTCATTGTTCAAGCCCAAAATCGGTCTCACATCGGAATATGGATCACCAATACTCGAGGTATTAGATTCCTTTTCCGATGATGAGTCTGATTTTACCGAACTCTCCGGTATAACTTGGTGATAGTTATGATTTTCAAAAAGAACCGGAGATGGTACAGACTTGTAATTGGTGGTGTTATCATCAATGATATGATCTACCACATAAGCAACATTCTTATAACTTTCCAACTTCTTGTTAACCTTTTCAGCAAAGCATTTTATGGCTGCCATTTCCAACTTGGTGTTTTCAATTTCATTGATATAGTTATTTATTGCCAATTGTTTCAATGACAAAGTGTTTTTCAAGTCGGAAATGTCCTTTTTATAGCCATCTAATACTTTGTTAAAAGCATTCAACTCTTTGCGAGTAGATTGACAGTTCAAGATAGCACTATCTCGTGAAATTCGGAGTTGTTTATTCTCCTCAGTCAATCTATCACATGTTCCACAGTATTTATCACTCATAACATCAGTGCTAGATTCAGAACTTACAGGTTTTGGCGGTTCAGTCATGGCCATCAACGCAAAATGAGCTTCCTTTCTAGTGAAAAACTTGGAGTAGTCAATCTTAGTGAAAGCATCATCAGCTATGCACGACTTCCTCGTCATCAAAAAATCAGCTTCTGCCAGCAACTGATCAATATCATCATCTAAAGAATCAACACTTGCCTCTGTGTCTGATTCGCTCTCAGAATCTGAATAAACTGATCTACACTCTTCGGGAACATCAGAAACTGAATCAATCACCATTCCAGAACTCTTTTCCTCAGCCTTAACCTCAACAGGTTCACTCTCCACTTCCATCTCAGTCTCAGAATCAACACTTTCACTCTCCTCAGTTTCTTTCTTCTCATCAACTGCCACCGACTCTTCCATATCAACCTGATAAGCAACACATGCCACATTCCCACCAGTAGTCACTTCCTCAACTCCTATTTGCATACCCGACCAGTCAAACCTCTCATCCTGTTGAGTCACCAAAGCTTGGTTCTGACTCGCATTCTGTTGAGTCTCATTAGGTGTAGTGATAGGTACAACTGTTCGGTTTGTGTGATTAGGAGATTGGTTTTGAATCTGGTTTTGAGTGTTTGGTTGTCTGTTTTGGTTGTTAAAGTTTCGGTTTTGGTAGTTGTTATTATTTTGGTAAGAAACTTGGTTTTGTTGATGGTTCTGGTAATTTGCATTGAAAGGGTTTCGATTACCTTGTTTAGGTGGCTGGGTGCATTCCCTTTTGAAGTGTCCTTTTTCTCCACAATTAAAACACGTAACCTTCTCCTTGTTGAAACCATAGGTTGTGTTGGGAGAAGTTGCCAAATCAGTCCTTCCTGTTTTCTCGATGAACTCTGTTGCTCTTCTCATTATACTCGCAAAAGCCCATTGAATGTCAATGAGTTCCATCTCTTCCTTGTCTATCTGTGCGTAGTCTTCGTTGGTTAAGTTGTTGTTCCCAATCTGACTAGCAACCAACCCATTGTAGGATGAAACCATTGCTGAGACTAATGCAATGTGTTGCTGAGCAACCTCCACAGTCACATTTCCCAAGTTAGATGTATCCAAAACCACAGGTTGTTGTTTATGTTGAGTAACTTGATTTACTGGTTGTTGTGTTTGGTTAGCGGTGTAAAAACTTGCTTGTTGCATTGGAAAGATTGGTGAAATGTATGAATTATATTGTGGTGGTGTATATGATGGTTGTGAGTAGGAATTGTATTGTGGTGGTGTGTAGTTGGTGGATGGTTTTGATGTTTCCATGACATTAGAAATACATGCAACATGTGGTGCAACGCTTCCTGAACTCGAGTTTCCAGCTGGAACTGAAGTGCCTCCAAAATACAAACTGGGATTCTGAGGAATCTGTGACCTTCTAGCTTTCCTCCTATCCTCCAACTCTTTGTTCTCCAGCTTTTCGATAAACTCTGAAATGGTCCAGAATTGATAAGCATCCTTCTCTCTGAGTACCTCCACATGCTGATCCCATTGTGGTGGTAAAGCATCTGCAAACTTATCCACCTGCTTAGTCATTGGAATCTGTACACCATAACTAGACAATTCAGACAACAAATGCATATATCTCGGAGTTAGTTCTTTCAAAGTTTCATTATTAATGAAAGAAAAATTCTCAAACTCTTTGACTAATTCCTCCATTCTCAGACTCCTGGTCTTCTCATTACCATCATGCTTCCTCTTCAGCTTATCCCAAAGCTGCTTTGATGTAGTACATGTCCCAAACTGATGCAACAGGTCACTTGTGATTGCCTGTGTCAGTTGAGAAAACGCCTTCTTCTCCACCACATATTTCTTCTTTTCGTCCTCAGTCAAGCTTTCCAAAGGAATCATCTCACCAGTATTCTCCAGAATCGGTGCTGTGTATCCTTTAACAATCATGCTCCATGCCTCAGCTCCTTCAACTCACATGCCTTCCAAATGGATCTTGAACATGGTATGCCACTGATTATACTCTTGCATATCCATGAGCTTCGGTGGCCGAGTTCCACTACCTGTAGACCAATCCTTAATCAAAGTAGAAATAGCATTAGTGGTTTGAGTATTTACCGCCGCTGCAGCTACTCCCCAGTAATCAGATTGTAGTGCCGGATGTGCTACACTTTGAGGCATCGTGCTCGTTGTTGTCATGTAGTTAAGTGGTTGTGAGGATTGTGTGTTCGTCTTTTGCGCTGCCACTGTCCATGGGTCCATCGTCTGCTGTTGTGGTTGTGTTGTTGCTGATCCCGAAGTAGTTTGAAAACGCCACATGATCACAATCTGAAAATCTCAACACTTAGAAAAATTTTTCAGCAAAAATCCTAGGTTCGCCCGAAATTCAGTAGGTTCGTCCAAATACTCCTATGTTCGTCCAAACTTTCTCACTTTCGTCCCTTTTGGTTCTACTTTCGTCCAAACAGGAACACCCGAAGGTAGCTTTGTCCAAAATGTAAATCAAACTAACAGACTTTCCACTTTCGTCCAAAACAAGAACGGTCGAATGTGGAAATTCTACCCGAAAGTGAAAAGTTCAACAAGAAAATTCCAGGTTCGCCCAAAAACTACTCAGGTTCGCCCACTTTTTATCACTTTCGACCACAACACTCAGATCAGGTTCCAGGTTCGCCCAAAACAGTCAGATCTCATTTTTGAAAAACGGTTATTGTTTGAAAAACGGTTATTCAGATCTCAGATTTTCAAAAGTTCATGGATTTGAATGATCTCAATCAGGTTATGTTTCGGAATTGATTTGGAACAACTTTAAGTCTTGGAAAACTTGAATTCAACCACAAATTCACCTTTAAATCGATCAAAAACTCTTAGAAACAATGTTTATGTAAAAACAGATGATTTTATGTCAAAAACATGTCCAAATCAGCTCTGATCTTATCAAATTTGTTGTTGTATGATCCTCTATGCTCTGATACCACTTTGTGAGTGTTGGATTTTAGCTAAAACAGGATTATACGATCATACAAGTCACAAAACCAGGTGCGGAAACCCTAGTTCTGAACAAATTGATAAAACACAAATCACGACACAATCAAGATCATTTTCAATATCATTTCATAGATTAACTTCATTCAAAAAGCATTTACAATCTGTTTATGTTAATCTAGAACACACAAATAATCTCTCAAAAACACCTCTGAACCTGAACTGAACCTGGACACAAATGACAACTCTCTTACATTATCAAAAACACAAAAACTATATATAGGCACTTCACATTCGCCCGTTTCTTCTGGTCGAATGTGATCTTTTTCCACATTCGCCCACTTCAGGTGGTCGAATGTGTCTTCTATTCAGGTCCATTCTTCCTTCGTCCATTTCAAATCTACCTTCGCCCATTCTTGTCTTCCTTCGCCCAGTCTATTCTACATTCGCCCCATTCTATTCACCTTCGGCCAATCACTAACATATGTTAATATTGTATATCCAATCCTTAGTCGCAAAACGCATCAACACTACTGGATGTTGTTGAGGTTAGCAGCAGTAACCAAGCTCTTGATTTGGGGCACCAAGCCCTTGATGTATAACTCGATCCTTTTATAGGGCGGGGTGGAGTAATTCAGGAACATCGCCGCCAGTTCATGTGATCTAGTAGTATAGTTCTCAATCTCCGATCCCATCATCTTCAGATTGAGATACTCAGTCTCCAACTTTTGAATCTCATCTCGAGGACAATATTCCTCCTTCATCAGTTCCTTGAAATCCACCCAAGGTGTTGCATTAGCCACATCAACACCTAGCATCTGCACCTGAGAGTTCCACCAGGATAATGGCAAATTTTCGAGAGTAGCAGTGGCATATTTTACCCTTTCAGCTGGTGGACAGTTATATATAGCGAAGCAAGATTCCAGTTTTTCGAACCACCTCAGTAGCCCGACAGCCCCTTCAGATCCTCCAAAGTTCCGCGGCTTGCAGTCCATGAAAGACTTGTAGGTACAAACTGGAGGGTGATGCGCAGGTTGACCTAAGTACAAAGGGCGAAGAAACCAGGAATGAATAAAAGAGCGTAACGTTGGAGTCTAGAGGAATGTTTAGAGCGAAATAGATTTACCAGCTTGAAAAGCTGCGAGGGCTTCAACCACCCTGTCATTGATGAGTGCGTTCAACTCCGCTTGAGTCATGTTAATGTTTCCTCTCCCGTGTCCTCTTCCCGCCATAATAATTCTACATTTACACTATACTCATGAGAAAACAATAATATGTCCCACATACAATCATTCACATAGTACAAGTAAACTTGAATATAAATGACATGCACGAGAATAAAATAAAGTAAGAAATTAATAGTAGTAATAAAAATCCAAACATAAAACAAACAATCCTCAAGCCTCCCAACGATAAAACAGAAGTCATAATAAGAATGTATAGGGAATACTAAGATAACAAGATAATAAAAGAATTCAATCATCCCCGCGATCTATGGAGACACATGAGCCCTCATCCTCGCTCTCATCCTGGATCTCTATCTCCAGTGGCTCCTCCTCCTCCTCGGGCTCAAGTTCCTCTTCGTGCGCCGCATCTATTGTTTCCCCGAGAGCATCGAATCCTCCTACCGCATGCTCTTCCTCGGGATCCTCCTCAGGATCCTCCTCTGGTTCTTCACCATTTTGACCTAGAGATTCCTCAAGCCTGTTAGGAACCAAGGTCAACTCCTCCCTAATAAGTGTTGTTTCCTGATTGATTTACCAGCTTGAAAAGCTGCGAGGGCTTCAACCACCCTGTCATTGATGAGTGCGTTCAACTCCGCTTGAGTCATGTTAATGTTTCCTCTCCCGTGTCCTCTTCCCGCCATAATAATTCTACATTTACACTATACTCATGAGAAAACAATAATATGTCCCACATACAATCGTTCACATAGTACAAGTAAACTTGAATATAAATGCCATGCACGAGAATAAAATAAAGTAAGAAATTAATAGTAGTAATAAAAATCCAAACATAAAACAAACAATCCTCAAGCCTCCCAACGATAAAACAGAAGTCATAATAAGAATGTATAGGGAATACTAAGATAACAAGATAATAAAAGAATTCAATCATCCCCGCGATCTATGGAGACACATGAGCCCTCATCCTCGCTCTCATCCTGGATCTCTATCTCCAGTGGCTCCTCCTCCTCCTCGGGCTCAAGTTCCTCTTCGAGCGCCGCATCTATTGTTGCCCCGAGAGCATCGAATCCTCCTACCGCATGCTCTTCCTCGGGATCCTCCTCAGGATCCTCCTCTGGTTCTTCACCATTTTGACCTAGAGATTCCTCAAGCCTGTTAGGAACCAAGGTCAACTCCTCCCTAATAAGTGTTGTTTCCTGATTGATTTACCAGCTTGAAAAGCTGCGAGGGCTTCAACCACCCTGTCATTGATGAGTGCGTTCAACTCCGCTTGAGTCATGTTAATGTTTCCTCTCCCGTGTCCTCTTCCCGCCATAATAATTCTACATTTACACTATACTCATGAGAAAACAATAATATGTCCCACATACAATCGTTCACATAGTACAAGTAAACTTGAATATAAATGACATGCACGAGAATAAAATAAAGTAAGAAATTAATAGTAGTAATAAAAATCCAAACATAAAACAAACAATCCTCAAGCCTCCCAACGATAAAACAGAAGTCATAATAAGAATGTATAGGGAATACTAAGATAACAAGATAATAAAAGAATTCAATCATCCCCGCGATCTATGGAGACACATGAGCCCTCATCCTCGCTCTCATCCTGGATCTCTATCTCCAGTGGCTCCTCCTCCTCCTCGGGCTCAAGTTCCTCTTCGAGCGCCGCATCTATTGTTGCCCCGAGAGCATCGAATCCTCCTACCGCATGCTCTTCCTCGGGATCCTCCTCAGGATCCTCCTCTGGTTCTTCACCATTTTGACCTAGAGATTCCTCAAGCCTGTTAGGAACCAAGGTCAACTCCTCCCTAATAAGTGTTGTTTCCTGATTGATTTACCAGCTTGAAAAGCTGCGAGGGCTTCAACCACCCTGTCATTGATGAGTGCGTTCAACTCCGCTTGAGTCATGTTAATGTTTCCTCTCCCGTGTCCTCTTCCCGCCATAATAATTCTACATTTACACTATACTCATGAGAAAACAATAATATGTCCCACATACAATCGTTCACATAGTACAAGTAAACTTGAATATAAATGACATGCACGAGAATAAAATAAAGTAAGAAATTAATAGTAGTAATAAAAATCCAAACATAAAACAAACAATCCTCAAGCCTCCCAACGATAAAACAGAAGTCATAATAAGAATGTATAGGGAATACTAAGATAACAAGATAATAAAAGAATTCAATCATCCCCGCGATCTATGGAGACACATGAGCCCTCATCCTCGCTCTCATCCTGGATCTCTATCTCCAGTGGCTCCTCCTCCTCCTCGGGCTCAAGTTCCTCTTCGAGCGCCGCATCTATTGTTGCCCCGAGAGCATCGAATCCTCCTACCGCATGCTCATCCTCGGGATCCTCCTCAGGATCCTCCTCTGGTTCTTCACCATTTTGACCTAGAGATTCCTCAAGCCTGTTAGGAACCAAGGTCAACTCCTCCCTAATAAGTGTTGTTAACTGATTTATTTACCAGCTTGAAAAGCTGCGAGGGCTTCAACCACCCTGTCATTGATGAGTGCGTTCAACTCCGCTTGGGTCATGTTAATGTTTCCTCTCCCGTGTCCTCTTCCCGCCATAATAATTCTACATTTACACTATACTCATGAGAAAACAATAATATGTCCCACATACAATCGTTCACATAGTACAAGTAAACTTGAATATAAATGACATGCACGAGAATAAAATAAAGTAAGAAATTAATAGTAGTAATAAAAATCCAAACATAAAACAAACAATCCTCAAGCCTCCCAACGATAAAACAGAAGTCATAATAAGAATGTATAGGGAATACTAAGATAACAAGATAATAAAAGAATTCAATCATCCCCGCGATCTATGGAGACACATGAGCCCTCATCCTCGCTCTCATCCTGGATCTCTATCTCCAGTGGCTCCTCCTCCTCCTCGGGCTCAAGTTCCTCTTCGAGCGCCGCATCTATTGTTGCCCGGAGAGCATCGAATCCTCCTACCGCATGCTCTTCCTCGGGATCCTCCTCAGGATCCTCCTCTGGTTCTTCACCATTTTGACCTAGAGATTCCTCAAGCCTGTTAGGAACCAAGGTCAACTCCTCCCTAATAAGTGTTGTTTCCTGATTGATTTACCAGCTTGAAAAGCTGCGAGGGCTTCAACCACCCTGTCATTGATGAGTGCGTTCAACTCCGCTTGAGTCATGTTAATGTTTCCTCTCCCGTGTCCTCTTCCCGCCATAATAATTCTACATTTACACTATACTCATGAGAAAACAATAATATGTCCCACATACAATCGTTCACATAGTACAAGTAAACTTGAATATAAATGACATGCACGAGAATAAAATAAAGTAAGAAATTAATAGTAGTAATAAAAATCCAAACATAAAACAAACAATCCTCAAGCCTCCCAACGATAAAACAGAAGTCATAATAAGAATGTATAGGGAATACTAAGATAACAAGATAATAAAAGAATTCAATCATCCCCGCGATCTATGGAGACACATGAGCCCTCATCCTCGCTCTCATCCTGGATCTCTATCTCCAGTGGCTCCTCCTCCTCCTCGGGCTCAAGTTCCTCTTCGAGCGCCGCATCTATTGTTGCCCCGAGAGCATCGAATCCTCCTACCGCATGCTCTTCCTCGGGATCCTCCTCAGGATCCTCCTCTGGTTCTTCACCATTTTGACCTAGAGATTCCTCAAGCCTGTTAGGAACCAAGGTCAACTACTCCCTAATAAGTGTTGTTTCCTGATTGATTTACCAGCTTGAAAAGCTGCGAGGGCTACAACCACCCTGTCATTGATGAGTGCGTTCAACTCCGCTTGAGTCATGTTAATGTTTCCTCTCCCGTGTCCTCTTCCCGCCATAATAATTCTACATTTACACTATACTCATGAGAAAACAATAATATGTCCCACATACAATCGATCACATAGTACAAGTAAACTTGAATATAAATGACATGCACGAGAATAAAATAAAGTAAGAAATTAATAGTAGTAATAAAAATCCAAACATAAAACAAACAATCCTCAAGCCTCCCAACGATAAAACAGAAGTCATAATAAGAATGTATAGGGAATACTAAGATAACAAGATAATAAAAGAATTCAATCATCCCCGCGATCTATGGAGACACATGAGCCCTCATCCTCGCTCTCATCCTGGATCTCTATCTCCAGTGGCTCCTCCTCCTCCTCGGGCTCAAGTTCCTCTTCGAGCGCCGCATCTATTGTTGCCCCGAGAGCATCGAATCCTCCTACCGCATGCTCTTCCTCGGGATCCTCCTCAGGATCCTCCTCTGGTTCTTCACCATTTTGACCTAGAGATTCCTCAAGCCTGTTAGGAACCAAGGTCAACTCCTCCCTAATAAGTGTTGTTAACTGATTTATTTACCAGCTTGAAAAGCTGCGAGGGCTTCAACCACCCTGTCATTGATGAGTGCGTTCAACTCCGCTTGGGTCATGTTAATGTTTCCTCTCCCGTGTCCTCTTCCCGCCATAATAATTCTACATTTACACTATACTCATGAGAAAACAATAATATGTCCCACATACAATCGTTCACATAGTACAAGTAAACTTGAATATAAATGACATGCACGAGAATAAAATAAAGTAAGAAATTAATAGTAGTAATAAAAATCCAAACATAAAACAAACAATCCTCAAGCCTCCCAACGATAAAACAGAAGTCATAATAAGAATGTATAGGGAATACTAAGATAACAAGATAATAAAAGAATTCAATCATCCCCGCGATCTATGGAGACACATGAGCCCTCATCCTCGCTCTCATCCTGGATCTCTATCTCCAGTGGCTCCTCCTCCTCCTCGGGCTCAAGTTCCTCTTCGAGCGCCGCATCTATTGTTGCCCCGAGAGCATCGAATCCTCCTACCGCATGCTCTTCCTCGGGATCCTCCTCAGGATCCTCCTCTGGTTCTTCACCATTTTGACCTAGAGATTCCTCAAGCCTGTTAGGAACCAAGGTCAACTCCTCCCTAATAAGTGTTGTTTCCTGATTGATTTACCAGCTTGAAAAGCTGCGAGGGCTTCAACCACCCTGTCATTGATGAGTGCGTTCAACTCCGCTTGAGTCATGTTAATGTTTCCTCTCCCGTGTCCTCTTCCCGCCATAATAATTCTACATTTACACTATACTCATGAGAAAACAATAATATGTCCCACATACAATCGTTCACATAGTACAAGTAAACATGAATATAAATGACATGCACGAGAATAAAATAAAGTAAGAAATTAATAGTAGTAATAAAAATCCAAACATAAAACAAACAATCCTCAAGCCTCCCAACGATAAAACAGAAGTCATAATAAGAATGTATAGGGAATACTAAGATAACAAGATAATAAAAGAATTCAATCATCCCCGCGATCTATGGAGACACATGAGCCCTCATCCTCGCTCTCATCCTGGATCTCTATCTCCAGTGGCTCCTCCTCCTCCTCGGGCTCAAGTTCCTCTTCGAGCGCCGCATCTATTGTTGCCCCGAGAGCATCGAATCCTCCTACCGCATGCTCTTCCTCGGGATCCTCCTCAGGATCCTCCTCTGGTTCTTCACCATTTTGACCTAGAGATTCCTCAAGCCTGTTAGGAACCAAGGTCAACTCCTCCCTAATAAGTGTTGTTTCCTGATTGATTTACCAGCTTGAAAAGCTGCGAGGGCTACAACCACCCTGTCATTGATGAGTGCGTTCAACTCCGCTTGAGTCATGTTAATGTTTCCTCTCCCGTGTCCTCTTCCCGCCATAATAATTCTACATTTACACTATACTCATGAGAAAACAATAATATGTCCCACATACAATCGATCACATAGTACAAGTAAACTTGAATATAAATGACATGCACGAGAATAAAATAAAGTAAGAAATTAATAGTAGTAATAAAAATCCAAACATAAAACAAACAATCCTCAAGCCTCCCAACGATAAAACAGAAGTCATAATAAGAATGTATAGGGAATACTAAGATAACAAGATAATAAAAGAATTCAATCATCCCCGCGATCTATGGAGCCACATGAGCCCTCATCCTCGCTCTCATCCTGGATCTCTATCTCCAGTGGCTCCTCCTCCTCCTCGGGCTCAAGTTCCTCTTCGAGCGCCGCATCTATTGTTGCCCCGAGAGCATCGAATCCTCCTACCGCATGCTCTTCCTCGGGATCCTCCTCAGGATCCTCCTCTGGTTCTTCACCATTTTGACCTAGAGATTCCTCAAGCCTGTTAGGAACCAAGGTCAACTCCTCCCTAATAAGTGTTGTTAACTGATTTATTTACCAGCTTGAAAAGCTGCGAGGGCTTCAACCACCCTGTCATTGATGAGTGCGTTCAACTCCGCTTGAGTCATGTTAATGTTTCCTCTCCCGTGTCCTCTTCCCGCCATAATAATTCTACATTTACACTATACTCATGAGAAAACAATAATATGTCCCACATACAATCGTTCACATAGTACAAGTAAACTTGAATATAAATGACATGCACGAGAATAAAATAAAGTAAGAAATTAATAGTAGTAATAAAAATCCAAACATAAAACAAACAATCCTCAAGCCTCCCAACGATAAAACAGAAGTCATAATAAGAATGTATAGGGAATACTAAGATAACAAGATAATAAAAGAATTCAATCATCCCCGCGATCTATGGAGACACATGAGCCCTCATCCTCGCTCTCATCCTGGATCTCTATCTCCAGTGGCTCCTCCTCCTCCTCGGGCTCAAGTTCCTCTTCGAGCGCCGCATCTATTGTTGCCCCGAGAGCATCGAATCCTCCTACCGCATGCTCTTCCTCGGGATCCTCCTCAGGATCCTCCTCTGGTTCTTCACCATTTTGACCTAGAGATTCCTCAAGCCTGTTAGGAACCAAGGTCAACTCCTCCCTAATAAGTGTTGTTTCCTGATTGATTTACCAGCTTGAAAAGCTGCGAGGGCTTCAACCACCCTGTCATTGATGAGTGCGTTCAACTCCGCTTGAGTCATGTTAATGTTTCCTCTCCCGTGTCCTCTTCCCGCCATAATAATTCTACATTTACACTATACTCATGAGAAAACAATAATATGTCCCACATACAATCGTTCACATAGTACAAGTAAACTTGAATATAAATGACATGCACGAGAATAAAATAAAGTAAGAAATTAATAGTAGTAATAAAAATCCAAACATAAAACAAACAATCCTCAAGCCTCCCAACGATAAAACAGAAGTCATAATAAGAATGTATAGGGAATACTAAGATAACAAGATAATAAAAGAATTCAATCATCCCCGCGATCTATGGAGACACATGAGCCCTCATCCTCGCTCTCATCCTGGATCTCTATCTCCAGTGGCTCCTCCTCCTCCTCGGGCTCAAGTTCCTCTTCGAGCGCCGCATCTATTGTTGCCCGGAGAGCATCGAATCCTCCTACCGCATGCTCTTCCTCGGGATCCTCCTCAGGATCCTCCTCTGGTTCTTCACCATTTTGACCTAGAGATTCCTCAAGCCTGTTAGGAACCAAGGTCAACTCCTCCCTAATAAGTGTTGTTTCCTGATTGATTTACCAGCTTGAAAAGCTGCGAGGGCTTCAACCACCCTGTCATTGATGAGTGCGTTCAACTCCGCTTGAGTCATGTTAATGTTTCCTCTCCCGTGTCCTCTTCCCGCCATAATAATTCTACATTTACACTATACTCATGAGAAAACAATAATATGTCCCACATACAATCGTTCACATAGTACAAGTAAACTTGAATATAAATGACATGCACGAGAATAAAATAAAGTAAGAAATTAATAGTAGTAATAAAAATCCAAACATAAAACAAACAATCCTCAAGCCTCCCAACGATAAAACAGAAGTCATAATAAGAATGTATAGGGAATACTAAGATAACAAGATAATAAAAGAATTCAATCATCCCCGCGATCTATGGAGACACATGAGCCCTCATCCTCGCTCTCATCCTGGATCTCTATCTCCAGTGGCTCCTCCTCCTCCTCGGGCTCAAGTTCCTCTTCGAGCGCCGCATCTATTGTTGCCCCGAGAGCATCGAATCCTCCTACCGCATGCTCTTCCTCGGGATCCTCCTCAGGATCCTCCTCTGGTTCTTCACCATTTTGACCTAGAGATTCCTCAAGCCTGTTAGGAACCAAGGTCAACTCCTCCCTAATAAGTGTTGTTTCCTGATTGATTTACCAGCTTGAAAAGCTGCGAGGGCTTCAACCACCCTGTCATTGATGAGTGCGTTCAACTCCGCTTGAGTCATGTTAATGTTTCCTCTCCCGTGTCCTCTTCCCGCCATAATAATTCTACATTTACACTATACTCATGAGAAAACAATAATATGTCCCACATACAATCGTTCACATAGTACAAGTAAACTTGAATATAAATGACATGCACGAGAATAAAATAAAGTAAGAAATTAATAGTAGTAATAAAAATCCAAACATAAAACAAACAATCCTCAAGCCTCCCAACGATAAAACAGAAGTCATAATAAGAATGTATAGGGAATACTAAGATAACAAGATAATAAAAGAATTCAATCATCCCCGCGATCTATGGAGACACATGAGCCCTCATCCTCGCTCTCATCCTGGATCTCTATCTCCAGTGGCTCCTCCTCCTCCTCGGGCTCAAGTTCCTCTTCGAGCGCCGCATCTATTGTTGCCCCGAGAGCATCGAATCCTCCTACCGCATGCTCTTCCTCGGGATCCTCCTCAGGATCCTCCTCTGGTTCTTCACCATTTTGACCTAGAGATTCCTCTAGCCTGTTAGGAACCAAGGTCAACTCCTCCCTAATAAGTGTTGTTTCCTGATTGATTTACCAGCTTGAAAAGCTGCGAGGGCTTCAACCACCCTGTCATTGATGAGTGCGTTCAACTCCGCTTGAGTCATGTTAATGTTTCCTCTCCCGTGTCCTCTTCCCGCCATAATAATTCTACATTTACACTATACTCATGAGAAAACAATAATATGTCCCACATACAATCGTTCACATAGTACAAGTAAACTTGAATATAAATGACATGCACGAGAATAAAATAAAGTAAGAAATTAATAGTAGTAATAAAAATCCAAACATAAAACAAACAATCCTCAAGCCTCCCAACGATAAAACAGAAGTCATAATAAGAATGTATAGGGAATACTAAGATAACAAGATAATAAAAGAATTCAATCATCCCCGCGATCTATGGAGACACATGAGCCCTCATCCTCGCTCTCATCCTGGATCTCTATCTCCAGTGGCTCCTCCTCCTCCTCGGGCTCAAGTTCCTCTTCGAGCGCCGCATCTATTGTTGCCCCGAGAGCATCGAATCCTCCTACCGCATGCTCTTCCTCGGGATCCTCCTCAGGATCCTCCTCTGGTTCTTCACCATTTTGACCTAGAGATTCCTCTAGCCTGTTAGGAACCAAGGTCAACTCCTCCCTAATAAGTGTTGTTTCCTGATTGATTTACCAGCTTGAAAAGCTGCGAGGGCTTCAACCACCCTGTCATTGATGAGTGCGTTCAACTCCGCTTGAGTCATGTTAATGTTTCCTCTCCCGTGTCCTCTTCCCGCCATAATAATTCTACATTTACACTATACTCATGAGAAAACAATAATATGTCCCACATACAATCGTTCACATAGTACAAGTAAACTTGAATATAAATGACATGCACGAGAATAAAATAAAGTAAGAAATTAATAGTAGTAATAAAAATCCAAACATAAAACAAACAATCCTCAAGCCTCCCAACGATAAAACAGAAGTCATAATAAGAATGTATAGGGAATACTAAGATAACAAGATAATAAAAGAATTCAATCATCCCCGCGATCTATGGAGACACATGAGCCCTCATCCTCGCTCTCATCCTGGATCTCTATCTCCAGTGGCTCCTCCTCCTCCTCGGGCTCAAGTTCCTCTTCGAGCGCCGCATCTATTGTTGCCCCGAGAGCATCGAATCCTCCTACCGCATGCTCTTCCTCGGGATCCTCCTCAGGATCCTCCTCTGGTTCTTCACCATTTTGACCTAGAGATTCCTCAAGCCTGTTAGGAACCAAGGTCAACTCCTCCCTAATAAGTGTTGTTTCCTGATTGATTTACCAGCTTGAAAAGCTGCGAGGGCTTCAACCACCCTGTCATTGATGAGTGCGTTCAACTCCGCTTGAGTCATGTTAATGTTTCCTCTCCCGTGTCCTCTTCCCGCCATAATAATTCTACATTTACACTATACTCATGAGAAAACAATAATATGTCCCACATACAATCGTTCACATAGTACAAGTAAACTTGAATATAAATGACATGCACGAGAATAAAATAAAGTAAGAAATTAATAGTAGTAATAAAAATCCAAACATAAAACAAACAATCCTCAAGCCTCCCAACGATAAAACAGAAGTCATAATAAGAATGTATAGGGAATACTAAGATAACAAGATAATAAAAGAATTCAATCATCCCCGCGATCTATGGAGACACATGAGCCCTCATCCTCGCTCTCATCCTGGATCTCTATCTCCAGTGGCTCCTCCTCCTCCTCGGGCTCAAGTTCCTCTTCGAGCGCCGCATCTATTGTTGCCCGGAGAGCATCGAATCCTCCTACCGCATGCTCTTCCTCGGGATCCTCCTCAGGATCCTCCTCTGGTTCTTCACCATTTTGACCTAGAGATTCCTCAAGCCTGTTAGGAACCAAGGTCAACTCCTCCCTAATAAGTGTTGTTTCCTGATTGATTTACCAGCTTGAAAAGCTGCGAGGGCTTCAACCACCCTGTCATTGATGAGTGCGTTCAACTCCGCTTGAGTCATGTTAATGTTTCCTCTCCCGTGTCCTCTTCCCGCCATAATAATTCTACATTTACACTATACTCATGAGAAAACAATAATATGTCCCACATACAATCGTTCACATAGTACAAGTAAACTTGAATATAAATGACATGCACGAGAATAAAATAAAGTAAGAAATTAATAGTAGTAATAAAAATCCAAACATAAAACAAACAATCCTCAAGCCTCCCAACGATAAAACAGAAGTCATAATAAGAATGTATAGGGAATACTAAGATAACAAGATAATAAAAGAATTCAATCATCCCCGCGATCTATGGAGACACATGAGCCCTCATCCTCGCTCTCATCCTGGATCTCTATCTCCAGTGGCTCCTCCTCCTCCTCGGGCTCAAGTTCCTCTTCGAGCGCCGCATCTATTGTTGCCCCGAGAGCATCGAATCCTCCTACCGCATGCTCTTCCTCGGGATCCTCCTCAGGATCCTCCTCTGGTTCTTCACCATTTTGACCTAGAGATTCCTCAAGCCTGTTAGGAACCAAGGTCAACTCCTCCCTAATAAGTGTTGTTTCCTGATTGATTTACCAGCTTGAAAAGCTGCGAGGGCTTCAACCACCCTGTCATTGATGAGTGCGTTCAACTCCGCTTGAGTCATGTTAATGTTTCCTCTCCCGTGTCCTCTTCCCGCCATAATAATTCTACATTTACACTATACTCATGAGAAAACAATAATATGTCCCACATACAATCGTTCACATAGTACAAGTAAACTTGAATATAAATGACATGCACGAGAATAAAATAAAGTAAGAAATTAATAGTAGTAATAAAAATCCAAACATAAAACAAACAATCCTCAAGCCTCCCAACGATAAAACAGAAGTCATAATAAGAATGTATAGGGAATACTAAGATAACAAGATAATAAAAGAATTCAATCATCCCCGCGATCTATGGAGACACATGAGCCCTCATCCTCGCTCTCATCCTGGATCTCTATCTCCAGTGGCTCCTCCTCCTCCTCGGGCTCAAGTTCCTCTTCGAGCGCCGCATCTATTGTTGCCCCGAGAGCATCGAATCCTCCTACCGCATGCTCTTCCTCGGGATCCTCCTCAGGATCCTCCTCTGGTTCTTCACCATTTTGACCTAGAGATTCCTCTAGCCTGTTAGGAACCAAGGTCAACTCCTCCCTAATAAGTGTTGTTTCCTGATTGATTTACCAGCTTGAAAAGCTGCGAGGGCTTCAACCACCCTGTCATTGATGAGTGCGTTCAACTCCGCTTGAGTCATGTTAATGTTTCCTCTCCCGTGTCCTCTTCCCGCCATAATAATTCTACATTTACACTATACTCATGAGAAAACAATAATATGTCCCACATACAATCGTTCACATAGTACAAGTAAACTTGAATATAAATGACATGCACGAGAATAAAATAAAGTAAGAAATTAATAGTAGTAATAAAAATCCAAACATAAAACAAACAATCCTCAAGCCTCCCAACGATAAAACAGAAGTCATAATAAGAATGTATAGGGAATACTAAGATAACAAGATAATAAAAGAATTCAATCATCCCCGCGATCTATGGAGACACATGAGCCCTCATCCTCGCTCTCATCCTGGATCTCTATCTCCAGTGGCTCCTCCTCCTCCTCGGGCTCAAGTTCCTCTTCGAGCGCCGCATCTATTGTTGCCCCGAGAGCATCGAATCCTCCTACCGCATGCTCTTCCTCGGGATCCTCCTCAGGATCCTCCTCTGGTTCTTCACCATTTTGACCTAGAGATTCCTCAAGCCTGTTAGGAACCAAGGTCAACTCCTCCCTAATAAGTGTTGTTTCCTGATTGATTTACCAGCTTGAAAAGCTGCGAGGGCTTCAACCACCCTGTCATTGATGAGTGCGTTCAACTCCGCTTGAGTCATGTTAATGTTTCCTCTCCCGTGTCCTCTTCCCGCCATAATAATTCTACATTTACACTATACTCATGAGAAAACAATAATATGTCCCACATACAATCGTTCACATAGTACAAGTAAACTTGAATATAAATGACATGCACGAGAATAAAATAAAGTAAGAAATTAATAGTAGTAATAAAAATCCAAACATAAAACAAACAATCCTCAAGCCTCCCAACGATAAAACAGAAGTCATAATAAGAATGTATAGGGAATACTAAGATAACAAGATAATAAAAGAATTCAATCATCCCCGCGATCTATGGAGACACATGAGCCCTCATCCTCGCTCTCATCCTGGATCTCTATCTCCAGTGGCTCCTCCTCCTCCTCGGGCTCAAGTTCCTCTTCGAGCGCCGCATCTATTGTTGCCCCGAGAGCATCGAATCCTCCTACCGCATGCTCTTCCTCGGGATCCTCCTCAGGATCCTCCTCTGGTTCTTCACCATTTTGACCTAGAGATTCCTCAAGCCTGTTAGGAACCAAGGTCAACTCCTCCCTAATAAGTGTTGTTTCCTGATTGATTTACCAGCTTGAAAAGCTGCGAGGGCTTCAACCACCCTGTCATTGATGAGTGCGTTCAACTCCGCTTGAGTCATGTTAATGTTTCCTCTCCCGTGTCCTCTTCCCGCCATAATAATTCTACATTTACACTATACTCATGAGAAAACAATAATATGTCCCACATACAATCGTTCACATAGTACAAGTAAACTTGAATATAAATGACATGCACGAGAATAAAATAAAGTAAGAAATTAATAGTAGTAATAAAAATCCAAACATAAAACAAACAATCCTCAAGCCTCCCAACGATAAAACAGAAGTCATAATAAGAATGTATAGGGAATACTAAGATAACAAGATAATAAAAGAATTCAATCATCCCCGCGATCTATGGAGACACATGAGCCCTCATCCTCGCTCTCATCCTGGATCTCTATCTCCAGTGGCTCCTCCTCCTCCTCGGGCTCAAGTTCCTCTTCGAGCGCCGCATCTATTGTTGCCCCGAGAGCATCGAATCCTCCTACCGCATGCTCTTCCTCGGGATCCTCCTCAGGATCCTCCTCTGGTTCTTCACCATTTTGACCTAGAGATTCCTCAAGCCTGTTAGGAACCAAGGTCAACTCCTCCCTAATAAGTGTTGTTTCCTGATTGATTTACCAGCTTGAAAAGCTGCGAGGGCTTCAACCACCCTGTCATTGATGAGTGCGTTCAACTCCGCTTGAGTCATGTTAATGTTTCCTCTCCCGTGTCCTCTTCCCGCCATAATAATTCTACATTTACACTATACTCATGAGAAAACAATAATATGTCCCACATACAATCGTTCACATAGTACAAGTAAACTTGAATATAAATGACATGCACGAGAATAAAATAAAGTAAGAAATTAATAGTAGTAATAAAAATCCAAACATAAAACAAACAATCCTC
This sequence comes from Ambrosia trifida, assembly GCA_028751855.1. Taxonomy (NCBI): domain Eukaryota; kingdom Viridiplantae; phylum Streptophyta; class Magnoliopsida; order Asterales; family Asteraceae; genus Ambrosia; species Ambrosia trifida. The sequence goes on along the minus strand of CM054129.1, from coordinate 56,799,943 downwards.
AAGCCTCCCAACGATAAAACAGAAGTCATAATAAGAATGTATAGGGAATACTAAGATAACAAGATAATAAAAGAATTCAATCATCCCCGCGATCTATGGAGACACATGAGCCCTCATCCTCGCTCTCATCCTGGATCTCTATCTCCAGTGGCTCCTCCTCCTCCTCGGGCTCAAGTTCCTCTTCGAGCGCCGCATCTATTGTTGCCCCGAGAGCATCGAATCCTCCTACCGCATGCTCTTCCTCGGGATCCTCCTCGGGATCCTCCTCTGGTTCTTCACCATTTTGACCTAGAGATTCCTCAAGCCTGTTAGGAACCAAGGTCAACTCCTCCCTAATAAGTGTTGTTTCCTGATTAGCAATCGACCTCTCATGCCTAGCTAGCCTCATCAGCTTCATTTTTAGCCCTTCCTAGTTCACCAAACAAGTGGTCGATTTGTCTCTCCATGTGTTTAATAGTCTCATCAGCATTTCTTCTCCAAGACTGAAATTGCTTTACAACATTATAGGCGCTATCCAACTTTGTATGCACGTGCCTAACCATCCCTGCCAAAGACCTCTCCCATGAATCAATAATGGGAGGAACCTGAGCTGGCACTCCGTATCCCACAACCCACAAGTGTAGCATGTCTATGAACCACAACCAGTGATTTGTATCCTCATCTGGATCACTTGCCTAAGCTGGCTGTTCATACGGATTCAAAGATGAGTTTTGCGAACCCACAAGAGGACGATAAGAAGAGTAGTTACGATGAACAAGGTTAGTCATGTTTTCCTGCAACACGTTAGATCAGTATACGTATCCAAGAAATAATAAGTGGTGTGCTTAAAGTAGTGAGTGTACTAATACTTATTCTATGATGATTATAGACTAGATGCAATTCCTAGTTCACTATAACCAATGGCTTTGATACCAATCTGTCACACCCTCAAATTTCCACTGTGGGGTTTATACCGCGAGGCGCATGACAAACCAGGATCCCATAGCAATAAGTCACATGAACGACTCTAAATACCCAAACCATTTATTTCGTTATTGTAAAACCAAGTTTAAAAGTTTAACCAAACCAATTTAAGTATAGCGGAAGCGAAATAACAAAACAGTTAAATAAAAGTCTGCGCAAAACACCACGCCCAAAACCATAAGTAAATAGTTAAATACTTAAAAGTAGTTTATGTGTTCATAATCCCAAGACATAATATGATGCATGTCCTATTCATGCTCCATACCTAGTTACCTACAAAAGCATGCTAACGTGTATCAATATAAAGTCGGTGAGTTCACAAAGTAGGGTAAATGAGTACGTAAATGCGCTGGTTTCCAAAACCACGTAACCAAAATAAAAGCGTAGGTCCTCCAGACCAAAATGTTCAAGTGATATCAGTTTAAGCATGTTAGGGGTAGCTAACCCACTCATTGCAACTAAACAGTATTATTGGGACACCTTCAGTAGTATAATAATTTGCCTCGATAACTAGTGTCTATCAACACTAGTTCTCAATTGTGGATAAAATTTCATGCCCGTGACCCAAGCACCTCAGGCATGAGGTTGCTGCACAACCTAATAGCGCTATCAACTAATACCCCACTCGCCTCCAGCAATTAACCCAATAATGTGCAAGGACTTTTCAAGTGATAGAGTGTTTAGTTCACAAAGGACCAATAGGTTTTAAACTGATCAAAACCCGATCCACACAAGGAATCGTAAATCCAACCCACACAAGGAGTCAAAACCTGACCCATACAAGGAGTCAAAGCATCTCAAAACCCGCGATGTAAAAGTAGTCCCAAACCGGACTAGAAAACGTTTTGAAAGTTGTCTCATGCCCGAGACGCATGCTTTTGAGAAAAAGTAGGGAAACTCACCTTAATATGCAAGCAAATAAATCCAACCTCCAAAGTAGGGTGTGCTACCGACTCCCTAATATATGTGTCACTAAGTAAGTATATGTGTAATACCATTACACCATATAACCCGTTTGTCCAAGACTTTTAAATGTTCAAAATCGTGTAAGTGACACCTAGTGATTCTACATGCATAAGTAAACCCTACGGACCCGTTGGAGAATATGTTGGTTATCATTAGTTCTACACTTCATATGCGTCTCATATAAGTGCCCATTCAAGTACATGTCAAATACATACCACATAGGACTTCAATTAGTCACATAAACACATAATACACAATCTGTGTTTTTAGGACTGATTATGCACCACAAAAAGTAATTTATTTAAAATACTTAGTCAACGAATTAAACTCCCAAACTTTTACTGAATATTCTTTGTCGTTCATTTGTTAGCCCATATTTTGTTCTTGTCCAAAAACTATTCAAACGACGTCCAAATCACTCGACTTTACCCATTATGAAAAGCTAAGACCAGGTATAATACAACCATGCAAAGAAATCATCAAAACCATCATGTTTAAGTCACGTAACAGACCCTACAAGTTGACCTAAACATTCTGTCCAGATTTTAATCATGCATAAACTCTTATTTAACGACCCACGTGTGCGTATAATCGATCAACAACAATCAATAATCATCACAAAACATTCATAAGACCTAGCATGATCAGAACCTATCATAACACATGAAAAATGAACAACCCTAAAGATCAAAACATCACAAACTTGCGCAACAAGCAACCTATCATATCACGAATCGAATAGGATCATGTTTAACCCATTAAATCTTTATAAACTTCAAGTTTTAATCTTTAAAAAAAGGTTTCAGACCTGGAAAAACTTAGTTATAAGGTTTTCATAACATATTAAGAAGATTAAAGCATAATAGATTAAAGATTATACCGCAAGCTCTTCGAAACAATCAACCGAATGCTCTTGAAGCTTCCCGATCGACGTTCTTGCGCCTTAGCAGGTGTTTAGTAGTTAATATTTCGTAATAGGGGAATAGGGGGCGATTAGGGTTGAGTTTAGGGGTTGTATGAGGCTTAAGATTGTTTAAATAGGGTTTTAAGTCGGTTTAGTTGCGTCAAAATGCTGCGCGCGGCCGCTCAGAGAGAGCGCGCGGCCGCTCAGAGAGAGTGAGCGGCCGCTCACTCCTCGCCGGCCCGCTCCAGGTGGCCTGCTTCGTTGTACAGCCTGTTTTCTTCGATGTTTTCGCTATTTTGGACCGTAACAAGTGTAACCCCATGTGTTAAGACCCCAACCATCCTAATGGTCCATCCATTATGGTTTTTATTAATGTATTCGGTTTAAGTTCACGTAATCACATACAGTTTGCACATAGTTTCACAGAGTATCATAGAACCACGTAATTGCAATCAATCTCAATCAATTAATTCACAATTATTTAACTTCATGGTTCACCAACGTCCAAGGTTCACTAATCATGTATACAGTCTGGTAATTCCCCGAATTACCACTTCATGTAGTTATTAACCTATAACTGTGCAACGTGTGTCCTATCTAGCTAACCCTAGTTAAGTAGAATGCAAGGAACGTAACTAGCGTTTAGTTAAAGTGAGAACCTGAAATTGCGGGGTATCACAATTTTGTTGACACATATCATATTTAATGAAGCTTTGTTGGTTGTAATTTCTTCAAGATAATTTGGTACGTGGTCATGGTAGGCGCCTTAAGAGCTTTTGCTATCAGGATGCTACCCATAGACAAAATAATAATAATAATAATAATAATAATAATAATAATAATAATAATAATAATAATAATAATATAAGCTCCATACTATATGGGAACTTTAACCTAATTTGTTCTATACAAATATATCTCATCACCATTTATTCGTTTTGTTTTGAATTTCTCTTCAATGACAAGTGAAAATAAAGGAATCTTGATCACCTAGGTATGTCCTTCCACAATCGAATTGTTGATTACTGTCCATCCTGCCATTTTGTCTAAAATAGAGGTTAAATAAAAGTTGAGCGCCATAACTAAAAAGTACATGGGTCATATTCCTTCAAGGAAAAGTCAACGCCATATCCATATATGCTCAAGTCCACCAATTCGCAATCAAGCTTCTAGCCACTACTAAGGATATTGAATTTGAATATGTAGCAACAAATGGGGTCACTAAGCTACCAATTAATACAATAATTCACTAATCTTTGTAAATTGGTCCAATTATTATAGAGGTTTTTGTTTATTCATTTATAACATTAAAAATTAAAACATGATAAGTTGGTAGTGAGTCTACGTCTACCCAACAATGTCCTGGTTAAAAAGTTAATCCATTTTTTCAAGTATACTTTAAACCAAAGCTTCCTCATTACAGTTTTATATGACAACTATAGTTATATAGTTTACAAAATGGAACAACCACAAATACAAACCTTTTGTCAGCAAATATCATCATTCCGTTATCTACCTTGGAACGGATAACTCGCTCCACAAATTGTGTAGCTTATCTCTGTCAGTTTATCATCATTAAACAAAAAAACCACCCATTAAAATCATTCTACTTAACAGTTCATCAAAAGCAGGGTAAAGTCAAACTACCTATGCATTAAAAGTAATAAGCTCGCCTCTTTTTGTCTGAAAAGTCTCCCGCAAATACTCTAATCGAATAAGTTATATACTGCATGCTCACATAATTCACGACCATGATTGAAGCTTTAGGGTGTGTTTCCAATTAAAAGATAGCCACTTTATTTACTCATCTTGCTTAATGTGTATTGGAAATGATCCCCAAACAGAATTACAAGTCTCCATTTATGTCGATCAAAATCTATACCATCTGCCACTTTTCCCCTGCGATAATACATCACAAGAAAAGATACTCTAATTACTAATGTTTCCAATAATGTGTATAGCTATAATATTTGTAGCTCTTAATTAAAAAAAATTCAAAATAGATCAGTTTAGTTCCAACTCCAAGACCAAACCAAACTGAGAATCAACTTCCAAAAATCACTCTAGAAATGAGAGCTAAACCCATAATATCTAAATTCTAGAATTGAAAACCAAACCAAATTGATTTCCAGCTTCTGTCCACCCACAACCACATCAAGGTCGTTTTCCCCTGAACAAGTCGTTTATTTTACATTCTTACAATCTTTCAATAGTTGATGATCCTTCATGGCAGAGAATAAGAAAATATCGATAGTAACATCCAAAACAAAAACCAAATACAAAAAAAAAAGAAAAAAAAAAAGATGAAGACTGCACATTGTTGATGCACGTTTTGCGACTAATGCTATTGGATTGTACATTAAAAGTTGTTTTGTCCATATTATGTGGTCGAAGGTGGATATTTGGAAGATCGAAGGTGGCTTATGAAGGTCGAAGGTGGAGAATTCAGGCGAACTTGGAGATTAAAGCTTATGTGTTGATTCGTCCAGTTGGAAGGAGCGAACATGCACATTCGACCCTTGCGGGGGGGGGGGGGGGGGAATGTGCAGGCCTATATATAGTTTGATTTTATTTTTCAAGTTAACTTTTTGTCATTTCGTGTCTGGTTTGACCTGATACTCTCTCTAGGTGTTTTAGAAACGTCTGAAAATTGATTATTTCATTGTAAACACATATTGTAAGGCTTATTGAACTTGTTTATTAATGAAATGGATGTTAAAAGGTGAATTGCGTGTTTTGATTACATTACTATCATTTCGTAACTGATTTAGGGATTCCGCACCTAAATTGGTAGACTTGTATGATCAACTAACTTTTTTTTATCAAAACGATCCTCCCACAAAGTGGTATCAGAGCCTATACGGATCATACAACTATGAATTGATAGTTTTTGAACTGATTTGGACCTAAAATTGATCAAAAATTTTCTGTTTTGAATGAACAATGAGTTTTTTTGATAATTGATTGATTTAGACTATATTTTACGGATAAAATCAAGAATTCTCTTCATTAAACTTGTTCCAAATCAATTCCTATGCAACACCTACAAAACATCATCAAAATTCATCAACTTTTGAAAAAATTGGGATCAAAATAACTGATTTTCAAAGAATAACCGTTTTTCAAATGAACAGGGTCGAACCTAGGAGAGAAAGGTCGAACGTGTAGTGTTTTGGGTCGAACCTAGCTTTTTCAGGTCGAACGTGAATCATTTTAGGTCAAACCTAGAGGTTGTGTGTGTTGTTTTGTACATTCGACCTTACGGGAGGTCGAACGTGGGTACTAAGTGGTCGAAAGTGAATCAGAGGTTATACTTTCTACATTCTAGTTAGTTTTAGGGGTCGAACCTGGACAATTTCCACATTCGAACCCACGATTATTGAAAAGGGTCGAACGTAGAAGTTGTTTGAAAATTTTTCTATGTGTTTCGCATTTCGGACTTCGTAGACGATATGTGGGGATTTCCAACAACACCAAGGCCTAATACTACACAGCAACAACACGTTTCTATGGATCCTTGGGCTGTAGCTACACAAAAGACGAATACAAAACCATCTCAGCCGATCAATTACCTCGCGATGACCAGTTCCATTCCACAGACTGTTTATGATTGTCGTAACCGGATTGCTATGGAAAAACCATTGAAGAAACCAGTGGTGAACTCAACTGTTGATAAACAGAAGGTTTTACCAAAACCTGCTGTTAAATCATCAGTTGGACCTGTCTTTGTTAAATCAGAGAAGGTAACTAAGAAGGTTTCATTCAAGAACAATACAAAGAAACCGACTGAGACCCCAAAATCTCATATCAGGATTCTAAAACGTTCGGAACAATCTTGGTCACCGGTGGGTTCTCCAGGTGCTTCTACCTCAAAGGTTAATGAAAAATCTCAAAGTGAGAAAAATTTGATTCACCAAAAAAAGGTCAATTCACATTCAAATGTTTGTGTTAATGAATCTTTGAAATCAAATGTTCAAAGACCCAAGACCAAACAGGATTGGGTCCCCCGAAAGAACTAATATTTTTCTTAATATGTGCAGGGAGCTCCAGCTGGCCCTGTTAGTAGTCTTTGGATTGTCGACAGTGGAGCTTCTGGTCACATGACAGGGGATTTGACACTGCTATTCAATATCAGAAATAAAGGAGGTTACATCACTATGGAGGGAGGTGTGTGTATGTGTATAGGATCGGCTATTCGAACAAAGAATATGATCAAACAAGTTCAATTCAGGTGCGGAATCCCTAAATTGATCACGAAATGATAATAAAACTAGCAAAACACACAAATCGGATTGTAATATAACATGATAATGTCCTCGTGCGATTAATTTATCAACCACATTGGGTCAAAGATATGAATCTTCTTGAAATCTTTCATACCATCCTTCAGAACAATAATAGCCTCTGCTGTCTTCCAGTCGTAGTACCACCACATAAAATCTTTCGAAAAGTGTTGTGGAATTGGCATCAAAGGAATATGCTTCAACACTTTTGGTGGTTTATACTTCAAAGTCATCTTGTACAACCCCGTTATCTCATCTTTCTCCTTCTTGTGTACTATCCTCTTAGGATACTGTGGGGTAAATACATTCCATTTCGTTCTGCTCTCCCTCGCCATGCAATCTGCAAAGTAACCAACGAGATTGTTGTTTACTGAAGCACCTGACATTTCATGTCTGCAGATATCACGAACAGCCCAATACGGTAGTGTCTTTATGTCATGGAATCTGTCAAAGTACAGATTTCCTTTCTCCCATTTCACAGCGACACACCTAAGCTGTCTCAAATACTTCCATCCGAGAGCTTTTCCTTTGAATTGTTCGTTGTGGAATTTGTAGAAACTACCTTGAACTTCAGTCTTAGGACGGTTAGCTTCTTTTTCTTTAAGTTTCCTCAACAATTCTTTCATATCATCAGATTGTTCAACATTCGGCTTCTGACAGTCTGAATTATTAAACACTTCTTCAACGAACTTTTTGCTCTTCTCACGAGCAAGTTTCTCAGCCTGGCTCAACAACTCGTCAGAGAATTTAGGAAATCCAGAATTTTTATCATTCTTGAAGTATTCTGGATATTCCTCACTTGTAATATCCTCCATCTCTACTTCTTCAAACACTGGAACATCTCTATTATCAGAGTGATTACCTGCTTCTTTCTCAGGTATATTCGGTATTTGGTTCTCACTCATCAACTCTTCCAGAGATTTACCAACCTGTTTAGCCAGTCCCTCTAATATCTCTTTAGACACGGCTGCAGAAACTTCTCGGTCTTTCCAGATCAGGATCATTATAATCAAGCTCAAAACGCATATCATTTTACTCAAATATTTCTGGAAATCTACCGGTCATCTCAATCGTCCAGACTCTATTAGTCAACATCTGGCGATATAACTTCTTATCTTTTTCAAATAAAGCTCGGATTTTCTCATTCCAGAAAATATTATCATCGTCAGTGTTTCCACCAGGAGCTTTCGAGCTAGACTCTCCTGCGTCTTTTCCTGATCCCCTCTTTTCACACTTATATTTATCAGTATCATCATCATCATCATCATCATCATCATCATCACTATCAGCAGAGCTATTACCATCACCTGAATCATCACCTAAACCATCATTATCACCATCATCTTTCTTTTTAGGAGCATCACCGACATCCTGTTCCAATTCATCATCATCTTCTTCTTCATCTGATGGTTCAAAATCAACCAGTTCTTCTTCAGGTTCTTTATCTTCCTCTCCAGCTTTCAGTTATGGAGCTTTCGAGTATAAATCTTTTATAAGATTATTCATGCTCTTGTTGGTTTCTTTCAGCTTTTTGTTCTCAAGTCTCAAATTAATATATCTTCTAGTATTTCTCTTTTCATGAAATAACAACTTCTGATTCTCATCTTGAAGTCGTTTGATTTTAGCTTCCAATACCTCTTGATTTTCCTGTGAAGAGACAACTACATCCAACATCTTCTTGCCATTCTTCCTTAACTGCTTAATCTCTGCTTGTTGTTGATTAATGATTTTCATCATGTCAGTCAGCTTCTGGTTCACTGCATCCATCACATCACCTGATACAGTAACCTTTGGAGTTGAAGCTTCAGCAACTGGAGTCTTTTGTTTCTTCAGCTTTTGCAAGACTCTATCTAAACCAGCATTAAAGTCATCGGTTGGCAGTTCAGATTGCTCAGCAGCAGATGATGTTTTTGGTTTCTTTGCTACTGGGGATGTCATGGGAGATTTCGAACTAGACATTACAGGCACTTTCTTTCCTGCAATAAAGTTCTCAATGTCTTTACCTCCTTTCTGCATTGGCTTTACAATCTCATCAGCCTTTACTTTCTTCTTGTGTGTAGGCTTTTTCTGTTTCTCTCCAGTCTTTGGCGATCCACCAAAATCCTCATATCCCAAACCTAAACCTTCATCAATATCATCCAACGTAATCGGACTTTTCATCATTTGTTCTTCTAATGACTTGTTCAGACTTTCAAACTCACCAGCCACAGTGGCATTGGGCGTGGTGCTCTTAACAGTCTCGTTATCAGAATCCCATCTCTCTTCAACCTGAGTCTCTTCCGAATCCATCGATTCTTCATCCACCAAGTGTGTGCCTTTCTTTGCAACACTCTTTTTCCTACGAGATATCTTCTTTGGTGGTTCTGCGTCATCCTCTTTTTCCTTTCCTTTCCCTTTACCACTCTTCGCACCAACGTTCACTACTTGCCTTTTCCTTTTCGCTTCAGGATCAATAGGGCATAATGGATTGTCTTCATCAGAATCACTCTTAGCATGCCTTGCTTTATCAGTACCTGGATCTTCATATCCTGGATTGATCAGGTGACCGAACAAATTCTTCATTGGTGGTATTTCATTCAATGGCACACCTTTATAACCCTTCATTCTTACTAATGTATTCAGACTCATGTGATCCTGTATGACTATCTGAGTAGGATCTCTTCTCAAATTCTTGTATTTTTCATCAAATATCATTTGCAGGAATCTCGGGTATAACAAAAACTTCTTATTCTTAAATCCTCTCAATGGTTCCAGCATGTGTTCAAGTATCATCCTAGATACGTTGAAAGGCTTGTTCAAGATCAGGGCGACATCAAAGAGCTAATACTCTTTCTCATTGCATCATAACCTCCACTCACAGATCCGAAAACATGTAGCATGACGTGAGCAAGGTACTTGAACTGCGGACACAGTTTTCCTTTATGTAATGAACCATCAGTAATCGGTCCATTGTACTTCATTCTTAGGAAACACTTTCGCTGCTCAATCCAAGAAAGAACTCTCGGATCAGTCTTCTTATCCGTCAGCTTCAATGCTTCTCTGATGTCATCTTCATAAATAATCACAAACTCCTCCTGAATCGTACTCACAATTGCAGATTCGTTGTTCCAATAATCCATTCTGGCATTCGTCCAGAATTCTTGTTGATGATCTCTGTATATGATGGCAGGAGTAGCAATTGCAACAATAACGCGGCTTCTCTTCAAAAAGTCGACAATACCGGTGAATTCGGTATGTTTCTTCAGATCGCCCAAATAAGCACAGCAGTTATGTGCTTCTTCAAATGGTAAATCTTCTACTAATTTCTTCTCAGCTGCCTTGTCTGATGAACCTGCGGGAGTGTTAGAACTCTATGGCTCAGACATGATTTAACTGCAAAACAAATCAAGAAAACATGTTAAAAATGGACAAAATAAACAAAAATATGAAATTTTTTATTTTTGATTTCCACATTCGACCATTCGAAGGTTTGAATGTGGGAATTCTGAGGTTCGAATGTGGACTATAGTTCGAATGTGAAAAATCAGTGATAAAAATGTACATTCGACCATTTGTTCCACTTTCGACCGTTTGAATCAGCTACATTCGACCAAAGAGCCACTTTCGACCCTTTTAAACTGGTTGAACATGTCTGTTCATCTTCTCAAATTGCAGATTTTAATTTAATGTGTTTTAACATGCCATTTTGATTTGTAAAGCATCTAATATGGCCGATTAACACATTCCAAACATCAATTGTTATGATTATTCAGTGTTTAAGTGATTTTCCCTAAAATCTAGGGTTTGAACATTTTAAACAATCAATTGATTAATCTGTGATGAATAAACCCCGGATTTTGGTACATTCTCCCCCTAAAACACCTAGACACTGAATCCTTATCATCAATTGTCACAAACAAGGTCCTGAAAACATGATTTGATTCATTCTAGGTTTCGAACACATAATCACTGATTATGATGTGATTACTGAATGATTACCTGCAAATATTGGCTCAAAATGATCAATAAGAGATGAGGATTACAATGGTATGATTTTTAACAATTGGGCAACAAGGGGTCTTAATCACAGAAAATTTGAAAAATTTTGAAATGGGTTCGAATGTGCAGATTAGATATATATAGGCTCCACATTCGACCGTTCGTGTAGGGCGAATGTGAAAATTTTTCCACCTTCGACCCTATTTAAAGGTTCGAATGTAGAAAAAGGGTTCGAATGTAAAAATGTCATAAGAACACTCACATTCGATCGTTTGAAAGGCTCGAATGAGCAGCAAAAATTCCACCTTCGACCCATCGAAGGGGAGAATGGAGATTGGAATTTTTGAATTTTTTACCAAATCTCAAAATCGAGTCCCGTTCAAAATTTTTCTCAACTTTTAAGCATCCAACATTCATTATTTCATATTTAAAGATGACAAAACTTAAATGGTCCATCAAGTTTTAGAAAATCACCATCAACCACCACCGGTTATCAAAAATAAGATAGAAATATAAAATCTTTTGGATTTTCTAAAAGTTTAGTTAAAACACACCTAAAATATTTTTGTGTTTTGTATATTTGACGAGAAATGTAAAATGCAGAAATGTAAAGAAAAAAAAATGTTTTGTGATTTCCGGTAAGAGGATCATATCAGTTATTTAGAAATCTGATCACATCGTTGATCTTTTGATTTATTATCATTAAAGACAATGTGTGATCTGGCAACTGCTGATATTGTGATCCACATAAGCTCACATGCAGACTGTTGTACAGTGCTTTAAACAGATACGGTTATTTATAGTATAAACTCAATTGTTTGTGGTTCTCACGCACACGACATACTCCCGTATCAAGAAGTAAATGCACAAAGACTCATTATAACGCGTGATTATGCTTTCGTCATCTGTAATTTTACAAGGTATGACGCACAGAGGTGTACAGGTCAGCAAATTAATGCTACAAAGTAACTAGTGCACTCTACCAGGTTGAGGGCTAATATCAATCATGATTTGCATCAATGATTGGATACGATGTATTAGATAATCTTTGATTATCGTCATACATTGAAAGTTCCTCAATTCGGTAACTTTAGGATTTGGCTTTATAGCTCTTTTATAAAGACACCCTGTCTGATCTAGGTCCGCAATGACTTACAGCAGAAGATCAGAGAGGCTATCCCCAGATAACTAATAACATAACGACCCGAAACCTCCGAATTTTGTACAATTACCCTACCAAACGAAATTACGGTACTAAGACCATATGCCCATGAGGAGTTCATCCACACAACAATTCGTTTCATATGTATGTATCAGGCACGCAGTAATAAGTCTACGAAGCCTATCAACACATCACACAGACTCAAACACACGCCTTATATTGCATTACACTTCTATAGCATGTGTCAGATCCCCACTGATTTACTATCATTTCCTCTTTTTCTCATGGAAATCATTTTGGGTTTTCTAGTTTTTATTGTTTTTTGACCTTTTCAATGTTTTTGGTTTTTCTGAAAATAAACTTTGCCTAAAATGAAAAACATATTTTTGGGTTTTTGTATTTTTCTGAAAAGCAATAAAAACTAAAACTAAAAAGCGATAAACCGAAGTGGTGACCAGTCTTGTTTTTCTTTTATACCGTTAGCTTTTTTAAGATATTTAAATCTTGATTTATCAAAAGCTTTGGTAAAAAGATATGCACGTTGATAGTCAGTGTGGATTTTGACCATATCGATCAACTCTTTTGCGTAACAATCACGGATAAAATGATATTTGATCCGGATATGTTTAGCTTTCGAGTGATTGACTAAATCTTTTGTTAATGCAATTGCGGCCTCATTATCACAGTAAATAGGGGTTTTAAGAAATTGCAAACCGTAGTCCACCATCTGTTGTTGTATCCAGAGACCTTGTGAGCAGCAGCTTGATGCTGAGACGTATTCTGCTTAACATGTGGATAAGGCGACTGCAGTTTGTTTCTTGCATTGCCAGGTCACGAGCCTGCTCCCCATAAACTGACATCCAGCCGTTGTGGATTTGCTGTCTTTGTCACAGCCTCCCCAATCTGCATCACTAAAAGCAATTAGGTCAAAATTATCATCATTAGGGTACCATAGTCCTCTCGACGGACAACCCTTCAGATATCTAAGGATACATTTGACAGCCGCTAAATGACTCTGTTTCGGCTTCGATTGATAACGTGCACAAAGACATGTGGCGAACATTATGTCTGGTCTGGAAGCGGTGAGGTACATCAGAGATCCGAAGATTGCTCTGTATGTAAAAGGATCAGTTAGCTCCCCCTTAGCGTTAACACCAATCCCGTGATTAGGTTGTATCGGGGTATCCATCGGCTTGGAATCATCCATCTGGAATCGGCTCAAGACTTCAGAAACGTATTTAGTCTGGTGAATAAAGATCCCCGTTGGTCTTTGATCCACCTGCAAGCCTAGGAAAATTGCATCTCTCCCATCGCACTCATTTCGAACTTTTCCTGCATAACTTTTTCGAATTCTCTACATAAAAGTTCATTAGTAGAACCAAATATAATGTCATCAACATAAATTTGCACTAGAAGCAAGTCATCTCCTGTTCGTTTTGTGAACAGTGTGCAATCTACCAAACCTCGCTTAAATCCTTTGGATAGAAGATACATGCTCAGCTCCTCATACCATTGTCTTGGAGCCTAGTGCAACCCATAAAGAGCATTGTTTAGAACGTAGACCTTATCCCGGTGAATAGGATCTTCAAAGCCTAGTGGTTGACCTACGAAAACTTCTTCCTTGACCACACCATAAAGAAACGCGCTTTTAACGTCCATTTGATACACCTTGAATTTCTTGTAAGATGCAAACGCCAGAAACATGCGGATAGCTTCTAAGCGTGCAACCGGTGCATAAATCTCGTTATAATCGATTACTTCCACTTGATGAAAGCCTTGTACGACCAATCGATCTTTGTTCCTAACAATCACTCCTCTGTCATCCTTCTTACATTTTAACACCCATTTAGTTCCTATCTTTTTCCGTCCTGGTGGTAAATCTGTCAGTGTCCACACTCCCAGTTTTTAAAATTGTAATAACTCCTCTTGCATAGCCTCTACCCAAGCGTCATCCAAAGAGCATCCTTGTATGTCCGCGGTTCAACCTGCGAACCATAACAAGCAAAAGACCAGTCATTCTGTAAACCTGACTTTTGAATTTTGGCATATAAGGCTAGAGCTCCAAGGTTTTCTGGTGAGTTAGCATTTCTCAACTGACCTCTCGTCATCACACTGCTACCAGGATTACCAATAACTTGCTCGAGAGGGTGAAACCGATGTATCCGAGTTTCCGGATAATCAGGTACTTGTACTCCCGTCTAAGTAGTCAAATTCTCTGTCAAATCCATATCATTACCCAAGTTTGATGATGAAGCACCATTTGGATTTGGGTTCACTGGAGGTGTCTCTGTAGCAATATCTGGAACAGCTTCACTTGTAACATCATCATCATCTTCCAATTCTGATGAATTGAGAGTGTGGAAGCTTCCTGAAATACCTCTTCCTCAGCTACAGGAGCATTGGTATCATTAGAAGCTGTTTGAGGGGTTACGGTGATCAGACGCACCAACGGTGATGTCACTGCGTTTTCACACTTGTAGTATAATCGTAATACAGCCTCTTCAACCAAGCTATCTAGATTGAATGATTCAAATAAGTCTTTGTAATCAAACATCCAGTCTGAACCGCTACCCTGTACATTCTGAGTATATCGTTGAACTTCAACGTTAGCCCACCTCTACCTGACGAGTTCGTTTGTTGAATACCCGTTTGAGCGGGGTTTCATATCCAACAAAGAATCCTTCTTCAGCTTTCGGTGCGAACTTCTCAGATGGATTAAGCATTGTACATGGAGCTCTAAACGGTTCTAGATACTCTAAGTTCGGCTTTTGTCGATTCAATAGCTCATAAGAGGTTTTACCAAACTTCTTCACTGTTAAAACGCGATTGAGAGTATAACAAGCTGCGTAAATTTCTTCATTCCAGAACATTACTGGAAGATTGGAATCCGCAAGCATTGTCCTAGCCGCTTCAATTAGAGTCCTGTTTTTGCGTTATGCGACACCGTTCTGTTGAGGGGTATACGGAGCACTGTATTCATGATGAATTCCTTTGTCTTCACAAAGAGCATCCATCTGTGCGTTCTTGAACTCCGTCCCATTATCACTCCTAATTCTCTTGATCTTCAGACCATAGATATTTTCCAATCGAGTGAATAGAACCTTCAGATTATTAAACGTGTCGCTCTTATGATGCAAGCACATAACCCATGAAAATCTAGAATAGTCATCGATAACCACAAGACAGTTAAATTCACCAGCATGACTTTTACGCTTGACCAGTCCGAACAGGTCCATGTGCAAACGCTCAAGTGGTAGTTCAACTGAATTGACTTTCTTTGGTTTATCGGATTGCTTGTGCTGCTTTCCTTTCTTGCAACTCACACACTTGTCATTCAAATGAAAATGTTTAACATTCATGCCTTCGACAAGTTCATTCTTCACCAAATGATTCATTTTTCTAAGGTGAATGTGTCCCATCCTCCGAGGCCACATGATTGATTCTTTTTATGTAGCCTTGGAGAGGAAACACGTGACTTGGCCTTGTGTAGTCATAGCTTTTGACATGTCGAGAATGTACAAATTATTCACTCTCGGTGCTTTTAGCATAACCCACTCTTTTGGTAGAACGAAACCTGGCTTGAGAATGTAGCAAGAGTTGTCATCAAAGAATACCGAAAACTGCTTATCACAGATCTAACTGACACTGAGCAGATAAAAATCAATTTGCTTCACGTACGAAATCTTCTCAAAACTTACGATCCCATTACTCACACTACCCTCCATAGTAATGTATCCTCCTTTATTCCCAGCAAACGCTACGTATCTGCCATTGATATTTCTTATGTCAAACAGTAGCGATAAATCCCCTGTCATGTGACCAGAAGCTCCACAGTCAATAATCCAAAGACTGCTCACAGGGCCAGCTGAAGCTCCCTGCACATATCAAATAAAAAGATTAGATTTTTCGGGGGACCCAAGCCTGCTTGGTCTTGGGTCTTTGAACGTTGAGTTTCAAAGATTCTTTCTCACAAACAGATTGATTTGAATTGATCTTTTTCTAATCAATTAAATCCTTTTCAATTTTAGATTTCTCATTCACTTGTGAAGATGAAGCACCTTGAGAACCCTTTGGTGACCAATACTATTCTGAACGTTTCAAGATCCGGATCTGAGATTTTGGGATCTCGGTCGGTTTCTTTACTTCGTCCTTAAAGGAAACTTTCTTGGTTACCTTCTCTGATTTAACAGAGACAGGTCCAACTGTTGGTTTGACTGCAGGTTTTACAGGTACCTTTTGCTTCTCAACAGTTGTGGTCACCATAGGTTTCTTAAGATGTTATTCCATGGCTATCCGGTTACGACGGTCATATGTCATCTGACGATTATCCTTCTTTTGAAAATATCTTCTTTGGTTATAAAACGTTGTTGGTTGAGGGACAAAGCGTCTTTGTGGATAACAATGATTATCGACTGGACTTTGGTATTTCTGCTTCACTTCAACCTCGTGCCTTTTGTGCCTAACATACGGGCAGTGAGCAAATAAATGCCCTCTCTCCCCGCATTTATAACACGCACGGTATTCCTCAAAGTTGTTCTTGGCGTTCGACTTTGCATATGTAGTGATAGGATAATGATCATCCACACACCTTCTTCTAAGACTCTCAGGAGCTGGGTCCTTGGAGTAAGTCGGCTCAAGAAAACTATTAGCCTTCTCCTTCGGCTTGATAAACTCTATGACATGAACCTTTGGTTCTTTTGGAACATCCAAATATATTTTCTTTAAAACCTCTTGAGGTACATCATTTGTTCGCTCAAGTTTTGGGAACCAAATGGTACTCTCCTGCCAAATTTTCTCAATCTTGGAATAGTTAGCAAATTTAATTGGATATTCCTCGTCAGAAATTATCTTATCGGATCCTTACATTTGATAGAAAACTTTGACGGGTTTGTCACATTGTTCATTTTTCTCAACATGCTTAACTGATTGATTTACTCAATGAGCAATAGCCATTGGATGCATAATCTGAGATGGTGACACTGGTTCATTTGTAATAATGTGATTTTCAGTAGGAATATCACACACCTTCTCAGATTTGTCATCCTAAGAATTGGAATCATCAGTTACAGCAATCACACCTTCATCATTTAGTCCCAAAATAGGCCTAACATCAGAATTAGGGTCTCCCACACTGGAGGTGTTAGACTCGTCATCCGATGTAGAGTCAAACTTAACTGAACTCTCCGGTGTTATTAAATGCAAAGTATGGTTTTCAAATAACACTGGAGATGGGACTACCTTGTAGTTTGCACTACTTGACTGTGAAGGCTCCTCAATGACGTGGTCAACAACATATGCAATATGTTTGTAGCTTTCAAGCTTCTTGTTGACTTTCTCTTGAAAGCATTTGATGGTAGCCATTTCAAGTTTTGCATTTTCTAATTCATTGATATAATTGTAATGGCTAATTGTTTTAAGGATAAAGTCTTTTTAAGATCTGAAATGTCTTTCTTGTAACCATCAAGCACCTTATTGAATTCTCGTGCTTCTTTTTGATATGATTGACAGTTGATCTTAGCACTCTCAAGCTGAACCCTGAGTTGCTTATTATCCTCTGTCAATCTATTGCATGCACCACAATACCTCTCACTATTCATATCTAAAGAAGATTCAGAATTTACCTGTTTTGGAGGCTCTATCATCGCCATCAATCCAAAGTGTGCTTCCTTTCCAGCAAAGAATTTAGAATAGTCGATTCTGGTAAAAGCATCATCCACTATGCACGATTTGCGCGTCATCAGAAAATCAGCTTCGGCAAGAAGTTGATTAATATCTTCATCTAGTGAGTTAACACTAGCTTCAGAATCAGAATCGCTCTCCGTATCAGAATAAGCTGAATCACACTGTTCGGGAACATCAGTAACAGAGTCAATAATCAATCCCAACTTCTTCTCAACACAAACATCACTTTCTTCACTCAACTTTTCAATCTTCACCTCAGACGTCTTCTCAGTCACCAAAACATCTTCAATAGACACAGGCTCAACTCAACACCGAGTTGCATACCAGTCCAATCAAATCCCTCATCTTTCTGGATCACCAAAGCCTGGTTCTAGTTATCTGATTGGGTTTGGCTGTTTAGTGTAGAAATAGGAATGATAGTTCTGGTTGGATTGTGTAGTGGTTTGTCTAACAGTATTGTTTGGTGAGGTGTTTTGGCGGTTTTGGTAAGTATTTTGTGGTTGAAAATTGGAATTGCTTTGGCTTTGATATGATACCTGATTTTGTGATTAACGGTTCTGGTAATTGGTGTTGAAAGGATTCTTGTTCCCCTGCTGTGCTAGCTGTGTGCATTCTCTCTTAAAGTGACCTTCCCACCACAGTTAAAAGATGTCACTTTGGCTTTGTTAAAGCCATATGTGGTGTTTAGAGAAGTAGAAAGATCAGTTCTCCCCGTCTTCTCAATAATGTCAATGAGCTCCATCTCCTCCTTGTCAATTTGCGCATAATCTTCCCTAGTCAAATTATTATTACCAATTGGACTAGCTACTAACCCGTTATACGAAGCGACCATAGCAAAAACCAATGCTACATGTTGCTGTGCAACTTCAACAGTAACATTGTTCAAGTTTGAGGTTTCCAGCACAATTGGGCTCTGATTAGGTTGAATTGGGTTCATTTGGGTTTGATTCATTTAAGGAATGTAGGGTTGTTGTTGAGGTTGGTTCAAATTTGCTGAATAGCAAGCAGCTTGTTGCATTGGTGAAAATGGTGGAATGTATGTAGTAGTGTATGATGGTGGTGTATTAGATGAAGTTTGAGCAAGATAGTTTATGGGGGTTTTGGTTGGTTCAACAATACTTGATACACAAGCAATGTGTGGAGCAACAGTAGTACTAGAACTTGAACTAGCTAGAGATGAAGATGTAACGCCATGGTATAACTCTGGATTCTGAGGAACTTGTGCTCTTTTCTCCTTCCTCTTTTCCTCCATCTCTTTATTCTCAAGCTTCTGGATAAACTCATTGAAGGTCCAGTACTGGTACGCATCTTTCTCCTTGAGAACCTCGATGTGTTGATTCCAATATGGTGGCAATGCATCAGCGAACTTGTCCACCAGCTCAGACATCGGTATATTGATCTCATAACATGAAAGTTCAGTCAATAAGTGACAATACCTCAACTCCTTCAGCGTCTCATTTCCCATATAGCTGAAGTTCTCAAACTCTTTCTTAACTCCTCCATTCTAAGCTTCCTCGTCTTCTCATTCCCATCGTGACGATTTCTTAACATATCCCATAATTGTTTAGAAGTGGTGCACGACCCAAACTGATGTAAAAGATCAGTGTTAAAAGATCAGTCTTAACATATCCCTTCTTTCCCAACGCAAATTTCTTCTTCTCGTCCTCAGCGAGACTCTCTAATGGAATCGGCTCACCAGTGTTCTCCAAAACTAGAGCAACATACCCCTTAGCAATCATTTGCCAAGCTTCCATTCCTTCTAATCCCATTCCCTCTAGATGAATCTTGAACTTGGTCCACCATTTCCATCAACTTTGTTGGACGGCTTCCACTACCCGAAGATAAGTCATGAATAAGCGTAGAAATTGCATTGGTAGTCTGACAGTGTACCGCCGCTGCTGCAACTCCCCAGTAATCAGCCATAGGTTGTGGTTGTGGTTGTGCAACTTGTTGGGGCATCGAACTAGTCATCGCCAAATAGTTAATCGGTTGAGATGGTTGACTAGTCTTCTGAGCAGCTACCGACCAAGGATCCATAGTTGTTTGCTGTTGTGGTGTTGTATTAGCTCGTGGTGTTGTCGGAAAGTTCCCCATATCGTCTGAAAATGATAAAACACGAAACGATTAGAAAATCTTATCAACAGATTCTACGTTCGACCGTTCACTATGATCGTGTGGGCGAATGTGGAAATTATTCCAGATTCGGCCGTTTATAAAGGCTCGAATGTAGAAAATAACAAACTCGTTTCACTTTCGACCAAGTTAATCCACTTTCGACCACCCGACTGGTCGAATGTACAACTGATGGTCGAATGAACAACAACACTCTAAAAATTTCTAGATTCGACCAATAACACTCCACATTGGACCAAAAACTCCCTGGTTTGACCTAAAAAATCCACTCTCGACCAAATCTCCTTAGGTTCAACCCTTTTATTTTGAAAAACGGTTATCCTTCAGTTATTTTGATCCATAATATCAAATGTTAATGAAATTTTCTGATCTAATGCAGGTTTTGCTTCGGATTGGATTTGGAACAAGTTTAACAAAGAGAATTTTAAGTTTTATCCATGAAAACAAGTTCAAATAAATCAATTATCACCAAATTCAAATGTTCAAAAAAAAAACAGAAAAGTTTTCATCAAAATTGGGTCCAAATCAACTGAAATATTATCAATTCATGGTTGTTTGATCCATATGGCTCTGATACCACTTTGTATGTGTATAGGATCGGCTATTCAAACAAAGAATATGATCAAACAAGTTCAATTCAGGTGCGGAATCCCTGAATTGATCACGAAATGATAATAAAACTAGCAAAACACACAAATCATCTCAAACGTTTTCATTTCATTCATAAACATTGTTAATAATCCTTACAAAGCTTGTTTATAATGATTAAACTCAATTACAGACTTGACAAAAACACTAGGGAGACACACACTCTGAGAGGGAAACAAAATGACCAAAAGTTAAACATTCAAAAATGATTCAGCCTTATATAGACCTGCACATTCGCCCAATTGACTTGGTCGAATGTGCAGGTTCGACCATTTAAGGTGGGAAAACCAAGACATATATACATCCAAAACTACATTCGACCTCCCAGAGCTCCCATCGACCAAACTAAACTACCATCGACCTTCTAAAAGCCACCTTCGACCATCCGTAATCAGCAATACATATTAGAATTCGCAATTCAATAGCACTAGTCGTACTTTCGTGTATCTACAGTGTGAGTAACGGGATTGTTAGTTTCGAGAAGATTTCGTACTTGAAACAGATTGACTATAATCTGTTAAGTGTCAGCCAAATCTGCGAAAAACAGTTTTCTCTACACTTCGATGACAAATCTTGTTATATCCTCAAACCCGGCTTTGTTATTCCCAAAGAGTGGATTATGCAAAAGCACCAAGAGTGAATAACCTGTACATTCTTGATATGTCAAAGGCGATGACAACTAAGGGCCAAGTTACGTGTTTCCTATCAAAGGCTACAGAGAAATAATCTATTATGTGGCACAGGAGGATTGGACACATTCACCTTAGGAAAATGAATCATCTGGTGAAGAATGAGCTTGTCGAAGGCGTTAATGTCAAACATTTCCATCTCAATGACAAGTGTGTGAGTTGCAAGAAGGGGAAGCAGCACAAACAGTCCCACAAACCAAAGAAAGTGAATTCTGTAGATATGCCACTTGAGCGTTTGCATATGGACCTATTCGGACCTGTCAAGCGTAAAAGTCATGCTGGAGAATTATACTGTCTTGTGGTTACTGATGATTACTCTAGATTTTCATGGGTAATGTGCTTGCAATACAAAAGCGACACGTTTAACAACTTGAAAGTTTTGTTCACTCATTAATAGAATGTTTATGGATTGAAAATCTAAGAAATTCGGAGTGAGAACGGGACTGAGTTCAAAAATTCCCATATGGATGCTCTTTATGAAAATAAAGGAATTCTTCATGAATACAGTGCTCCGTATACCCCGCAACAGAACGGTGTCACTGAATGGAAAAACAGGACTCTAATTGAAACGACGAGAACAATGCTTGCGGATTATAACCTTCTAGTAATGTTCTAGAATGAAACCAAATACGCAGCTTGTTACACATTGAATCGTGTGTAAATAGTGAAGAAGTTTGACAAAACTTCTTATGAACTGTTGAACAGACGAAAGCCGAATTTAGAGTATCTAGAACCATTTGGAGCACCGTGTACTATGCTCAATCCGTCTGAGAAGTTTGCACCAAAAGCTGAAGAGGGATTCTTTGTTGGATATGCAACCCCACTCCAACAGGTATTCCACAAATGAACTCATTAGGTAGAGGAGTGGGCTAACGTTGAAGTTCAACGATATACTCAGAACGTACAGGGTAGCGGTCCAGATTGGATGTTTGATTACAAGGACTTCTTTGAATCATTCAATCTAGATAACTTGGTTGAAGAGGTTGTTCTACGACTTTATTACAAGTATGAAAACATAGTGACTTCACCGTTAGTGCGTCCATTCACCGTAACTCCTCCAGAAGCTTCTAATGATACCATGTATGTGTATAGGATCGGCTATTCAAACAAAGAATATGATCAAACAAGTTCAATTCAGGTGCGGAATCCCTGAACTGATCACGGAATGATAATAAAACTAGCAAAACACACAAATCATCACAAACGTTTTCATTTCATTCATAAACATTGTTAATAATCCTTACAAAGCTTGTTTATAATGATTAAACTCAATTACAGACTTGACAAAAACACTAGGGAGACACACACTCTGAGAGGGAAACAAAATGACTAAAAGTTAAACATTCAAAAATGATTCAGCCTTCTATAGACCTGCACATTCACCCAATTGACTTGGTTTAATGTGCAGGTTCGACCATTTAAGGTGGGCGAACCAAGACATATATACATCCAAAACTACATTCGACCTCCCAGAGCTCCCTTCGACCAAACTAAACTACCTTCGACCTTCTGAAAGCCACCTTCGACCATTCGTAATCAGCAATACATATTAGAATTCGCAATTCAATAGCACTAATCGCACTTTCATGTATCTACAGTGTGAGTAACGGGATTGTTAGTTTCGAGAAGATTTCGTACTTCAAACAGATTGACTATAATCTATTAAGTGTCAGCCAAATCTGCAAAAAACAGTTTTCTGTGCACTTCGATGACAAATCTTGTTATATCCTCAAACCCGGCTTTGTTATTCCCAAAGAGTGGATTATGCTGAAAGCACCAAGAGTGAATAACCTGTACATTCTTGATATGTCAAAGGCGATGACAACTCAGGGCCAAGTTACGTGTTTCCTATCAAAGGCTACAGAGAAAGAATCTATTATGTGGCACAGGAAGATGGGACACATTCACCTTAGGAAAATGAATCATCTGGTGAAGAATGAGCTTGTCGAAGGCGTTAATCTCTAACATTTTCATCTCAATGACAAGTGTGTGAGTTGCAAGAAGGGGAAGCAGCACAAACAGTCCCACAAACAAAAGAAAGTGAATTCTGTAGATATGCCACTTGAGCGTTTGCATATGGACCTATTCGGACCTGTCAAGCGTAAAAGTCATGCTGGAGAATTATATTGTCTTGTGGTTACTGACGATTACTCTAGATTTTCTTGGGTAATGTGCTTGCAATACAAAAGCGACACATTTAACAACTTGAAAGTTCTGTTAACTCATTTAGAGAATGTTTATGGATTGTAAATCAAACGAATTAGGAGTGACAACGGGACTGAGTTCCAAAATTCCCAGATGGATGCTCTTTGTGAAAATAAAGGAATTCATCATGAATACAGTGCTCCGTATACCCCGCAACAGAACGGTGTCGCAGAAAGGAAAAACAGGACTCTAATTGAAACGGCGAGAACAATGCTTGCGGATTCTAACCTTCCAGTAATGTTCTAGAATGAAACCACACACGCAGCTTGTTACACATTGAATCGTGTGTTAACAGTGAAGAAGTTTGACAAAACTTCTTATGAACTGTTGAACAGACGAAAGCCGGATTTAGAGTATCTAGAACCATTTGGAGCACCGTGAAATATGCTCAATCCATCTGAGAAGTTTGCACCAAAAGCTGAAGAAGGATTCTTTGTTTGATATGCAACCCCGCTCAAACAGGTATTCCACAAACGAACTCATCAGGTAGAGGAGTTGGCTAACGTTGAAGTTCAACGATATACTCAGAACGTACAGGGTAGCGGTCCAGATTGGATGTTTGATTACAAAGACTTCTTTGAATCATTCAATCTAGATAACTTGGTTGAAGAGGTTGTTCTACGACTTTAATACGAGTATGAAAACGTAGTGACTTCACCGTTAGTGCGTCCGATCACCGTAACTCCTCCAGCAGCTTCTAATGATACCATGTATGTGTATAGGATCGGCTATTCAAACAAAGAATATGATCAAACAAGTTCAATTCAGGTGCGGAATCCCTGATTTGATCACGAAATGATAGTAAAACTAGCAAAACACACAAATCATCTCAAACGTTTTCATTTCATTCATAAACATTGTTAATAATCCTTACAAAGCTTGTTTATAATGATTAAACTCAATTACAGACTTGACAAAAACACTAGGGAGACACACACTCTGAGAGGGAAACAAAATGACCAAAAGTTTAACATTCAAAAATGATTCAGGCTTATATAGACCTGCACATTCGCCCAATTGACTTGGTCGAATGTGCAGGTTCGACCATTTAAGGTGGGCGAACCAAAACATATATACATCCAAAACTTCATTCGACCTCTAAGAGCTTCCTTCGACCAAACTAAACTACCTTCGACCTTCTGATTTCCACCTTCGACCATTCGACCACATCAAAACATAATAATATTTGCAATTCAATAGCATTAGTCGCACTTTCGTGTATCTACAAAATCCCCCTCGACTATTGCTTGAATTGCTTCAGCCTTTGGTCTTCATCCATTCTCTTGTTCATCAGTTTGATATGCAGTATTTTCTTTTGTTCTTTCGTCATAACTGGTTCATGAGTTTGTTTTGGTTTCTTCTTTTCAACATTCTGAATCTGAGCAAACTTCCCCAGCTTCTTATCAAAGTCACAACCCGCATTGACATCCCACGCAAAACATATAAATACCACCGTTGGTATTTAGCTGCCTGTTCGCTGTCTTTCTCTTTGAGGACCTCGGTGTGTTGATTCCAGTATGGTGGTAATGCATTAGCGAACTTGTCCACCAGCTCAGACATCGGTATATTAATCTCATAACTTGAAAGTTCGGTCAATAAGTGACAATACCTCGGAATCAACTCCTTCAGCGTTTCATTTCCCATATAGCTGATGTTCTCAAACTCTTTTCTTAACTCCTCCATTCTAAGATTCCTCGTCTTCTCATTCCCATCGTGACGATTTCTTAACATATCCCATAACTGTTTAGAAGTGTTACACGACCCAAACTGATGTAAAAGATCAGTGTTAATGGACTGAGACAATTGTGAAAACGCCTTCTTTTCCACCGCAAACTTCTTCTTCTCTTCCTCAGCGAGACTCTCTAATGGAATCGGCTCACCGGTGTTCTCCAAAACCGAAGCAACATACCCCTTAGCAATCATTTGCCAAGCTTCTGTTCCTTCTAATCCCATTCCCTCTAGATGAATCTTGAACTTGGTCTTCCATTGGTTGTAGTCTACCATTTCCATTAACTTTGGTGGACGGCTCCCACTACCCGAAGATAAGTCATGAATAAGTGTCGAAATCGCATTGGTAGTCTGAGAGTGTACTGCCACTGCTGCAACCCCCAGTAATCAGACATAGGTTGTGGTTGTGGTTGTGCAACTTGTTGGGGCATTGAACTAGTCATCGCCAAATAGTTAATCGGTTGAGATGGTTGACTAGTCTTCTGAGCAGCTACCGACCAAGGATCCGTAGTTGTTTGCTGTTGTGGTGTTGTATTAGGTCATGGTGTTGTAGGAAAGTTCAACATATCGTTCTGAAAATTACAAAACACGAAACGATTAGAAAAATTTATCAACAGTTTCTACGCTCGACCGTTTACTATGATCGTGTGGGCGAATGTGGAAATTATTCCAGATTCGACCGTTTGTAAAAGTTCGAATGTAGAAAATAACAAACTTGTTTAACTTTCGACCAAATCGTTTTCACTTTCGACCGCCCGATTGGTCGAATGTACAACTGATGGTCGAATGAACAACAACACACTAAAAATTTCTAGGTTCGACCAAATATCACTCCACGTTCGACCAAAAACTCCCTGGTTTGACCTAAAAACTCCACTCTCGACCAAATCTCCCTAGGTTCGACCCTTTCATTTTGAAAAACAGTTATACTTTGAAAATCAGTTATTTTGATCCAAAATTTTCAAATGTTGATGAAATTTGATGATCTTATGCAGGTTTTGCTTCGGATTGGATTTGGAAAAAGTTTAACAAAGAGAATTTTGAATTTTATACATGAAAACAAGTTCAAATCAATCAATTATCACCAAATTCAAATGTTCAATGAAAACAGAAAAGTTTTGATCAAAATTGGGTCCAAATCAACTGAAATATTATCAATTCGTGGTTGTTTGATCCTAATGGCTCTGATACCACTTTGTATGTGTATAGGATCAGCTATTCAAACAAAGAATATGATCAAACAAGTTCAATTCAGGTGGGGAATCCCTGAATTGATCACGAAATGATAATAAAACTAGCAAAACACACAAATCATCTCAAACGTTTTCATTTCATTCATAAACATTGTTAATAATCCTTACAAAGCTTGTTTATAATGATTAAACTCAATTACAGACTTGACAAAAACACTAGGGAGACACACACTCTGAGAGGGAAACAAAATGACCAAAAGTTTAACATTCAAAAATGATTCAGCCTTATATAGACCTGCACATTCGCCCAATTGACTTGGTCGAATGTGCAGGTTCGACCATTTAAGGTGGGCGAACCCAAAAATATATACATCCAAAACTTCATTCGACCTCCCAGAGCTTCCTTCGACCAAAGTAAACTACCTTCGACCTTCTGATTTCCACCTTCGACCATTCGACCACATCAAAACATAATAAGATTTGCAATAAAATAGCATTAGTCGCACTTTCGTGTATCTACATACCAACGTTCCTACAGTTGAAGAAGAGGTTTTCTAGGAAGCTTCAAATACTCTTGATACTTCAGAATCAGAAGATGATGAAGAAATCTTCAGTGAAGCAATTCTAGATCATGCTACAGAGACACCACCAGTGAACCCAAATCCAGATGTTGCTTCATCATCCAACATGGGTAATGATCAGGATTCGACAGAGAATTTGACTACTCTAACGGGAGTTCAAGTACCTGATCATCCGGAATCTTGGATTCATCGTATTCACCCACTCGATCAAGTTATTGGTGATCCTGGAAGCACTGTTATGACTTGAGGAAAACTTCGTAGTGCAAACTCACCTGAAAATCTTGGCGCTTCAGCTTTATATTTAAAAATTCAAAAATCTGGTTGTCAGAATGACAGGTCCATTGCTTGTTATGTTTCGCAGGTGGAGCCGCGGACATACAAAGACGCTCTATTGAATGATGCTTGGTTTGAGGCAATGCAAGAAGAGTTGTTGCAGTTTCAGAAACTGGGTGTGTGGACACTTACAGATTTACCTCCGGGAAGGAAAAAACTGGAACTAAATGGGTTTTTAAGTGCAAAAAGGATGACAGAGGCGTAATCGTGAGAAACAAAGCTCGATTGGTAGTTCAAGGTTTTCATCAAGTGGAAAAATTGACTACAATGAGATCTATGCACCTGTGGCACGTTTAGAAGCTATCCGTATGTTCCTAGCGTTTGCCTCGTACAAGAAATTCAAGGTGTACCAAATGGATGTCAAGAGTGCGTTTCTTTACGGTGTGGTCAAGGAAGAGGTATACGTTGGTCAAATTCCAGGCTTTGAAGATCCTATTCACCGGGATAAAGTCTATGTTCTCAACATGGCACTATACGGGTTGCACCAAGCTCCACGCCAATGGTATGAGGAGCTGAGCATGAACCTACTGTCCAAAGGATTCAAATGCGGTTTGGTAGTCTGCACTCTGTTCACCAAAAGAACAGGGGATGACTTGCTTCTCATCTTGATTTATGTTGACGATATTATTTTTTGATCTACAAATGAACTTTTGTGCAGAGAATTTGAAAAAGTAATGCAGTTTTTCCTCAGCTTGCAGGTAGAACAAAGACCAACGGGGATCTTTATTCACCAAACTAAATACGTATCTAAAGACTTGAGCCGGTTCTATATGGAAGATTCGAAGCCGATGGATACCCCAATACAACCTAATCACGGGATTGGAGTTGATGCCAAGGAGGAGCTGACTGATCCTTTTACATACAGAGCAATCGTCGGATCTCTGATGTATCTAACCGCATCTAGACCAGAGATAATGTTCGCTACATGTCTCTGCGCACGATTTTAGTCGAAGCCGAAACAAAGTCATCTTGCAGCTATCAAACGGATCCTAAGATATCTGAAGGGTTGTCCGTCGAGAGGATTATGGTACATTAATGATGATAATTTTGACTTTGATGCTTTTAGTGATGCAGATTGGGGCGGTTGTGACAAAGACAGCAAATCCACAATGGCTGGATGTCAATTTTTGGGGAGCAGGCTCGTGACCTGGCAGTGTAAGAAGCAAACAGCAGTCGCACTATCTACTTGCGAAGTAGAATATGTGGTAGCCTCAAGTTGTTTCTCACAAGTTCTGTGGATTCAATAGCAGATGGTTGATTACGGCTTGCAATTGCATTAACTAAAGACACAGTCAATCGCTCAAAAGCTAAACATATCCGGATTAAGTATCACTTTATCCGTGATTGTTATGCCAAAGAGTTGATTGATATGGTCAAAATCCACACTGATTACCAACGTGCAGATCTTTTTACCAAAGCTTTCGATAGATCTCGATTCGAATTTTTATTAAAAGCTAATGGTATAAAAGAGAAACAAGACTGATCATGACCTCGGTTTATCATATTTTTTAGTTTTACTGATTTTCAGAAAATCAAAAATCCAAAAATATGTTATACATTTTAGGGGAAGCCTTTAGATTTTCGAGAAAAACCAAAAACATTGAAAAATCCAAAAAGCCATAAAAATTAGAAAAATCCAAAATGATTTTCCAGGATTAAAAGAGGAAATGATAGTACATCAGTGGGGATCTGACACATGCTAAAGATTTGAAATGTTATATAAGTCGTGTGTTGAGTTTATGTGATGTGCTGGTAGGCTTCGTAGACCTATTACTGTGTGTTGGATACATACATATCAAACTAATTGTTATGTGGATGAACTCCTCATGGGCATACGGTCTTAGTACCGTAATTTTGTTTGATAGGGTTTTTATACAAAATTCGGAGGTTTCGGGTCGTTATGTTATTAGTTATCTGGGGATAGCCTATCTGATCTTCTGTCATAAGGTTTTACTGTGACATCCGGGAACCAAGCACACCTTTTTATAGCTGGCTTTATTGTTTACTTGCTGAATTTCGGGACGAAATTCTTTTCAACTTGGGGATGATGTGACACCCCGCATTTTCAGGTTAATACTTTCACTAAACTCTAGTTAACTTACATGAGATATTTTAGTTAACTTACGTTGTGCATGGGTAGATACTTAACTAGGGTTAGTTAAGTAGGCCTAACACATGTTAGAGGTTATTAACATATGTGTTAAATAGGATAAGTATTGTTTAACACACACATGAGTCCTGTATCCCGAACGTTGGTGAGTTATGTGACATGTATAATCATAGTATGTGCCATGAAATGGTGATGGATGCGAAGTGCCTGCTTGTATGAATTACGTGAATTATGTGAATTATAACTTGACTGATGATTAATATGTAGACCATGCAAGTTACGTACACATCATGACTAATATCTTACGTAATAATAAAAACAACGTTTTTATACAATTTAGAGGGATTAATATTATTGGGTCCGGTATTGGGCTAGTATAGTCTTAGTGGGTCAAGATATGGTGCAAGAGGGGCCCTAATACCCAACTACTTGGGGAACAAGAAACATTATCCTATAATTATAGTTCAAAAAAAAAAAAAAAAACCCTAACCCACCCCTCTCTTGCGCCGTGGACTTCCCCCAACCCCACACCCTTCATCTTTCAATCAATCAACTAATTTCACATCTAATCAAGCTAGTCGGGTTTAATCTCAAGGCTTTAGGGAGTTTTAGCGCTACAAGGTATGCGTTTATATGTTCTTTGAAAGATTATGTTAATCGAAAAACTTTAAAAACTTTAAAAATCATATACATACAATCGCATATATATATATGTATGAGTTCTTGATTGTTCTTGATGATTTAATGTTGATGATTGTTGCTAGTTGCCATGATTAGGGTTTTTGTATGATAATATATGTGTTTAATCATGAGAGTATGGATTATGCATGTGTTAGGGATTTTTGAGCATGATTAGGGTTTGTAAATAACTTGGGATGCAAGTTTTAAATTCTGGCAGATTCGTTTGTATGTTTTGTAGGGGCTGTAACGGGTTGGAAAATTGGTAGTCTTGATGATTTCTTTGCATGATTGTGTTGTGTATAGTCTTAGCTTTTCATAATGGGCAAAACCATCGATTTTGGACACCGTATGATTCGTTTTTGGAATTTTAATTGATTAGGGGTCATATCAGATTTTCGGATTTATAAATTGGGCTAACTTTAAATGGTCATAACTTGAGATTTACAAGGAGTTAGGTTATGAAATTTTTACAGTAGGTCAATACTGGAAAAATAGAGCTTTTCCGAGTGGATTCATCTCGTTTGGATAAATACACAGTTTTTAAGAATTTTCCTACTAAACTGACCTGTTGAGGAAATTTTCTGGACACTGCTGTGTTGTACGAATTTTTATAATTTTTGTGTTTGGAATTAAGACAAAACAAAAATAGGTATTGTCGAGTGAATCCCAAATAAAATTCAGTAAAAATTTGGGACTCTAATTCATTCGTTAAGTATTTTAAATAAATTGTTTTTCACAGCGCACAATCTGTCCTAAAAACACAGATTGTGTACGGGGTCTTTAAGTGGCTATTTGGAGTTCTATGTGGTGTGTAATTGACATGTACTTGTGTGAAAACTTGTATGAGATGTGTTTGATGAGTTAAACTTATAATAGTCACCACGATCACCAACGGGATACGTAGGACATACTTGTGCATGTAGAGTCACTAGGTGTCACTACACGATTTTGAAACTTTTAAGAATCGAATAAACGTGCTATGTGGTATATTGGTTATGCAAGTGTACTCACATAGTGACACATATAATAGGGAGTCGGTAGCGAGTCTCTATTACGTTGAAGTTTGGATATTCTTGCTTGCAACCTAAGGTGAGTTTCACTACTTTTTCTCAAAGCATGCGTCTCGGGTTGAGACTACATTGGTAACGTTTTCTAGTGTGTCTTGAGACAACTTTCTTTTACACATCCCGGGTTTGGGGTGCATGGTTCACGTGGTGAATCTATTTTTACTAATTCATATTTATGTCCTTGATGAACTAAACCAAACACATCTTTTAAGTCCTTCAAAATACCGAATCAATTGCCGGTTGGGCAAGCGGGTTAATTAGTTGATAGCGCTATTAGGTCTAACAAACCTCACATCGTGCTGGGAGCACGGATGTGAACTATTAGCTTTAAACATAATGTCATTGTCGATGGACAATGATGCAAGGCATCCTTATCCCGGTTATGGGAACTTGTTCATTAGTAGTTCGGTATTCGCCGGTTTTAGTTATCATGAGTGGGCTAGCTACCCCTGACATTTGAATTAGCTATTGTTTACAGGGTCTGAGAGGCCAACGTTGTACACTTGACTTTTGGGTTTTGAGAACCTACACTTTTATTTACATCGCTTACTTATATTGTGAACTCACCGACTTTATGTTGACACGTTTTAGCATGCTTTGCAGGTCCTTAGGTACGGAGCACGTTTTAGGGCATGCATCATTTGTGTCTTGGGTTATGAATATTTATTATTTCGTACTTTTTAAACTTTGGTTTTGGGCGCGTTGTTTTGCGCAGACTTTTGCAATTGTTTTACTTTGTTTACGCTTCCGCATTACTTTAAATTGCTTGGTTAAACTTGAAACTTTTTCTTAAAAACGAACTAAATGGTTTGGGCATTTAGAGTCGTTCATGATACTTATGGCTATGGGTCCTGGTTTGTCATGCGCCTCGCGGTAAAACTCCGCAGTGGAAATATGAGAAAATTTAATGCATCGTATCCAATCATTGATGAAAATCGTGATTGTTATTAGCCCTCAACCTGGTAGAGTGCACAAGTTACTTTGTAGCATTAATTTGCTGACCTGTACACCTCTATGCCTCAATACCTTGTAAAATTACAGATAACGAAAGCATAATCATGTGTTACAATGCGTCTTTGTGCAAATTTTCCTTGATACGTGAGTATGTCGTGTGCGTGGGAACCAAAAACAATTTTAATTATACTATAAATAGCCGTATCAAACACTGCATAACAGTCTGCATGAGAGCATATGTGGATAACAATATCAGCAGTTCCTGGATCACACATTGTCTTTAATGATAATAAACATTAAAGATCAACGGTGTGATCAGATTTCTCAAAAACTGATATGATCCACTTACCGGAAATCCCAAAATGTTTACTACTTTATGTTTACATTTCTGCATTTTACATTTGTTCAACATTTACAAAAACTCAAAAAGATTTTTGATGTGTTTTAGCATAAATTTCAGAAAAACCAAAAAGATTTTACATTTCTGCGTTATTTTTTATAACTGATGGTGATTGATGGTCGTTTTCTGAAACTTGATGAACCATTTGAGTTTTGTAACTTTTAAATGTGAAAAGATGAATGTTTGGACCTTAAAAGGTGTGAAAAAGATTCAACGGGATTCGATTTTGAGATTAGATAAAATTTTCAAAAATTCCAATCTTCATTCGCCTCTTCGATGGGTCGAATGCGGAATTTTTCTTACATTCGAGCCTTTTAGTTTGGTCGAATGTGAGTGTTCCAGTATATTTTGTACATTCGAACTCTATTTCTACTTTTGAGCCTTTTAGTAGGGTCGAATATAGACATAGTTTCACATTCGCCCTCATCAAATGGTCAAATGTAGGAGCCTATATATACCTATCTGCACATTCGAACCCCATTCCAAATAAAATTTCAAAAATCTGAGATAACCAACCCTTGTTGCTCGTGATTTATAGACCTTATCACTTTGATTCTTGCTTGATTCTGATCCTTTTGATACCATATTTACTGGTATTCATCCAGTAACGAAGGTAAATTGAATGATATTGTGTTCGAACCCTAGACCATGACTGTTCGAAAATTTATAGGCTGTTATAGTTGAAATTGTTGATTAGGATTTAGTTGTAGATAGTTTTAGGGGGAGAATGAACAATAATCTAGGTTAATAACAACACAGATTGTCTGATTGATGTTTAATAGGGTTCAACCCTAGATTATACTTAAAAACTATGTAAAACTAAACAATTGAAACAACTGACTGATGAGGATGCTTAATCGTTCATGTTAGATTATAATCAAATAAAAATTTGATGTTAAAATGAACTGGATTGAATTTTGAACATTTGGTCATATGAACAGTCTGGTTCGACCATTTAAGAAGGGTCGAATGTGGATTTTCTGGTCGAATGTGACTTGTTCATAGGGTCGAATGTGGATTTAATGTCGAATGAACAATTTTAAACATATTTTACACATTCGAACCTTATTTTACACATTCGAACCTTGGAAATTCTTCATTCGAACCCCCGATGGGTCGAATGTGGACTTTAAAAAAAACAAAATTTCAATTTTGCAAATTTAGTCCATTTCTAATGAATTTTCATGTTTCGTTTTTGCAGAATTTTAAATGGCAGAACCATAGAATACTGATATAGCGGCTGGATCATCTGGAAAGGCCACTGAGAAGAAAAAGGAAGAAGAATTGCCGTTTGAAGAAGCCCACAACTACTGTGCATTTCTTGGCGATGTCAAGAAACACACAGAATTCTCTGGCATTGTAGATTTTCGGAAACGAAGCAGAGTCGTTGATGTATTAGCTACACCAGCTATTATCTATAAAGATCATCAAGTAAGCAACATTCAAGGACAGCTTTCTATCGTTACTGAGAGTGATATTCGGAAAGCTTTGAGACTGAAAGATGAGCCGGCAGATCCTAGGAGCTTGTCTTGGATTGAACAGAGAAAATGTTTTCTTCGTATGAAGTATAACGGACCGATTACAGATGGAGCTTTACATAAAGGAAAACTGTGTCCGCAGTTTAAGTATCTAGCTCATGTGATGTTACACGTTTTTGGATCCGTTAGTGGTGGTTATGATGTAATGAGGAAGAGCATCAGTTCGTTGATGGTTGCTCTAGTGCTGAACAAGCCGTTTATTGTGTAGGGAATGATCTTGGATCACATGCTTGAACCTGTGAAAGGTTAGAAGCACAAGAAGTTCTTGTTATATCCCAGATTCCTACAGATGATTTTTGATCAGAAGTACAAAAGGCTGAGAAAAGATCCTACTCAGATTCTAGTTCAAGATCGCATGAGTCTGAACACTTTGATCAGGATGAAAGGATACAAAGGGGTTCCTGAGAACGAAAGACCACCTCACAATAATCTGTTTGGACACTTGATTAATCCAGATTATGAGGATCCAGGTGAGGACAAGGCTAGAAATGCTAACAGTGAATCAGACAATGATGATCCTTTGTTTCATGTTAATCCAGAAGCAAAGAGGAAGAGACAAGTGGTTAATGTTGGTGCTAAGAGTGGAAAAGGGAAAGGTAAAGAAAAGGAGGTTGAAGATGAACAACCAAAGAAAACATCAAGGAGAAAGAAAAGCGTAGCGAGAAAAGGTACTATGCTAGTTGATGAAGAGTCTGCTAATTCTGAGGAGACTCAAACAGATGAGAGATGGGATTCGGGTGAAGAGACTGTAAAGCAAACCAAGCCCAAGGCCACTGTGGCTGGTGAGTCTAAAAGTCTTAATAAAACCATTGAGGAGCAGAGACTGAAGAGCCCGATTGCAGTTGATGATATAGATCTGAGCCTTGGTATTGATGAACAAGATTTCAGTGGATCTCCGATGGTGGGTGAAAAACAGAAGAAGCCCAAATACAAAACCATGTCAAAGAAAGATGATAAAGAGAATCCAAAGAAGAGACGGGCGAAAGAAGTTGAGATCTTGCTTGCAGGAAAGAATGTTCCTGAAGTTTCTAGTTCAAAATCTGCTACACCCATGACATCCCCAATTGCTAAAAAGATGAAGAAATCAGCAGCTGAAAAGAATGTTGATACTTCTGCTGATTTTGATGCTGCAATGGAAAGAGTATTGAATAAGTTCAAGAAAAAGACTCATGTTGCTGAGGCTTCAACACCACAGGTTACTGTATCAAGTGATGTGATGAATGCAATTAACCAGAAGCTTGCAGAAATGATGAAAGTTATTAACCAGCAACAGTAAGAGATTGAACAATTGAGAAAGAACGATAAGAAGATGTTGGATATTGTTGAGTCTTCACAAGAGAGTCAAGAAGAATTAGAAGCGAAGATTAAACAACTTCAGGAAGAAAATCAGAAGTTGTTAATGTATGTGAAGTATCGGATTGTCAAACAAAGACTATGATCAAACAAGTCTATCAATTCAGGTGCGGAATCCCTGAATCGATTACGAAATGATAATATAATCAGCAAAACACACAAATCTCATTCAAAGTTTTCATTTCATTGATAAACATAATGATAATCAATACAAAATGTTGTTTACAATGATAGATAACAATATCAGACTCAAAGACACCCTAGGGAGAGAACACACTCAAACAGGGAAACAAAATGACCAAAAGTTAAAGTTACAAACTGATTCAGCCTTTATATAGACCTGCACATTCGACCAATCGAATGGGCGAATGTGCAGGTTTGACCAAACTATCTGGGCGAATCAACACAATATATAAACAAATCTTCCTTCGACCTCTGAGCTCTCCCTTCGACCATTCAAATCTATATTCGACCATTCAGAATCCACCTTCGACCATACGATATAGACAAAACAAAATAGTATTCGCAATTCAACAGCATTAGGCGCACTTCGTGTATCTACAGTTAACTCACGAACAGAGAAATACAAGAAGATACATCGATTTGAGACTCGATAACAAAAAGGTGAAGAAAGACAATAAGAGTTTAAGGAAACTTATTGATGATCTATACTCGAAAGCTCCATAACTGAAAGCTGGAGAGAAAGATAAAGAGCCTGAACAGGAACAGGTTGATTTTGAACCGTCTGAATCTGAAGAAGAAGAAGATGATGAGGATTTGGAACAGGATGCCAGTGATGCTCCTGAAAAGAAGGATGATGATGATAAAGATGGTTCTGGAGATGATTCTGGAGATAACAGTTCTGCAGATGATGATGATACTGAGAAGTATAAGTGTCAAAAGAGAGATTCTAGTAAAGATGCAGGAGAATCAAGCTCGAATGCTCCTGGTGGTAACACTGATGATGATAGCATTTTCTAGAATGAAAAGATAAGAAAGTCTGGACGATTGAGCTTACTGGAAAGTTTCCAGAGATTTTTGAATCTGAAGATATGAGATACGAACTTGAATATAATGATCCTGATCTTGAAGATGGTGAAGTTTCTGCAGCCATATCTAAAGAGATACTTGAAGGATTGGCGAGACAAGTCGGTAAATCTCTTGAAGAGTTGATGAGTGAAAATCATATTCCTAATATTCCTGAAAAAGAAGCAGGAAATCACTTTGATGATAGAGATGCACCAGTATTTGAAGATGTTGAGATTGAAGATATTACCAGTGAGGAATATCCAGAGTATTTTAAAGACAAACAGGATGATGCATTTCCTGAATTTTCTGAAGATATGTTGCATCAAGCCGAGAAACCTGCACGAGAGAAGAGTAAGACATTCGTTGATGAAGTATTCAAGAACTCAGAAAGTCAGAAACCGAATGTTGAACAATCTGATGATCTGAAATGCTTGCTAAGGAAACTGAAAGAAAAAGAAGCCAACCGACCGAAGACTGAAATTCAGGGAGGTTTCTACAAGTTTCACAACGAATTGTTCAAAGGTAGCGCTCTCGGTTGGAAATACCTGAGATAGCTAAGGTGTGTTGTTGTTAAATGGGAGAAGGGAATTCTGTATTTCAACAGATTCCATGATATCAAAACACTACCTTACTGGGCTGTACGCGATGTCTGCAGACATACTTTGTCAAGTGCAACTGTAAACAACGATGCAGTTGGCTATTTTGCAGATCGCATGGCAAGAGAGAGCAGAACGAAATGGGATGTGTTCACTCCACAGTATCCTAAAAGGATTGTTCATAAAAAGATTATTGGTCAAATTAGTGGGATGAACAAGGTGACTTTGAAGTATAAACCACCGACCGTACTGAAACATATTCCCTTGATGCCGATTCCACAACACTTTTCAATAGAATTCATGTGGTGGTACTATGATTGGAAGACCGCAGAAGCTGTTATCTTGCTGAAGAATAGAAGAGATGAATTTAAGAAGATTGATATTTTTGATCCGATGTGGTTGATCAATTGCTCACATGAAGATATCATTATGCTGTATTACAACCCAATTTATTATGAAGAGAAGGATAGCGAACAAGCTATGAAATACCAACATGTGGTATGCTTGTGTTTCGCTTGGAATGTTAATGCGGGATGTGACTACGATAAGAAGCTGGGAAAGTTTGTGAAGATTCCAAAAGAAAAGAAGAAATCTAAACCAACTTTTGAACCAGTTATGAGTAAAGAGCAGAAGACGAACTTGCGTATCAAGTTGATGAATAAGACGCTCGATTACCAACGACAACAATCCAAGCAATAGTCGAGGGGGAGTTTGTTGATGTACGTTTTGTGACTAATGCTATTGGATTGTACATTAAAAGTTGTTTTGTCCATATCGTGGGGTCGAAGGTGGATATTTGGAAGGTCGAAGGTGGCTTATGAAGGTCGAAGGTGGAGAATTCAGGCAAACGTGAAGATTGAAGCTTATGTGTTGATTCATCCAGTTGGAAGGGGTGAACCTGCACATTCGACCCTTACGGGGGGCGAATGTGCAGGCCTATATATAATTTGATTTTATTTTTCAAGTTAACTTTTTGTCATTTCGTGTCTGGTTCGACCTGATATTCTCTCTAGGTGTTTTAGAAACGTCTGAAAATTGATTATTTCATTGTAAACACATATTGTAAGGCTTATTGAACTTGTTTATTAATGAAATGGATGTTAAAAGGTGAATTGCATGTTTTGATTACATTACTATCATTTCGTAACTGATATAGGGATTCCGCACCTAAATTGGTAGACTTGTATGATCAACTAACTTGTTTTTATCAAACTGATCCTCCCACACACATAATGAAAGTATGTTTTAATGAAATTGATGAAGAGGTTTTATTTCTCTTTTATTATTGTGAATTTAAGGAGGGGGTTACATATGATGGGGGATAAAGATGTGTATTACTTATATATACAATAGTCTTTACATGTTGTACACAAAGGGAATAAATGGAAGAAAATGGCCAAATGTTACTCATTTATGAAGAGCCTTTCTAACTACCATCTTAAAATTAGTGTAAAATTACCTTTGTAGCCATCTCTCCTCCTTAATAAGGTAATGAGGCTCTGTTGGTTGTAATTTCTTCAAGATAATTTGGTACGTGGTCATGGTAGGCGCCTTAAGAGATTTTGCTATCAGGGAGCTACCCATAGACAAAATAATAATAATAATATAAGCACCATACTATATGGGAACTTTAACCTAATATGTCCTTTACAAATATATCTCATCACCATTTATTCGATGTGTTTTGAGCTTCTCTTCAATGACAAGTGAAAATAAAGGAATCTTGATCACCTAGGTATGTCCTTCCACAATCGAATTGTTGATTACTGTCCATCCTGCCATTTTGTCTAGAAGAGACGTTAAATAAAAGTTGACCGACATAAATAATAAGTAGCAACAAAGGGGGTCACTAAGCTGCCAATTAATACAATAATTCATTAATCTTTTTAAACTGGTCCAATTATTATAGAGGTTTTTGTTAATTCATTTATAACATTAAAAATTAAAACTTGATAAGTTGGTAGTGAATCTACGTCAACCCAACAATGTCCTGGTTAAAAAGTTTATCCATTTTTTCAAGTATACTTTACAAAATGGAACGACCACAAATACAAACCTTTTGTCAGCAAATATCATCATTCTATTATTCTGCCTTGGAACGGATAACTCGCTCCACACATTGTGTAGCTTATCTCTGTCAGTTTATCATCATTAAACAAAAAAAACTACCCATTAAAATCATTCTACTTAACAGTTCATCAAAAGCACGATAAAGTCAAACTACCTAAGCATCAAAAGTAATAAGGTGGCCTCTTTTTTTCTGAACAGTCTCCCGCAAATACTCCAACCGAACAAGTTATATCCTGCATGCTCACATAATTCACGACCATGATTGAAGCTTTAGTGTGTGTTTCCAATTAAAAGATAGCCACTTTATTTACTCATCTGGCTTAATGTTTATTGGAAATGATCCCCAAACAGAATTACAAGTCTCCATTTATGTCGATCAAAATCTCTACCTTCTGCCACTTTTCTCCTGTGATAATACATCACAAGAAAAGATAATCTAATTACTAATGTTTTAAATAACGTGTATAGCTATAACATTTGTAGCTCTTGATTAAAAAAAATTCAAAATAGATCAGTTTAGCTCCAACTCCAAGACCAAACCAAACCAAGAATCAACTTCCAAAAATCACTCTAGAAATGAGAGCTAAACCTGTAATATCTAAACTCTAGAATTGATGTAACACCCCGACCGATGGCGGAAACATCGAGGTGTCACGTAGTGACGATTGTTCAATAGCTCATGGACTAAAGTGTAAATTTAAATACATTGGTTAAATAATTTATTACATTGAAATGAAATACAATGATTCTAACTGCCAACTAAATTGAAATACAGTAAATCCAAATCTAAATATAAATCCGAAAGCTTAAAGGATGCATCTCAAAACAACCTGAAACATGTACAAAATAATTTGGTCAATACAAAAATGTATTGGTGAGCATACCCTGTTTGAATACATATAGTAGAAAAAGAGTTTCGCAATTCACGTGTTATACTGTCTACAATTTAGTGTTCAAGCTATGTACAAATGCCACCCAAAATCAAACCTTTGTTTAATGAATCAAGAGTCACATATATATAGTATTCGTTCATAGTAGGCGATGAATAATCGTTCACACATAACAATAATTAAGTACTATTTATTGCTATGCTAGGCCGCCCAACGATTAATAATTAAGGTCATAAGTACACACTATTAGCGAATCAACAAGTAAAACACATACAAGAATTGCGATTGTGAATATATGATAAAACATGATTAAGTGAGTGAAGTAATAAGCGTACATGAGTCACCCCAAAAGTGTAAAGCATGAAAAAGGGAAAGATATACTCACAGTTTACGAAAGCGATCAAAATCCACTTAAGCGGTCGTGAGCTGAGTAATGGGAATTCCGAGGAATTCAACCTATAACGTAACAGAATACTAATAAGGAAAAGTCTAATAGTCTAAGGTATCTAGGGTCTAAGGCATTAGGGTTCGCTATGTCGATTTGGGGAATTAGAGTTTTATGATAAATTACATTAATGTAAAAGTTGTATGTCAAAAATAATATATCAAAGTTCGTAAATATGGTTTAGATAATATAATTATTACCATTTGAATATTTAGATGTAAATATATTTGAATAAGTAAGGCAAATCATTTAGTTAATTACTTTAACTAATTATTGTAAATAATCACAATAATCATAAATAATTATGAGTTACACGATGATCCGACAAATAATAATTAACACTTTCCAACATAAGAAAATATTTCTATTTTATAAGAAAAGTATTTATAAATAGATGTTGTAATAGTATAAGTAAATAAACGTGTAATTATGCCGTAATTGATAAATAATACTATTAATACAAGACATGATCCAAAAACGCTATTTTTGTAGGAATTAGACACTTTCTGATGTAAACTAACAACAATAATTTTCCCATAATTTTTATAAACTTATTTATATTTAAAACTGATTTAATGTGATTAAATCATGTTTAAATGATTAAAAATAGGAAAATAAATAAAAATAAAGGTTTTCTGAACCAAAAATTTTTAATTAAATTCAAGATGATTAGAAATAATTTATCAAAAATTTTGAGATAAAAATCATTAAAAATGATTTTTTTTATCAATTAAATACAATTAAAACAGATAAATTCACTAAAAATATAAAAATATGACATTTTCCAGAAAATAAAAATGTAATAATTTTCTTTATGGTGTCAAGATGTTACACCTAAATTTTTATAATTTTTGGAGTAAAAATGAATTTATTATGAATATTATAAGAATAATGTATTTATATATATAAACATATATAATTTAATATGTAAAAAAAATAATAGAAATCAGGAAAAAGGGATTGACCCGCGTATAGGAAGGGTCAAACCCTGGTACCTTGCAAAACCTCACACAACCTTAACCACTAGACTATAAGCATGGTATGTTGAATTATTTGAATTTATATCATATTTAAAGTATAAGTAATAACTCATCTTCTTCCCCAATACATCATCCAAGAACCCTAACCCTAACCCAAAACTCAATAATTCGAATGACTGCAGGTTTGATGTCTAAATCATGGGGCTAATACTCGGAAAACAACGACTAACAAAACGGCATAAACCAATTCGACTTACAATGATGTATTTGGCTCGAAAGGAAAGAATGAAGGTCGCGACTTAATGCTCCGATTCAGAGACATTCCAGCAGCGTTTAGGCCAATTTTTCGTGGGTTTTGAACCGAAATGGGTGCAGAAACGTTAAGGTAGGAGCAATTTATATCATGGTCAAGTAAATCGTACGTTTCAACTCGTTAAAGGTCTCCGGCGGTTACATGAAAGAACCCGGATTAAATCACCATAAAAGGAATGTTATAAGTCGTTTAAATGATTGTAATTTGTAGGAATTTATTGGGGAAAACGTTCGGCAACAATTAATGATTGAAACAGACATTTAGACAAGTTTTATGGCTCGCCGGACAATTGCCGGTTCCGGCCACTGACCACCGGAAAAGCGACGGGAGGGAAAAAAAATGAATCAGCTTTGTTTTTTTTTTAAACTTTGAAAATTGACAAAACTAGCCCCTCAGGTTTAACTAGGTTAGATTATTACATAACTAGGTTAGTTTTTCTTTATAAAAACTTAACCATACCAACTAAACTTTAACCCTTTTAACTTTAAACTTTTTAAACTAAATTATATATTTTTATAGAATCTTTTACGACTACGTTTAAACATTCGCATTTGATTAAAACTTATACCCGATCTATAAAAAAAAATTAATTCGCTTTAAAAATAAATTTTAAAAACGGCGAAACTTATCGGGATTATAATGGAATATTTGAAGGACTATTGTTGTCTATTAGATGTAAGACGAAGGTGACGGATGTCACAGTCTCCCCTACTTTAGAAAATTTCGTCTCGAAATTTTTTTTTTTAAGTGGAGGTTACTATGAAACAAAAGGCGTAGTAAAAGTCAAGTAGATTTTTTTAAAGAAAAATTCATCATTTATGATTCGTCAACATTTAAAAATAGTTGTCTAATACCCAAAGTAAAAAAAAAAAAATTTTAAATCCTTGGTAGTTGACCCGCGGTTAGGAAGTTGAGAGTTCAAATGAGAAAGGTTTTGGGAATGTGTAACGGGTGAGGGGCAGAGGTACTAATGAAGCAGTCTCCCCTACTTTAGAAAGATTTCTGACCGAACTTTATTAAGGACATGCAAAAGGATTTCGACCAACAAAGAGTGTAAGTGTATACAAAGTTTAAGATTTTCTGTAGAAGTGGTCAACAAGGAAGGCTCCAACAAAACTAATTGAAGCTTATGTAAAATGTTCTTATCGAAAATAATGGTCGTTAGTCAATGGTCTAATGAAGAGGTAAATGTAAACTAATGGGTAGGTTCTTGGTTAGACTCCTAGTCCGCTCCCGCAGTATCGTTTATGCTTATATAGGGTGTACCGCAGCTAACCCACCACACTCCCGATACTTTGGACTCGTACTGATTATCTACCAACAGCCTAAATAGAATTACACACCACCCTCATGTACCTGTAAACCCATGATTGCGTTCCGGACCGAAATCATCGATTTACCTTACACTAAGGTGTTATGCTTTTCCATAACCTTAACAAGAAATAAATGCGTGCAACCAATATGTAATAGTCACTATTATGAATAATGTTCAATCATGACATAGTTAGAGGTTCTTCCCTTACGGGTTTTCCCTTTAACCGTAATGTGAATAATATGTAAGTATAAGACATGGTTAGAGGTTCTTCCCTTTCGGGTTCACCCTTAACCGGTAACTTCTGTTCACATCGTTGGGCTCGAAACACCTATATTGATAAACTCCGAGATTTACACTGTTCCCCTCGGATTAAAGAAATACGCTAATCCGAGTCGTACGTGGGCACTGGCTTAGATCTCATACGAGTTACCAACTAGTATGTTCATTGGCCATGATGAAAAACAAAAATAAAGTATGTATATCAGGGTTTTGCTCAAA
This sequence comes from Ambrosia trifida, assembly GCA_028751855.1. Lineage (NCBI taxonomy): Eukaryota > Viridiplantae > Streptophyta > Magnoliopsida > Asterales > Asteraceae > Ambrosia > Ambrosia trifida. The sequence goes on along the minus strand of CM054129.1, from coordinate 56,756,256 downwards.
ACAGAAAAGAAAATGTGCATACCAAATATGCGTTCAAGTAAGTATATAAGTATATCATAAAACTTCGACTGAAAGAATCGTATAACATAAATCGGATAAATCGCACAATTGCACAAATTGAAAGTAAACGAGTTGAATTAATGCAAATAGGCAATGTGAAAATAATCACAATAACGTGTTACAAATAACTATGAATAAAAATGGTGCAAGAATAAAATAATGAAATTTACGGCAAATGAATGTGCACGGAACGGGTGTATAGCCTACTGGCATGTGAGTTAAAATCTAGTAATTTTACATATATGCGTTATACTATAAAAGGCATTTAACAACATCCTGATAAAAAGATATGTCCATTGTTTTGTTAAACCAAAAGTTTTGCAACTGAAAGAGTATAAGTGTAAAGGTAAATTTTCGCAGTTTACTCGACTTTGTGATATTGTTGAAAGAATAGTAGTGATGCATGAGAATAAATTTTTAGAAATCAAAGTGTGTTTTAGATTCAAAACAGGTTTATTTGCAAAATCTTCATAAATACACATTTTCATGTGTTTACGAGAAGTCGAGTTTGAAAAATGTTATAAGGCTTATTATTAGTTGCCAATTTCTCCCGAAAATATATATTGGATATGTCATATGAAAACAAAAGATTTACATTTGGTCTTTAAAATATGCAACACAAGTTTGTAAAATGCAAAATGAAACCATTTCATGAAGTATGTGTAATTCTATTGTGTTTTAAAAGACCATGATTTAAAATGACGTGAATGATAAGATTAACCAATATTTAAGAAAATTCATAATCAACGAGATGTAGAAATAGATCCTTCAGATGTGGATTTCACTCCTAACTCAAAGATGTATTTCAAAATTCAAAACAATTGAGGAATAAAACCAATCACTAAGTTAAGGATATCACCCCCAGCTTAATGGTTAAGTTTCTTTTTGAAGGAAATACTCTTTGAGGTGTGGATGTCACTCCTATCTCGAAGATTTATTCCTAAGATAAATAACATATAGAGGAGTGAAACTAATCACCAAGGTATGGATACCACTCCTTGTAACATCGCAAAATTTTCCCCAAAATTTTAATACATAAAAAGCCCTTATATATATATATATATATATATATATATATATATATATATATATATATATATATATATATTTTATTACACCTTTATCATTAATATTATACAAATATGCCTAAGTCTTTATTTATCCTAACTCACAACTTATATACATACATAAATGTATATAAATAATAATAATAATAATATGATTCTAAATTCTTTTTTTTTTCACATACAAGATTATTTTTTTTTTTAAATAAAGCCTTGAGTCAAATAGTCAAAGTCCTAGTCAAAGTCCTTGTCAAACAGTCAAAGTCTTAGTCAAATAGTCAATTCATCATAAAACCTTACTTTATGGTGTTGACCAATTTTAATGGCTAATTGACTTCAAAACTAGTATAAAAACCCACCTATGACCCATTATACTTTGCACCTCTAAATTGATTGTTTCAATCCGATTAAACTTTCCCTCATACCTTTCTTCTATAGTCTATTACTTCTACAATTGAAGCTTTGATTATAAGCTCTTGTAATTGGCGAATTGGAAGCTTGATATTCTTTCTTTTTCGTTTTCTTCAATTTGGACTAGCTACGTTGTTGAGTCTTTGGGATTCGCCTCGCATACATTCACAACACATTATTCTATTTTTTTTTACGAGACATAACATTTTGTTAAGGTGAGTTTTACATATCCCCTTTTCTATTTATCACCATTTTTGGGGTGAAACATGTTACAACATTATTTATGCAATTCAATCATCAATGTGTCTATGTGTATTTCTATGTTGCATTATGTCTTGAACATGACTAGGGAAAGCACAATTCTAGCATAAACATTCATCAGCCAAACGGTATACATTGATAGATCTATTGGACTGACAATCCCACCCGGATACGTGCCTCCTACAAAGGTTACGTGGGTGTTTGTTACAGCAATTTAAACGAGTGAACCATGAGCGTATGGGATGTACCACAATACAACAGTCACAAGGTTGATTATGCACTCGATTTACTTCTAGTATGTTTTCGCATATGAACTAGATTGCCATGATACATGAATTGCACAACAATTTTATTCTATTATCAAAACCTATGTAATTCTCACCAACTTTTGTTGACCCAAAATATTTTCAACTTAACATGTTTCAGGTTCTACTTGCTTGAAGATTTGAATTAATGCTTGAAGATGTGTGCATAGTTTTATTCAATTTGATGTACGAATTCTTGTAGAACAATTGTATGTAATTTATCTAAATCATATAATGAAATTTATTATTTACCATGAGCTACTGAACAATCATCAATACGTGACATCCCGATGTTTCCGCCATCGGTTGGGGTGTTACAGATTGGTATCAGAGCCTTGGTTATAGGGAATTAGGTTATTAGAAAAAAAAAATAATCTAGTCTATAACCATAGGAATATAACCAGTATTTGCTCCTTTTACTTGCTATTCTCTATCTCACTCCTACTTCTTATCCCTACTTCAACCCCTACAAGAAGATTGCTCTCCATCACAAGATCTACTCTTAGACTAATAGGACAATCCTCAGGTTTAGCCTGAACCACCTTGAGATCTCGTCGAAGTTCTAGATTTTAATAACGAACACGTGCAATCTGGAAGGGTGAACGCTTGTATTCTGAGTTTTCTGTCTAGGACTGGCATTGCGCATATATCCCAATCAGACGAGGGACCCGGATGCCTACCTGGGAATTCTCGGGATGAGTGTTCACTTATAGGCTAAAGCATGTCTTCACTATGTTATTAGAATCTAGAAGTTTTGATAAGTCAACGTTTTCGTTTATTCGTTTTAATTAATGAATAAATGATTACACTCACCTTCCTTAAACTAAGCTCAAAAATCTCAAAATTTTACAGCTTAAATCAATCTCATTTCATAACCATCCATGGATTTCACAATCACACTTCACCTTACCATCTTAGCCACTTTTTAAATATTCAACACCCTACCCAAATCATATAATCTCCATACTATAAAATAAACTCTTTATCAACTATCTTCACATTCACTATCTCTCACAACTTTGATTCTGCTTCAAGAATTTTTCATCATCCTCTCAAGAACTAAATTCATATCCTTCACCTTCTCACACATGAGCTAGTTACCCATGATAACCAAACTATTGAAACTTGATTGTGTGTTGCATCAAACATAATCCTTAGTTATACATGAGGATTCGACTATTTGCCTTATTTGAACATTTGAAACTAGAATTCATGGAATATAAACTATTTACTATAGACACACCTAGAGTCATTAACCATATCTAGGGCAACTCTATTACAACTCATATGCTGTGCTTGTTATACTTGTTGCATAAACATGTTATCAATTTCCAATCTATGTGCTGCACTTAATAGAGGTCATCATGCCTTTTCAACAGTCGGGAGAGGCCCTACAACCTGCTCCACGACTGGTGAAGGCTATCGAACCTACTCAACGATTGGTAGAGGTCATTATGCCTTTTCAACAGTCGGGAGAGGCCCTACCACCTACTCCACGGCTGGTGGAGGCTATCGGACCTGCTCAACAATCGGTGGAGACATAGAAGGACGCAAAACTTTAATGTAAGGTAAATTGGTAATTGCGGTCCGGAACGTAATCATGAATTTACAGGTACATTAAGGTAGTGTGAAATTCTATCAAGGTTATAAACTCTAGTTGTCTGGTAGTTCATCAACCCACACAAAACACGAGACAGTTTATTCTATTCATGTCATGCTATAACCCAAATCACAACTATTTTTATTCTTACCCAAATCACCTTCAACCCTATGTTTTTAATAAACTTCGGGACGAAGTTTCCAAAAGTAGGGGAGACTGTAACATCGCAAAATTTTCCCCAAAATTTTAATACATAAAAAGCCCTTATATATATATATATATATATTTTTTTTTATTACACCTTTATCATTAATATTATACAAATATGCCTAAGTCTTTATTTATCCTAACTCACAACTTATATACATACATAAATGTATATAAATAATAATAATAATAATATGATTCTAAATTCTTTTTTTTTCACATACAAGATTTTTTTTTTTTTTAAATAAAGCCTTGAGTCAAATAGTCAAAGTCCTAGTCAAAGTCCTAGTCAAACAGTCAAAGTCTTAGTCAAATAGTCAATTCATCATAAAACCTTACTTTATGGTGTTGACCAATTTTAATGGCTAATTGACTTCAAAACTAGTATAAAAACCCACCTATGACCCATTATACTTTGCACCTCTAAATCGATTGTTTCAATCCGATTAAACTTTCCCTCATACCTTTCTTCTATAGTCTATTACTTCTACAATTGAAGCTTTGATTATAAGCTCTTGTAATTGGCGAATTGGAAGCTTGATATTCTTTCTTTTTCGTTTTCTTCAATTTGGACTAGCTACGTTGTTGAGTCTTTAGGATTCGCCTCGCATACATTCACAACACATTATTCTATTTTTTTTTACGAGACATAACATTTTGCTAAGGTGAGTTTTACATATCCCCTTTTCTATTTATCACCATTTTTGGGGTGAAACATGTTACAACATTATTTATGCAATTCAATCATCAATGTGTCTATGTGTATTTCTATGTTGCATTATGTCTTGAACATGACTAGGGTAAGCACAATTCTAGCATAAACATTCATCAGCCAAACGGTATACATTGATAGATCTATTGGACTGACAATCCCACCCGGATACGTGCCTCCTACAAAGGTTACGTGGGTGTTTGTTACTGCAATTTAAACGAGTGAACCATGAGCGTATGGGATGTACCACAATACAACAGTCACAAGGTTGATTATGCACTCGATTTACTTCTAGTATGTTTTCGCATATGAACTAGATTGCCATGACACATGAATTGCACAACAATTTTATTCTATTATCAAAACCTATGTAATTCTCACCAACTTATGTTGACCCAAAATATTTTCAACTTAACATGTTTCAGGTTCTACTTGCTTGAAGATTTGAATTAATGCTTGAAGATGTGTGCATAGTTTTATTCAATTTGATGTACGAATTCTTGTAGAACAATTGTATGTAATTTATCTAAATCATATAATGAAATTTATTATTTACCATGAGCTACTGAACAACCATCAATACGTGACATCCCGATGTTTCCGCCATCGGTTGGGGTGTTACACTCCTAGCTTGATGATATCGTTTCGTTTGTGAAATACGAGTGTCTTCTTCGCCAAGCAAAATATCGAGAAATAATCATAACAAAAATATCTAGAAAGAAAATATAAGAAATAAGAGAAATATAAACGAGAGGACTCGTGAAAGCAAGCTTAGCTATAGACTAGGCTAAAAGGCATTCTAATAACCTAATTCCCTATAACCATGGCTCTGATACCAATCTGGAACACCCCGACCGATGGCGGAAACATCGAGGTGTCACGTAGTGACGATTGTTCAATAGCTCATGGACTAAAGTGTAAATTTAAATACATTGGTTAAATAATTTATTACATTGAAATGAAATACAATGATTCTAACTGCCAACTAAATTGAAATACAGTAAATCCAAATCTAAATATAAATCCGAAAGCTTAAAGGATGCATCTCAAAACAACCTGAAACATGTACAAAATAATTTGGTCAATACAAAAATGTATTGGTGAGCATACCCTATTTGAATACATATAGTAGAAAAAGAGTTTCGCAATTCACGTGTTATACTGTCTACAATTTAGTGTTCAAGCTATGTACAAATGCCACCCAAAATCAAACCTTTGTTTAATGAATCAAGAGTCACATATATATAGTATTCGCTCATAGTAGGCGATGAATAATCGTTCACACATAACAATAATTAAGTACTATTTATTGCTATGCTAGGCCGCCCAACGGTTAATGATTAAGGTCATAAGTACACACTACACACTATCAGCGAATCAACAAGTAAAACACATACAAGAATTGCGATTGTGAATATATGATAAAACATGATTAAGTGAGTGAAGTAATAAGCGTACATGAGTCACCCCAAAAGTGTAAAGCATGAAAAAGGGAAAGATAAACTCACAGTTTACGAAAGCGATCAAAATCCACTTAAGCGGTCGTGAGCTGAGTAATGGGAATTCCGAGGAATTCAACCTATAACGTAACAGAATACTAATAAGGAAAAGTCTAATAGTCTAAGGTATCTAGGGTCTAAGGCATTAGGGTTCGCTATGTCGATTTGGGGAATTAGAGTTTTATGATAAATTACATTAATGTAAAAGTTGTATGTCAAAAATAATATATCAAAGTTCGTAAATATGGTTTAGATAATATAATTATTACCATTTGAATATTTAGATGTAAATATATTTGAATAATTAAGGCAAATCATTTAGTTAATTACTTTAACTAATTATTGTAAATAATCACAATAACCATAAATAATTATGAGTTACACGATGATCCGACAAATAATAATTAAGACTTTACAACATAAGAAAATATTTCTATTTTATAAGAAAAGTATTTATAAATAGATGTTGTAATAGTATAAGTAAATAAACGTGTAATTATGCCGTAATTGATAAATAATACTATTAATACAAGACATGATCCAAAAATGTTATTTTTGTAGGAATTGGACACTTTCTGATGTAAACTAACAACAATAATTTTCCCATAATTTTTATAAACTTATTTATATTTAAAACTGATTTAATGTGATTAAATCATGTTTAAATGATTAAAAATAGGAAAATAAATAAAAATAAAGGTTTTCTGAACCAAAAATTTTTAATTAAATTCATGATGATTAGAAATAATTTATCAAAAATTTTGAGATAAAAATCATTAAAAATGATTTTTTTATCAATTAAATACAATTAAAACATATAAATTCCCTAAAAATATAAAAATATGACATTTTCCAGAAAATAAAAATGTAATAATTTTCATTATGGTGTCAAGATGTTACACCTAATTTTTTATAATTTTTGGAGTAAAAATGAATTTATTATGAATATTATAAGAATAATGTATTTATATATATAAACATATATAATTTAATATGTAAAAAAAATAATAGAAATCAGGAAAAAGGGATTGACCCGCGTATAGGAAGGGTCGAACCCTGGTACCTTGCAAAACCTCACACATCCTTAACCACTAGACTATAAGCATGGTATGTTGAATTATTTGAATTTATATCATATTTAAAGTATAAGTAATAACTCATCTTCTTACCCAATACATCATCCAAGAACCCTAACCCTAACCCAAAACTCAATAATTCGAATGACTGCAGGTTTGATGTCTAAATCATGGGGCTAATACTCGGAAAACAACGACTAACAAAACGGCATAAACCAATTCGACTTACAATGATGTATTTGGCTCGAAAGGAAAGAATGAAGGTCGCGACTTAATGCTCCGATTCAGAGACATTCCAGCAGCGTTTAGGCCGATTTTTCGTGGGTTTTGAACCGAAATGAGTGCAGAAACGTTAAGGTAGGAGCAATTTATATCATGGTCAAGTAAATCGTACGTTTCAACTCGTTAAAGGTCTCCGACGGTTACATGAAAGAACCCGGATTAAATCACCATAAAAGGAATGTTATAAGTCGTTTAAATGATTGTAATTTGTAGGAATTTATTGGGGAAAACGTTCGGCAACAATTAATGATTGAAACAGACATTTAGACAAGTTTTATGGCTCGCCGGACAATTGCCGGTTCCGGCCACTGACCACCGGAAAAGCGACGGGAGGGAAAAAAATGAATCAGCTCTGTTTTTTTTTTTAAACTTTGAAAATTGACAAAACTAGCCCCTCAGGTTTAACTAGGTTAGATTATTACATAACTAGGTTACTTTTTCTTTATAAAAACTTAACCATACCAACTAAACTTTAACCCTTTTAACTTTAAACTTTTTAAACTAAATTATATATTTTTATAGAATCTTTTACGACTACGTTTAAACATTCGCATTTGATTAAAACTTATACCCGATCTATAAAAAAAAATTAATTCGCTTTAATAATAAATTTTAAAAACGGCGAATCTTATCGGGATTATAATGGAATATTTGAAGGACTATTGTTGTCTATTAGATGTAAGACGAGGGTGACGGATGTCACAATTTAAAACCAAACCAAATTGATTTCCAGGTTCTGTCCACCCACAACCACATCAAGGTCGTTTTCCCCTGAACAAGTCGTTTATTTTACATTCTTACAATCTTTCAATAGTTGATGTTCCTTCATGGCAGAGAATAATAAAATATTGATATTAACATCCAAAACAAAAACCAAATACAAAAGAAAAGGGAAAAAAAAAAAGATGAAGACTGCACAAAATGAAAGTGTGGTTTAATGAAATTGATGAAGAGGTTTTATTTCTCTTTTATTATCGTGAATTTAAGGAGGGGTTACATATGGAGGGGGTAAAGATATGTATTACTTATATATACAATAGGCTTTACATGTTGTACACAAGGCGTATAAAGGGAAGAAATGGCCAAATGTTACTCATTTGTGAAGAGCCTTTCTAACTCCCATCTTAAAATTAGTGTAAAATTACCTTTGTAGCCATCTCTCCTCCTTAATAAAGTAATGAAGCTCTTTTGGTTGTAATTTCTTTAAGACAATTTGGTACGTGGTCATGGTAGGCGCCTTAAGAGCTTTTGCTATCAGGGAGCTACCCATAGACAAAATAATAATAATAATAATAATATAAGCACCATAATATATGGAAACTTTAACCTAATCTGTCCTTTACAAATAAATCTCATCACCATTTATTCGTTGTGTTTTGAGCCTCTCTTCAATGACAAGTGAAAATAAAGGAATCTTCATCACATAGGTATGTTCTTCCACAATCGAATTGTTGATTACTGTCCATCCTGCCATTTTGTCTAAAATAGATGTTAAATAAAAGTTGAGCGCCATAAATAATAAGTACATGGGTCATATTCCTTCAAGGCAAAGTCAACGCCATATCCCATATATGCTCAAGTCCAACAATTCGCAATCAAGCTTCTAGCCACGACTAACGATATTGATTTTGAATATGTAGCAACAAAGGGGGTCACTAAGCTGCTAATTAATATAAGAATTCATTAAACTTTTTAAACTGGTCCAATTATTATAGAGGTTTTTGTTAATTCATTTATAACATTAAAAATTAAAACTTGATAAGTTGGTAGTGAGTCTACGTCTACCCAACAATGTCCTGGTTAAAAAGTTTATCCATTTTTTCAAGTATACTTTACAAAATTGAACGACCACAAATACAAACCTTTTGTCAGCAAATATCATCATTCCGTTATCTGCCTTTGAACAAATAACTCGCTCCACACATTGTGTAGCTTATCTCTGTCAGTTTATCATCGATAAACAAAAAAAATCACCCACTAAAATCATTATACTTAACAGTTCATCAAAAGCATGGTAAAGTCAAACTACCTATGCATCAAAAGTAATAATGTCGCCTCTTTTTGTCTGAAAATTCTCCCGCAAATACTATAACCGAACAAATTATATCCTGCATGCTCACATAATTCACGACCATGATTGAAGCTTCAGGGTGTGTTTCCAATTAAAAGATAGCCACTTTATTTACTCATCTTGCTTAATGTGTATTGGAAATGATCCCCAAACAGAATTACAAGTCTCCATTTATGTCGATCAAAATCTATACCTTCTGCCACCTTTCCTCTGCGATAATACATCACAAGAAAAGATAATCTAATTACTAATGTTTCAAATAACGTGTATAGCTATAATATTCGTAGCTCTTGATTAAAAAAAATCAAAATAGATCAGTTTGGTTCCAACTCAAAGACCAAACAAAACCGAGAATCAACTTCCAAAAATCACTCTAGAAATGAGAGCTAAACCCATAATATCTAAACTCTAGAATTGATAACCGAACCAAATTGATTTCCAGGTTCTGTCCACCCACAACCACTTCAAGGCCGTTTTCCCCTGAACATGTCGTTTATTTTACATTCCTACAATCTTTCAATAGTTGATGTTCCTTCATGGCAGAGAATAATAAAATATCGATATTAACATCCAAAACAAAAACCAAATACAAAAAAAAAAGGAAAAAAAAAAAGATGAAGACTGCACATAATGAAAGTGTGTTTTAATGAAATTGTTGAAGAGGTTTTATTTCTCTTTTATTATTGTGAATTTAAGGAGGGGGTCACATATGGAGGGGGATAAAGATGTGTATTACTTATATATACAGTAGGCTTTACATGTTGTACATAAGGGGTATAAATGGAAGAAAATGGCCAAATGTTACTCATTTGTGAAGAGCCTTTCTAACTCGCATCTTAAAATTAGTGTAAAATTATCTTTTCTCTCCTCCTTAATAAGGTAAAATAGAGATGTTGAAAGTTGCTCAAATTGTATTGTATTGGTTGATTTGTTAAAACCGATTGCTAATGTGGTTTCCTAAAAGTGTTTTTCTTATTATATAATCGCCACCTTTATAAAAATCTGTAATAATGAAAGTTTGAAATGATAACGTTTTTGATGAATTTTAACCATAATTCATAGAGGCTATCAAGAAAATTTCAGTGTGGTTCTTCTATTGGGATGTCGAGACTTGTTACTGTTGTGGTTTAAAAAAACGTATGAGCCATGCGCCTCGAGACGAGGCGCAAAAAAAAAACGAGTCTGAGGCGCACCTTATGGGATCCAGTTTGTACATATGCCTCTTAAGAGCTGAGGCGTTAAGAAAATGTGTGATTCAGGTGCGCCTCGGGTGTTATCATCTTTTCTCTTCATCACTAGCCTGTTTCCAAGAGGGAGAGGAGTGTGTCATCATAATAAATTGGATTCTAAAAGGAGATTCAATGAATTAGAAGCATTCGTGGTTTTCAGTTCGTGTGTAATCATCTTTTCTCCTCATCGCTAGCCTGTTTCCAAGAGGGAGAGAAGGTCTTACAAGTTGGAGAGCATATGAGATTTATCCATCGCAATATTGCGTAATTCCCTTTCATGTGTTTTCATCATTTTGTTGAGACGAGGCATTCAAGTGGATAATAGATTTTGTGTTTGGTGTGAAAGCAAAGAAGAAACGGTGGAACATATACTTACAGGATGTGCCAATCTCATCTGTGGTGTCGAATGGGTTATCAAGGTGGTGCCGGATTCCAGATATATTTTCTTTCAAGTTAAAGATTTGGTTAATATGCACCAGCTTTGTGGCGTTTCTGGGAACAAGAAAGTCATACTTCATTGGGTTATCATAATAGCATGTTGGCGGCTTTGGAAGGCAAGGAACGAAAAAGTTTTCAATGGCAAGGACTCGATCGTGGTGGACTTGATCGTGGATATCAAGGTTTTGGGCTTTTTATGGTATAAACATAGGTTTAGAGGAGGCGTAGTTGACTGAGATAGATGGAGTAACTTTGATGTAATGTAATTGGCTTTGTACGTTGGTTTTTCGGCTTGCTATCTCCGCCATGAGGATAGTTTGTCCGTGACGTTCTTGGTTTAATGAAAGTCAATTTTTTAAAAAAAAAAATCATGTGTCTTTACTGTAAGAAAAAAATATGCCTTCAATAAATGCAGTTTGACCTATTCTGTTATGTAGTTGCAACAACAAAGTTAATGAGGGTTTTGCACTTTTGCTACGTGCAGAAACACCACTTCCAAATTTTCGTGCATTGATAATGCATGTTCAAAGTTTTTTTCAGCTATTTTCAGAATTTCACGTCTTCTTTATCAATTTGAACGTTACTATAACATACCTACAAGAGAAAGTTAATGTTACTAATTAGACCGAATCAAATTATAAATAAATAAATTAAGAAAATATTAATGATATACAAACCCGTTATAGAAGTCTTCATGTTTCATGATAGAGTGAATATTTTTTTGATATTGCAGATCTGATTCAGCTGCAGATTTCTCATTCGAAGACCAAGAAGTAAGCCAAAATTCTACAAGGTATGGTGTATACGACTATGTGGTTGATATGGATCGGGAGGAATGATAGAATCTTCAATAATAAGGCGCGGAGAGCAGTGGATTTGATGGAACATAATCATGTCGTTTTTTTGGATCAAACATAGGTCTAGATTTAAAGGTTTAGATTGGAACAAATGGTGTAAATATCCGTTGGATTTGTTGTAATCTCGTTTTTGTGCAAGGCTCCTTGATTTGGGGACGCTTGTGGCTTTGGGTGGTTGAATGAAATATATCTTTAAAAAAAAAATGTTTCATGATAGAGTAATTGAATTCTTGTGTATTCAAATCGATGAAAGAGGTCCTCCAGCTTCGCTTGTGTGTAACCAATATTCCACATTTACGATTTTTTAAAAGAAAACATCTATAACTCTGATCCAGATAGGGCTTACGTGCCACCATTACGCAACGCAAAAGGATGTGTCCCTAAGGCAAAGGTAACTTGTTTTTTACTAGTCTATTCCACTTGTAGCACATGTCTTTAAAATTTGTACACCCGAATGTTTATACAAATTTCTAAATTCCCCGTGTCCAATTATTGGTATGCCTTTTATCATAGAGTACCAAAGCATAGTTATCGCCATTCTGGACATTATTACAAATAACAAAATTTAGGTTACAAATCACCAACATCATAATCATTTACATAATTGGGGGTTTATTATTTTACAAATTACATTTGGGGGGTAGTGGGGAAAAAAACTAAAATTGGTGATGCCTTACATTCATTCGGCGGCATCAAAGAAAAGCTACAAGATGCCGCCAAACCAATTCCATTAGTCACAATGATGCCGCCAATTCATACTAAGGTTTTGATGCCGCCATTTCAAATGTGGTGTTTGAAGCCGCCAATTAATAAGGAGAGTTCATTTCTTATATAATGCTACGGCCTCTTCCCATTTTCTCCATCCCATTCCACCTACACAAATACATTATATCATTCCCACATATCTCAATCCCATTTACAACGCAATTGTAGGAAACTACAACACAATATGCGATATAATACTTTTCCCGCAATTGTTCTGGAGGGTACGGTTTTTTATTGATATTGGGTCGATGTTACATTCACATGGAGTTTTAACAGTTTTGGGCAGGGATGAGCCGTGCTTAAAAGAATCCTCTCCTGTCTCATCCCCTGCTTGGCATCGCTTTTCTGGGGTCCAATAAAGCGGTGTCTTTGGATCGGTGTTACATCCACATGAAACTACTTGGATCGATGTTACATCCACACGTGGTATAACACGTGTAGAATGCAACATTGTCACTGTAGTTTATAATATTTTGTCGTTGGTTGTCGTTGCTAGTCTCAATCTCCAGTCTACCAAACCTGGACATTCCAACGGACTCTTTAGGGGGGTTGACTTTCCAGACAAAGCCTGTAGGGCAAGGCCATCCGGTGTTGACGAATCACATCATGTGATTAGCGACGTCGGCGACATCGGATGATGCGATTCTTCACCGTGCTACTTTAGCAGGGCAGCCTGGGTTAATCATTGGGTACCTTTAGATTTGGTACACATGTTCAACAGATTGATTTATAGCCCTGTTTGATTCAAATCGGTTGGAATCCCAACTTGGTCCCGAGCCCCCTGTTTGACTTCAATAAAGCAATTGTGATGGAAGGTGCGAAACGGAAACTTAATGAACTCTGCAACAAGAAACGGTGGTAGAATATTGGAATTGGTGATCTCGGAAATAGATTGTCTTGTAACTCCGTAGATTGTATAGTTTGATTGAGTAGTTTGGAAAAATAGATGTTAAATAAATTTGTATTATTTGTTTTAAATAAATCTATCATTATTACATGTATTTACTTTTATTTTAGAAGACGTATAGTAATAATACTAGTAGTATTAAAATTAACAGTAAGATAATAAGGATGCCTGACGGGCAGGCCCTGCCAGACTGTACAGAGGCCCAAATATGGCAGCCTGGCCCGTTTTCAATATATTGAGTTTTCAACAAAAATGACCTCCTAGCCGTTTTCGGGATTCCCGGATCAGGCCCCGGAGACCCGAAAACGGCCCGGACTTCGTGCGAAACCCATGTATTAGCCAAGGGCAGCGCGTCCGAAAGTCCGAATGCCTGAGGGGCAGGCCCTGCCAGACTGTACAGAGGCCCAAATATGGTAGCCTGGCCCGTTTTCAACCTATTGAGTTTTCAACAAAAATGACCTCCTAGCCGTTTTCGGCCCTCCCGGATCAGGCCCCGGAGACCCGAAAACAGCCCGGACTTCGTGCGAAACCCGTGTATTAGCCAAGGGCAGCGCGTCCGAAAGTCCGAATGCCTGAGGGGCAGGCCCTGCCAGACTGTACAGAGGCCCAAATATGGCAGCCTGGCCCGTTTTCAACATATTGAGTTTTCAACAAAAATGACCTCCTAGCCGTTTTCGGCCCTCCCGGATCAGGCCCCGGAGACCCGAAAACGGCCCGAACTTCGTGCGAAACCCGTGTATTAGCCAAGGGCAGCGCGTCCGAAAGTCCGGATGCCTGACGGGCAGGCCCTGCCAGACTGTACAGAGGCCCAAAAATGGCAGCCTGGCCCATTTTCATCATATTGAGTTTTCAACAAAAATGATTATGTGATCTTGTTTTAGTGTTTAACGCTTGTATTTGGATTTTAATTCTAGTGGTTGTTTCTCACAACAATGTTTGAATCACATGTGGCTTAACGATTCGTATATTCATATGCATACACAAAACAAATGTTACAACAACAGTAATTAACACATGTTTACAAGTTAAACCAGTTCGTAAACTCCGTCGGAGACTGATTCATAAGACGTTCAGATTGCCTTCTTGGTGGTTGGTGTTGGGCTTGTGTTTCATCGTTGGGTGGTGGTCCTTGATTCCCGTACTGATCATCGGGAAAGAGGTTTAAATTCAGTGCGGTCGAAGGTCCTGGCCGGGTTGAAGGTCCTTCGTCACACGAATTATGCGGGGGATGGTAATGAAAATCACTAACATCGAGATCAATCCGTGGCAACCCCTGCCCAACCGGCGTCACAAAATCCTGTGACGGAAATGCCCAACTATCTCCAATTCCAATTCCGCTGGCAATCAAGTTAGCTAGCGGACCTGTCACCGTCGGTTGACCGCTACCGGACCCACCAACATCACCAGTTCCCTGTACGAAGGAACTATCCAATCCAAACGGAGTTCCAAGTTGATCCAATCCAACGTCAAAGAGTTGCGGGACATATCCCCCACCCTGGTTCTGATTGTTGCTTGCCGCAACAGATGCACCAAACCCAGCCTCATAGTCCAACGGACTTCCAGCTTGGGGTTGATTTTCCGCCACGTTTGTCGGCACCTGACGGGGAGCGTGTTGCCGGCGTACCCTTTAAGGTCGTGCCGGTGCTGACAAGTCGACGGCGTCCCTTGTAAGATGCGTCGAATTTTGTAAGTGTCCGACATCGTGTGACATCATCATACTGTGGAACGCCGGGTTCTGTATATGCTCAAGCTGCGTGGCGAAGGACTGAGGATCATTAAATGCCTGCTAGGAAGACCGGTAAATATCCCCTATGGCATCCCTCTGCAAACAAAATTATTAGTTAGAAACCGTAAACTCAAATAATTAATGTATGAAATAGACACGTAAAAATGCTTTACCATCAGCTGGATTCTAGCACCGTCATCTTGGAAACCGCCAACTGGGGCCGATGCTACACTCGGATTCCCAATAAATGCAACGGTACGCCATAAATACCATTGCATATAACCGGGCTCTGTGGAAGTCGTCCTTATGAGATCGGACCTGTAAACCGTGTTACAACGGTTATTCCAGGCGTTGATGTAGGCTTCGTGCCTACTCATCCAGTCCGCCCCGTTGTGTCCTTGCCGCCCCAAAGCATGCAGTCTTTTAAGCTGAGCCATGGGTACGGTTACGTTTATTTGGGGAGGTATGTACTGGAGCATGCCGAATTGCTTCATAACCCGTTGAGGGTAATGATGCTCAACGATCTCAAAGCATATAAGCGGGCAACAGCTCCTCCAGTTTTCCATCCCAGTTGAACATATGGCCGGTAGTCGATCCAAAACCGAGGTGTAGGGGGTCCAGTTGAACTAAAAACATAAAAACAAACACTTAAGTCAGTTACAAAACACAATAAATGCATGATTAATACAAAAAACTAAAAATAATTACTAACACGTGTAGAATGAACATACCATGTTCTCGTTCAACGATTGTAGATGTGAACGATATGCCCGGAGGCAGTGGGTGGATACCTCCCTGAAGTTTAAATTGCGGTCTCCCACCTACAAAATTAATAGTTTAAAAAACGTGTTCAGTAAAAAAAATACAAAGGGATGCCATGCAGACACATTATATTTGTTTGGGATTTGCGATATATACCGAGCCGATAGCGGACAAGTATAATCAAACCGGTTTGAGGGTGGTCATGGCGCGAGACACCGAATCCTCTCCCATGCCCATATTTGAAGGAGCATCATGGGCCCGGTCACGGCTTTCCTATCCAGCTGGGTGACATCACAAAGCCGCCTGTAAAAACAACCGAGAACCGCACTGCCCCAGCTATAAGATGTTGTTCGGCTTAGGTCTCGTAAAAATATTAAATAAAAAACATTTAGTCTATTATTATTATTATCAGGGAAAAAAGTGGAAGCGATCAAATAAAAAAATGATTAAACGAGCACGGAAAATGCACGCTTCATCCGTAGCCTCAGCTTCAACAAACGGCTCCTTTAGTTTATTAATAATAACACTACCCAAAACGGATTTGCCGGACATTTGGTTCTCTGCAGGCGTAACTGTCACACCCTCAAATTTCCACTGCGGAGTTTTACCGCGAGGTGCATGACAAACCAGGACCCATAGCTATAAGTATCATGAACGACTCTAAATGCCCAAACCATTTAGTTCGTTTTTAAGAAAAAGTTTCAAAGTTTAACCAAGCAATTTAAAGTAATGCAGAAGCGTAAACAAAGTAAAACATTTGCAAAAGTCTGCGCAAGACAACGTGCCCAAAACCAAAGTTTGAAAGTACGAAATAATAAATATCCATAACCCAAGACACGAATGATGCATGCCCTAAATCGTGCTCCGTACCTAAGGACCTGCAAAGCATGCTAAAATGTGTCAACATAAAGTCGGTGAGTTCACTATAAATGTAAGCGATGTAAATAATAACGTAGGTTCTCAAACCCCAAAAGTCAAGTGTACAACGTTGGTCCCTCAGACCCTGTAAACAATAGCTAATTCAAATGTCAGGGGTAGCTAGCCCACTCATGATAACTAAAACCGGCGAATACCGAACTACTAATGAACAAGTTCCCATAACCGGGATAAAGATGCCTTGCATCATTGTCCATCGACAATGATTATGTTTGAAGCTAATAGTTCACATCCGTGCTCCCAGCACGATGTGAGGTTTGTTAGACCTAATAGCGCTATCAACTAATTAACCCGCTTGCCCAACCGGCAATTGATTCGGTATTTTGAAGGACTTAAAAGATGTGTTTGGTTTAGTTCATCAAGGACATATACATGAATTAGTAAAAATAGATTCACCACGTGAACCATGCACCCCAAACCCGGGATGTGTAAAAGAAAGTTATCTCAAGATAGACTAGAAAACGTTACCAATGTGGTCTCAACCCGAGACGCATGCTTTGAGAAAAAGTAGTGAAACTCACCTTATCGCGTAAGCAAAGAATCCAAACAGCAAGTATTATATGCTACCGACACCCTAATAACAGTGTCACTACGTGAGTATAGGCGTAACATCATTACACCATATAACTCGTTTGTCCAAGGCGTTTTAAATATTCAAAAGTGTGTATGCGACGCCTAGTGATTCTACATGCAATAGTAAACCCTACGGACTCGTTGGTGAATGAGTTGGTTATAATTAGTTTCTACAGCCCATATGTGTCGTAAACATGTGTACTTCCGTTATATGTAAATTTTAGATCACCTAAGACCTCAAGTAATCACATAGTCACATAATACACAATCTGTGTTTTCAGGACAGATTGTGCGCCATCAAAACGAATTTATTTAAAATAGTAAACCAGTGAGTTATCCTCCCAAATTTTTACTGAATTTTCTTTGGGATTCACTTGGCAATACCTATTTTTTTTTTGTCTTAATTCCAAACCCAAAAATTATAAATATTCGTACAACACAGCAGTGTTCAGAAAATTTCCACAACAGGTCAGTTTAGTAGGAAAATTCTTAAAAATTGTGTATTCATCCAAACGAGATGAATCCACTTGGAAAAGCTCTATTTTTCCAGTATTGACCTACTGTAAAAATTTCATAACCTAACTCCTTGTAAATCACAAGTTATGGCCATTTAAAGTTAACCCAATTTACAAATCCGAAAATCTGATATGACCCCTAATCAATTAAAATTCCAAAAACGACTCATCCTACGTCCAAAACACATGATTTTACCCATTATGAAAAGCTAAGATCAGGTGTGACCTAACCATGCCAAGAAAACCCTAAAATTATTATGTTAGAGCCGTGTTACAGCTCCTACAAGTTTGACTAACCATTCTGTCCAGATTTTAGTTTCGCCTAAATCATACTTTAATCGCCTACCGTGTGCACAAAAACTATTAACATTCACCAATCATCAACACAAAACATTCCTAATACCTATTTTATCAGATTCTATGATTAAACATGTCAAGATCAAAGCTTTACGAATCAAAACACCAATTACTTGCGCAACAAGTATCCTACGATGTTACTAAGCGTTTATGAGTATGTTTAATCCATTTAATCTTCAAAAAGATTCATGCTTTAATGTTTTATAAATTCATTCAGACCTGGACAAACTTATTATATGATTTTTATTAATGAAAACACAAGATAAAAGCATAAGAAATCGTAAGATATACCCTTAGCTCTCTCAATCGATCAATCGCGCGCCTTGGAGCCTCCCAATTGATGATCTTGAGCCTTAGCAGAGGTTGTTTGAGTGAAATATTCGTGTGGGGCAGTAAGGGGGCGATTAGGGTTGAGTATGGGGGTTGCATGGGAGTTTAGGTTGCTTAAATATAAGTTTAAGGCGGTTTAGACCCGTCAGTTCGTTTCGAGCGGCCGCTCGGTGCCTGTGAGCGGCCGCTCACAGGTCCGGGTGGCGCGCTCTTTTCCCGTTTCGTCTCCCGACGCGTTATCCTTCGATGTTTTCGTTATTTCGGACCGTAACAAGTGTAACCCCATGCATTAAGACCCTAATCAACCTCATGCTCCACTTTTAATGATTTCTATTAACGTGTTCGGTTTAGGTTCACA
This sequence comes from Ambrosia trifida, assembly GCA_028751855.1. Classification (NCBI taxonomy): domain Eukaryota; kingdom Viridiplantae; phylum Streptophyta; class Magnoliopsida; order Asterales; family Asteraceae; genus Ambrosia; species Ambrosia trifida. The sequence goes on along the minus strand of CM054129.1, from coordinate 56,736,955 downwards.
TAATCACGTATGGTTTTCACATAAGTTTATTTTTCACCAACGTCCGAGGTTCACTAATCATGCAATCACACATTGACTCACAACCATGCACGTATGTCTTATCTAACTAACCCTAGTTAAGTATAATGCAAGGAAATGTAACTAGAGTTTAGTTAAAGTGAGAACCTGAATTTTCGGGGTATCACAGTAACACCTAACCATCGTCGGCACAACGTTATTGCGTCGGCAGTAGACATTGCATCATCTACCCCAGACACAACAGCTCCCTCGATAGGTAACCCCCACAAGACGTTAACATCTTGTAAGGTGACAGTAGCTTCACCAAATGGTAGGTGGAACGTGTGAGTTTCGGGCCTCCATCGTTCCACCAAAGCTGTTATTAAGGAGTGGTCAACGTATCGATAACCACAATCTATAAGGCCACCAAACCCTGCGGTATCGACAAGGTTACGAACCCGTCCTACAACATGGTTGTCACAAAGTGCCCGCCATAGGCTTCTATCGCTACGCTTTACCATAAGGGGCTCATTGAAGTCTTCATCGTTTACGAAAATGTGAAAGGAACGATGTCGATCGTGCAGATACAACACATCGTTGCTTAGGGGACCAGGGTGTAAGTTTATGTTTTGATTCATGGTGGGAGGAATTTGCTTGGTATGATTTTTTATAAATTTCAAAGGTTTCAGATGGGGATTGTAATGGTGATGGTGTGGAAATGGATGTGGGTGGTGCTCCTTCTTCACCTCACCCTCCATTTTATAACCTCCAAAGGCTCACTCTTACACTCTCAAGAACAATATTCGCCTATCAAATCATCTGCAAAATACAAGACCATTGCATGCAATGCTAGAGACTTTGTGAGTGTGTTTTATAGCTTGCATGTTTGCAGGAATCGAGCATGCATGAAGACTAACTCCCATTTGGCGGCATCAATGCATGAGAATGGATAGGCGGTATCATGGCGGCAACATTGAAGAACACACTATATGGTTTGGCGGTATAAATAAGAACACACTATATGGTTTGGCGGTATCAATAAAGCCTCACATTCAATTGGCGGCATTACACTATATGGATTGCGGCATCACTATTACATGCAAAATATTAATTTGATACCGCCAAATGGATTGGCGGCATCACTATGCACTGCAAAACATTTGTTTGATACCGCCAAATGAATGTAAGGCATCACCAATTTTAATTTTTTCCCCACTACCCCCCAAATGTAATTTGTAAAATAATAAACCCCCTAATTATGTAAATGATTCCCAACATCAATTAGGGTTTAAAATTTTCCAATTGTTCATGCCAAGTTAAAGTGATCGGCTTAGTTCATTTCATTATTTCAAGCAACCTTAACATAACTAAACATTTTATTTTGATTTTTTTTAGTTGCAAATTTGGATCATTGACGGACCACTGGAGTATTATCGTGCCACCAACGTAGCCACCTGATCATATTCATCTCCACTAGATTATAATACCTATACATCAATTCAAGAGGAAACCTCAATATATTTAGGAAAACCGGCCCCCTTGTAGAAATCGAACTCATGATCAAATGGTCCCTAAGCCTTATAAGATCCCCAAGATACAGCGGACTATAATGCCATTGACCTTTTGCTTTTGATTTAGGGGTGGTTAATTTTACAAACTCAAAACCAAAATTGGAAAGGCGTGACAGCGTAGGTTGTTGTCCGTCTACCTGCTATCCTAATGTAAATGTGACCTTTATGAAATGAAAAAAAAAATGGAAAGTTAGGCAAAAAAAAAAAAAAAAAATTGGAATCAAGAAAACGTAACAGAAACCAAATTCATTAAAGTGAACAACCTGAAATGTTATACTTGGTTAACTTTGTACAATCAAACCAAATAGTCATAAAAATAAGCCAATTAATTATAGAACTTTTTTAGTGAAGTAAAACAAATGACTTTTTATGAACGAAACAAAGCGTTCAAAATGATCCAGCACTGAATCTGCAAGCATTTTAGCAAATGTTACATATTTAACTTAACTTTGATGATATAGGGTTATCGTCACATAGTCCCTTAGTTATGTATATGCAAACACCCCATTGGAAGATTATTAAAAAATTAAACAAGTAATACTAGGGGTGGTAAAATGGGTAGGTTGGATTGGGTTGGGTTGGGTTGGTTGTTGGGTCAGGATGAGTTTGGGTTAGGTTGGGTTTGGGTCAAGATGGGTAAATTAAAAAAATGGGTTAGGATGGGTTTGGGTCACGACGGATTTGAATCATAATAGTTCAGATCAAGATGGGTTCAGATCAAGGTGGTTAAAAGAATTAAAAAAATAATGAAAAGTATAAAATAATAAAAATTTTAAAATAATAATAAATTTTAAAAAAAGGTTAAAAAATAATAAAACTTTTTCAAAATTAAAAATATTAACGACCTAAACCATTTCGCTTTAACGGGCCAGTAAACGACCTTTACCATTTCGACTCGACCAGACCCGTTAACGACTTGTACCGTTTCGACACGAATGGCCCCATTAATGACCCAAACCGTTTCGATCTGACCGTCTCATTATCCACCCGGACCGTATCGACCTGATCAGGCCCGTTAACGACCCGGACAGTTTCGACCCGACCTGTCTCGTTAGCGACCCGGACCGTTTTGACCCGACCGGACTGTTTCGACCTGATGGCCCATTAGCGGCTTGGACCGTTTCGAGCCGACCGGCTCATTAAAGACCCGGACTGTTTCGAACCGACCGCCCGCTAGCGAACTGGATTATTTCGATCCGACCGGCCCGTTAATAACCCGGACCGTATTGACCCAATCAGGCCCGTTAACGACCCGGACTGTTTACACCCGACCTGGCCCATCAGCGACGCGGTCCGTTTTGACCCGACCGAACTGTTTCGACTTGACTGTACCGTTTCGACCCGACCGGCCCATTAACGACCTAGACCATTTTGACCCGACCGCCGTTAACGAAACGGACTATTTCGACCCGACCGACCTGTTAAGAATCAGGACCGTATCGACCCGATCAGGCCCGTTAACAACCCGGACCGTTTTGACCCGATCGGCCCGTTAACGACCCGGATTGTATAGACCTGACCTGGCCCTTTAGCGACCCGGACCATTTCGACCCGACCGGACTGTTTCGACCAGACCGGCCTGTTAGCGACCCGGACCGTATCGACCCGATCAAGCCCGTTAACAACCCGGACCGTTTCGACCCGACCGACCCGTTAATGACCCGGACTGTTTAGACCCGACAAGACTGTTTCGACCTAATCGGCCCGTTAGGGACCCAGACCGTTTTGACACGACCAGACTGTTTCGACCTGACCGGCCCGTTAGCGACCCGGACCATTTCAATCCGACCGGACCCATTGGAGACCCAGGCCATTTTGACTCAAACGACTCGCTAACAACCCGGACGGTTTCGAGCCGACCAGGTCTATCAACAAATGCAAAAGGTATAATTGTTTGTTGTTAAAGACATAGATTTCCGGGCATCAGACCTTTTGGTGTTGGATGAGTTTTAATTCAGATTTCTATGTAGTTATTTGAAAATACCCATCCTGACGCATTTGCTTTCTTTGACATACCCATCCTGATTCATTTACTTATTTCCAACATTTAAAATTACCTATCCTAACCCCTTTTAAAATCATAATACACCCAATTCAACCCACAAGTTTAAATCTTAAACCCAAAACAACCCAAACCCAATTAGATAGGTTAAGATTGCCAGGTCTACATAATACCATGAAAGGAAAAGCAGAGAAATCGCTTCGTTGGTGACCGTGATGGCTGGCAAGAAATATATATTACTAGAGAAGGGTGGGATAAAATTTGAGACCAAGATGTTTAATGTTTAATGTTTAATGAAAGTAACCGTTAAAAAAATTAAAGTTAAAAATTAACAATCAAAATACAAACATAATTAACCTAATTAAAACATTAATTAAACATAAACCTAATTAAAATACTACTTAAGCATAGCTAAAAACGAAAGAATACGTATTTGACTCGGGCGAATAAACGTCACTATCACGCCCCTCCGACCTCTCATATTGATATTGATATCCCTCACTTTCGTATGTCAGGCAATACATTTCTTCATCCGAATTATTTACGTATTCGGCCCCGGGATCAGTTTCAAAACCTTCATCCGAGGGGTTTTGTATCGAGGGTTTTTATACCGTAACAGGTGGGTTTCCCTCACTTTCGATGTAGAAAATTACTAGGTTAAAACAAGTGAATCGGTCAAGAAGAAGATTGGTCAAAGCCTTAATAATTTTTAGGGAAAATCACGATTTTAGCCCGTTGACCGATCGAACTATTAGAAAAGCCCGTTCCCCGCCTCTTTGGAGGGACGGACACGGCTTCCAAGACACCTGAAACGTCTCCCGAGAGGATTTCGGTTCCATCCAATAAAAGACCACCACGTGTCGTTGTAGATGAAACATCGCATATTTTCCCCAATTTTTTTTTTTATAAAAAGAATGTGTTTGTTATAAACAATATATGTTTTAAACACCTTAAACTAATAATTATTTAATAAAATCATTGGATTCCCGACGTTTTGAGTGATTTAAAATTATTTCGTAACGTTTTTAACCTTCTATAATCATAATATGAATATATAATAATATAGTATATGTAAAAAATGCCAAAAAAAATGTTTGTGTGGACCGGGACTCGAACCCGTATCCACCACCGAGTCAATGGTTTAACACCTATGCCACAAACCAACTGAGCCACAGCCTTTTTGGTGATAAAATCTGGACAAAATAAACTTAACACCTTCTACATTTAAACCAGTCAACAAACGAAAATCAAACTTCGATCGCCCCACCAATTGATTCCATTATCCCGCGTTTTTGGTAGCAATTAAGTATGGAAACAGTATAGACTGACCTTGCAGCTTAATCCCCACGCAAATCCTCATCAAAACATACCAATAATGGAACGATTACGCGTATACAATTAAACCTAGGTCAAACTTACCAAATTAAACAATCCGTATGTTTTTATATAAATTGAACCTCCCTCTGAAGCCTATACACACCGATAAACATATCCCCACCTCCAATTTCTATTAAAACATAACATAATCTGTGTAAGTAACAACAAATCACTTGTTCTTGTTCATCGTTATCGTCTAACCAATAACCCCATAGATTCTGTGGTTATTGGTTACGAATTGATACGATTAGAAATCTAGGGTTCTTATGTTAATTGTTTGGGGAAGATGACTATAAGCTGTTAGTCTTTTTATTTAAAACCAAAGGAAGATGAACACCAACTGGATCAGTTTGTGGATCAGTCACCACAAGGGACATTCGGGCGGCTCTGGTCGGGGTTCGACTCCAGGCATCTTTTTTTTTTCTTGATATTATCAATTAAAACTAGATAACCTATATAATAATTTGAAATCAATTATATACGTTCTCAAGGTCCAGACCAGCTGGTCTGGGCTTGTTATATAAAACCTCTAACCCGGGTCAGATGCGGGTTCGACCCTTAGCATCAACAACATTTTTTTAAACCCTTTATTTATAGCTTTAACCTATTAATCTTTTAAAATAGTTTTAAAATACCAAAATAGGTTTATAAATTCTATAAAATTTATTTTATGATATTCCAATGGCCAAGTTTATCATACAATTTTTAGTTTTTCAAAAATCATTTATTTAATATATATATAAAATATATTACAAGTTTATTTACTTATATGTTAAAAATTCTATAAAAATATCTAAACGATCTTATAAAAGTCCACAAAAATTATTTTGAACTAATAAATTAGAGACCTTTTAGAAATTAATTTTTATTTTAGAAAAAGCATTTATTTAATTTTTTAATTAACTTTTGTTATTTTAATCATAAATAAATCATAATAAATCCATTTTACATTATTTTTACATCAAAATTTTACATAAATTTTTTTTGTTCATTTAGAACAATAATGTGAATTTTAATTTGAAACTTTATGAATTTTAACATTTTTAGACATTAATACTATATTTTGACAAATAAATATTAATATACTATAATTAAGAAAATAATTTTATAAAAATTATTTTCACATTTACAACATTGAAGTACAGCCAACTTTAATCAAGATGTTACAAAAAGTCCTCTTAATTATTTATTTTCCTAAATATTTTTATTTATTAATTCAATAATAATTTATCTAAATCGACGATTAAACAATTGTCAATCCCCAAATTAGGAACCCTAGAATACATTTAGACTAGAAAACTTAGATTTATTTTATTACTTTAAATTTAGGGTAATACTTGGAATCGTTTGTTCCACATTTAGACTATTTTAAAGGATTCAAGACTTGTGCTAAGGTGAGTTTACATAATCCGTATGTTTTTATATACATTGTTTTTATATAAATTGAACCTCCCTCTGAAGCCTATACACACCGATAAACATATCCCCACCTCCAATTTCTATTAAAACATAACATAATCTGAAATCCGTTCGTGTTTCACTATTCCTGTTAACCTATCGTTCACCATCAATCCCTCTCTGTAAGTAACAATAAATCACTTGTTCTTGTTCATCGTTATCGTCTATCCAATAACCCCATAGATTCTGTGGTTATTGGTTACGAATTGATACGATTAGAAATCTAGGGTTCTTATGTTAATAGTTTGGGGAAGATGACTATAAGCTGTTAGTCTTTTTATTTAAAACCAAAGGAAGATGAACACCAACTGGATCAGTTTGTGGATCAGTCACCACAAGGGACTTTCGGGCGGCTCTGGTCGTGGTTCGACTCCAGACATCTTTTTTTTATTGATATTATCAATTAAAACTAGATAACCTATATAATAATTTGAAATCAATTATATACGTTCTCAAGGTCCAGACAAGCTGGTCTGGGCTTGTTATATAAAACCTCTAACCCGGGTCAGATGCGGGTTCGACCCTTAGCATCAACAACATTTTTTTAAACCCTTTATTTATAGCTTTAACCTATTAATCTTTTAAAATAGTTTTAAAATACCAAAATAGGTTTATAAATTCTATAAAATTTATTTTATGATATTCCAATGGCCAAGTTTATCATACAATTTTTAGTTTTTCAAAAATCATTTATTTAATATATATAAAATATATTACAAGTTTATTTACTTATATGTTAAAAATTCTATAAAAATATCTAAACGATCTTATAAAAGTCCACAAAAATTATTTTGAACTAATAAATTAGAGACCTTTTAGAAATTAATTTTTATTTTAGAAAAAGCATTTATTTAATTTTTTAATTAACTTTTGTTATTTTAATCATAAATAAATCATAATAAATCCATTTTACATTATTTTTACATCAAAATTTTACATAAATTTTTTTTGTTCATTTAGAACAATAATGTGAATTTTAATTTGAAACTTTATGAATTTTAAGATTTTTAGACATTAATACTATATTTTGACAAATAAATATTAATATACTATAATTAAGAAAATAATTTTATAAAAATTATTTTCACATTTACAACATTAAAGTACAGCCAACCTTAATCAAGATGTTACAAAAAGTCCTCTTAATTATTTATTTTCCTAAATATTTTTATTTATTAATTCAATAATAATTTATCTAAATCGACGATTAAACAATTGTCGATCCCCAAATTAGGAACCCTAGAATACATTTAGACTAGAAAACTTAGACTTATTTTATTACCTTGAATTTAGGGTAATACTTGGAATCGTTTGTTCCACATTTAGACTATTTTAAAGGATTCAAGTCTTGTGCTAAGGTGAGTTTACATAATCCGTATGTTTTTATATACATTGTTTTTATATAAATTGAACCTCCCTTTGAAGCCTATACACACCGATAAACATATCCCCACCTACAATTTCTATTATAACATAACATAATCTGAAATCCGTTCGTGTTTCACTATTCCTGTTAACCTATCGTTCACCATCAATCCCTCTCTGTAAGTAACAATAAATCACTTGTTCTTGTTCATCGTTATCGTCTAACCAATAACCCCATAGATTCTGTGGTTATTGGTTACGAATTGATACGATTAGAAATCTAGGGTTCTTATGTTAATAGTTTGGGGAAGATGACGATAAGTTGTTAGTCTTTTTATTTAAAACCAAAGGAAGATGAACACCAACTGGATCAGTCACGACAAGGGACTTTCGTGCGGCTCTGGTTGGGGTTCGACTCCAGGCATCTTTTTTTTTTCTTGATATTATCAATTAAAACTAGATAACCTATATAATAATTTGAAATCAATTATATACGTTCTCAGGGTCCAGACCAGCTGGTCTGGGCTTGTTATATAAAACCTCTAACCCGGGTCAGATGCGGGTTCGACCCTTAGCATCAACAACATTTTTTTAAACCCTTTATTTATAGCTTTAACCTATTAATCTTTTAAAATAGTTTTATTACCAAATAGCTTTATAAATTCTATAAAATTTATTTTATAATATTCCAATGGCCAAGTTTATCATACAATTTTTAGTTTTTCAAAAATCATTTATTTAATATATATAAAATATATTACAAATTTATTTACTTATAAGTTAAAAATTCTATAAAAATATCTAAATGATCTTATAAAAGTCCACAAAAATTATTTTGAACTTATAAATTAGAGACATTTTAGAAATTAATTTTTATTTCAGAAAAAGCATTTATTTAGTTTTTTTAATTAACTTTTGTTATTTTAATCATAAATAAATCATAATAAATCCATTTTACATTATTTTTACATCAAAATTTTACATAAATTTTTTTTGTTCATTTAGAACAATAATGTGAATTTTAATTTGAAACTTTATGAATTTTAACATTTTTAGACATTAATACTATATTTTGACAAATAAATATTAATATACTAAAAATAAGAAAATAATTTAATAAAAATTATTTTCACATTTACAACATTGAAGTACAGCCAACCTTAATCAAGATGTTACAAAAAGTCCTCTTAATTATTTATTTTCCTAAATATTTTTATTTATTAATTCAATAATAATTTATCTAAATCGACGATTAAACAATTGTCGATCCCCAAATTAGGAACCCTAGAATACATTTAGACTAGAAAACTTAGACTTATTTTATTACCTTGAATTTAGGGTAATACTTGGAATCGTTTGTTCCACATTTAGACTATTTTAAAGGATTCAAGACTTGTGCTAAGGTGAGTTTACATAATCCGTATGTTTTTATATACATTGTTTTTATATAATTTGAACCTCCCTCTGAAGCCTATACACACCGATAAACATATCCCCACCTCCAATTTCTATTAAAACATAACATAATCTGAAATCCGTTCGTGTTTCACTATTCCTGTTAACCTATCGTTCACCATCAATCCCTCTCTGTAAGTAACAATAAATCACTTGTTCTTGTTCATCGTTATCGTCTAACCAATAACCCCATAGATTCTGTGGTTATTGGTTACGAATTGATACGATTAGAAATCTAGGGTTCTTATGTTAATAGTTTGGGGAAGATGAAGATAAGTTGTTAGTCTTTTTATTTAAAACCAAAGGAAGATGAACACCAACTGGATCAGTCACGACAAGGGACTTTCGTGCGGCTCTGGTCGGGGTTCGACTCCAGGCATCTTTTTTTTTTCTTGATATTATCAATTAAAACTAGATAACCTATATAATAATTTGAAATCAATTATATACGTTCTCAGGGTCCAGACCAGCTGGTCTGGGCTTGTTATATAAAACCTCTAACCCGGGTCAGACGCGGGTTCGACCCTTAGCATCAACAACATTTTTTTAAACCCTTTATTTATAGCTTTAACCTATTAATCTTTTAAAATAGTTTTAAATTACCAAATAGGTTTTTAAATTCTATAAAATTTATTTTATAATATTCCAATGGCCAAGTTTATCATACAATTTTTAGTTTTTCAAAAATCATTTATTTAATATATATAAAATATATTACAAATTTATTTACTTATAAGTTAAAAATCATATAAAAATATCTAAATGATCTTATAAAAGTCCACAAAAATTATTTTGAACTTATAAATTAGAGACATTTTAGAAATTAATTTTTATTTCAGAAAAAGCATTTATTTAGTTTTTTTAATTAACTTTTGTTATTTTAATCATAAATAAATCATAATAAATCCATTTTACATTATTTTTACATCAAAATTTTACATAAATTTTTTTTGTTCATTTAGAACAATAATGTGAATTTTAATTTGAAACTTTATGAATTTTAACATTTTTAGACATTAATACTATATTTTGACAAATAAATATTAATATACTAAAAATAAGAAAATAATTTTATAAAAATTATTTTCACATTTACAACATTGAAGTACAGCCAACCTTAATCAAGATGTTACAAAAAGTCCTCTTAATTATTTATTTTCCTAAATATTTTTATTTATTAATTCAATAATAATTTATCTAAATCGACGATTAAACAATTGTCGATTCCCAAATTAGGAACCCTAGAATACATTTAGACTAGAAAACTTAGACTTATTTTATTACCTTGAATTTAGGGTAATACTTGGAATCGTTTGTTCCACATTTAGACTATTTTAAAGGATTCAAGACTTGTGCTAAGGTGAGTTTACATAATCCGTATGTTTTTATATACATTGTTTTTATATAAATTGAACCTCCCTCTGAAGCCTATACACACCGATAAACATATCCCCACCTCCAATTTCTATTAAAACATAACATAATCTGAAATCCGTTCGTGTTTCACTATTCCTGTTAACCTATCGTTCACCATCAATCCCTCTCTGTAAGTAACAATAAATCACTTGTTCTTGTTCATCGTTATCGTCTAACCAATAACCCCATAGATTCTGTGGTTATTGGTTACGAATTGATACGATTAGAAATCTAGGGTTCTTATGTTAATAGTTTGGGGAAGATGACTATAAGTTGTTAGTCTTTTTATTTAAAACCAAAGGAAGATGAACACCAACTGGATCAGTAACGACAAGGGACTTTCGGGCGGCTCTGGTCGGGGTTCGACTCCAGGCATCTTTTTTTTTCTTGATATTATCAATTAAAACTAGATAACCTATATAATAATTTGAAATCAATTATATACGTTCTCAGGGTCCAGACCAGCTGGTCTGGGCTTGTTATATAAAACCTCTAACCCGGGTCAGACGCGGGTTCGACCCTTAGCATCAACAACATTTTTTTAAACCCTTTATTTATAGCTTTAACCTATTAATCTTTTAAAATAGTTTTAAATTACCAAAATAGGTTTATAAATTCTATAAAATTTATTTTATGATATTCCAATGGCCAAGTTTATCATACAATTTTTAGTTTTTCAAAAATCATTTATTTAATATATATAAAATATATTACAAATTTATTTACTTATAAGTTAAAAATTCTATAAAAATATCTAAACGATCTTATAAAAGTCCACAAAAATTATTTTGAACTTATAAATTAGAGACATTTTAGAAATTAATTTTTATTTAAGAAAAAGCATTTATTTAATTTTTTAATTAACTTTTGTTATTTTAATCATAAATAAATCATAATAAATCCATTTTACATTATTTTTACATCAAAATTTTACATAAATTTTTTTTGTTCATTTAGAACAATAATGTGAATTTTAATTTGAAACTTTATGAATTTTAACATTTTTAGATATTAATACTATATTTTGAAAAATAAATATTAATATACTATAATTAAGAAAATAATTTTATAAAAATTATTTTCACATTTACAACATTGAAGTACAGCCAACCTTAATCAAGATGTTACAAAATGTCCTCTTAATTATTTATTTTCCTAAATATTTTTATTTATTATTCAATAATAATTTATCTAAATCGACGATTAAACAATTGTCAATCCCCAAATTAGGAACCCTAGAATACATTTAGACTAGAAAACTTAGACTTATTTTATTACCTTGAATTTAGGGTAATACTTGGAATCGTTTGTTCCACATTTAGACTATTTCAAAGGATTCAAGACTTGTGCTAAGGTGAGTTTACATAGCCATTTTTCATTATTTTGGGGTGAAACATGTTACATTTTCAATGGCAAATTAGCATAAGTGTCTATGTGTTATTTTATGTTGCATTATGTCTTAAATATTTTCAAACTTAATATGTTTCAGGTTATAGCTTGCTTGAAGATTAGAGTTAATGCGTGAAGATGTATATTTAGTATTTGTCATTTGATGTACAAATTCTTTTAGAACAATTGTATGTAATTTATGTAATCAATTATTGAAATTTATTATTTACAATGAGCTACTGAACAATCGTCAATACGTGACATCCCGATGTTTCCGCCATCGGTTGGTGTGTTACATATTGGTATCAAAGCCTTGGTTATAGCTAATTAGGTTATTAGAAAGATCATCTAGTCTATAACCATAGGATTTTAACCAGCTCTTGCTCCTTTTACTTGCAACCCTACTTGTTTCTATTCTCTATATCCATCCTACTTCTTATCCCTACTTTAGTCCCTACAAGAAAATTGTTCTCCATCACTGGATCTACCCTTAGACTAATAGGGCAAAATTCTCAGGTCCTAACATGAACTACCTTGATAATCTCGTCGAAGTTCTATATTCTAATAACAAACACGTGCAATCTAGAAGGGTGAACGCCTGTATTATGAGTTTTCTGTCTAGGACTGGCATTGCGCATAAATCCCAATCAGACAAGGGACCCGGATGCCTACCTGGGAATTCTCGGGATGAGTGTTCACTAATAGGCTAAAGCATGTCTTCACTATGTTATTAGAATCTAAAAGCTTTGATAAGTCAACGTTTTCGTTTATTCGTTTTAATTAATGAATAAATGTTTACATTCACTTCCCTTAAAACTAAGCTCCGAACGCCCATTTCATAATCATATATGGATTTAACAATCACACTTCATCTTACCATCTTAGCCACTTGTTTTATTATTTTCAACACCCTACCCAAATCATATTATTGCCTTTTTCAACGTGTTACATATTTTTTAAAACTGTAACCTCATAACCTGAGTATACCCTAGCACAACACTAAAGATTTCTTAATATTGTCAAATTTTCATCACCTATAAACTATGGAAGATACATATCTTTGTCAAAAGATGTCCTCAAGCTAAATTTCTAAATTCAAATGTTTATTCATTAGCATAACAATGGATTTTCGATATAATGTCACCTTGATCTATAAAACCTAATGTCGTGTTTAAAATCTCCAACTAACTGGAATATTTTAATCAAAACTCACTTAGTTGTACTATTTAACGACTTTTACTTTATGTACAAAACCAATTTTAAAAATAAAATCTTCCCATCCATAGGAACAATATTTAGTCTCTAAATTCCCCATCAACACCTACTTATTTTCAACTTGTTCGAACTTTTACAATTTTGGTATCTACCACAATCATGTTTTCTCATACGCTTCATTTTAATATTTGATTCAAACCCCACGATACATGCTGCTAGATAATCTCCTTACTACTTGTGCCTCTTTGAAAACCTATAAAATAAGCCCTTTATTAACTATTTTCACGTTCACTATCTTTCATAACCTTGATGATACTTTGAGTTCTTCATCATCCTCTCAAGAACTAAATTCATGTTCTTAACATTCTTGTACATGAACTTGATCCCTATGATAACCAAACTATTGAAAACTTGATTGTTCGTTGCATGAAACTTGATTCTTAGTTATACATGAGGATTTGATTATGTACCTGAACATTTGATTATTCATGATACTTGAAAGCATGGAATATAAACAATTTGCTATGAACACACCTAGAGTCATTAACCTTGTCTAGGGCAACTCTATTACAACTCGCATGCTATACTTGATATTTGATGCATTTACAAACTTCCTTACATGTATATATTATCAACTTTCAAATTATGTGTTAAACCAAAAACAATTGTTACACTTAATCAAACAACTAGTAGAGGATGAAGTACTTGCTCAACAGTTAGTAGAGTACCTAATAACCTGCTCAACGATTGGTAGAGGTCATCATGCCTGCTCAACAACTTGTAGAGGCTATCGCACCTGCTCAACAATCGGTAGAGGTTCCTACTCACTGACTGGTAGAGGTCTTTTTCCTGCTCAACAGTTGGTACATCACTAGCTAGGTCCAAGGGGGGATTGTATGTGCAAGAAAATGGAAAGTGTTCAAGTTGTTCAAGATGATGCATGCAAGACTTGAAGAATTGATAACTTTCTGAATTGGTACATCACTAGCTAGGTCCAAGGGGGAGATTGTAAGTGCATTATTCATGTATGTCCCCAGCTAGTGATCCAGTACTGAATGTCGAGGAACAAATAGAAAATGAAAGGTCAAACGAATGTAGAAGGCTTCATTCGAACCCTGAGAGGGTCGAATGGAATGCCTATATAAAAGGGAAAAGTTAGTTATTTAGAAGTAGTTAATCATTTGATCTTTTCCCAGTTTTTGAGATTCTCTGTATTAGGTCTAGGTTTTTGATCTGTAATATTCTACATTTGATCTAATACACGAGTAAAGTTATGGAAATTGCTTGGTGATTCGTTATCTGTTTTCATCATGATCGTTACTGATTATTTCTTACTTGGTTCGCACAACCAGAGGGGATTCCGCACCCTACGGTTGGTATTCGTGAGATCACGTTTCGTGTTTACGATTCTAAAACGAATTATCACCATGAACACTGCTGGTGCGTTTGTCAAGCCAAATGGCATAACCAAAAACTCATAATGGCCATAACGCGTCCTGAAAGTAGTCATGGGAATGTCCTCTTCATGAATATGTAACTTGTGATAGCCTGACCTCAGATCGATCTTTGAGTATAAATCGGAACCTTGCAATTGGTCGAATAGGTCATCAATTCTGCGAAGAGGGTAACGGTTCTTCACTGTAAGCTTGATCAACTTTCGGTAGTCGATGCACCTGCGAAACAATCCATCCTTCTTCTTGATAAACAGAACTGGAGCTCCCCAGGGTGAATAGCTTGGTCGAATGAATCCATTGTCAAGAAATTCTTGCAGTTGGTTGGACAGTTCTTGCATCTCAGATGGATCCAAGCGGTAAGATAAACGGGCTACGGGAGCAGCGTCGGGAATGAGGTCAACACGAAACTCAACTTGCCTTAGGGGAGGCAATCCTGGCAGGTCATCGGGAAAGACTTCTGGAAAATCGATCACGATAGGGATTTCTTCAATTCTTCTTTCTCCTGGTTTCTTATCGATTACATGCGCTAAGAATGCAAAATAACCTTTCCGCAAACACTTCTGGGCCTTCATGCAAGATACAAATCGCAACGGAGTCAACCTGTACTCCCCCTGTATGGACAGAACCTCTTCATTGGGCAATGGAACTCGAACCACTTTCGCAAAACAGATAACCTCAGCGCGGTTCTTCGACAACCAATCCATGCGAACCACAACATCAAAAGTTCCCAATTCGATCGGTAGGAGGTCAATACTTAACTCATGATCACCCAACTTCAACGCACAATTCTTAATTACTTCTTCGGACTTAATTGTCCTACCATTGGCCAATTCTATCGAATAATGTGTGTGCAACTTATTTGACTATAATATGAGGGTCCGTTTAAAGTCGGTTGACACAAAGCTTAGATCGGCACCAGTATAAAAAAGTACAGAAGTAGTATAATTGTTAACGAGTAACTACCCATGACAACGTTTGGATCCCCGCGTGCGTCATCTGCACCCATGACAAAACCCCTGCCACGAGCTTGACCCTTCAGCTTGGGGCAGTCTTTCATGAAATGATCGGCAGCTCCACACTCACAACATCCCGGTTTTCCATCAGAGTTCCCTACTGATTTAGCCCGGCACTACATTGTGGGATGTCCCATTTGCTTGCACTTCTCACATTTGATACTGTCACATGTCCCCACGTGATGGTAGTTGCATTTATTGCAAAGGGGGTGGGGCCCATTGTATGGCTTGCGAGTGTCAGTAGCGGTGGCAACAAAAGCTTTGACGGTTTCAGGTTTCTTGTTGGAATTACTCTTTGTGCTTTTTCCCTTTTTGAAGTTGGACCACTTACACTTATTTCCAAAACTTTCACCCTTGTCTGATTCCTTCTGTGACAAAGAACCCATGCGTACCGCATCATCGGTGAGGCTATGAGCAAGGGTGACAACATGCTGAATGGAAGCTGGAGCAGTTGTGGTGACTATGCTACGGATTTTAGAAGAAAGTCCCCAGATGTATCTTTCTAACCACTTGTACTCAAGGGTAACCATGTGTGGAACTAAGCGAGAAAGCTCATGAAATCGGGTGGTATAGGCATATCCGCCCCATTCATGGACAGATTCCATAATTCGGTCTCCAACTTCTGCAGCTTACTCCGCAGGCAATACTTGTCCATCAGCCTTGACTTCAACTCTACCCAAGAAATATTGTAGGCAGCTTCACGTCCCAATGTCTGAACTTGTAAGTTCCACCATGTCAGCGCCTCATCATGGAAGGTACAAGTGATGTACTTGATCTTATGATCTTCCGAGCAACCACTGATATTGAGCACTGATTCAGTTTTCTCAATCCAACGGACAATACCAATTGCTCCTTCTGACCCACGAAAGTTCCAGGGCTTGCATTCCATGAAAGTCATGTAGGAATACCCACGCATGGTATTCTCTACTTCTGCAGTGTCAGAAAAAACGGATTATCAACGAAAGGATCAACATGAGATAAGATCTAGACTAGGAAGGGATAGGCAAGAGTTTTACCAGTCTCAGGATCCTGGGTTCTGCGTCGGCCTGCTGCGCCCGAACCACCACTGGAATCGGCATGGTTTGCTTCATGTCGCGCGATAGCCTGTGCAATTACCCTGGCTAGGTCCGCTAAGGTGGTTGGAAAAGCTTCTTCCTCAGAAGTTGATATAGTAGTTCTTTTGGGAGGGATGTTCTTCTAACACACAAGATTAAAATAATGAGACACATATCACTGTATAATATGGCCAGCATACGCACCAATCAAACAACTATACAATCAACACAAACAACAAAACAAGATCACAAATGCATGGCACAAACACAACAACAATATAGGAACCAAAATATCAATCTTTTCATAGAAAGTTTAACATACTTGATATGATTTTGTTTCTGCATACAAAATAAAATGGCATACTACTATGCAAGTTTTTAAAATACTACTACAAGTACAACATAAGATATCCTACGGGGACAGGGGTGGGAAAGCAGCAGACAAGGCTGCAACAGCTGCAGTCATCCTCGCCTCAAGATCATCAACTCTAGCCTCTAGCTCTGCAACATGCTCATCCGCTGTGGCACGTCCCTGCTCCGCCTCATACACAGGTGTACCCAACTCAGCCAATCGATAGAGAACAGGATCCCTGGTCTTACCTGTAGAGGACCGGATTTACACGAATACACTAGGTGATCATACAAGTGGAACAATCTAAGTGTGGAACTCCTATATCGTATGCAATATGATAAAGATCAAACAGAAACACAATCAAGTACCTTTTCAATCACCATTTCATTCATAAACATTGTTAATAAAGCTTTGCAATTAGGTTTATAATGAAATAATAAGCTTTGTAACCTTTCAGAACCTAGAGAGAATAAACACCAAAAACCAAGACACAAAATGACCAAAACATAGCCTTAAACAAAAACATTAAGTTTATATAGGACTGCAAATTCGACCCCCATAGTGGTCGAATGTGTCCTTCGACCTACACTAAGGCTCGAACCAACACAATCATCTCTCTAAGTCTTCTTTCGACCAACATAAAACTTCCTTCGACCATTATGAAGCTTCCTTCAACCTCACGACTGGTCGAACAAGCATATTATCAACATATAATCTCCAAAACAATGCTTATGTACAATCCAAATTTGATAGTCACAATCCGTGCATTTACAAACTCCCCCTTGACTATTGCTTGGATTGTCGTCGTTCATAATCAAGCGTTATGTTCATCAGTTTAATCCGGCGAGCTGTTTTCTGCTCTTTGCTCAACACCGGTTCTGGTTGACATTTTGATGAACTCTTCTTCACTTCATTCACTTTCACATACTTACACAGCTTCTTATCAAAGTCACACCCTGCATTCACATTCTTAACAAAACACAAACAAACAACCCTATGATATTTCATTGCTTAATCTGCATCCTTCTCTTCACAATAAATCGGATTATAGTAAAGCATGATGATGTCTTCGTACGAGCAGTTGATAAGCCACATAGGATCAAATATATGAATCTTCTTGTATTCTTCCATTTTGTCTTTCAATAAGATAACAGCTTCAGCAGTTCTCTAGTCATAATACCACATAACAAATTTTTTGCTGAAATGCTGCTGAATAGACATCAAAGGAATACGTTTCAGCACAACTGGTGGTTTGTATTTCAAAGTCACCTTGTTCAGCCAAGTAATAGGATCAACTTCTTTGTGAACTTTCCTGATTGTATACTGAGGCGTGAACACATTCCATCTTGTTCTACTCTCTCTCGTCATTCTATCAGCAAATAACCAACAACACTATTATTCAAGAGGCACCACTCATCGTGTGTCTACAAACATCTCTCACAGCCTAGTACGGTAAAGTCTTGATATCATGGAATCTGTGAAAATACAGAATTCCCTTCTCCCATTTCACAGCAACACACCGTAACTGTCTGAGATACTTCCAACCTAGAGCTCTACATTTAAACAGATCATTCTGGTATTTGTAGAAACCTCCCTGTACTTTTGTTTTCGGTTGGTTAGCTTCTTTCTTTTTCAGTCTTCTCAACAAATCTTTCAGATCATCAGATTGTTGAACATTCGGTATCTGATTAGCATCATTCTTGAAAACTTCATCAATAAACGTGTTACTTTTCTTCTCAGCAAGTTTCTCATCTTGATCAAGAGATTCTTCATTAAACTCAGGTATTACACCTTCCTGTTTCTCTCTGAAATACTCTGGATATTCATCACTAGTAATATCCTCCATCTCAATATCTTCAAACAAAGGAGTATCTCTATCATCAGAGTGATTACCCGCATCTCTTTCAGGAATATCAGGAATCTCATTGTCATTCATTAACTCTTCCAAAGACTTCCTTACCTGTAACATCGCAAAATTTTCCCCAAAATTTTAAACACATAAAAAGCCCTTATATATATATATATATATATATTTTTTATTACACCTTTATCATTAATATTATACAAATGTGCCTAAGTCTTCATTTATCCTAACTCACAACTTATATACATACATAAATGTATATAAATAATAATAATAATAATAATAATAATAATAATAATATGATTCTAAATTCTTTTTTTTCACATACAAGATTTTTTTTTTTTTTAAATAAAGCCTTGAGTCAAATAGTCAAAGTCCTAGTCAAAGTCTTAGTCAAACAGTCAAAGTCTTAGTCAAATAGTCAATTCATCATAAAACCTTACTTTATGATGTTGACCAATTTTAATGGCTAATTGACTCCAAAACTAGTATAAAAACCCACCTATGACCCATTATACTTTGCACCTCTAAATCGATTGTTTCAATCCGATTAAACTTTCCCTCATACCTTTCTTCTATAGTCTATTACTTCTACAATTGAAGCTTTGGTTATAAGCTCTTGTAATTGGCGAATTGGAAGCTTGATATTCTTTCTTTTTCGTTTTCTTCAATTTGGACTAGCTACGTTGTTGAGTCTTTGGGATTCGCCTCGCATACATTCACAACACATTATTCTATTTTTTTTTTACGAGACATAACATTTTGCTAAGGTGAGTTTTACATAGCCCCTTTTCTATTTATCACCATTTTTGGGGTGAAACATGTTACAACATTATTCATGCAATTCAATCATCAATGTGTCTATGTGTATTTCTATGTTGCATTATGTCTTGAACATGACTAGGGTAAGCACAATTCTAGCATAAACATTCATCAGCCAAACGGTATACATTGATAGATCTATTGGACTGACAATCCCACCCGGATACGTGCCTCCTACAAAGGTTACGTGGGTGTTTGTTACTGCAATATAAACGAGTGAACCATGAGCGTATGGGATGTACCACAATACAACAGTCACAAGGTTGATTATGCACTCGATTTACTTCTAGTATGTTTTCGCATATGGACTAGATTGCCATGACACATGAATTGCACAACAATTTTAATTGATTATCAAAACCTATGTAATTCTCACCAACTTTTGTTGACCCAAAATATTTTCAACTTAACATGTTTCAGGTTCTACTTGCTTGAGGATTTGAATTAATGCTTGAAGATGTGTGCATAGTTTTATTCAATTTGATGTATGAATTCTTGTAGAACAATTGTATGTAATTTATCTAAATCATATAATGAGAATTATTATTTACCTTGAGCTACTGAACAATCATCAATACGTGACATCCCGATGTTTCCGCCATCGGTTGGGGTGTTACAGATTGGTATCAGAGCCATGGTTATAGGGAATTAGGTTATTAGAAAAATAATCTAGTCTATAACCATAGGATTTAACCAGTACTTGTTCCTTTTACTTGCTATTCTCTATCTCCCTCCTACTTCTTATGCCTACTTTCATCCTTACAAGAAGGTTGCTCTCCATCAGTGGATCTACTCTTAGACTAATAGGACAAAATCCTCAGGTTTAACCTGAACCCCCTTGAGATCTCGTCGAAGTTCTAGATTTTAATAACGAACACGTGCAATCTGGAAGGGTGAACGCCTGTATTCTGAGTCTTCTGTCTAGGCTGGCATTGCACATATATCCCAATCAGACGAGGGACCCGGATGCCTACCTGGGAATTCTCGGGATGAGTGTTCACTTATAGGCTAAAGCATGTCTTCATATGTTATTAGAATCTAGAATCTTTGATAAGTCAACATTTTCGTTTATTCGTTTTAATTAATGAATAAATGATTACATTCCTTATACTACCTCATTCACTTCATGCCCCATTAAAAACTTCATTGTGTCCCTTACAGATCATGTCCCCACGTCGCAGCACTCGCATTAACAGTGGTGACAATCATGAGGAAGGGAGCAGCAACCACAACCACGACCACAACACTAACCACAACAATGGAGGTGACGCCCAACTAGCTACGATTATTTCTCAACAATTGGCACAACAAATCACAACTCTGGTTTCTAACTTGTTGACTCAAGACATCCAAATGAATGGGAACAGAAATGGAAATGGCGTTGGAAATCACGTAAAGAACAGGACCTTAGTTCGGAAAGGCAAGAAAACAAGTATTGTGGCCGCAGTTACTACCAAGAACCGGAAGCGTAAGACCAGGAATCCTGATGTAAACCTCACTACACAAGCTTCTAACAAGAAACCTTATACCAAAAACTTTCCATTGTGCAACTCATGCAATCGACATCATCCCACTGTTTCAGCGTGTCGCTTGTGCATCAATTGTGGAAGGTATGGCCATCTGGTCAACACATGTCGTGAATCCCCAAACCCTAATACCAACCAACCAACCAACCCTGCTCAGGTTGCTAATCTTAAGCGTCCTGGTAAATATAACTATGGTCAATGCTATGAATGTGGAAACCCAAATCACTACCGTAACCGATGCCCTAAACTAAACCAAGATCAAGACCCTCCAGCTACTTAACAGCAAACACCACCATTTGAATGATGTCTACTTTTTAATTCTATGTATTGACACTTTTTTATTCAAGTAATAAATTCAAGTATTATCATAACATCTGAGTGCATGCTTGTTTGAATGTGAACTAATTGCTATATCTATAATCATACTTGCTTACTTGTACAACAATTAGTTGACTACCAAACAACCTACTCAACGATTGGTAGAGGTCATCATGTCTTTCCAACAGTCGGGAGAGGCCCCACAACCTGCTCAACGACTGGTGGAGACTATCGAACCTGCTCAACAATCGGTTGAGTCATAAAAGGACGCAAAACCCTAATGTAAGGTAAATTGATAATTACGGTCCGGAACGTAATCATGAATTTACAGGTACGTTAAGGTAGTGAGAAATTTTATCAAGGTTTTCGGTAGTCGACCAATTGTATACCTGGTGTTTTTCTTTTAACTTCGGGACGAAGTTCCTAAAAGTAGGGGAGACTGTAACATCGCAAAATTTTCCCCAAAATTTTAAATACATAAAAAGCCCTTATATATATATATTTTTTTTATTACACCTTTATCATTAATATTATACAAATGTGCCTAAGTCTTTATTTATCCTAACTCACAACTTATATACATACATAAATGTATATAAATAATAATAATAATAATAATATGATTCTAAATTCTTTTTTGTTCACATACAAGATTTTTTTTTTTTTTTTTAAATAAAGCCTTGAGTCAAATAGTCAAAGTCCTAGTCAAAGTCTTAGTCAAACAGTCAAAGACTTAGTCAAATAGTCAATTCATCATAAAACCTTACTTTATGGTGTTGACCAATTTTAATGGCTAATTGACTCCAAAACTAGTATAAAAACCCACCTATGACCCATTATACTTTGCACCTCTAAATCGATTGTTTCAATCCGATTAAACTTTCCCTCATACCTTTCTTCTATAGTCTATTACTTCTACAATTGAAGCTTTGATTATAAGCTCTTGTAATTGGCGAATTGGAAGCTTGATATTCTTTCTTTTTCGTTTTCTTCAATTTGGACTAGTTACGTTGTTGAGTCTTTGGGATTCGCCTCGCATACATTCACAACACATTATTCTATTTTTTTTTACGAGACATAACATTTTGCTAAGGTGAGTTTTACATAGCCCCTTTTCTATTTATCACCATTTTTGGGGTGAAACATGTTACAACATTATTCATGCAATTCAATCATCAATGTGTCTATGTGTATTTCTATGTTGCATTATGTCTTGAACATGACTAGGGTAAGCACAATTCTAGCATAAACATTCATCAGCCAAACGGTATACATTGATAGATCTATTGGACTGACAATCCCACCCGGATACGTGCCTCCTACAAAGGTTACGTGGGTGTTTGTTACTGCAATATAAACGAGTGAACCATGAGCGTATGGGATGTACCACAATACAACAGTCACAAGGTTGATTATGCACTCGATTTACTTCTAGTATGTTTTCGCATATGGACTAGATTGCCATGACACATGAATTGCACAACAATTTTAATTGATTATCAAAACCTATGTAATTGTCACCAACTTTTGTTGACCCAAAATATTTTCAACTTAACATGTTTCAAGTTCTACTTGCTTGAGGATTTGAATTAATGCTTGAAGATGTGTGCATAGTTTTATTCAATTTGATGTATGAATTCTTGTAGAACAATTGTATGTAATTTATCTAAATCATATAATGAGAATTATTATTTACCATGAGCTACTGAACAATCATCAATACGTGACATCCCGATGTTTCCGCCATCGGTTGGGGTGTTACATTACCTGCTTAGCCAATCCTTCCAAAATCTCCTTGGAAACTGCTGCAGAAACTTCACCATCCTCTAAATCAAGATCATTATATTCAAGTTCAAACTTCATATCGTCAGATTCAAAGATCTCCAGAAATTTTCCAATCAATTCAATCGTCCAAACATTCTGCATAAGCATCTGACGATACAAGTTCTTATCTTCATCTGATAAGGCTCTAATATTTTCAGTCCAGAATATACTGTCATCATCAATATTTCCACCAGGTGTCTTCTTCTTTGTGGAACTAGACTCACCTGTGTCTTTCTTATCGGAATCTCTCTTGTCATATCTGTACTTATTAGTATCAACATCATCATCATCAGAACTACTTTTTCTTCTTCAGTATCAGATGGTTCAAAATCAACCTGCTCCTCTTCTGGTTCTTTATCCTCTTCTCCCTCTATCAACTGCGGAGCTTTTCCATATAGGTCATCAATCATTTTCCTCAAACCTTTGTTGGTTGATTTGATCTCTCTGTTCTCATGCTGTAAATATTTGATTCTTCGTGTATTTCTTTTTCCATGAGCTAACAACATCTGATTTTCTTCTTGAAGCTCTTTCAGCTTTGCTTCAATCTCATCTTGACTAGCTTTGGAGGATAAAACGATCTGAAGCATCGTTTTCTCATCTTCTCTCATCTGTCTAAGTTCCTCCCGCTGTTGATTGAATGCCTTCATAACATTTTCCAACTGGCGATTCACAGCATCCATAACATCACTAGAAACTACAACCTGAGGTGTAGATAATTCGGCAATAGGTGTAGCTGTAGGTTTAGCAGATTTCTTTTGAACTTGTTCCCAAACATTCTTCAACATACTAGAAAAGTCTTCAGAAGCAGGAGTTGGATTAACAGTAACATCTTCCTGAACAACATTCATTTTCTTCTGAGCTCGGGATGGACCGGGTGTAGTACTTTTGAGCTTCCACTTGCTAGGACTTTCTTTCCAACAACAAGTAAATTAATTTCTCTATCTCTTTTCTTCTTAGGATTCAACTTCTTAGCCATTGTCTTACTTCTGGCTGTCTTCATCTTTACACCTGCAACAAGAGAACTAACAAAATCAAGTTATCCATTGTTAACTCCAGATATTGATCATCAACTCTTGGAGGACTCTTCTCCTGTTCTTCAATCGCCTTGTTTAAAATATCAATCTCACCAACAACAGTGGTCGTGCGTTTAGTAATCTTGACTGTTTCTTTTCCAGAATCCCATTCTTCTTCATCTTGAGTCTCTTCAGAATCAGTAGACTCTTCATCAACTAGCAAAGTTTTTGCTTTTCCCTTCTTCTTGACAATCTTTTGTTTCTTTGGTTCAGCTTCATCAATTTTAGCTTTCCCTTTCCCAAACTTAGCACCTTTATTGATTACCTAACATTTCCGTTTCGCATCTTTATCTACCGGAAATAAAGGGCTATCAGAATCACTTTTGACATTCCTTGCTTTGTCTTTCCCTGGATCCTTATATCCTGGATTAATCAAATGTCCAAACAAGTTCTTGTGTGGAGGTCTTTCGTTATCAGCAACACCTTTATATCCTTTCATCCTCGCCAATGTACTGAGATTCATGTGAGATTGGTATACAATCTGCTTCAGATCTCTTTTCAACTCAGGATACTTATGATCAAATATCATCTGAAGGAGTCTATGGTACATGAGAAACTTATCAACCTTCTGTCCCCTCAGCACTTCCATCATATGTTCAAAGATCATTCCAGATACATTGAACGGCTTATTCAAAATCAATGCAACAACCAGCGAAGCCAAACTCTTCCTCAGCACGTCATAACCTCCTCTGAGTGGTCCGAATACATGCAGAATGACATGTAGCAGATACTTGAATGGCGAACACAGTTTAGCCTTATGAAGTATACCATTAGTGATTGGTGTGTTGTACTTCATCCGAAGGAAACACTTCCTCTGTTCAATCCATGACAACTCAGTAGGATCTGTAGGAGAATCCTTTAGCTGCAGAGCATCACAAATATCGTCTTCCGTCACCAACACGATATTTCCTTGTATGTAACTCTGGATTGCAGTCTTGCCTTCCCAATAGCTTATCACTGCTTTTTCCCATAATTCTGCATATTGGTCTTTATAAATCGTCGTTGTTGTAGCAAGAGCGTAGACAACTCTCCACCTCTGCAAGAAATCGACGATTCCAGACTATTCTTCGTGCTGCTTTACCTCCCCCAGTCAATGCAGAGCAGTTATGTGCTGCTTCAAACATTAATTCCTTGGGTTCTTTGGATTTTCCTTTGTTTTGTTTTCAGTCATTTTAATCTGCAAAATACACAAAAACAAACATGAAAATTCATCAGAAACGGACAAAATTGAATTTTGGTAAAGATCATCCTACATTCGACCTATTCTGGGGTTCGAATGAGAAGGATTGTAGTCCCGAAATACTAGATCTTGTTGAATGCAATAGATTGTTATCACTTGGAAACACCTATTAGTTAGGTGTTTCAAGTGATTAATCCAAGAAACAAAGAAAACTAGATGAATATTGAAAGACCCGACACACACAATGAATAACATGATGATTCCATATCTGATTTGATAATGAATAACCTTGGAATAACACAAGTACGCACCTATTCAAAGTGTGCTACAAAGATAATCTCCAAAACCCTAAACCCTAGCTGTGCACACACAAACTATTTATAAGCAGCACCTGGAGTGCGCAGGGCCCGTCCATTTAAATGCGCAGCAGAGGGTTTAGCCTACTAAACTATGTTATAATTACATGTAAGGTCCTTCAACTATAAAGCTTTACAATAGTCATTCAAAAGTCTCTATTCTGGTAACTGTGGTCTCAATATAACCCAACAATACTCCCCCTAGACCACAGCTACCAGTCTTCAATCTTTAGTCTATATCCACGTCGCTTTCCTCCTCCTCAACCTGTGCAGGAGGGTCTTGTAGGTACAGTGCGACTGGATCTACTTCAGCTGCTGGAGAAGTTTGGGTAGATTCTGTTGTAGTTCCTTCAGGATTAGCCACTGATGCAGGATCTTCTGGAAGTACATCTGAAGCAGCAGTCTCTGTAGCAGTAGCAGCAGCAGTTTCTGTAACAGCATCAGCAGCAGCAGCAGCTTGTGCAGCCTTTTCCCTGTCCTCCTTTTCTTTGTCTGCTGCGTTTATCCTGTCAACTATATCCAGCAGCTCACTCTTCAGTTTCATTGCCCTATCCACTGCCCTTCTAAACAGCACGGCTTCTTCAAACAATGTATTCCCGGCACCAACATTGATCTGATTTGCAAATAGCATATTCAGATCTGACAAATTTAGTGCAAACACATCAACCGGATCCAAAATCCTCAGTGCCTCTGAATCGTTTTCCAGCTTGATGACCGCTTCACCAGTGTTGCTGTCATAGAACCATTTTTTGAAGTTCCTTAGCATCACTGGAAGCTCGGATCTGATCGGAATTCGTGTGACGACCTGAGGAGGGTCAATCACATAAGTTATCATCCCTTTTCCCGTTGCTGGATCGATTCTTGTCTTTGATATTCTCCTTCTGGGCTTTTGCGGCTTAAGGATCTGGAAATCATTCTCACACTCCTTTCTGATAAAATTTTCAACCATGGCAGCCTGGGAGTCAAGTGAGGGATTAAGGAATGGGGCCCTGCTAAGCTCCCTGATATCCCATCGGGGGAGCGACTTCATTTCCTTTTGACCTTTGAAGTACTGGATTACCCCCCCCCCCCTCTCCTTTTCACAGCATACAATCTCTTTTCAGCATCATATTTCCATGAGATAATCTTTTCCCGGTGAGCAGACTTGGTATGATGGATGTTCTGATGTAGGGCAGGAATGGTAATGGGCCTTCTTGGGAACCAAGCTGCTCTTTCAGGGTCCAATTTGTGCCCATCGGATGTCTCATAAACGACTTCTTGATCTGTTCCCATCTCCACAAAACTGTCAGGCATTTCATCTTCGCTAACCTCGTCCACTTCACTTTCCTCAGCCGCTTTTTCTTTCTCTTTTTCTGCCTCCAGAAACTTTCCGAAATCGAAAGTCTCATCAAAAGTAGCGCTAGGAGCACCAGTTAACTGCTTCTTCAAATCCTGAAACATGTCAAACATCTCCACTTGAACCTGAAGTTGAAACTTAATCAGGTATCTTTGATCTTTTATCACTTTCTCCATTTTCCTGTTCTTGCCTTTGAGCTTTTTCACCTTCTTTCTTAGCTCCTGGTTATTGTGCACATCACTTTTCAGCGTGCAGATTTCCCTGGCCGCAACTTTACCTACCTCCTTCACAAGCTTCTCGTATAGTTCCTGATGCACCGGTTTCCGACGAGGTGCAGCAGGAGCTGATGAGGAAGGTT
Organism: Ambrosia trifida; assembly: GCA_028751855.1. Classification (NCBI taxonomy): domain Eukaryota; kingdom Viridiplantae; phylum Streptophyta; class Magnoliopsida; order Asterales; family Asteraceae; genus Ambrosia; species Ambrosia trifida. The sequence goes on along the minus strand of CM054129.1, from coordinate 56,709,179 downwards.
AGCTGATCGGTGGGATGGAGCTTTGGGGGCTGAAGTGGCAGCAGTGGAAGGCCCTAGAGCTGAAGTGGCAGCAGTAGAAGGTCCTGGTTGGTTCGGTGGTTCAGGCCCAAACATTTGTTCTAAGACCGCTTCTCCCTCAATATCTTCCTGAGTCATAACACGGGGAATCTCAGATTCAGGAAGCTGATCTCTTCTTCTTTTTCTTGCAGCCCTTTCATACTCAGCAACTGCTCGTACATTTTCAGCGGCTTCAAGCTGTTCGGGTGTCAACGTGTCTCTCCCTTCTTGCATCAAACCTGCTGGTCTTTTCTTCTTGCTAGGTTTTGAGGGAGCTGGTTCAGTCGCCACTCTTTTGCCCCTTGATTTTTCTTGGGCAATCTCTTCAGCCGTCGGCTGGGCTGAAGGAGTGGGTTCAGATGATCCAGGTGCAGGGGCAGCTCTGGATTGTGGTCTGGGTCCTGCAGCATCTGATATTCTCTTCTTGATTTTGTTGTACAGTTCCATAACAACCGGATATCGCTGGGCCACATACATGTTTTCTAGCATTGGTTCCCAGTCCGGTGTGTTGCACTCTGTGAAGAATCGCGCCCCTCTGGTGAATATGTATTCGTCACCGACAGGCAGACCCTCATGTTGAGTGTTTATCATCATCTGGACAAACCTCGGATACATAGCCCACTTCCCTGAACCAGCATCTGCATTCTTTACCATATAGTCAAAGATCATGCCTAACAGATTGAACACTTCGTCCTTGCAGATCTTTATCATAGCTGTCGCCCATTCAGCACTCAGCGCATTGTATCCTCCCTTTCTGTGACATAGAGACATTAAGAATACGTGACTGATAAGTCTCCAGTCTCTAGTAAGCTGACTCTTTTTTACGTCGCCTCTCTTGTCAAATTCACCCTTATAGCCGAAGATCTTGAATTGTTGGTGAATATCAGCTTTAGACATGAATCTGAAAGATCCGGGTTGATCTTGCAGCCTTAGCACATTTCGAACTGTGTCCTCAGTAATGATCACAAGCTTGTTTCTGACAGTTGCATTGATACGCTTGACCCTTGATATTGTTTCGACTCTAGCTGATCTCCAAAAGTCTTCAATGTGGGAGACGTAAACTGGTTCAGCGTTCTGCACAGCAAATCCGATTTTACTGCGTCTTATCCAAGCCACGACATCTCTAAAATTGACATCCTCAGTATCGAGATTCATTGGTTGGTTGTGCATGCCCCTAGGATCCCAGTCAAGTGCCATCTGTTTAACCAAGAGCACGAAAAGCCAATTAGATCTCGGATAATTAACTTTAGACTTAAACTTAGACGGACAACGAACTTAGACCTAGATTTTATTAATATTTTTAGATTTTAAATTTTAACGGTCATTGGATTGATGGATCAGTGTCATCGGTGTCAATGGTACGTTTGAATTTCAGTTGTTAGATTATTAAGGTCCGGTTTTAAGTTCGCAGTCCGTTCAAGTGTCTTAATAGTCAATATGAAAGATATGTTGTTGTTTAGAGTCCAAGTGTCCAAGAGTATCAAGTACGCATTCCACATCAAGTGCGCAGGTCCAATCAAGGTCAACATAGTGATGTGCTCAGTCAAGTGCGCACATACTTGACTGAGCACTTGGTTAGTACTCAGACCAAGGACAAGTGCGCATGTTCAAATCAACCGGGCATGGTAACATCTTAGGCTACACAGTCAAGTCTGCGTACTAAGCAAGTACGCAGACACTTGAACCTTCGTTCAAGATTTTAGGTCCACAATTATGTACGCAGCGTATTAGGGTTCCTGAGCACTTATATGACTATGAGACAAGTGCGCAGTCTCTATGAGACAAGTGCGCACTTGTTCATATATCAAGTGCGCAGATCTTCAAACATTCAAAAACCCAATAATACTAAAGACCCAACTGATGCATCTTGATCATACTATAATACCCTGTAATTTCAATCAATAAAACATTAGAAACACAAGATCTACCTTAAACAGTAGATGAGAAACAATAAACTGTGCAATGAGGTTTGATATGATGTGATTAGGGTGTGATTATTGTGTGATGATGATGATGATGAACGGTGATGATGATGATGATGATGAACGGTGATATGTGGTGATTAGGGTTTGTAAAAAAAATTAGGGATGATAAAAACTTTTTGACCGTTGTTGACCCTGTATATATATACATGAGCTAATGGGCCTGCGCACTTGAGTTAAGTGCGCAGGGCCCAACAAGTACGCAGAGACCAACACTTTGGCCCAAAAATTGAATTTAAGGCCTAAATCCTTTAGATAAAGGGGGTTTTACCAAATCTTACCTTCTGCATTCAAGATCATACTAACCATACCTGTCGGAACCCGTTTCAACTTCCCGTTGGATAGCTGCAGCCTATGAACAATTGTCGGTATGCTTGTCCACTTAAATCCATGCCTTTTCTCTTTCAACGTGTGTTTGGCGATGCAGTTTATCATGTTTTTCGGTAATATTGACGAAAATTTTATGGACCCCACAGTGTGCTAGGTATTGGCCTACCGATCCTCAAGGTTTATTGAAATATAATGATGAGAGCTTCAGGTCTATGTTACCATAAGCAGAGAAGATGATCATTATCGTGATCAGATGATGAGAGCTTCAGGTCTATGTTCCCATAAGCAGAGAAGATGATCATCTGATCATTTGATGAGCTATCTATATATGTTTGCACGTCACTAACATTGCGTGTCTTTTGCTGCTCAATTTTTTTTTTTTTTCAAAAAAAATTTTGTTTTTCTTAGCCCCGCATTGGTAGCTTGCACTCTTAGGTGTCTTTTGATTTTCCTATGCACAAAATTTTCTGTGTCTTTTGATTTCTCAACCTATGTATGACCGGACTCAGCTTGTGCAGACCTAAAGCACAGTGGGAATCCAGCTTTTCGTGTAGATCTTCATTGTTAATCACCTACTGGCAGTTTACTTGATTCCAGGCTGAATCTACCGACACATCGTTGCTTGAGGACACAACATCCTCTGCGTCCTATTCACATGCTGACGAGATATGATTAGTTCCTATCATTTCCTGAATTAATTTTGCATTAAGAAGAGACCGGTTTACTTTCTCCCCCAAAAATCTTGTTTTAAAAGAAAATAAGATTTTTCTATAAAATATACAAAAAAAAAATTTTCTTTTTTTTTTCTTTTTTTTTATTCAAAATTTATCATCTCAAGCCATGAAACCAACTGATGAAACCGGGTTTTATCGAAAGCTTTTGTAAAGATATCTGCTTTTTGATCAGCAGTATCGATAGGCAACACCTGTATGTACCCTTTGTCGTGTGCATCGCGAATTGAGTGAATCCGAATTTCAATGTGTTTGGTTTTAGAATGATCAATTGGATTCTTCACGATGTCACGACATGCATCATTATCAATAAAAATAGGTGTGTGCATGACATTCAAACCGTAGTCAAAAGCTGATTTTGGATCCATAACACCTGACAGCAACAACTGGAAGCAGCTGTGTATTCGGCCTGAGCAGTGGTGATTGACACGGTGGTCTGCTTCTTGCTCTGCCAAGACACTAGCCGGTTACCCAGAAATTGACAGCCACCAGAGACAGATTTTCTGTCTATCCTACAACCTGCATGATCACTATCAGAGTAAGCGATTAGATCAAAGTTATCGCTCTTAGGATACCATAAACCAAGTTTAGGTGTTCCTTTGAGGTAGCGGAAGACTCTTTTTACTGCAGTCTCATGCGATTGCTTAGGATTGGACTGAAAACGCGCGCAGCATCCAACTGCCCACATTATATCTGGTCTGCTAGCTGTAAGATACATCAGGGAGCCAATCATTGATCGATATGTATGAGGATTCACTGAAGGCCCCTGAAGATCTGGTACAAGTGTTGTTTGGGCCGCAAAAGGAGTATTGGACGGCTTGCAGTCGGTCATGTTGAATTTTGCCAGAATGTCTCTTGTATACTTTGCTTGATGGATGAGAATTCCGTCTTCCTTTTGCTGCACTTCCAAGCCTAAGAAAAACGATAATTCTCCCATCATGCTCATTTCAAACTGAGACTTCATGATGCTTTCAAATTCCCTGCACAAGTTTTCATCAGTGGAGCCAAAGATAATATCATCAACATAAATCTGAACAAGGATAGAGTGTTTGTTGACTTCTTTGGTGAATAAGGTCATGTCGATATTCCCTCTTGTGTACCCATTCTGCAGCAAGTATGACGATAAGGTCTCATACCAAGCTCGAGGAGCTTGATGAAGTCCGTAGAGAGCCTTATCCAGTTTGTAATACTTGTTGGGATGATGGGGATCTTCAAAACCTGGGGGTTGACAAACATAGACTTCTTCTTTGATCTTCCCGTACAGAAATGCACTTTTCACATCCATTTGAAAGACTTTGAAGTTCTTGTATGAGGCGTAAGCCAGGAAGATACGAATGGCTTCAAGTCTAGCAACTGGAGCGAACACTTCCTCATAATCAATGCCCTCCTGTTGACGAAATCCCTGAACGACTAAACGAGCCTTGTTCTTAATTACCACACCTCGTTCATCCATTTTGTTGTGAAAAACCCATCTTGTTCCAATAGGATACTTTCCTTCAGGTAGGTCCACAAGTTCCCAAACCTTTATCTTTCTAAACTGATACAGCTCATCCTGCATGGCTTCAACCCAACTTGCATCTCTGACAGCGTCTTCAATGCTGAAAGGTACCGTCTGAGATAGGAAGGCTGAAAGTGCAATATTCAGTTTGTCTGCCTGATTTCTAGTAAGAACACCCTCAGATATTGGTCCAATGATGTTCTCCACAGGGTGATCCTTAAAAGATTTAAATCCCATGTTTGGTTCTTCTTGAATTTGGGAAGGCCGATTGGAAAGATGATCTGTAGGAGTTGACGAACTGGATGGATCATTTGCAGACTGTTGTGCTGAAGATGTTTCTTCTGAAGCTGGAGTACCTTCAGGAGATGGAGTAGTTTCAACAGTTGCATCACCATTTGTGGTCTGAATGGGAACAATTGGATCAGCTACGAGTGGAGAGAAGCGGGTGGTGAAAGGTGCTGCATCGTCTTCTGAAGAGTAAAGAGTATCTTCAAGAGGAGAAGGATCGGCTGCTTGATTTTCAGATGGTTGTTCATCAATGATGCTGAAATTGTTGAAAACAACATCCACGTCAAAGAACCAGTCAGGACCGGCTCCTGTATTGGTAGAGTTGGATTCCTGCCAATCAACATAAAAAGACTCGAGAACCATTTTGGCTCGTTTGTTGTATACTCTATAAGCTTTTTGACTTGAGGAGTATCCAACAAAGAAGCACTCATCTCCAACTGCATCGAACTTCATTATGTTCTCGAAGTTGTTAAGCAGCGTGCATGAGCATCCAAAAGGCCTGAAGTAGTCAATCAAAGGTTTTCTTTTAAAGAGCAACTCATAACCTGTTTTCCCGCGCGTCTTTACAATTAAGACTCTGTTAAGAACATAACAGGCGGTATTCACAGCTTCAGCCCAGAAAATGATCGGCAGTTTGGAGTCGATAAGCATGGTTCTGGCCGCCTCAATAAGTGTACGATTTTTCCTTTCAGCAACACCATTCTGTTGAGGAGTTCTCGTAGCACTATACTGAAGATGAATTCCTCTGTTGTTGCAGAAAGTCACGAAACTTTGATTCTTGAATTCGGTTCCGTGATCACTTCGGATTGATCTAACTTTTGTCTTTATTATGTTTTCAATGAGAGGAACAAACAGCATCAGAATTTCAGCAACTTCACTTTTGTATTCCAGAAAGTACACCCATGTGAATCGGGAAAAATCATCTGTTATCACCAAACAATAAGACTTTTTAGCTAGACTTTTAACACTAATAGGACCAAACAGATCCATGTGTAATAATTGAAGAGGTGAGTCTATAGAGTTCACAGCTTTGGACTTATGCGACTTTTTGTGTTGTTTTCCTTTGGCACATGCTAAACATTTTTCAGAAAAGGGGAATTCCTTAGAAGGAAGACCTCTCACAAGATTTAATTTTGAAAGCTTATTAATATTTTTGAAGTTAACATGTCCTAATCGCCTGTGCCATAGCAGTGACTCTGACTCGGATGCTTTAGAAAGTAAGCATGTCATTTGACATTCAGACTTTGCATCCCTCATGTTTATCACGTAAGTATTATTTTGTCTAGGAGCTTTAAGCATAATCATGTTGGTAGGAGGAATGAATCCTGGCTTTAGAAAGATGCACTCCATGTCATTAAATAACACTGAGATTCCTTTGTCGCAGACTTGTGATACACTCAGCAGATTGTAACACAATTCTGGAACATAGTTCACATCATCTAAAGTCAATGCATCAGAAATCACGTCCCCTATCCCAACTATCTTTCCGCCCTTCTCGTTGCCGGCAAAAGCAACAAACTCTCCATCAATGAATCGATAGTTTTTCAGGAGTTCTTTCAGTCCCGTCATGTGCCTTGACGCCCCGCTATCAACATGCCATAGATATCTCATCAGGGCAATCAACCACTTTTGTAGTTTATTCTGAAAAATACATAAGAGAAGAGAAATAAACACATAAATATAAGAGACACTATGTACAAACACGACTCAGACCACATCTTAAGTAACTTTTGGAATCCAGGTCTGTTTTAGTTTTAATCTGTCGTGATTTTCCCCTGACACAAACTCTTGCCTTTTCCAATTTTTTGTGACCTTAACAAAACCTTTTATAGTTTCTTGAAGATCTTTAATTTGTACTGCAAAAGATTTTTGGTTATTGGTATCAGTTTGTGGTTTGGGTTGCAAATGACATCTTTTAACCACATGTCCTTCATTTCCACATCTAAAACATTTAGAGTGTTTAGGTTTGATCTTTGAAGAAGATCTGGATGATGATGGTTGTGATGTTCTTCTCTTGTCGTTGCTTGAATTGAGGCTGTCTGTTGAACATGATTCATCACTGTTGTTGTTGCTTGATTCTTCGTTTGTGTTGCATTCTGGCTCGCTGATGTCACTTTCTGTATCACTTTGTGATTCTTCAGAAATTGTGTTATCTGTTTCACTTTGTGATTCTTCGGAACATGACATATCTGTTGATGATGGTGTAAACTCTGGAATTTCTTCAGTAAGAAATTTCCCAAACCTGTTTCTTTTTAGTTCTGGAACAAATGGAGATGGTCTATATACATTTTCATTATCACAGAATGCATCATTAAGATCAACACAAACAGGCATAACATTTTCAACACAAGCATCCGATCGTTTGATAGGATTCATCCTATCATTTGGGTCCACAACACCCTTGAAATCAAGTTTAGAGGTTAAAGTAATACAGTCATCCGGCCTAGATAAACTATTACAGTTATCCATCCTAGATAAACTATTACAGTCATCCAAATTAGTTAAGTTATTACAGTCATCCGAATTCAAAGAAATGTTTGACTTATCATGGCTCCAGATGAACCAATTCATTGTAGAGTAATTGGCACCTGGGTGACCTAACCCCATTGTTTGACCACCACAACTGTCATCATCGTCCACCTGATCCTGTTGGGTCATATCTGCACTACTTTTACTTATATTAGAGTGTGACTCAGATGTGACACATTCTATTTCAAAAAGATCATTTTTTGGATGTGGTTTTGGAATGGGTATATATTCACTTTTGCTCAAGGGTAAAAATAGAGATTTTACAATTCCCTTTTTATCCTTATACCCAATTCCATCTTTGACGAAAGATTTCCTTGAACAATCAAGGATATCAGTATGAGCATGCTTGCTTACGTTCCATTTGTCCACAACAATTTGGAGATGATTGGTTTCATTTCAAGATTTTTCTAGTTTTTCAGTTAAGTCATTTATTAAAAAATCTTTTCTGAGAACAAATTCTTTTAGAGTGTGCATTTCAGCTATTGTTGCATTTAACTTTCGCTGATAGGCTAACTCATTTTCTTTCATTTCAGTATTGATTTTTCGTATGTCATCCATTTCTCTTAAAATTCTCCTATTGTGGGACAAACAGTAAGCAACGGCTGTAACACACCTTGGTGAGCACAGCTTTGATTTTATTTCGAGCGGGATACTTACCAGGTCTCTCTTTTCAGCCTTCTTCTGCATGCTCTGTGGTTGCTTATCGTCCTTGCTTGTGGAAGTCTTTTCAGCTACAAAAGCTTCCTCAGCAGCAGTCTCCTTTCCTTTGTTCACACTCAACACGCTTCTTAAACCAGCCTTCTCCATCTCTTCTCTTTTTGGCATTTCAGCTGATGACCCCTCCAGAGAGCTCACACCAAGAGGTGACTTTGTGCAGATCTTTGCCATCAGTGCTTTATTAACTTCAGCTTCTGCCACAGCGACTTCCTCTCCCCAATCGAAATCCTGAACCACAAGCGCCTTCTGCTGGTTGGCTTCTCCTCCTTCTGTGATTGCCACCACTCTCTTCGCTGGTTTGGCTTCAGCTTGATTCAAAGTTGGACATTCATACTTGAAATGTCCGAGAGTTTTGCAGTTATAACACCTGATTTTAGATTTGTCAAACCCCGCTTTCCCCATGCCGACTCTTCTACCGGTTCTATCTTGAAACCTCTTCACCCTCAAAGTGATCATGGCCATCTGCCATTTCAAATCCATTTCCTCCATATCGTCTGGGTCAACTTGATACATGTCCTAAGGGATCATCATATCATTTTTTAGATCACCAGTCTTTAATGCTTCAAAGCTGGTCATGAAAGCGTTGAAAAGTTCAACGTGTTCAGTTGCAAGCATTGTCTGTTGAGGATTAAGAGTAGACGGCTGAGGGTTAGTGACACTGGGTTGAGAGTATGGAACAGCTTTTCCTGAACTTGAACTACCACCAATCGTTCCATCAGCATACACGTGAGATGAGCTTGAACCCATGTTGCCCACTGGAGTCATTAACGCTAAGTTCTTCATTGCAGTGATGGGAACTGCCTTTGGATTGGTCTGATTCATCTCTCTTTTTGTAATGTCCATCTCAAAGGACTTCAATGTGTTGATGAGATCAGCCAAGGTAGACGGGGCATCAAGATATTCTTTTCTGATTAGCATGCACTGGATGCTCCATTCTTTTGGCAATGAATCCAGCAGCTTCTTGATAGAATTTCTGTTGTTCACAGGAATTCCAGCCTTCTTCATCTTTGTCAACATGCTCATAAACCTATCAATGTGCGAGCTCAGACTTTCCCCACGAATACTACCAAACATATCATATTCTTTTTGCACCATGTCTTGCTTGTATTGGCGCATCTCTTCATTCCCTTCGTAGTATTCATTCAATGCAAACCACAGATCATGTGCCGTTCCATACTCTTCAAACATGTTGTAAACATCGTTTGATAAGGCCATGGTTAGAGCACCATAAGCCTTATGATCTCTTTGGAGTAATTGTTTGTCAACATCGGTATAGGTGGTTGGATCAGGGTTGAATTCTTCTCCAGTGGCAGTGGTTCTCATGGGAATGTGTGGGCCCAACTGGATAGAGTTCCATTGGGTGAAGTCTGTGACATAAAAGAATGACCTCATTCTGTTCTTCCAAGTCCCATAATCTTCAGCACCTTTTAACTTAGGTACTCTTGTAGTGGTTCCGGTTTCCAGGTCTTGTTGTGTGATAGGGTTAACAGTTGATTGATTATTGTTACTAGCCATGATTTAGATGAATTTTAGAAACGTGGTTTAACAGATTTTAGTTATCAGTCCAGAAAAATTGTCCAAGTCCGTAAGTACACAGCAAGTTCGCAGCTAAGTGCGCAATTAAGTTCAAACTTAAGTTCACAGCAGTCTGGATAAGTATGCAGCAACCTGTAAGAATATAAACAGCCTTGTCAAGTTGTAGTCTTTGTTAAGTGTGCAGCTCGGAGGTATACGTGTGGCTATGCTTCTTGATAAGTTCGCAGATCAGTCAGCACTTGGGCATTATAAGTGCTCAGTGTTTACTGATCAGCCTGCGCACTAAATTAAGTGCGCAGACTCACTTAAACTCTCGTTTAAGATTTTAAGTTCGCAGAAACCCTAGCCAAGTACTCAAGACTACACCTTCAGTAAGTGCGCACAAATCCAAGATTTCTGTTTAAGTATGCAGAAACCCTAGATAAGTACTCAATACAATGAGATGCAATAAGTGCGCAGAGATCAACTTAAATGAACAAGTGCGCAGAAAATTCAATTTAAAGTGCAACAAGTGCGCAGAAACCAAATTCAAAAGGCAACAAGTGCGCAGAAACCCTGGCTGCGTACAAAATGACAAGTATGCAAAATATAATCCAAGTACTCAAACTAAGAAACAAGTGCTCAGCTTATGAGATATGTGCGCAGGATATATGAAATAAGTGCGCAAAAACAAGCTTTAACAAATATAAAATTCAACTGAATCCTTTCCAAACCATTTTCTGATCAAAATAACATACTTTAAACATTTAGAAACACGATTTTCACAAAATTTGAAACCAAAATATGAGAAAAACACCTAAATTTTAAAGTTTACAAAGAAAATAATCTTGATAATAAAAGCTTAACAAGATGAGGGTTTTGGTATCTTAAAGTAGATACAATCTAGAGCACAAAGGCTCTGATACCAAATTGTAGTCCCGAAATACTAGATCTTGTTGAATGCAATAGATTGTTATCACTTGGAAACACCTATTAGTTAGGTGTTTCAAGTGATTAATCCAAGAAACAAAGAAAACTAGATGAATATTGAAAGACCCGACACACACAATGAATAACATGATGATTCCATATCTGATTTGATAATGAATAACCTTGGAATAACACAAGTACGCACCTATTCAAAGTGTGCTACAAAGATAATCTCCAAAACCCTAAACCCTAGCTGTGCACACACAAACTATTTATAAGCAGCACCTGGGCCTGCGCACTTAACATAAGTGCGCAGGGCCCGTCCATTTAAGTGCGCAGCAGAGGGTTTAGCCTACTAAACTATGTTATAATTACATGTAAGGTCCTTCAACTATAAATCTTTACAATAGTCATTCAAAAGTCTTTATTCTGGTAACTGTGGTCTCAATATAACCCAACAAGGATTTGAGTCGAATGTGAAAATTCTGTTGAACAAAAGTTACATTCGACCCTCAAACAGTTACATTCGACCAAAAGTAGTCTCCTTCGACCCTCAATGGTCTCATTCGACCATCTAGAGTCTCATTCGACCTTGTCAGATTGGTCGAACATGACTGTTTGTATTATGAAACATCAAAATCCAATTTACCCATTCTAAACATCAAATATTTGTTTGTTAAGGTCCTAACATGGCCGGCTAATGATAATCCATCATCAATTTGCATTATTAACCAATTATTGATGGTTTTCATTCAAAATTTTAGGGTTTCAAAGTTTAAAACATCAATTCAAAACAATTCTGTGTAATAACCCTTAATTTTGGTTTCTTCCCCCCCCTAAAAACCATCGATAATTGAATCCCAAATATCAATTGTGATTTAAATATGTTGTAAGATGTCTGATTTGATGAACTGGGGTTCGAACACAAAATCTATGATTCTGACATGATTATTAGTCCATTACCTGTGAAAATTATATAGAAATGATCAGTGAATCACAAGGAACACAATAGTTGGATAAAAAAGAAACGAGCAACAAGTTCTGGTAACGAGGGAAACTTGAAAAAGAAATTATGGGTTCGAATGAGAAGATCTTTCTTCCTTCGACCCTAGTTAAATGTTCGAAAGAGGATAGATGGTTCGAATGATGAAAATATCAAACAAACACTCTCATTCGACCTATTTTAAAGGTTCGAATGAAGACACAAATCCACCTTCGACCCACCGAAGGGGCGAATGAAGATTTGTATCTCTGAAAATTTTACCAAATTTCAAATTCGAATCCCATATTGTCAATTTTAATCATCTAAACTTTCAAACATTCACCATTTTCCATTTAAATGTCACAAAACTCAATTTGGTTTGTCAAACTTCAGAAAATTACCATCAATCACCATCGGTTATCTAAAATAAAGCATAAATGCAAAATCTTTTGGATTTTCTGAAATTTTTGTTAAAACACACCAAAAATCTTTTTGAGTTTTTGCATATCTGAACTAAATCAACAGAAAGAAATAAACTTTTTGTGATTTTTTCAGTAAGAGGATCATTTCAGTTTCTGGGAGATCACATCACACTGTTGTTCTGTTATATGTAAACTGTTACTGATAAATGTAATTTTGGCAATTTCTGATATTGTAATCCACATAAACTCACATAAACTCACATGCAGACTGTTATGCAATGCTTTAAACTGATACTGCTATGTATATTACAAACTAAATCACCTGTGGTTCCCACACACATGACATACTCCCGTATCAAGGAATTTTGCACAAATATCCATTGTAACGCGTGATTATGCTTTCGTTATCTGTTATTACAAGGTATGAGGCACAGAGGTGTACAGGTCAGCAACTCATTGCTACAGAGTAACATGTGCACTCTACCTGGTTGAGGTCTTATATCAATCATAATTTGCATCAATGATTAGATACGATGCATTAGATAATCTTTGATTATCGTCAATTCGGTAACTTTAGGTTTTGGCGTTAAAGCTCTTTTATAAAGATACCCTGTCTGATCTAGGTCCATAAAACCTTACGACAGAAGATCAGATAGGCTATCCCCAGATAACTAATAACATAACGACCCGAAACCTTCGAATTTTGTAGAAACCCTATCAAACGAAATTACGGTACTAAGACCATATGCCCATGAGGTGTTCATCCACATAGCAATCACTCTGATATGTATGTATCAGGCACACATTAATAAGTCTATGAAGCCTATCAGCACATCACACAGAATTATCATTTATCAATAATCTTGTCATTTTGAAATATTTGGCATGCAATAGATCCTCACTGATGTACTATCATTTCCTCTTTTTCTCGAGGAAAAAACATTTTTGATTTTCAGATTTTTATAGATTTTGAAATTTTTTAATGTTTTTGGTTTTTCTGATAATACCCCTGAAATTAAAAACATATATTTGGGTTTTTGAATTTTCCAAAAGCAAAATAAAACAAAATAAAATTGATAAACCGAGGTGACGATTAGTCTTGTTTTTCTTTTATACCGTTAGCTTTTAATAAAAAATCAAATCTTGATTTGTCAAAAGCTTTGGTAAAAAGATCAGCCCTCTAATAGTCAATGTGGATTTTGACCATATCAATCAGTCCTTTAGCATAGCAGTCACGGATAAAGTGATACTTAATCCGTATGTGCTTAGCCTTAGAGTGATTGACGGTGTCTTTCGTGAGTGCTATGGCAGCTTCATTGTCACAATAAATTGGGGTTTTAAGATATTGCAAACCGTAATTGTAACACCCCAACCAATGGCGGAAACATCGGGATGTCACGTATTGATGATTGTTCCACACCTTAGCTCAAGATAGTGGGGAAAACCTTGCCTACAACACCCGCTTTCATGAGCTTAGCTTATTGTTGCCTCACAAAGTTACCCCTCTGCCGGTAGCCATCGAGAAGTACATCGGTGGTCTGCCCATGCAAATCCAGGACACCGTTTGGGGTAGAAATCCTGCAACTTTGGAAGAGGCCAAACGTCTAGCGGCCACTCTTACTGATAATCACGTGAAGAATGGTACTCTCTTCCGCAAGGGCACTAAGAAGACGGTTTCCAAAGACACTCCACAGTCTGCAATTGAAGTCAAGCCTGAGACCTCAAGCAACAAAAAGCGCAAGGCTAGAAACTATATGGTTGCTGCTACTCCACCTACTACCCAAAACCCAGCCAAGAAACCCTATGGTGGAACACACCCTCTTTGCAACACCTGCCAGTTCCATCATCTTCCTGGTAGACCATGCCGCCAGTGTAATAACTGTAAACGGTATGGGCACTACACCAATGCCTGTCAAGCCCCTGCTGCCCAAAACAACCAAAACAACCAAAACAACCCTGCTCCCAACCAACAAAACAACAGGCCTACTCGTGGTCAATGCTACGAGTGTGGCAGCCCCGATCACTACATCAACAACTGCCCTAATCGTAACCAGAACCAAAACCGAAACCAAAACCAAAACCAGAACCGCAACCAGAACCAAGGTGCTCGAGGTCGCGCCTACAATCTCAACGCTAATCAGGCTCGTGTCAACAACGAAGTGGTGAATGGTACGTTCCTCATTAATAACCACTATGCATCCATATTATTTGATTCGGGAGCTGATAAGTCATTTGTCTCATTGAAGTTTGAAACTTTACTTAACTTACCCCACACTAATCTAGAGGAACCTTTAGTGGTAGAAGTAGCTAATGGGAAGTCTCCACTTGGGCAACCAAACACAAATCCGTGAGCTCTGGATGGGCAAAGCGGACAATATTGGTGATGAGAGGGGCGGGGTGTTACAGATGGTATCAGAGCCACTCCTGTGCCGTTCAGGATGGTGGGTGCACACCTCATCAGGGATGATGAGACTCTAACAGGGGGTGATATGTGACACCCCAGGAACACACCTCATCAGGGACGATAAGACTCTAACAGGGGGTGAATGTGACACCCCAGGAAAATCCCACATCGGCCGTGGCCAGGAGAGATCCTTGGTTCATAAGTAATGTCTTGCCTCTTAAATCACCAACGCGTTTTGGGGCTTAATGTTAGTGGATGAGAGGAGAACTCCACAGTTAAGCGTGCTCAGGTGGGAGAAATTTCAGGATGGGTGACCTCCTGGGAAGTCTCCACTTGGGCAACCAAAAACAAATCCGTGAGCTCTGGGAGGGCAAAGCGGACAATATTGGTGATGAGAGAGGCGGGGTGTTACAGTAATCGCGCATCTGCTATTCAATCCACAAAACTTGTGAACAGTAACTAGAGGTTGTCACATATTATGCTTCACAAGTAGATAGAGCAACTATTGTCTGCTTTATACACTGCCAGGTCACGAGCCTGCTCCCAAAGAATTGACATCCAACCGTTGTGGATTTACTGTCTTTATCACGATCACCATAATCTGCATCACTGAAAGCAACAAAATCAAAATTATCATCATTAGGGTAACATAGTCCACGCGAGGTACAACCATTCAGATATCTCTGGATTCGTTTGACAGCTGCTTGGTGACTCTGTTTCAGCTTCGATTGGAATCTAGCACAGAGACACGTTGCAAACATTATATCCAGACGAGATGCAGTCAGGTACATCAGAGATCCGACGATGGCTCTGTATGTGAATGGATCGATGAGCTCCCCCTTAGCGTCAACTGCAATCCTGTGATTGGGTGGAATGGGAGTGTCCATAGGCTTTGAATCTTCCATGTGGAATCGGCTCAAGACTTCAGATACATATTTTGTCTAGTGGATGAAAATGCCCGTTGGCAATTGGTCCACCTGCAATCCTAAAAAGAATTGCATTTCACCCATGGCGCTCATCTCGAACTTTTCCTGCATTACTCGTTTAAACTCTTTACATAGAATTTTGTTAGTAGAACCAAATATAATGTCATCTACATAAATCTGAACAAGAAGCAAATCACCCTATGTTCGTTTTGTTAACAGGGTACAGTCTACCAAACCTCGTTTGAATCCTTTGGAAAGAAGATACGTGCTGAGCTCCTCATACCATTGTCTTGGAGCTTGGTGCAACCCGTATAGTTCTTTGTTAAGCTTATAGACCTTATCCCGGTGGATTGGGTCCTCTAAACCTGGTGGTTGCCCAACATACACTTCTCCCTTGACCACACCATAAAGAAAGGCACTTTTGACATCCACCTAATACACCTTGAATTTCTTGTACGATGCATACGCAAGAAACATTCGGATTGCTTCAATGCGTGCAACAGGTGGATAGACTTCATTGTAGTCAATTCCTTCCGTTTGACGAAAACCTTGTACGACCAATCGAGCTTTGCTTTTAACCCCACTTGGTACGAATTTTCTTCTGGTCTGGTGGTAAATTTGTCAGCGTCCAGACTCCGAGTTTTTTGAAATTGTAGAAGTTCCTGCTGCATGGCCTCAACCCACGAATCATCTTGTAAAGCATCCTTGTATGTCTGCGGTTCCACCTACGAAACGTAACAAGAAAACGACCAGTCATTTTGACAACCAGATTTTTGTATTATAGCATACAGGCTAGGGCTTCATTGGTGTCATGTGAAGTTTTTCTTCTCAATTGACCTCTCGTCATGACACTGCTACTTGGATAACCAATAACTTGCTCGAGTGGATGAATCTAATGTATCCGAGATTCCGGATGATCAGGAACAGGAATAACCGCTGGAACATTGAGATTTTCTGCCGTGTCCAGATCATTACCCGTATTAGAAGAAGATGCACCATCTGGATTAGGGTTCACTGGTGGTGTTACCGTAGCTTGTTCTAAAGTAGCATCACTGAAATCATCATCATTGTCTTCAGAATCAGATGAATCAAGAGTTGTAGACGCTTCTTGAAAAACTTCTTCTTCATTAACAGGAGCACTGGCATCATTAGAAGCTGTTGTTGGAGGAGTTATGGTGATCGGACGCACTAACGGTGAAGTTACTGCATTCTCACACTCCTAATATAAACGTAAAACAACTTCTTCAACCAGACATTCTAGATTAAAAGAATCAAAAAATTCTTTATAATCAAACATCCAATCAGGCCTAGTTCCTTGAGAGTTCTGAGTGTAACGCTGGACTTCAACATTTGCCCCTCTTCAACCAATCTGGTACTTTTGTTGAATACGCGTTTTAGTGGTGTCGCATACCCCACAAAGTAACCTTCTCCAGCTTTAGGTGCGAACTTCTCAGTAGGATTCAACATGGTACATGGTGCTCCGAAAGGTTCTAGAAACTCCAAGTTTGGCTTTCGTCTGTTAAACAGTTCATAAGAAGTTTTGCCAAACTTCTTCACCGTTAACACACGATTCAATGTGTAGCATGCTGCACAAAGCTTCACTCTAAAACATTACTGGAAGGTTAGAATCTGCAAGCATGGTAGGTGCCACTTCTATCAGAGTCATGTTCTTTCTTTCTGCAACACCATTCTGCTGTGGAGTATATGGTGCACTGTACTCATGATGAATACCCTTTGAGTCACACAATTCATCCATTTGAGAATTCTTGAATTCCATGCCATTATCACTACAAATTCTCTTCATCTTCAACCCATATATATATATATATATTCTCCAATCGACTAAACAGAACGTTCAGATTGTTAAACGTGTCACTCTTGTGTTGCATGCACGTCACCCACGAAAATCTAGAGAAATCATCGGTAAGCACAAGACAATAAAGTTCACCGTTGATACTTTTACGTTTAACTGGTCCGAATAGGTCCATGTGTAAACGTTCAAGTGGAAGTTCGACAGAATTTATTTTCTTGGGTTTGTGGGACTGTTTGTGCTGTTTCCCCTTTTTGCAACTTACACATTTGTCATTAAGATGAAAATGTTTCACATTAACGCCCTCAACAATCCATTCTTTACCAACTGATTCATTTTTCTTAGGTGAATATGCCACATCCTCCTGTGCCACATGATTGATTATTTTTCAGTAGCCTTGGATAGAAAGCACGTGACTTGCCCCTGTGTCGTGGTTGCCTTGCTCATATCAAGAATGTAAAAATTATTCACTCTTGGAGCCTTCAACATGATCCATTCTTTTGGTATGATGAAACCAGGTTTAAGTATGTAGCAAGATTTATCATCAAAGTGAACCGAGAACTTTTTATCACAAATTTGACTCACACTTAATAGATTATAATCGATCTGTTTCACATAAGATATTCGTTCAAAACTCACAATACCGTTGCTAACACTCCCTTCCATAGTAATATAACTTCCTTTGTTTCCCACAAATGCCACATATCCACGATTAATGTTCTTTATGTCAAATAACAGTGTTAAATCTCCGGTTATGTGCCCAGAAGCTCCACTGTCGACAATCCAAAGACTGCTAACAGAGCCAGCTGAAGCTCCCTGCACAAATCACAAACAAAATCAGTTTTTAATAGGGACCCAAGACTGTTTGGTCTTGGGTCTTTAAATGTTAGCCTTCAAAGATTCTTTCTCAGAAACACTCAAGTTTGAATCAACCTTTTTCTGGTTGTTCACAACTTCCTCACTTTTCTTTTCAACCTTTACAGAAGATGTAGAAGCACCTGGAGAACCCTTTGGTGTCAAAGTTTGTTCCGAACGTTTCAGAATTTCTTAATTGAGGTTGTTTAACCTCAATAGGTTTCTTTGTATCGTTCTTGAATGAAACTTTCTTGGCAACCTTATCTGATTTAACAGATGAAGGTCCAACCGATGATTTAACAGCAGGCTTTGGAAAAACCTTTTGTTTATCATTGGTCATGTTCACGATCAGTTTCTTCAGCTTTGTCTCCATTGCAATCCGGTTACGATTATCATAGACCATTGCAACATTTTTTCTTTGTTGATAAAAACAATTTTGATTATAGGATTGTTGCCTCTGAGGGAAAGACAGTTGTTGTGGATAATAATGTCTATGATTATCAACTGGATTCCTCAAATTCTGTTTTCTCTCAAACTCGTGCCTTTTTTTGTCTTACATATGGGCAGTGAGCAAGTAAATTCCCTCTCTCCCCACATTTAAAACATGCACGGTATTCTTCAAACACATTCTTAGCATTCGGTTTCGCGAAAGTTTTGACCGGGTGTTGATCATTAACACACTTACGTCTTAAGCTCTCAGGAGCGGGGTCCTTTGAGTAAGTTGGTTCAAAAAATCCGTTAATCTTCTCTTTAGGCTTAATGAATTCAAAAACATGAACCTTCGGTTGTGAAGTATTATCACCATACAGTCTGCGAATCAATTCTGGAGGAATATCATTGGTCCGTTCATGTTTTGGAAACCAGATGGTACTCTCTTGCCGGATCTTATCAATTTTGGAATAATTGACAAACAGTATCGGATAATCTTCATCAGCAATTATCTTATCAGATCCTTCCATCCGATAGAAAACTTTAACTAGTTTGTCAACCGGTTCATTTTTCTCAACTTTCTTAACTGATTGATTCATTCATTTTGTTAATAGTTTTTTGAGGAGGAGAAACCTGAGATGGTGAGATTATCTCATTTGTTCTGATATGATTTTCCAAAGGAATATAATCAGATTTCTTAGGTTCCTCTTCATCAGTATCTGAATCATCAGTTACTGCAATCACCCCTTCATCATTCAACCCAAGTATCGGTCTTACATCGGAGTTTGGATCACCAATACTAGAAGTATTGGATTCATTGTCCGATAAAGAATCCGATCTCACTAAACTCTCAGGTGTTACTGAATTGAAATTATGATTTTCAAATAACATTGGAGCAGGAACAGCCTTATAATTGGCATCATTGGATTGATATGGTTCTTCAACAATGTGGTCTAGCACATATGCGACATGTTTATAACTTTCCAATTTCTTGTTCACTTTTTCAGCAAAACACTTGATCTTTGCCATTTCTAGTTTTGTCTCTTCAATTTCATTGATGTAATTGGTAATGGCAATTTGTTTCAAAGATAAAGTTTTTGTCAGTTCTGAACATCCTTTTTATATCCTTCAAGTGTTTTGTTGAAATCATGTTCATCCTTACGATACGATTGAATGACTATTTAGCACTCTCAAGCTGATGCCTGAGTTGCTAAATTCCGTCATTTAATCTATCACAACTTCCACAATATGGATTTTCACTAGTAGCAGAGTTAGGACTTACCGGTCTCGAAGGATTTGTCATAGCCATCAGTGCGAAATGAGCTTCCTTCCCAGCAAAGAACCTTCAATAGTCAATCTTGGTGAAAGCATCATCAACCATGCATGACTTTTTCGTCATCAGAAAGTCAGCTTCGGCTAGCAACTGGTCAATATCATCATCCAGTGAGTTAACACTAGCCTCAGAAATAGATTCACTTTCTAAGTTCGAATATACAGATTCCGGTTATCAGAGACATCAGCAATGGAATCGATTATAGTTCCCAAAACCATTTCAGCAATCTCTTCAACAATATCCTCAATCACTACCTCAGAAACCTTCTCAGTCACATTTTCACAAACTTTCTCAAAAACCTTCTCAACATCATCTATCACCGGCTCCTCTAAAACCATTTCTTGCGCAAAGCAAGCTGCATTTCCACCGGTAACCTCCTCAACACCCAATTGCATGCAATTCCAATCAAAACCCTCTTCCTTTTGAATCACCAAAGCCTGGTTTTCATTTTGAGGTTGGGTATTTGGTGTGGTAATAGGAACAATGGTTCTGGTTGGGTTAGAGTTAGGTGTTGGTTAGATGTAGTTGTTTGTCTTTGTGTGGTATTTTGAGAGATGTTTTGTCAGTTTTGGTAATTGCTTTGTTGTGGATAGGTGTTATTGTTTTGCCTTTGATAAGTGACATGGTTTTGTGATTGGCGATTCTGGTAGTTAGAATTGAAAGAATTTCGATTACCTTGCTGCATCGGTTGAGTACATTCTCACTTGGAATGACCTCGAGTGCCACAGTTAAAACATGTTACCTTAGCTTTGTTAAAGCCGTAGGTAGTATTAGGTGAGGTGGCAAGGCCAGTTCTACCCATCTTCTCAATAAATATAGTCGCTCTCCTCATCACGCTAGCAAACGCCCACTGAATATCGATCAACTCTATTTCTTCTTTGTCGATCTGGGCATAATCCTCATTGGCCAGATTATTGTTTCCAATCTGACTCGCCACAAGTCCATTATAGGAAGCAACCATTGCTGAGACTAAAGCAACGTGTTGTTGTGCTACTTCCACTGTCACGTTATTCATGTTGGAAGTTTCCTACACGACTGGACTTTGGCTGGAAGATGCTTGAGGCATGATCTGAGGGATGCACTGTTGTTGTTGAGGCATTGATGAGGTGTAACAAGCTGCCGACATTTGTGGTTGTGTTGAGGTATATGATGCTGGTGTATAAGATGGTCCAGGTGCAAGATAGTTAATGGGAACTCGTTGTTGTTCAACAACATTAGAAATACATGCAATATATGGTGCAACCATTCCACCAATGGATGATGTAGACATAGAAGCAGATGAGGTAGCATGATATAACTCCGGGTTCTATGGTAATTGAGCTCTTTTAGCTTTCCTCTTCTCTTCCATCTCCTTGTTTTCCAGCTTCTAAATAAAATCATTGATCGTCCCATACTGGTACGCACCTTTCTCCTTTAAAACCTCAACATGTTGACTCCAGTATGGAGGCAACGAATCAGCAAACTTATCTACCAGTTCCTGCATAGACATGTTAATATCATAATTCGACAATTCAGATAACAAGTGACAATATCTAGGAATGAGCTCCTTCAACGTCTCATTTCCCACGTAGCTGAAATTCTCGAACTCGTTCTTCAATTCTTCTTTGCGAAGTCTCATGGTCTTCTCATTCCCATCATATCTAACCTGCAAGCAATCCCAAAGCTGCTTGGAAGTAGTACATGATCCGAACTGATGTAATAAGTTGGTAGATAATGCTTCAGACAACTAAGACATAGCTTTCATCTCAAGCGCAAACTTCTTCTTTTCATCGTCCTTCAAATCTTCAAGTGGAATCGAGATGTTCGTGTTTTCAACAATCGGTGTAACATATCCCTTCATGATCATCTGCCATGCTTCTCCACCTTCTAATCCCAATCCTTCAAGATGAATCTTGAAGTTCTTCTTCCACTGATAATAATTCGACATATCCAACAACTTAGGAGGACGATTCCCACTACCCAAAGACAAGTCATGAATAAGTGTGGAAATCGCGTTGGTAGTCTGAGACTGCACCACTGCTGCTGCAACTCCCCAAAGATCAGTCATTGGTTTGTGTGGAGGTTGAATAACAAGTGGTGGTATCGAACTAGTCATAGCTATGTAATTGATTGGTTGTGATGGTGTAGTATTGTTTTTTTGACAAGCAACTGCCCATGGATTCATCAGAACATGTTGTTGCTGAGTTTTTGTTGGTCTAGGTGTAGAATATAATCCCCAAATGTTATCCATGATGTTCGAAATGTTAACACTTAGAAAAATCTCCAAATATCACTCAGGTTTGACCTCTGTAACAATATCGTGTGTTCGAATGAAGAAAATCCTTGGTTCTACCCCTTGTGACAGACTAGAATGAAGAATGCAAAACAATAAACTTGATTCGACCTAGACAACAGACTCTTTCGACCTCACGTATGGTCGAATGTACCTAACCTGGTCGAATGAACACAAAACACACTAGAAATTTTCAGATTCGACCTAAACCACTCACACGTTCGACCCCATTCTCTCTGGTTCGACCCAATATTTTTGAAAAACGGTTATTCTACAAAAATCAGTTAGTTTAATCCAAATTTTTCAAAAGTTTGTAGATTTTGATGATCTTAATCAGGTTTTGCTTCGGATATGATGGAGATCAACTTTAATGAATGAAAATTTTGGTTTTATCCGTGAAATCTAGTCCAAATCAATCAATCTCCATTATCATTCAAAGTTTTTGCAAAACAGAAAAGTTTTAGAAGTTTTTGGATAAAATTCTGACCGAAATCTATCAAATTGCAGTTGTATGATCGAGATAAGCTTTGATACCACTTTGTGGAGGACCGATTTTACACGAAAACACTAGATGATCATAAAAGTGGAACAATCTTGGTGCGGAAACCCTAGATCGCATGCAATATGATAAAGATCAAACAGAAACACAATCAAGTACCTTTTCAATCACCATTTCATTCATAAACATTGTTAATAAAGCTTTACAATTAGGTTTATAATGAAATAATAAGCTTTGGAACCTTTCAGAACCTAGAGAGAATAAACACAGAAAACCTAGACACAAAATGACCAAAAATTAGCCTCAAACAAAAACATTAAGTTTATATAGGACTGAACATTCGACCCCCCGTAGTGGTCGAATGTGTCATTCGATCTACACTAAGGCTCAAACCAACACAATCTTCTCTCTAAGTCTTCCTTCGACAAACATAAAACTTCCTTCGATCATTATGAAGCTTCCTTCGACCTCACGACCGGTCGAACAAGCATATTATCAACATATAATCTCCAAAACAATGCTTATGTACAATCCAAATACGATAGTCACAATCCGTGCACATACATTACCTGTCAGATACGGGTCATCCTCGATCTCCTAAACCCTCCCACGCAACACTCCTATCTCTGTGTCGTGACGCCCAATCATGTCCCGAATAGAGTTGTGGGTGTGGCGCACAGGAGCTGGCTCCAAGCCGGCTGGGATGGACCACCAATCTCAAAGATAGAGTGAGCCTCGTCGTCGGTATACTCTATTTAGCAGATAAGTCCTCTTAAGAGCCTGAGATCTCCGAAGTAGCTTCTTCCTGGGTGGCTCTAGTGCCTCTGGAGATGGGGGCTGGGGATCTGCTAGTGCTTGAGGCTCAGGGTCAGCCTAGGTAGGAGCCTTAGCTGGAGCGATAGGAGCCGGGCCGGTGGAGGGAGCACACATTTCCGAGGGGTGTACATCATACGTACCCCACCCGGGCACGGGCGATATGAACGGAAAGATGGCACCCGAGGCTCTGGCGGCGGTGGGGGTGCATCATCCTCCTATGCCTCTCCAACGGGCACAACATCCTCGTCGTCAGAAACAACATGATCCACTTGCATGTGGTCCTCCTCAATGTTTGAACCACTGGAGTCGGGCTGATAACCATTCTGAACTTCATCGGCTGGAGGGCTGTCTGGTATAATCTCATCCTTAGAATCCGAGATGATGATAGGGTCGTCGTGGTGTGCCATGATCCTTAAATCAAGAACACACGTTTGTGTCAGTAATAATGTGGTGTGCTTAGTATGTCTACTAATGTGTGAAATATGTAACTGGCATGGAACTTGCGTAGCGCTTAGGGATAAGTGTTGCATTTCTTTCTTTGGAAAACATTTGGAAATCAATTTTTGTTTTGATTATAGTTTGACTCAAAAGAATCTCAGTTTGCTATAACATCGTGCTCTGATACCAATCTGTCACACCTAACCAAGGCGGAAACGCGAGGTGCGACTCCGAATGATTTCCAAGCACAAAGGTCACATGAGCATTAATTAAAATAAAACAAGAACTTCCATTAAACAACCAAGTTTTGCAAACATAACGTTAATTGTTCAAATTAAAAACCATTGCATAGAAATGTTTAGGTTAAAATGACACAACAACGGTTCAAAAGGTGGTATCCCGTAAATGCTCACACACGACCTTCCCAAGTTCCATACTCCATTCTAATTTCCTGAAAAACATGCATGTAAAAATATAGGTCAACATAAAGTTAGTGAGTTCACGGGTTTGTATTTGATGGACATGTAATCCAAAAACCGACTAAATTACCGCCTAGCTAGGGCAATAATTAATATGTGATCTGACATGAGCCCATAACCAAACGTTGACATGTTGTGCCTCGCCCATTGTACACTAAAGACAATGAAATAATGTGAAATACAAGCACGCTTTTGATATCTGTCATCCGGTCAGAGCGACTGACCAAGAGTGCGGGTGTCAACCCAATAGATTTATCCTAGTGTTTCTTGGCTAAGTCCATAGCTAATGGTTACGGTGTGATGTATGACACGAGGGCATAATAGATCCTGAACCTTAATGTCTCATGTTCACATAGTCATAATTGTAACTGAAAACTGTGTTGGGTCTGCTGACCTGGAGAAGAACAGATGATTAGAAAGCCAAAACATGCTATCAGTTTGATCCTTGAATAAACAGTCTTTACAACTTACTTCTCCCAAAAGACTGCTGACCCTAACTACTGTTCTATCCAAACAACTGCTCAACAACTGCTGATACAAGGAACTGCTGAATAAACAACTGTTGAAGAACAACTGCTGACCAAAGGTCTGATGAAGAACAACTGCTGATACAAGTACTGAAGACCAAAGCACTGCTGGAACCAACAACACTTAGGCTCCAGCAGTGGATACAAGACCATCAGAGTTTTCCTACAACAGCTGTTTAATATCAGTGTTTTCAATGTAACAGTAGTTTGTAATAGGCAGATGTTTATGTTTGTTATTCTGTTAGAGGTCATTGTCTTAGGTGACGTCAGCCTAGGTCATCAGTGCTTTGAGTCTGTCTATAAATAGAACAGTGCTTGTACTGTTCTATCGCATCACACACACAAACATTCTCTCAGACAAACACTGTGTGATCAGGCTGAGGGGGAGTAATTGTACGATTGTAATCTTTTAGATAAATGAAAGCTTTCGATCTGAAAACATTTACTCTCTTGTTTTGATTAACAGTTTATTATTCCGCTGCACTTACATTCTATTTTCATTTCATTATTACCATATTTAGTTAAACAATCAAAACAAACAAACTCAGATCCTAACAATTGGTATCAGAGCTTGGTCAATTAAATTCGATCTAACAAATCAATTTAATAATCAGGTCACAATTATTGATATCGTTTGTCTGTTAGATTGAAAACAGAGTAATAGTTTAATTTCGTTTCAACCGTTTTTAAACAGACTTTGTTTTTTGAAAAATCAGAGAATGGCTTCTATCAATCACGATCCACATAACACTGGCACGAACAACAAGCCACCGATGCTTGTCAGATCTGAATACAATATCTGGCAACATCGGATGAGCCATGTTCTAGCTCAACAAAACACTGGGTGTTGGAAGTCGGTTATCTTCGGATCACATGTTCCGACTATGCCGAGTACTGAAGATCCCAAAGTGTTTGAGCCAAAGAAACTTGAAAACTACTCCGACCAGGATTTTCAGAAAATTGAGCTAGATGATAAGGCCTTCAGTATTGTGGCCATGGCTCTACCCAATGATATATATGCTGGTTTTTTACACTGTAACAGTGCAAAGGAGTTGTGGGATGCACTGAAAGAACAGTTTGGTGGGACTGAGGAGGTTATTGGAAACAATCGTGAAATACTTAACCAACAATATGAAACATTCAGTCATGTTAAAGGAGAGTCATTAACTCAACAGTTTGAGAGATTTAATTGCTTAATTAGTGAACTAAAATTGGTTGGTCTTACTTACCCTCATTCAACCTTGAACCATAGGTTTTTAAGATCATTACCAGACAAATGGGACACTATTGCTATTGTGATGAGAAACTCAATAGGATTTAAAGACCTATCACTGACCCAGCTTCATGGTAAGCTCTTGACCTATGAGAGAGAGCTTAACCAGAAAAAGAAGCTCCAGGACTCTGGAAAAGTGTCTGATGACTATGTATTTAGGAATACAGCACTTTTGGGTCATGATGAGGTGCCTGGAAACACAAAGGATCAGAGTTATGATCATTTCATTGACATAACTTCAGGTTTTAACTCAGGTTTTAACTCTGATTCTTATTCACCAAACTATGCTTTCACAGCAAGTGGTGGTGATATCCAGGCATCTGACAATATATCCTTTGAGTATGATGACCTGAAATACTTTGACCCTGATGATTTGGAAGAAATGGACATTATGCACCAATTGGCCCTTATCAGTGTAAGAACTAATAATTTTTACAAGAAAACTGGGAGAAGGTTTCCAGGGTTGACTGGCAGATCTAAGGTTGGGTTGGATAAATCAAAGATAAAGTGTTACAAATGTCATAGACTTGGTCATTTTGCTAGGGAATGTAGGGGTCAACATGGTGCACCTATAATAACCTATCCAAATCAAAGACCACAGACCAACACTTATCAGAATTCCTATAATGCCCCTGGACCAAATGTGCAAAACACTGCTCATTTTGCACAGTCCTCAAACACTGTTCCTGTCCAGTATGTCCAAACCACTGTTCCTCATATCCACTATGTGCAAACACCTGTTGCTCAAGCACCTGTGCAAACGACTGTTGCTCCATCCTCTGCTCCTGCAGAGACCAGTCAACAGAGCTTCTTTACACAATGCTTTGTTGATTGGAGCAGTCTACCTGATGAGCTAACAGATGAGAATTTTGCACAAGTTGCCAAAGCTGAAAATGAACCAGAAAATTTTTGTTTCATGGCCATGGTGGATGAGATTGAATCTAAGGAGGTGGTAACTGAATCTGATGTTGTGACTGATGATGTTGTTAGTGAACCTGTTACAGGTGAAAAACCTGAAGAAGAGGTTGTGAATCTCACAGATCCCTGGGGTGCATCTGATGACTGTGAGTGCAAGTGTGATTGTGCATTGATGGCTGCTGCTAAGGTATCTCCTCAAATTCTTAAAGAGTTGTGTTCTGACAAATGTGTAATAACATTTGCTAACATCAAAGAGGTGAATGAAAACCTTAGAAAGAAAATTTTGGATGATGAAGTTAAATTTGAAAAACTCACAAAAGATTTGAAAACAAGTTTAACTGCAAAAGTGTCTGAAATTAGCAGCTTAAAACATGAAGCAACCATAACCAAAGACCAGCTCCAAACTATGATAGCAAAATATCAAAGTTGCAAAAGTGAGCAAGAGTCCACGCAAGTTGAATGTGAGAAATGGGTGGAATTATGTAGAGGTTTTGAAATGTTACTCAACAAACAAACTAAAAGTCATGTGAAGTTTGGCTTTGGTTTTGAAACCACTGCTCCAGCTTTTGAAAACACTGACAAAAAGAGTCAAAAGTCTGTTGAGGTAATACCAACAAACCTGCAGGGTCAAGAGATTAAAATCACTGAACCAAATGGTAAGAAAATTGTTCTTGAAAAACCAGAAGGTTCCTCATCTTTTACTGAACTTGAAAAGTATGAATTTAAACCTACTTGGTCTGATGAGTGTGATACTCTTGAGAATTTCAAAACACCTGAGGGAAAGACAGCTCCTCAGGCAAAGGTCATTCCATTGGCTAAAGTCATTCCCCTGAAAAATCTTCCAGCAGATGCTCAAACATCTGCTGAAAAGAAGGCTGAAAAGGGGAAGAAGAAAGAAAAGACTGTCAACTTGTTCTGTGATTTCTGTGAAAAGAAGAATCATGTCACCAAAAACTGTTTTCTTCTAAAAGCATATGACATTAACAAAGGAACAAGTGAATGTGATTCCAAAGCCACATGCTCAATATGTGGGAAAAAGAATCACAAGACCAAAGAGTGCTTGTATCTCAAAAATTTTGATGTTAAAATACAAGAATACAAAGCTAAAACTCTTGCAAACCCTGTGGTTAGTACTTCAAAAGGAAAGCCCAAACAGACCTACACCCCTGTCCAAACATCTGTTACAAAAAGGCTTGAAACATCTGCTTCTAGAGATGTCCAAGTAACAGATGCTCCACCCACAAGCAATTACCCAAGAGGTTATGGTCAACCTCCATGTCACAGTCTGCCACATGTTTATGAGGAGCCAAAAAGACCCTCTAAACCAAGAGTGAACAGAAATCCATATGGGTATTATCATCTGTCAGGAAGTGATCAAACAACTGCTGCCCCAAGTGTTGACATCCAAGCACTGGCAAATGGTCAGCAGCAGTTGTTGACCTTAATTCAGAAATTTGTCCAAACCACTGATCACCTTCCAAAGCTTGAGTCTGAAAGGTCTGAGGACCCATCCAAAGCCAACTTGGCTTTGGACACTCACCAAAACTAATCATTTACTGATGTGCAGGGAGCATCTGCTTGTTTAGATAGTCTTTGGTATGTAGATAGTGGAGGCTCCAGGCACATGACAGGATGTAGAGCCCTTCTTCTGGACTTCTTGGCTCATGGAGGGGGTGATATATCCTTTGGTAATGATTCAAAAGGTAAGGTGTTGGGTTCAGGGACTGTACAGGCTGGAAAACTCAAGTTTGAAAATGTCAATCTTATTGATAATCTCAAGTTTAATCTTCTGAGTGTTTCACAAATGAGTGACAAAGGTTATGGCTCATTTTTCACAAAGAAAACTTGTAAGATTATTGGGCCAGAAGTGGTGAAAAAGATTGATACCATTATTGCTGAGAGCAAAGCACAACTTGTTGCTCATAGAAGTGGCAATGTGTATGTTGTTGATATGTTAAAGGACAATCCTATGGCAAATGTCTGTCTGTTTTCTGCTGCCTCCACTAAGGAGACAGAATTGTGGCATAGGAGATTGGGTCACACCAACCTTAATACTATCAACACACTCTCCAAACAAAGCCTTGTCAGAGGCTTACCATCAAAAGAATTTAAATGTGATGAGCATTGTGTTTCTTGCTTAAAAGGGAAACAACATAAAAGCTCTTACAAATCCATTGATGAGTCCAAAACTAGTCAGTGTCTACAACTGTTGCACATGGACTTGTTTGGCCCTGTTAAAATCATGAGTCTAAGAAGAAAGAGATTTTGTCTTGTCATAGTTGATGATTTTTCTAGGTTTACATGGACTTACTTTTTACATTCTAAGGATGAGACTGCAGGTATATTGAAGGACTTTGTCACCAAAGTTGAAAAGCAATATGACTTGCCAGTAAAAGTCTTCAGGAGTGACAATGGAACAGAGTTTAAAAATAAGGAGTTGGATGACTTCTGTGTGTCAAAAGGGATTGTGAGGCAGTTCAGCATCCCAAGAACACCAAAACAAAATGGGGTGGTTGAGAGGAAAAATAGAACTCTTATAGAAGCTGCAAGAACCATGCTAGCAGATTCTGGCTTGCCACTGTCCTTTTAGGCAGAAGCTGTAAACACTGCTTGCTATGTTCAAAACAGAGTTTTGATCAACCCCAGACATCAAAAAACTGCTTATGAAATTTTGTTCAAAATCAAACCATTAATCTCATTTTTCAAAATCTTTGGCTGCCCATGTTTCATTTTAAATCTCAAAGATTCCATTTCAAAATTTGCAGCCAAAGTAGACTGTGGTTATTTTCTGGGATATTCTTCTACTGCTAAGGCCTACAAAGTGTTTAACACAAGGACTAAGACAATAGAAGAAACTCTGAATGTAAAGTTCAATGAACTTTCATCTCTAAAAATCCCTGCAAACCCTGCTGAACTATTTGATTTAGATAAATTCAAATTTGAAGATATCACTGTTAAAGCTAACAATGCAGGTATTCCATAGTCTCCACAACAAGATTACAGAACAGATGTTGTGATCCCCAGTCACTACAAAGTCTATTCTGCCTCAGAGGAAGCAGCTGTTCAAAACAATTGTCAAAACTCTGCCACAGCTGTGTCAACCACTGTTGGCTAGTCTTATCCTCAAACCACTGCTTCACCCCTCACAACCACTGACCTATCATCTGTTGACAAAAGTCAATCATCTATTGACAAAAGTCAGTCAAGTTTCACACCACTTGGACCCATTCCACCATTACCATTCCAAACATCTGACGGCACTACAGAAGTACCAACAGATGTTAAACCAACAGAGTCACCAAACCTCTGTCCATCACCTCAAAATGCCATTGTTCCATATCAAGGAGATCTTATTTACTTAAGAGCTCATCCACCAGACCAGATCATTGGCAACATCAGAGAGGGTGTGCTCACAAGAAGCCAATCCTCAAATATCTGTCTTTTTGCAGGTTTCTTATCCCTCACACAACTTGTCAAGTACCAAGAGGCACTGAAAGACAACAGTTGGGTAGAAGCCATGCAGGAAGAACTCCTTCAATTCAAAAGACAACAAGTATGGGAGCTTGTACCACTTCCTAAGGATGTTTGTCCTATAGGAACAAAGTGGGTCTTCAAAAACAAGACTGATGAAAGGGGTATTGTTGTAAAAAATAAAGCCAGGCTTGTGGTTCAAGGCTTCAGACAAGAAGAAGGAATAGATTATGATGAGACTTTTGCTCCTGGTGCAAGACTAGAAGCCATCAGACTCTTTTTAGCCTTTGCTGTCAACCACAACATAAAGGTGTATCAGATGGACATCAAATGTGCTTTCCTTTATGGCAAAATTCAGGAGGAGGTCTATGTATGTCAGCCACCTGGTTTTGAAGACACATTCCATCCTGACTATGTCTACAAGCTCAACAAAGCTTTGTATGGACTTAAACAAGCACCAAGGGCCTGGTATGAAACTCTCTCCACATTTCTCTTATCCATTGGCTTCACAAGAGGTAAAATTGACAAAACTTTATTTCTTAAATGGAAAGGGAAACACTTAATGATTGTTCAAATATATGTGGATGACATCATTTTTGGATCCACATGTAACCAAATGTGTGAAGAGTTCAGAAAACTCATGACAGCAGAGTTTGAGATGAGTGCCATGGGTGAGCTTCAGTGTTTCCTTGGTCTTCAAGTGAAACAACTGTAAAATGGCACATTCATTCACCAAAACAAATATGTAAAGAACTTATTAACCAGATTTGAGATGAATGATTGTAAGCCATGTAGCACACCCATGAGTACAGTCAAGCTGCTCACTATTGATGACAAGGATGAACTGGTTGATCAAACACATTATAGATGTATGATTGGGTCTTTATTGTACCTAACTGCATCTAGGCCAGACATTATGTTTGCTACCTGTGTCTGTGCCAGATCCCAGGCTTCACCCAGAAAGTCAAACCTTATTGCTGTGAAAAGGATATTCAGATACCTCAAAGGTGCTCCCACACTTGGTATCTGGTATCCTGCTAATGGAAACATTGAGCTTTCAGGTTATTCAGATAGTGACTTTGCTGGCTGTCACACCACAAGAAAATCCACTTCAGGAGGGTGCCAATTTCTAGGGAATGCCTTAGTTTCATGGCAAAGCAAAAAGCAGGCAGCTGTTTCAACTTCAACAGCTGAAGATGAATACATTGCTGCTGCAAGCTGTACAGCCCAACTCATGTGGCTTCAAAATCAACTACTGGATTTTGGGATAACTGCACTTAGGACTCCACTCATGTTGGACAGCCTAGCTGCTGAAAATATCATCAAGAATCCAGTCTCTCATTCCACTACCAAACACATTGACATAAGACATCATTTTGTCAGAGACAGCTATGAAAAAGGTTTGATTTCCTTACACCATGTTCCAACAGAGGATCAGTTGGCAGATGTGTTAACAAAAGCTTTAGACACATCTACCTTTACAAACCTGATTTCCAGAATTGGTATGTTAAACATGGATTAAACAAATAACTTTTCAATAAATCTTAATAAAATGTTTCAGCAAATCAAAGTTTTAAATAGTTGTTTGGTTGAAAAATCTGTTTATAACATCTGATCAGATAAAACAACCACTGTTTCATTCATATCCACTGTTGGTTGAAAAGTCTGTTTTAAAACATCTGATCAGATAAAACAACTGTTAGTTGAAAAATCTGTTTCAGAACATCTGTTCAGATAAAACAACTGTCTCCTTATATATATACTATATCAAAAAAAAAAAAAACAGTTGGATCCATCAACTGTTTGTATCAGCTGTTTGCCAAAAACAGCTGATTGTATCAGTTGTTTGCCAAAAACAGCTGTTCTCCACCAGATGTTTCATCCATCAGATGATTGCCACGTCTGCTCATATAAGCAGAGGTTTGGCCACATCAGCGGTTTCATTGAGCCTATAAAAACCCTGTTTTACCACAACAGACGTTACACTGTCTCATTGTATTCAAAATACTGAAAACCGCCTTCTTCATTCTCAAACCCTCCATCAATATTCAATCATCTTCAAGCCAAAGCTACACACAATTGTCTCCCCTATCTGATTAAAACAGATGACAACGCTCCATTTCATTCCACCATCGACATTTTCCTTAACTCCAAATACTTACCCATCCTAACCGCTAATGCCCCCATTTATCTTGATACACTCCAAGAATTTTGGTTGAATGCTGAGTTTCTACTACAAGACAAAAAGCCTACTTCCATTATTTCCAAAATTGGAGAAACCAGTATCGTCATTACCCCTGAAACCATATCCACAACCTTCACACTGAATGACCTGGCAGGTAAGGATTCCTTTACTAAAACAGAGCTTCACACTGAGTTCCAAGAAAGAGGGTATGATGGTCAGATGACTGGATCAACTCTTTTCAAAAAGTTTTTCCCTCCAGTCATGAAATTTTTCTTCCATACTCTTCATCTTTGTGTCTCTGCTAAGTCCACATCCTTTAATGAAATCCCATTAAGGATGCAATATCTGGGTTATGCCATGTTGTCAAACTCCGACTTCAATCTTTCCCAGGGATTGTTCATGGACTTGGTATCAAATGTGAAAGCAGTCAAGTCTGGGTCAAACAATGCTTTTCTTATTTACCCAAGAATTCTTAGTGTAATCTTACAAAAAGTCTTACCAGAAAAAGTTTTCAAAAAGGGTGAGGCTATGCAAATGAAAAGCTTAACTGATGAAACTTTCACAAGAATGCTGGGTGGAAGCACCCAAGAAAAAGTGTCTAAAGTGTCAAAAGTTTTTAAAACACAAACAAAGATGACAAAGGCAACAACTGTTATCAAAACCTCTGTTGTTGAGCCCACTGCTCCTGGTGATCATGGCACTACATCCAGTGCTGTGAAACCCACACCAGCCACTTCCAAAAAGAAACATCCATCCACAAAAACCACCACTCAACCACAAATGAGGCTTCTGGATGTTGAGGTACCAGAAGAAACCTCTGTTGCACAACAAAAGCAACCTGAAACCACTGTTGTTACTTCCTCACAACAGTTGGACATACCTCCACCTGACCAAACTCCTCATGAATCCTCTCAAAAGGATCATGTTGTAAGCCAAGGGGACACACATCATGATACATTTGAGTCACTTGACCAAATGTTCACAAGCCCCTCTCCCAGGGCTAATTCTCTTGTTACTCCTCCACCCTCACCATCACATCATGTCCCACAAATAATGCAACCTCTGTTTGAAGCAATTGCCAAATCTCAGGAAGATCCCAGTTCCTCTCTTCCACCTGTCACTGAGAGTATACTCCAACAAGTGACTGGTCCTGAGAATATACAATCTGCTATCCCACAAACAGAAGAGGAGGTTACACCACCTGAGTTCAATGAAACTCTAGGTGAGTTTTCAAGTGGAGCAGCCACTACTGATGTAGAGACCACTGTCTCACATCAGGACAGTGATTACATAGCTAAGACTCCCTTGAAGGCAACAACTGTTGAAGCCACTATAGTGTCTCCAAAAACAGTTGGAAGTCCCCAGTACCAAGAAAAAGGGGCATCTGATTCACCTATTAGGACTGAATCAGGTAGAACTACCACTGGTAGGGACTCAGATGATCCTATTAACTTAGGAGATGGGTCAAAATACCAAGAATTGACGGACAGAGTTTCTGTAATTGAAACCTCTGTAGCTGACATCAAATCTGATGTCAAGCTTATACTGAGCTCAATTGCAGACCTTTCCAAGAGTCAACCATCAACGGCTGATATAGCCAGTGAGTTATGGAAATCAGTTTCCCCCATCATCATAGCTCACAAAAAACTGGCTGATCAGACACATGAGACTTACATGGCTGAGATCAGAAATATGGTAGATGCAAGGTACAAAGATACCCATGCTGATATCAAAGCCATCAAGGACCACCTGCTGAAGACTACTGGCTCTGCCCCTACCACCATCCTCAGGGATGAAAATGATGATGCTTTCACGGCTGATGATGCCAAAAAGGGGGAGAGTGGCAGAGATAGGCTACCAAAACTAGATCCTTTTGGTTGTCCTCCTTCTCAAAAAGGCCAAGCCAAGTCTACCAAGAAACCAGAGTCTACCAAATCAGCTCCACAACAACAACAAGCAACACCAACAGCACCACCACAACAAACCACTGAGAAGAATAAAGCAGTAGATGACCCTGCAAACATAGAAGCTGAAAAGGCTGCTCAGGCCAAACAAAAAAGGGCTGACACCTTGGAAGCTAAAGCAGAGTTACTGGTGAATCTCAAGAGAGAACAACAGCAGGAGATAGAAGATGTGGGATCCTCTAAAAGGATGAAAAGACCTGCTAAGCATGTTAGAAAACCACCATCTAAATTAAACACCTCTATTGACAAAACCACTGCTACTGAAACCACTGCCACCCAAAACACTGAAACTACCCAAAACACTGCTTCACAAACCACTGTACCCAAACCAACATACACACCTGAACAAACAACCACCAAACCTACATCACCAGCCAAAACCCCAACATCTGCTGGTTCTACTAAAAGGCCAACAGATGTTAATCCAACCACTGCTACCAAATCACCATCACCAAAAATCATGTACACAAGGAAGAGAAAATCAACCTTTGTTGTACATGATGAAAACATACACACATCACCAAACACCACCTCAACTGCCCAATCCACTCCTCCTATCACAACTATTCCAATCACATCATTCTCACCACACACATCCAAGTTCAGATCCCATAGACCACCACCAACCATTACACCATTGGTTGTTCAGTATCCC
The DNA here is from genome assembly GCA_028751855.1 of Ambrosia trifida. Lineage (NCBI taxonomy): Eukaryota > Viridiplantae > Streptophyta > Magnoliopsida > Asterales > Asteraceae > Ambrosia > Ambrosia trifida. Next base: position 56,673,944 of record CM054129.1, on the reverse strand, counting down.
CTTGAACTTGATCTACTCAAGGGGGAATTACAATCCTTCTACAATACTGAACAGCCATCAGAAAGATCCTTCCCATCTCTCCCAAACTTCCCTGTCCCCTTGATAAATATCTGAAATACAAGGGTGAACAGGTGGATGCCATCATTAAGGAGAAATGCAAAGGGAAGGATGACAGGACTGCTCAGGGCATCGATTCAGCAGAGCTTAGCAAACTCAGAAGGATTGAAGACTTTGCTAAGACCCTGAGCAATTCCATGTCCTCCATGCCTCTCAGTGTAGATTTGGAAAAGGAGGTAAGGGAATCTCTTCTTGAACAGATTATGGCAACCAAGCCTTACAAAGCAAACAAAAAGCAGTTCAATGGTTGGACTACACATGCTTTGAGAGAAGAACTACTCAGAATTGAAGAAATGGCCAAAGACCCCAAGGCTAAAGTCTCTACTCCTAACTTTGGCAAAGGCAGAGACCCAGTCAGAGCCTTGAAGTTCAAAAGGATGAGGCAAGAGATTGTAGCTGCCAACTATGGGGAGATGAGGTCAGTTTCCAGATGGTCTGAGTTAAGGTTGGTTGAAACTTACAAAAGTCTGGAAGAAAATAGGAAGAAGGATCCCAGCCTGCCAAGGAAACCAATTTACACTGATGAACCAATGATGAAGAGACCCCAACAGACCTTTACCTTGGACAGCTTACTTGACACCTCTGACCTAACAACTGCTGCAAGAAGACAGTACAAGAAACAGAAGGAAATGTCAGAGGAAGATCAAAGAAAGTTTGCTGATACATTCATCAAGGAAGGGCTCTTCAATCAAGTCCATTTCTTCTCTGATCCTACAACAGAGAAGCTAAGAGAACTCATTGGAAGACCACCTTCACCTAACTCATCAAGAATAAAACTTCAGCTCAGCAAATCCACTGACTCAAAAATTCTAAAGTGGAAAGTCAACAAAGACAACCACGAATTGACATTGCTCAGGTTAGATGGAAGGGTTCAGAAGATCAGCATGGATGATGCTTACAGCCTATGTGCAGAAGATCACCAAAAATTGCTAAATCTGGACCTAGAAAGAGATGAAGAAGACTTATTTGCTCTGAACTTTGAATTACAATTCAAAGGTCAAATCAGAGAAAGTCTGATGAGGAATAAAGATCAATAAATAAAGCTGAGTTTTGGCATCATCTGTTCTAGGGGGAGATTGTTGGGTCTGCTGACCTGGAGAAGAACAGATGATTAGAAAGCCAAAACATGCTATCAGTTTGATCCTTGAATAAACAGTCTTTACAACTTACTTCTCCCAAAAGACTGCTGACCCTAACTACTGTTCTATCCAAACAACTGCTCAACAACTGCTGATACAAAGAACTGCTGAATAAACAACTGATGAAGAACAACTGCTGACCAAAGGTCTGATGAAGAACAACTGCTGATACAAGTACTGAAGACCAAAGCACTGCTGGAACCAACAGCACTTAGGCTCCAGCAGTGGATACAAGACCATCAGAGTTTTCCTACAACAGCTATTTAATATCAGTGCTTTCAATGTAACAGTAGTTTGTAATAGGCAGATGTTTATGTTTGTTGTTCTGTTAGAGGTCACTGTCTTAGGTGACGTCAGCCTAGGTCATCAGTGCTTTGAGTCTGTCTATAAATAGAACAGTGCTTGTACTGTTCTATCGCATCACACACACAAACATTCTCTCAGACAAACACTGTGTGATCAGGCTGAGGGGGAGTAATTGTACGATTGTAATCTTTTAGATAAATGAAAGCTTTCAATCTGAAAACATTTACTCTCTTGTTTTGATTAACAGTTTATTATTCCGCTGCACTTACATTCTATTTTCATTTCATTATTACCATATTTAGTTAAACAATCAAAACAAACAAACTCAGATCCTAACAAACTGTATGCATGTCCCCCCCCCCCCCCCCCCCCGGAAATGACACGAGGGCTTAATGGATCCTGAACCTTAGTGTCTCATGTTCACATAATAGTCATAATTTTAACTGAAAACTGTATGCATGTTTTTTCCCTGGAAAAATGTAAAAAGTGTAAAAAGGGGCCGTGAAAAACTCACCTTGTGTGTGTCTGGAAATGAAATATTTATCCTGGAACTTGTTGTGTTAGTCCTTGTAAGTTAACCCATTAAGTTATGTGCGTCTTTGATGTATGGATTTATGTGTTTAACATCTTTTTTCCCCAAAGATACAATGTCTATATTTTAAATGTACAATATTAGGGTTTCTAGGTGTAATTTCCCCTACTATTAATCTCATGTCGTGTGTTGTTAGATATATACCATATTCATGTATTTTTACACACTGTGGTGAGTGTGTGGACTCATATGTTATAAGCTTTAACACCCTTAACTCAATATGTTTATGTCTACCAAGTACATGTAATTAGTTTACTAGCTTCATAAATCTCATGAAAATATATCATCCTTGGTATGAATACCATTTTCATATGTCTAAAGATATTGTTTCTTATGAAAATATACTCTTTATTTGTAAAAAAAAAAAAAAGAAGAAGAAGAAGAATGTGTGTCCTTGTAAGTCTTGTTATAGAACTAAGCATTTTCCATATGACTTACAAATTACCAAAATCAAGTTTCATGTTAGTGAGTTAGAAACCACACTAACTTTCTTATTAAAATTTCCAGCCTATGTGGACACATATATATATGTATATATTTCGGCCATGGTGTGTATACATACATACATTTTCCAATATGTGAGTATTGAGAATCCGGTTAAAAAAGGAATCCACGGATCGATTAAGCGAATACAGCTCGGTTTCAAACGGAAGATTTGAGACGAGACAGAAATATACGATAACAAAGTCATCACAGATTCGTATTGCATCGGAAACGGTTACAGACACTGTCATCAATAGGATAAACATCTATCTCGGGGTCGGGGGAGGTCGGGAATGACCTCCCCCTTGAGAGCATTCAAAGCACAAACTCAAAATCTTAAATGAAAACCAACACATGAGATTGCTATTTATAGTCCAATAACATAAGCCACATTCACCCCTTTAGTGTGGTCGAACCTGCAGGTTCGAGCTTCATAAGGTTCAAATGAGCAACTATGTTTTGGTCTATATTAACAAATGCATCAGATCCATAAAATGCCCTTATGGATCACCACAATCTCATGCAATACAATACAAGACTCAACGCTAGTTTATTCGACAGTGACGTCCACATAAAGTGCATCAACAATCTCCCCCTTGACTGATGCAGCTTCATCAAAGTTTCTCTGAGATCCCGTAAGATAATGATAAATCAACATGTTCTTGAGTAACTTCATCTGTTCGACTAAATACTAGCCGTAGACGAGTGGATCAAGCAATCAGAAGTTTTCAGCGGGAACTACCGGTACTATTGAGGACTTGAAATACTTCAGAAACTGAAGTTTTCGACGGGGCCTAACAATAACCACCAATAGCTCTTGAAATTCTTCAGGACTACAATCTTGAAACTTTTGTTGAATCTACGTGCCACATGACTCCTACTGAGATCCCTCATTACATTTGGAACATTGAAATCTCAGTCTTGATTCGCTTGTAAATAACAACTTTGTTTGAACAAGTTCCTTCAATCACACTGGAACTGGGTTGACTGTTCTCAACTTGCGGAATAAAAATATATCTGATTTGGCCCATAATAGTCATTTGAATCTGATTATCATACTATTGATTCTCATGACTACCCCACAATAAAACGTTTCATCATCATCATTTCTTCAACAATTTATGTAAACATCATCACCATTCTCCCAAAAATCTTCAAAAATTGCCATTCGAAATTTTTTACCCCTTAAAATACCAATTTTTCATTCTCTATGTCAGGGGTTTGAAGGTAGAAATAAAGCTACATTCGACCCATTTGTAAGGTCGAATGTACCATGGTTGGGTCGAATGAAGTTCAATTAATCATGACTAAAACTGAACTTCCACATTCGACCTCTGAGATTCCACTTTCGACTTGTCGTGAGGTCGAATGTAGAACACAACCAGGTTCGACCTCTGTTATCATCACAAATTAGCAGATTCGACCTCCAAATCCTTCGTTCGACCGTTTACAACCCTCGTTCGACCTCTCGTAAGGTCGGATCTGCTGCACATTCGACCTTTTGCAGAAAAACGTGTTCTTCTTCAATATTTTCTGCAAATCAGCCCATAAACACTCTGATTGTTCGAATTTGATGATGAAACTTGTACAGAAAGGTGTGGAAATTAAAACCTAACCCTCGAATTAACAGAAACATGGAAAAATCACATGATTTTGGGTTCAATTAAGAATCTAGGGTTTCTAGGGTTTCAACCTTTCAATCAAAAACTGATTTTTAACGTCTGAAATCATGAAATCAAGCTGTGATTGATTCAAACGACTGTTAGATCGTTTAAATCGGTACCACGGCTCTGATACCAGTTGAGAATCCGGTTAAAAAACGAATCCACGGATCGATTAAGCGAATACAGCTCGGTTTCAGACGGAAGATTCGAGACGAGACAGAAATATACGATAACAAAGTCATCACAGATTCGTATTGCATCGGAAACGGTTACAGACACTGTTATCAGTAGGATAAACATCTATCTCGGGGCTGGGGGAGGTCGGGCATGACCTCCCCCTTAAGAGCATTCAAAGCACAAACTCAAAATCTTAAATGAAAACCAACACATGAGATTGCTATTTATAGTCCAATAACATAAGCCACATTCGCCCCTTTAGTGAGGTCGAACCAGCAGGTTCGACCTTCATAAGGTTCGAATGAGCAACTATGTTTTGGCTATATTAACAAATGCATCAGATCCATAAAATGCCCTTATGGATCACCACAATCTCACTCAACCCTAGTCTATTCGACAGTGACGTCCACATAAAGTGCATCAACAAGTATGTCTACCAAGTACATGTAATTAGTTTACTAGCTTCATAAATCTAATGAAAATATATCATCCTTTGTATGAATACCATTTTCATATGTCTAGAGATATCATTTCTTATGAAAATATACTCTTTATTTGTAAAAAAAAGAATGTGTGTCCTTATAAGTCTTGTTATAGAACTAAACATTTTCCATATGACTTACAAATTACCAAAATCATGTTTCATGTTAGTGAGTTAGTAACCACACTAACTTTCTTATTAAAATTTTCGGCCTATATGGACACATATATATATATATGTATATATTTCGGCCATGGTGTGTATACATACATACATTTTCCAACTAACCTTATGCATGTTAAGTCATAAACTTATTTATGTTACTTGGATTTAGTTACAAGTGTCAACATGAGTGAGCAACTTTGTGTATGAAAGAAAGTGTGATAATAAGAACACAAGTTTAGGACAACATTATACCTTCTAGTGACTTAGAAAGTTAGGGAATTAGGGGCCTTGTACCTCCTTGTTTAAGCTCCTTGTACCCCTAGTGTCCTTTGGAATGATGGTGGTTTTTGGTTAGATTTAGTGAGCCGAGAGGGGGTGGCCGAATGTGGTGCTGGTTCGGGTGGTGTTGTGGCCGAAGGTGGTGGTTCGGGTGGTGTGGTGGTCGGCCGAGGGAGAGTGAGGGAGTGAAGGAGAGATGGAGTGATTTTGGTGCACTTGTTCCTTACACTATGGTCTCTTATTTATACTAGATAGTTTAGCAAGGTCAAAATTGTAGTTTGGAGTGATGATAGTGACATGTTCCCTCTTGATACAAGATGTTGGAAGGTGAAAATGAGGATAGTGATGGGTGCATGGCCTTCTAGGTTTTAGTGTTGACAGAGCGGGAAGTCAAATGAGCATGGGGTATAGTTCATGTGTTTCCATGTTGGTGCAAATCTTGGATTACATGGTTGGAAGTCAACTAAGGCTTCTAGATGGATGATCATGCTAGGAGTTGAACATTGCACACACATGCATATGTATGTTTTCCATGCGTGTGTATATATATATGTATGTATGTATGTATGTATGTATGTATGTATGTATGTATGTATGTATGTATGTATGTATGTATGTATGTATGTATGTATGTATGTATGTATGTATGTATGTATGTATGTATGTATGTATGCATGCATGAATGTATGTATGTATGTATGTTTGTATGTATGTATGATGGTATATTTTTTTTATCATATTATTACTTATCTTGTATAACCCCTTTGTTACATATGGTATCTAGATGTTATTGGAGGTTCTTGTACATGCCTACGTTAATCAAAATAATATGTAATTGTGTGTACGTTATTCGCTTTTTAACTAGTTGTATTACTAGTCATTTATGTACGTTGTGTTCGGTCAATTATTGTGTACGAACATTGTTTTGTTTTTGTTCTTGTTTGGATCACAATTGGGACCTTATGTCCAATTGTCTTGATTACCAAAGCTAGGGTTTTGTATTGGTTTCCTATCGTTCCTGGTAAACTAATCCACTAGCTACAAAATTGTATCGACTAGTGTGTCAAATGCAAGACTGCATGCATCGAAATTGGCTTGTTGGGACCTTGTATGGCCCAGTTATGATGTAACATGTGAAATGTAATGCCATGCACAATGATTATGTGTAGTTAAGTGTACGGACATGACCTGTGATTTCAGCGGGTGTCACAAGTTGTGTTTAGTAGACTGGGGTTCGCAATCCAGAAAGGGGTGGTGACACAACTTGTTGTCCGCATGCCTGCTATCTTGATGTAATTTTTACCATTATGAAATAAAAGTTTCATTTATTAAAAAAACATTAATGATATACATTTAATTATCAAGTTGACTAACAAAGAGATGAGATAAAAGATATGCATACGTTTCGGACAATGCATCAAAAGATGTTGTGAGCCTACCAACAACACAAATGTTGATCCTTTCACAATCTGTCTTTGCTTATCTACAAAAACAATCAAAATACATCAATATCAATTTGCAAACAAATGTCATTCAAGCATTTTCACAAACACTTGTTAGGCACTTGAAAAGGTCATCACATATTCACAAACAGAAAATAGATTAATCTATATTAATATAGAGTTGCCACTTAGTCAACTAACATATGATTGAAACTTGAAGCCTACAATTGAACACAAGCCTGGAAACTAACACAAAAATGAAACAAAAATTATCAATAAACATAATATACCTTAATTTTGTTACAATTAGTAGTTGAAGGATGTGAATCTCTTGTTTCTTTTGTTATACACATTACATACTCTAGCTACACTTTAAGATAAGGGAAGATCGTTCTTATAGCGGTCGTCATACCAAAAGGTCCTTAGACATTGCTTAAAGATAACCACCAACCTAGAGCAGTCTCCACCCGGAGGGAAAACATCTTGAGAGTTGAATCCACATGATGCAACTGTACAACACAAGAAAAAAGGTTATTTATTGTAAATTATTTATTTATTAAAACAAAATTAAATAGGTAGAAATTGTACAGCGCTACGCAAGCCACTGTCATACTCGTCAATGGATAATCTTCCTGATTACAATATTAAAAAAATCACAATTAGGTATTGCTCGTGTAGGAATATAATAATAATAATAATAATAATAATAATAATAATAATAATAATAATAATAATAATAATAATAATAATAATAATAATAATAATAATAATAATATGTGAAGATGATATCTTCGGGTTTGAATTGGATTTGAGGAAGTCTTTTTTATTATAGATATTTCCACATTGTTTTTGTTATGTCATTGAAGCTGAAAAACTCTTTTATAAAGGGAAATTGAACCAACGATAGTTCACATTCAATTGTAGCGTCACATTCATAGAGATTGAATTGGGTGTTTTAAGGAGGAGCATTGAGGTGGGTGTTAAAAACCAGACTCTTAACCCATGACAACATTCAATTGGTTATTTATAAACAAGGGTTACATTTTAAGAGGAGTATAAACAATATATCAAAGACATATACAATAGGCATCAAAAGGTGTACACGAGGGGGCATAAAAGAAAGAAAAGGGCAAAAAATTAGAGATTTGTAAAGGTCACTTTGAACTCCTATATTAAAATTCGGATAAAATTACTTTAGTGTCCACCTTTGATACTTAATAAGGTAATAGAGATAGAGATAACCCTAGTGTTTTACAATTTTTTGTTTGGGTCGTAAGAAAATTTGTTAGAAAAGCCTAGGTACTATACTTTGTTAGTTTTTTATTTCATGGTGTAATGTATTTTGTTTTCATCAATGCAGAGTAATTCAGCATCTTTGGAGTTCAATTTAATATTTTGCAATCTTACACAATAAATACCTATTTTTACATGTACTAGAAGAGATATGGAAAAATGAGTAGAAAAAAATATTCACAACTTAAATCTTCTCACATAATATATATATATATATATATATATATATATATATATATATATATATATGTGGATACTTGTTTGCATGACTAAAGAAAAACTAATGGTTAATAATCCCGTCAACTTCAACGTTTTGATCTATTTTGGTTGAAGTATGAGTTGGTTTTACCCGACATGTGTGAGCGTTGGATTTTATCTAAAACAGGATTCTATGATCATACAAGTCACAAATCTAGGTGCGGAAACCCTAGATCTGAACAAATTAATAAGATGCTAATCACGACACAATCAAGATCATTTTCAATATCATTTTCATAGATTAACTTTCAATCAATAAGCATTTACAACGTTTATGTTAATATAGAATCACAAAGACACTTTCACAAAAACACTACTGAACCTGAACTGAACCTGGACACAAATGATAACTCTCTTACATAATCAAAAACTCAAAAACTATATATAGCCTCTGCACATTCGCCCCTTTCTATAGGTCGAATGTGAGATTTTCCACATTCGCCCACTAAGAGTGGTCGAATGTGTTCTTCAGTCCATGCCAAATCTACCTTCGTCCACTTCAGTTCTACCTTCGCCCAGTTATCTTCACCTTCGCCCTTCATGATCTACATTCGCCCAATCAAAACTACATTCGGCTATCTACTAACATGTGTTAATCAAGTATATCCAATCCTTAGTCGCAAAATGCATCAACAAACTCCCCCTCGACTATTGATTGGATAGTCTTCTTTGATAGTCCATCGTCTTGTTCATCAACTTTATTCTGAGCTGTTTCTTCTGCTCATCAGTCATTGGCGGCTCAAATGTTTTCTTCACAGGCTTTGAAACATTGGCGATTTTCACAGTCTTGCCAAGTTTACCCTCCAAGTTGCTTCCTGCATTTATGTCATATGCAAAACAAACTCCCACAACTTGAGTGTACTTCCTCGCCTGAGCAAAGTCATTCGGTTCATAGTAAATCGGATTAAAGAACAACATGATGATGTCTTCGAATGTGCAGTTTATCAGCCACATAGGATCAAATACATGTACATGCTTGTATTTATCCTTTCCATCCCTCAACACAATCACAGCTTCTGCCTTCCTCCAATCATAATACCAGAATATGAAATCAGCACTGAAATGCTGTGGCATTGGCATCAATGGTATCTTCCTCATCACATTTGGTGCTTTATATATCAAAGTCACACGCTTCATGTTGGTTTGAGGATCAATATCCCTATGCTGTTTTCTTCTGGGATATTGAGGCTTAAACCTGTTCCATCTTGTGCGACTCTCCCAAACTAATTTGTCTGCGCACCAACCGACATGCGATCCATTTACCTCGGCACCTGACATTGGGAATCTACATAAGTCTCTCACCGCCCAGTACGGTAGAGTAAGCAAATCACAGAATCTGTTGAAATACAGAATTCCGGTTTCCCATTTCGCTGCAATACACTTCAGTCTGCCAAGATAAGTCCACCCGAGAGCTCTGCCTTTGAACTTGGCATTATGAAATCGATAGAAATTACCTTGAGCTTCAGGTTTGGGTCGGTTCTCATCCATCTCCTTCAACTTCTTCAGATAATTCTTCAACTCATCAGACTGGTTGGAAGAATCTTTCTTTTCATCTCCAAACACCTTCTCAACAAACTCTTCGCTTCTTCTCTTCGCTTTTTGTTTCGCTGACTTGTTTGGTATCTCTGTGAAGTCAGGAAATACTTCGTTCTCATCTTCTTTTCTGAAATATTGGGGAAACTCCTCATGAGTAATATCTTCAATCTCAACTTCATTGTTTTCAGGAGTCTGTACATCATCTGAATGACTTCCCATATCCTTTTCAGGAATATCAGGAATCGATTCATCCATCATGAACTCCTCAAACGTCTTACCTACCCTCTGTGCGAGACCATCTAAAATTTCTTTCGCCACAGATGCAGGTAGTTCCCCTTCTTCAAGATCTGGATCTTCATATTCCAGCTCGTATCTCAGATCATCAGTCTGGAATATTTCAGCGAAGCATCCAGTGAACTCAATGGTCCACTCCCTCTTTTCCAACATATTCTTGTATATCTGTTTAGCATCATCAGAAAGAGATCTCACCTTTTCGTTCCAAAAGATACTTTCATCCGAATCTACATTTCCTCCTTTCTTCTTAGAACTAGATTCTCCAGTATCTTTCTTCTTCTGTGATGTTCTCTTCTCATAACTGTACTTAGAAGTGTCATCTCCTCCTTCATGATCACTTCCACTGCTAAACTCATCACCTTTCTTCTTTCCTGTACCCTCAGCACCATCATCATCATCATCATTGTCATCATCATCATCATTATTGTCATCATCACTTTTATCCGAACCATCATCATCCTCTTCATCATCATCTTCTTTCTCTGATTCAGAATACTCATAATCAACCTTCTGTTCATCTTCTTCTTCATCTTCTTCACCCTCTTTCAATTGGGGTGCTCTGCTATACAATTCTTCAATCAAACCACACAAGCGTTTGTTTTCCTTCTTCAATTCTTTGTTGTCAGCTTTGATTAGTTTGATCTTGTTCTTGTTTCTATCACATCTCCTCTCAAGCTTCTCATTCTTAGCTTCTAACATCTGAATCTTTTCATTAATATCATCCTGATTCGATTTCGAAGCAACTACAATCTGGAGCATCTTCTCCTCATTCTGCTTGAATTTAGTGATTTCAGCTTGTTGAGCAATCAGCATTTTCATCATGTCCTCCATCTTCTTATTGACCTGTTTCATCACATCATCATCAACAGTCATTTTCTTTGACTTTGATCTGGAGGGCTCAACTTCAACAGCTTTCTCCTTTTGAGGCTTCCTAAACATATCGAGCACTTTATCCATATCGATATTGAACTGATCGATTGGTAAAGTCTCTGCCTCCTTTCCTTTCTTCTGCTTCTTAGCAACTGGTGAAGATAACTTGGAAGGTGTTCCAGCATCAGGCAATCTCTTACCCTTCAACAACTGAGCTAATTCCTTCTCTCTCAGTTCTTTCACACTAGACTTCTTTGCCATAGTCTTTTGTTTCTTTGTCTTCTTTGGCAAATTCACAACTACAGTGTCACCAACACTCAGCTCAGCTAAATCAACTCCCAAACCTTCATCTTCAACCGATTTCCTTCTCCTCTCAGACTCTTCAATCGACTGATTCAATAATTCAGACTCACCAACCATAGTGGCCTTACGTTTGGTGGTCCTTACGTTCTCGTCATCAGAATCCCACTGTTCATCAACCTCAGTTTCTTCCGAATCCACAGACTCTTCATCCACCAAACTCGATCCTTTCTTCGCAGTCGATTTCTTTCTAGCAGCCTGTTGCTTTGTGCTTCCCTGATCAATAGCCTTTCCTTTGCCCTTCCCTTTGGCTCCAGGATTGACTACTTGACGCTTCCGCTTAGTGCTTGAATCGGCATACACTAAGGGATCGTCATTGTCTGAGTCACTATCATCATGTCTAGCTTTGTTCTTGCCTGGATCAGTGTAATCCGGACGAGCCAAAGCGCCAAACAATCTCCTATTGGGTGGTTTCTCATTATCAGCTACACCCTTATAACCTTTCATCCTCATCAAGGTTCTAATATTCATGTGATCTTGCCCTAGAATCATTGTCGGATCCTTCTTCAGCATTGGATATTTGTAATCAAAGATCATCATTAGAAACCTTGGATACAACATGAACTTCTTAAACTTTATCCCCTTCAGCATCTCCAACATGTGGTCAAGTATCATCCCAGACACATTAAATGGTTTGTTGAGTGTCAACGCAACCATTAATGAGCTCAAACTCTTTCTCATCACGTCATAACCACCACTAACACAACCAAATACATGGATCAGAACATGTGCAAAGTACTTGTACTGCACTCCCAGCTTCCCTTTATACATCGATCCGTCAGTGATAGGACCTTTGTATTTCATCCTTAAGAAGCACGCCTTCTGTTCTGTCCAAGATAATTCCCTGGGATCTTCTCTATCTTCGAACTTAATCTGTAAAGCTTCCCGAATGTCGGCTTCAGTCAAGAACATATCTATCTCCTGAATCTTGCTCTTGATGATAGTTTGATTATCCCAGTAATCATACTTAGCGTTCTGGTAGAAATCTTCTATTATGTCTTTGTAAATGATGGTTGGTGTGGCTAGAGCATGTACAATCCTGCTCCTCTTCAGAAACTCAATAATGCCAGTAAACTCCGTGTTTTTCTCCACGTCTCCTAAATACGCGCAGCAGTTGTGCGATCTTTCGAAAGGCCAACTGCTCGGTGTAGATGTTTCAGCTACGGGAACTGATTCTTGAACTGTTATCTCTGCTGGAGTCTCAACATTCACTGCTGGAGTGTCAATATTCTCTGGTTGTTCAGCCATCTGCACATAAAAATCAATAAAACGCGTCAAAACACAAAAATGACAAAAATATAAAAATTTTGGTCAAAACACATCTGCACATTCGCCCATTTTGAAAATGGCCGAATGTGGAAATAAAATGGTCGAATATGAACATATATGGACGAACGTGAATATGATCTTGATAAAATGTCACATTCGTCCGTTTTTGAGTACATTCGCCCAAACATTCTCACTTTCGCCCATTTTTATAACAGCCGAATGTGGAAAAATTACCCCCAAATTTTAAAATTTTGCCATTGATGTATTTAACTTGTAATTTTGATTCTAATGGGTACTAACAGTGCCGAATAACACTTGTTTATAATCAATTTTATCAATACATCAGTTTACATAGGTTTTCAACTTGAATTAGGGTTCATCGTGTTCAATCGATTAAAATTATCAACTAAACAAGTTTTTATCCTAATTCCTTCCATCATCTCCCCCTAAAACCTATGTAAATTGATCGGCAATCAAAATCATTCATCAATAAACATCAAAAATCCCAGTTATGAAACCCTAGGTCGTGGTCTTTAAACAATCAAATCTGATCTGGTTTGTTGTCCAATACCTGTAAAAGTATGTTTAAAATGATCAGCAATCACAAGGGAACAAATCAGTGAAACAAGAAAAACACAAGCAACAAGATCTCGTACTGATGAAATGTTTGAAAAATTTTCGAATGAGAGACTCGAATGTGACAGGTCTATTTATAAGGGTTCACGTTCGCCCGAATGAAATGGACGAATGTGGGTTAAATTCCACATTCGCCCCTAGTTAAAGACACAAACGTAGAAATAGGCCACCTTCGCCCCTTTTGAAGACCCGAAGGTGAAACCTGGTACCCGGAAGTGGAAATCACACCCGAAAGTGAAAATAACCACGTTCGCCCAAATCAAAAACGGTCGAACTTGATAGTTTTTCCACATTCGACCCAATTAAGGGCGAATGTGAAATGGAAAAAACTGAAAATTTCGCCAAATCACAAATTCGAATCCCGATCAACATTTTGCAATCCGTTAAGCTTCCAAAACTCAAATTTTCACATTTTGAATGTTACAAAGACCAGATGGTGTTATCAAATCTCAGAAATCGACCATCAAGCATCCCCGGATATCAAAAACAAAGCAGAAATGCAAATCTTTTGGATTTTCTGAAATTTATATTAAAACACACCTAAAATCTTTTTGGATTTTGTAACTTTTTGACAATAAAGGTAAAATGCGACAAAGTAAAATGCATTAAAGTAAATGAAAGCAGTAAACATTTTGTGATTTCCGGTAAGAGGATCATATCAGTTTTCTGAGAAATCTGAACACAGCGTTGATCTGTTTCAATATTATCATTAGAGAACAATATGTGACACGGCAATTGCTGATATTGTTGTCCACATAAGCTCACATGCAGACAATTACGCAATGCTTTAAAATGATACGAATTAGATGTATTAGACTAACACATTGTGGTTCCCACACACACGACATACTCCCGTATCAAGAAGTAATCTGCACAAAGACTCATTGTGAAGCGTGATTATGCTTTCGTCGTCTGTAATTGTACAAGATATAATGCATAGAGGTATACAGGTCAGCAAATTAATGCAGCAAAGTAACATATGCACCATACCAGGTTGAGGACTGATATTAATCATGATTTGCATCAACGATCAATACGATATTATAGATAATCTTTGATCATCATATAACATGGAAAGTTCCTCAATTCGGTAACTTTAGGTTTTGGCATAAAGCTCTTTTATAAAGATATCCTGTCTGATCTAGGTCCGTAATGACTTACAGCAGAAGATCAAATAGGCTATCCCCAGACAACTAATAACATAACGACCCTAAACCTCCGAGTTTTGTACAAACACCCTATCAAACGAAATTACGGTACTAAGACCATATGCCCATGAGGTGTTCATCCACAAACGCGTAGTTTGTTATGTTTGTATCACTAATGCACGCAATATAAAGTCTACGAAGCCTATCAGCATATCACACATAATCAACATACGTCTCATTAAAACTATACAATTCTTTAGCCTGTGTCAGATCCCCACTGATGTACTATCATTTCCTCTTTTTATCCAGGAAATCATTTTGGGTTTTTCTAATTTTTTTAGGTATTTTGAAAATTTTTCAATGTTTTTGGTTTTTCTGATAAAATGACTCCCCCTAAAATAAAGAACATATTTTTGGGTTTTTAATTTTTCTGAAAAACAAAACAAAATTTGAAAGAAACAATCCACTTGAAAGCATCACCTTCTTTGAGGATTAAACAACCCCCTCGAAAGCATCAACTTCTTTGAGGATTATGATAGTAAAGAGAAATTCCCAATTAGCAAAGAGAAATTCCCAATTAGCAAAATTTAAAACTAAAACTAAAAACTAAAAATGATAAACCGAGGAGCCGATTAGTCCTGTTTTTCCTTTATATTGTTTACTTTCAAAAGATATTCAAAGCGGGATCTGTCAAAAGCTTTTGTAAACAAATCTGCACGTTGGTAGTCAGTATGGATTTTGACCATGTCAATCAATTCCTTAGCATAACAGTCACGGATAAAATGATATTTAATCCGGATATGTTTAGCTTTAGAATGATTTTCAGTATTTTTAGTTAATGCAATTGCGGCTTCGTTGTCACAGTGTATAGGGGTTTTAAGAAACTGCAAACCGTAATCGACCATCTGTTGTTGGATCCAGAGCACTTGCGAACAGCAACTCGAGGCTGAAATGTACTCGGCTTCACATGTAGACAGTGCGACGGAAGTCTGTTTCTTGCATTGCCAGGTAATTAACCTGCTCCCTAAAAACTGGCAACCGGCTGTTGTTGATTTGCTGTCTTTGTCACAGCCGCCCCAATCTGCATCACTAAAAGCAATAAAATCAAAATCATCATCATTAGGGTACCAAAGTCCTTTTGATGGACAACCCTTCAGATATCGAAGGATACGCTTGACCGCCGTCAGATGACTTTGTTTCGGCTTCGATTGGTAACGCGCACAGAGACACGTTGCATACATAATATCTGGTCGAGACGCTGTCAAATACATCAGAGATCCGATGATTGCTCTGTATGTAAATGGGTCTGTCAGCTCCCCCTTAGCGTCGACTCCAATCCCGTGATTGGGTTGTATCGGGGTATCCATCGGCTTAGAGTCCTCCATCTGGAATCGGCTCAAGATGTCGGCAACATATTTCGTCTGGTGAATGAAGATCCCGTCGGGTCTTTGATCCACCTGTAAGCCGAGGAAAAACTGCATTTCTCCCATAGCGCTCATTTCGAACTTCTCCTGCATAACAGTTTCAAATTCCCTGCACAAGAGTTCGTTAGTTGAACCAAATATAATATCATCAACGTAAATCTGTACTAGAAGCAAGTCATCTCCCGTCTTCTTCGTAAAGAGGGTGCAATCGACGAGGCCGCGCTTGAATCCTTTGGAGATGAGGTATGTGCTTAGCTCCTCGTACCACTGTCTTGGAGCCTGGTGCAAACCATATAAAGCTTTGTTCAGCACGTAGACCTTGTCCCGGTGGATTGGGTCCTCAAAGCCCGGTGGTTGCCCGACATAAACCTCCTCCTTGACTTTACCATACATAAATGCGCTCTTGACGTCCATTTGATAGACTTTGAATTTCTTATACGAAGCAAACGCAAGGAACATCCGAATAGCTTCCATTCGTGCTACTGGTGCATATATTTCGTTGTAATCAATTCCTTCAATCTGATGAAAACCCTGCACAACCAATCTGGCTTTGTTCCTTACAATAACCCCACGATCATCCTTTTTGCACTTAAACACCCACTTAGTGCCAATTTTCTTTCGACCCGGCGGCAAATCTGTGAGCGTCCAGACTCCCAATTTCTGGAATTGCAATAACTCTTCCTGCATTGCCTCAACCCAGGCATCTTCTTGCAAAGCGTCTTTGTATGTCCTCGGCTCTACCTGGGACACATAACATGCAAACGACCAATCATTTTGGTCACCAGATTTCTGAATTTTGGCATACAATGCTAAAGCACCAAAACTCTCTGGCGTATTAACGCTTTTAAGCTGCCCTCTGGTCATCACTCCACTACCAGGATCACCGATTACTTGCTCCAGCGGATGAATACGATGAATCCGAGATTCCGGATTAACAGGTACAATCACTCCCGTCTGAGCAGTCAAGTTCTCTGTAGCATCCTGATCATTACCCGTGTTAGATGATGAAGCAATATTTGGATTTGGAGTTGGGTTCACAGTTTGCTCTTCTAAGTCTTCTGCATTTTCAAGAACAGCTTCTTCAAATTGTTCATCTTCAGATTCTGAAGTGTCTAATGAAGTTGAAGCTTCTTGAAACAACTCTTCTTCTTGTGTAGGAACACTGGTATCACTAGAAGCTGGTGGGGGGTTTACGGTAATTGGACGCATCAACGGTGAAGTTGCCGCGTTTTCACATTCGTAAAGTAATCTGATCACAGCTTCTTCAACCAGGCTATCTAGATTGAATGATTCAAAGAAATCTTTGTAATCAAACATCCAATCAGGGCCCGTGCCTTGCAAATTTTGAGTATAACGTTGAACTTCCACGTTTGCCCAATCCTCCACTTGACGAGTTCTCTTATTGAATACCCGTTTGAGCGGGGTTGCATATCCAACAAAATATCCCTCTTCAGCTTTAGGACTAAACTTCTCGCTTGGATTCAACATCGTACATGGCGCCCCAAATGGTTCTAGATACTCTAAATTGGGCTTTCGTCGGTGTAACAGCTCATAAGATGTTTTTCCAAACTTCTTCACTGTCAAAACCCGATTTAAAGTGTAGTTTGCTGCATAAATCGCCTCATTCCAGAACATTACTGGAAGATGTGAGTCAGCGAGCATAGTTCTTGCAGCCTCAATCAGAGTCCTATTCTTTCTTTCAGCAACACCGTTCTGTTGCGGGGTATACGGAGCTGAATATTCATGATGAATCCCTTTGCTTTCACAAAGTTCATCCATCTTTGCATTTTTAAACTCCGTCCCGTTGTCACTCCTGATCCTCTTGATCTTCAAGTTGTAAATATTCTCCAGCCGAGTGAACAGAACTTGTAAGTTTGTAAAGGTGTCGCTTTTGTTCTTCAAACACATCACCCATGAAAAACGTGAATAGTCATCAGTGACAACTAAACAATAAAGCTCTCCAAGATGACTTTTGCGCTTGACTGGTCCAAAAAGGTCCATGTGCAGTCGCTCAAGCGGCATCTCAACAGAGTTAACCTTCTTCACTTTATGGGATTGTCTGTGTTGTTTTCCTTTCATGCAGCTTACACACTTGTCGTTCAGATGGAAATGTTTCACGTTTACTCCATCGACAAGTCCATTTCTCACTAACTGATTCATTTTCCTCAAATGAATGTGCCCCATCCTGCGGTGCCACATTATCGATTCTTTTTCGGTCGCCTTGGATAAAAAGCATGTTATCTGTCCCTGTGGTGTCATTGCCTTGGACATATCAAGAATGTAAAGATTGTTGACTCGAGGTGCCATCAACATAACCCACTCCTTTGGAATCTTGAAGCCCGGTTTGAGGATGTAGCAGGATTTGTCATCAAAATGCACAGAAAATTGTTTGTCGCATATTTGACTGACGCTCAACAGATTATAGTCTATCTGTTTGACATAAGATATCCGCTCGAAAGTCACAACTCCGTTACTCACGCTTCCTTCCATCGTGATATATCCTCCTTTATTTCCCGCGAACGCAACATATCCTCCGTTAATATTCTTCACATCAAACAGCAACGCCAAATCCCCCGTCATGTGGCCTGAAGCTCCACTATCAACAATCCAGAGACTGCTAATAGGGCCAACTGAAGCTCCCTGCACACAAAAAGTAAACAATTAGTTCTTTCGGGGGACCCAAGCCTGAGTCTTGGGCCTTTGAACTTTGGCTTTCAAAGAATCATTCTTAATGACTTTCTCAACAACTTTCTGTTTTGAATCAATCGTTTTCTGATTTTTCAAAACAGATTCACTTTTCTCACTCACCTTTGACGTAGAGGCTCCTAGAGAACCATTAGATGTCCAAGATTGTTCAGACCTTTTGAGAATACGAATTTGAGATTTTGGTTTCTCAATAGGTTTCTGAACATTGTTACTGAAAGTAACTTTCTTAGCAACCTTATCTGAATGAACAGACTTAGGTCCAACATTTGACTTGACAATTGGTTTTTGTGGAACCTTTTGTCTATCAGCTGTTGTGTTCACCACTGGTTTTCTCCAAGATTGTTCCATTGCAATCCGATTCCTCCGATCATAATGAAATGGACGGTTGTTCCTCATTTGAAAATTGTTTTGATTATGAAAATGTTGTTGTTGAGGAACAGTCCGTCTATGCGGTGGGATATAATGATCAATCGGCTTTTTCAAGGAATTCTTAACCTCAACTTCATGTCTCTTGTGCCTTACATATGGACACTGAGCAAGTAAATGCCCGCGTTCTCCACATTTAAAGCACTTTCTATATTCCTCAAACACATAGTGAGCATTTGGTGAAGCAAATGATCTTACAGGAAATTGATCATTATATTGTTGATTTCTTAAACTCTCAGGAAGTGGTCCTTTCGAGTAAGAAGGTTCATGAAAACCATTTGCTTTATCATCAGGTCGAATAAACTCAGTGACATGAATTTTTGGCTCTTGAGGAACTTCTGAAAACAATTTCTTTAAAATTTCTGGTGGAATTTCATTGGTCCTTTCATGTTTTGGGAACCAAATTGTGCTTTCTTGCCAGATTTTATCAAGTTTAGAATAGTTAACATTTTTAATCGGAAATTCCTCATCAGCAATGATTTTATCGGATCCTTCCATCCGATAAAACACCTTTACAGGTTTGTCACTGGTTTCATTCAGCTCATTCTTTTCAATCACATTCTTAACATCATTCTTTTTCTTAACATCAACCTTTTTCTTAACATCAAACTTTTCAGACTTCTTATCATGAATAGCTTTTGCCATTGGATGAATATGATCAGATGGTGATACTGGTTCGGTAGTAATGATGTGATTTTCTTTTGGAATCTCACATTCATGATCAGATTTATCACTACCAGTATCATCATTATCTGAGTCTGAACTATCACTCTCAGCATAAACACCCTCATTGTTCAAGCCCAAAATCGGTCTCACATCTTCAGGATATGGTTCACCAATACTCGAGGTATTAGATTCCATATCTGATGATGAGTCTGATTTTACCGAACTCTCCGGTATAACTTGATGATAGTTATGGTTCTCAAAAAGAACCGGAGATGGTACAGACTTGTAGTTGGTGGTGTTATCATCAATGATATGATCCACGACATAAGCAACATTCTTATAGCTTTCTAACTTCTTGTTAACCTTTTCAGCAAAGCATTTAATGGCAGCCATTTCTAACTTGGTGTTTTCAAATTCATTGATGTAGTTATTTATGGCCAATTGTTTCAATGACAAAGTGTTTTTCAAGTCAGAAATGTCCTTTTTATAGCCATCTAACACTTTGTTAAAAGCATTTAACTCTTTGCGAGTAGATTGACAGTTTTGAATAGCACTATCACGTGAAATTCGGAGTTGTTTATTCTCCTCTGTCAACCTATCACAAGTCCCACAGTATTTATCACTCATGACATCAGTGCTAGATTCAGAACTTACAGGTTTTGGCGGTTCGGTCATGGCCATCAAGGCAAAATGAGCTTCCTTTCCAGTGAAAAACTTTGAGTAGTCGATCTTGGTGAAAGCATCATCAGCTATGCACGACTTCCTCGTCATCAAGAAATCAGCTTCTGCCAGCAACTGGTCAATATCATCATCCAAAGAATCAACACTTCCCTCTGTGTCTGATTCGCTCTCAGTATCTGAATAGACTGATTTACACTCCTCGGGAACATCAGAAACTGAATCAATCACCATCCCAGATCTCTTCTCCTCAGCCTTAACCTCAACAGATTCACTCTCCACTTCCATCTCAGTCTCAGAATCATCACTCTCACTCTCCTCAGTTTCTTTCTTCTCATCAACTACCACCGACTCTTCCAAATCAACCTGATAGGCAACACATGCCACATTCCCACCAGTAGTTACTTCTTCAACTCCTATTTGCATACCCGACCAGTCAAACCTCTCATCCTGCTGAGTCACCAAAGCTTGGTTCTGACTCGCATTCTGTTGAGTCTCAGTAGGTGTAGTGATAGGTACAACTGTTCGGTTTGGGTGATTAGGAGATTGGTTTTGAATCTGGTTTTGAGTGTTTGGTTGTCTGTTTTGGTTGTTAAAGTTTCGGTTTTGGTAGTTGTTGGTTTGGTAAGAAACTTGGTTTTGTTGACGGTTCTGGTAGTTTGCATTGAAAGGGTTTCGGTTACCTTGTTTAGGTGGCTGGGTGCATTCCCGTTTGAAGTGTCCTTTCTCTCCACAATTGAAACATGTAACCTTCTCCTTATTGAAACCATAGGTTGTGTTGGGAGAAGTTGCCAAGTCAGTCCTTCCAGTTTTCTCTATGAACTCTGTTGCTCTCCTCATTATACTCGCAAAAGCCCATTGAATGTCAATGAGTTCCATCTCTTCTTTATCGATCTGTGCGTAGTCTTCGTTGGTCAAGTTGTTGTTCCCAATCTGACTAGCAACCAATCCATTGTAGGATGAAACCATTGCAGAGACTAATGCAATGTGTTGCTGAGCAACCTCCACAGTCACGTTTCCTAAGTTGGATGTATCCAAAACCACCGGTTGTTTATGTTGAGTAATTTGGTTTGATGGTTGTTGTGATTGGTTAGCAGTATAAAAACTAGCTTGTTGCATTGGAGAGACTGGTGAAATATAGGAAGTATATTGTGGTGGTGTGTATGATGGTTGTGAGTAAGAATTATATTGTGGTGGTGTATAGTTGGTGGTTGGTTTTGATGAATCCATGACATTGGAAATGCATGCAACATGTGGTGCAACGCTTCCAGAGCTCGAGTTTCCAGCTGAAACTGAAGTACCTCCAAAATACAGACTTGGATTCTGAGGAATCTGTGACCTCCTAGCTTTCCTCCTATCCTCCAGCTCTTTGTTCTCCAGCTTCTCAATAAACTCTGAAATGGTCCAAAATTGATAAGCATCCTTCTCTCTAAGTACCTCCACATGCTGATCCCACTGTGGTGGCAAAGCATCTGCAAACTTATCCACCTGCTTAGTCATGGGAATCTGTACACCATAGCTAGACAATTCAGACAATAAATGCATATATCTCGGAGTTAGTTCTTTCAAAGTTTCATTATTAATGAAAGAAAAATTATCAAACTCTTTAACCAACTCCTCCATTCTCAAACTCCTGGTCTTTTCATTTCCATCATGCTTCCTCTTCAGCTTATCCCAAAGCTGCTTTGACGTTGTACATGTCCCAAACTGATGCAACAGGTCACTTGTGATCGCCTGTGTCAGTTGAGAGAACGCCTTCTTCTCCACCACGTATTTCTTCTTTTCATCCTCAGTCAAGCTCTCCAGAGGAATCAACTCACCGGTATTCTCCAGAATTGGTGCTGTGTATCCTTTTACGATCATGCTCCATGCCTCAGCTCCTTCAACTCCCATGCCCTCCAGATGGATCTTGAACATGGTGTGCCACTGGTTGTACTCTTGCATATCCATGAGCTTAGGTGGCCGAGTTCCACTACCTGTAGACAAATCCTTAATCAAGGTAGAGATAGCGTTAGTGGTTTGAGTATTTACCGCCGCTGCAGCTACTCCCCAATAATCTGATTGTAATGCCGGATGTGCTACATTCTGAGGCATCGTGCTCGTTGTTGTCATGTAGTTATGCGGTTGTGAGGATTGCGTGTTCGTCTTTTGAGCTGCCACAGTCCATGGGTCCATTGTCTGCTGTTGTGGTTGTGTAGGTGCTGATCCCTGAGTAGTCTGAAAACGCCACATGATCAAAATCTGAAAATCACAACACTTAGAAAAATTTTTCAGCAACAAATCTTAGGTTCGCCCAAAAATTGCTTGGTTCGTCCAAATTGTTCTAAGTTCGTCCAATCTGTCACACTCTCGTCCCTTTTTCCTCACTTTCGTCCAAATAGTTATACCCGAATGTGGAAATGACCAGAATGTAAACAAAGACTATCACAATTTCCACTTTCGTCCAACACAAAAACGGTCGAAGGTGAAACTGTATACCCGAATGTGAGAATTTTCTAGACAAATTTTCAGGTTCGACCACTTTTTCCTCAGGTTCGCCCACTTTTATGTACGTTCGCCCACAACACTCAGTCCAGGTTCCAGGTTCGCCCCATATCAGCAGATCTCACTTTTGAAAAACGGTTATTGTTTGAAAAACGGTTATTTTGATCTGAGATTTTCAAAAGTTCATGGATTTCAATGATCTCAATCAGGTTATGTTTCGGATTTGATTTGGAACAACTTTAAGTCTTGGAAAACTTGAATTTGACCACAAAATCACCTTTAAATCGATCAAAAACTATGTTTTATAAGAGTTTTTGTAAAAACAGATGATAATTTGTCTAAAACATGTCCAAATCAACTCTGATCTTATCAAACTTGTTGTTGTATGATCCTCTATGCTCTGATACCACTTTGTGAGCGTTGGATTTTATCTAAAACAGGATTCTATGATCATACAAGTCACAAATCTAGGTGCGGAAACCCTAGATCTGAACAAATTAATAAGATGCTAATCACGACACAATCAAGATCATTTTCAATATCATTTTCATAGATTAACTTTCAATCAATAAGCATTTACAACGTTTATGTTAATCTAGAATCACAAAGACACTTTCACAAAAACACTACTGAACCTGAACTGAACCTGGACACAAATGATAACTCTCTT
Organism: Ambrosia trifida; assembly: GCA_028751855.1. Lineage (NCBI taxonomy): Eukaryota > Viridiplantae > Streptophyta > Magnoliopsida > Asterales > Asteraceae > Ambrosia > Ambrosia trifida. The sequence goes on along the minus strand of CM054129.1, from coordinate 56,650,381 downwards.
ACATAATCAAAAACTCAAAAACTATATATAGCCTCTGCACATTCGCCCCTTTCTATAGGTCGAATGTGAGATTTTCCACATTCGCCCACTAAGAGTGGTCGAATGTGTTCTTCAGTCCATGCCAAATCTACCTTCGTCCACTTCAGTTCTACCTTCGCCCAGTTATCTTCACCTTCGCCCTTCATGATCTACATTCGCCCAATCAAAACTACATTCGGCTATCTACTAACATGTGTTAATCAAGTATATCCAATCCTTAGTCGCAAAATGCATCAACAACATGTGTTTCGACCCGACCCGACCCATGCAAACTGCTGAGATTGAAAACCTCACAAATTTGGTAAAAGATGGTAATCCTCAAAAAGACTACACCATTGGAATAAATGACAAATCCATTGCCAAAAAGATATGGATTTCTAAAAATGGTCCAAAACAAACTGTTCATGTTCTCAAGAGCAAACCCAAAGACAAATTGGCTTGGGTTGCAAAATCTAACTAATTTGCTATATGGTGCAGAGGGTCTCCAGAGGTTTGAATAGCATTTGGTATGTTGACAGTGGAGGCTCAATGCACATGACAGGATGCAGTTACCTGATAAGCAATTTTATCAGTCAAAGAGAAGGATCTGTGTCCTTTGGGAACAATGCCAAGGGATATGTGCTAGGACATGGCAATGTATCCTCTGGTAATACAGTTTTGGAATACAACTTGCTGAGTGTATCTCAAATGTCTAACAAAGGATATTCTTCCTTTTTCACCAAAACAACATGCAAGATCATATCACCAAAAGGCCAAAAGTTGATAGAGAAGATCATTGAAGATCATACTTTGTTGATAGCCAAAAGATGTGGCAATGTCTATACAGTGGACATTGAAAAAGACAAAGTATTGTACAACACTGCTTGTTTCTCTCAAGAGCATCAACTTCTGTAACAAATCTCTGGCATAGGAAACTTGGCCATGTGAACATTAAAACCATAAATAAAGTCACAAAAATGGGCTTGGTCAGAGGTCTACCTTTGAAGGAATACTAGTGTAAAGAACACTATGTTTCTTGTCTTAAAGGTAAACAACATAAGTCCTCCTATAAGTCTATTGAAGAATAAAAAACAACTACATATCTTCAACTACTCCATATGGACTTATTTGGACCAGTCAAGATTATAAGCCTTGGTAAGAAGAAGTACTGCTTGGTCATCATTGATGACTACTCAAGATTTACATGGGTCTTCTTCTTATACTCCAAGGATGAGGCAGTTGAAATTATCAAGTTCTTCATTCTACAAGTAGAGAAACAATTCTCTCTCTTTGTCAAAGTCATCAGGAGTGACAATGGGACAGAGTTCAGGAACAAAACTCTAGATGAATTCTGTTTGTCTAAAGGGATTGTTAGACATTTCAGCATTCCCAGAACTCCCGAACAAAATGGTGTTGTAGAAAGAAAGAACATAACATTAATTGAAGCAGCTAGAACCATGTTAGCTGATTCAGGCCTACCATTGTATTTTTGGACTGAAGCAGTCAACGCAGCGTGTTATGTTCAAAACAGAGTCCTTGTCAATAACAGGCATTCCAAGACTGCTTATGAAGTTCTTCATAGCATAAAGCCTCTTATCTCCTTTTTCAGGGCTTTTGGATGTCAATGTTTCATTCTAAACATCAAAGACTCTATTTCAAAGTTTGCTGCAAAAGTTCATTCAGGTTATTTTCTTGGTAATTCTTCCACTAGAAAAGCCTACAAGGTTTTTAATTCAAGAACCAAGATAGTAGAAGAAACACTGAATGTCAAGTTTAATGAGTCAAAACAAACTCTCATTCCAGCACAACATGCTGAACTCTTTGACCTTGATAGTTTTCATTTCGGACCTGAAAAGACTGTTACATCATCTAAACCCACTTATTATGGTGATCAAGGGTTATATGATGATAGTCCTCCACCATGGACTCCAAACATAGTCATTAAATCAACTTTCTAACCATCAGAAGTTTTACAAACTTCTACCTCAACAACTGCTGATGAACAAATCCAAACTACTGATTCAGCTCCACAGACTCCTGAACCACAACATACAGCTGAACCAGATATCCTCAACCTTAGTGGTTTGTTTGAAGAAGTTCAAGAGCCATCACCTAGTACAGGACTACAACAACTAATTGAGCACAGAGATTATCCATTGGATCAAATCATTGGTGATATTGCTTCAGTGGTACTTACAAGAAACCATCTTTCCAACTTCTGCTTTTTTTCAGCATTTATTTTTCAATTGGAACCAAAGAAATATCAAGAAGCCCTTAAAGATAATAATTGGGTTCAAGCTATGCAAGAAGAATTGCTTCAATTCAAGAAGCAACAAGTCTCGGAAATCTGTCCCTTACCTCCAAACAAGCTACCAATTGGCACAAGATGGGTCTTCAGAAACAAACAAGATGAAGCTGGTATGATTATCAAGAACAAGGCAAGACTGGTAGTACAAGGTTATTCACAAGAAGAAGGAATTGACTATGATAAGACCTTTGCTCCAGTTGTAAGACTTGAAACCATCAGATATCAATCTGCACCAAGGGAATCACACCTAACTGCTGTCAAAAGAATTTTCAGATATCTGAAAGGAACTCCTACATTAGGAATTTGGTATCCTGCTTCAAGCAATACCAAATTAATAGCTTTTTCAGATAGTGACTATGCAGGGTGTAAAATGTCAAGAAAATCTACATCTGGTGGTTGTCAATTGTTGGGAAACTGTCAAGTGTCCTGGCAATCAAAGAAACAAAAATTTGTGGCAACTTCAATAGCTAAAGCTGAATACATTGCTGCTGCAAGTTGTACATCACAAATTCAATGGCTCCAATATCAACTTCTTGATTATGGAATCAAAGAGACCAAGACTCCACTCTTAGTAGACAGTAAATCTGCCATTAGCATCATTCAAAGCCCTGTTCAGTTTTCAAAGACAAAACATATAGAAATAAGGTATCATTTCATCAGGGATTGCTATGAAAAGGGCAAGATTGGGGTGAAACATGTCACAACAGCTAATCAAATAGCTGATATATTCACCAAACCCCTTGACACATCAACATTCCAGAGGTTAGTTTCCATGCTTGGAATGCTAAACTTTAAGTAAACTCTGTAAGTGTTTTTCATTCCTTTCTGTACAAATTTTACTTTCACTTACTTGTTTACTCACTCTGTCTCAAACCTCTTATTATAAACAAAAAAGAGAGAAAAACTGCTGATGTAAAAAAACATCTGTAAGGGAAGTATTTCTGAAAAGAAAAATCTGCTGATGATAATAAAATCATCAAAAATTGATTTTAGGGGTAATTTTTTTCAGTAGTTCAAAACTACTGAAGAACAAAAGAGGAAACTCTTGATGAATAAATATTCATCAGAGGTTCTAAACAAAAAGGGCAAAACAGTCTTTTCCTATCATTTTCCTAAAAGGGCTAAAAAGGCCTCCCAAGTCCAAAGTGAAGCTGCTGCTGAAGTCAATACCAAAAGTACTGAAGACAACCCTTCAGTAGTTGATGTTGCTCAGATCAACACTTCAATAGTTGATATTTCCTACACTGAACCAGAACAGCCTTCTATAGCAACAGAAACAAACCAATCTGATATTCCAAAGCTTGTAACCATTTCTTCTATACCAGTTACAAAAGATCAAACTGAAGAAAAAGAACTGACAGAAGAAGAAAGAATAAAAGCTGAAGCAAAGGCAAAGGAAAATAAGATATGGGAAAGCTTAGAAGCAAGGGATGACTTAAGCCTTGATGAAAAATGCAAAATATATGAATAAAAATTGAAAGAGTTAGAAGAAGAAGAAAGACTTGCTGAGCAGACTGTCCTTGCTGCTGAAGAAGATAAAAGACAACAACTGATGACTTATATCAGCAGAAACAACAAGACAAAGAAATTCTCACTCAAGGGACTCTCAACTGAAGAACTAATAAGACAGGCAGAGCTTACATCAGAAAGGCTGGCCAAAGAAAAAGACAGAAAGTTGAAAAGAGCCCAAACAATTCAAGAATTGGTAGAGAACAGCTATGGTTCAGAGGCTCAAATAAGTAAGTGGAAAGATGATGTACTTTATGAGACTTACAAAAGGTTCAAGGCTGACAGACTTGCACATCCGGAGAAATACAAACCCATACAGCCTGCCACCAAGAAACCAGGGGAAACTACAACAACTACCTTTAAAATGGCTTTGCTTGAGAAGAACACCATTGTTGAAGATGATTTTGTTGTTGAGGAAAAACATATGTTGACACAATATAGGGATCCTGCAACATTTGCCTCTCAACTGCAACAGACCATCAAAGAGCAAAAACAAACCAAGGTTGTCACTGAACATCACATGCCTATTTCAAAAGGTGATTTACCTAATACTATTCTAGTTGGATAAAGGAGGGGATCTAATCTGATCAATGCTGAAAAAGAAAAACCTCCAATAGCAGACCTATATTCAAACCTTCAAATAGTGCCATACAAAGACTTCTTCAAATCCAAATCTCCAATTGTAAGATGGTACTTCTCCCATAAGTCCAGTTCCGTGATTCTAACAAGACAAGACTTCTCACCAAAAGTCCTTCATGACTTTACTGAATTGGAAAAATTATCTGATCAAGATCTGATGACCATTCAGGATATGAAACCAGAACAAGGACTGCTTTTAGAATAAGTGGTCAGAGAACTCAGACATCAAACAGTCAAAGAAATTCGGAGAGTTCTTGACTTAAGGAAGAGAGGATCGTATAAATAAAGATAGACAAAGGTTTTGGCTTCATCAATCCAGGGGGAGATTGTAGGGTCAAAGAGGATTGACAAGTCATTTGCAAACCTTAGTCTTATATCCTCTTCTACATTTTGATAAACTGCTGAAGTAACAGATATGCAAAAGTTCTGAAGAGTAAAAGCATCAGATGTTCTGAAGATAAACCAGAAAAATATCTGAAGAACAAACCACTGACAGCAAACTTCTGAAGATCTTTTATAAAGTATCAGCACTTGTATTAAACCGACCATAAACTCAGCAGTTTTGTATTATATTAGTTTTGTTAAAGTCGTTGCTCAAGTTTCGATAAACTACAGCCTGTTATAGAAATATCTTTTGATTACTTTAAGCTTTTGATTTACTTAGTCTGTAGGTTATCTCTTCTATAAATAGAGGGATTACTCCCCCTATTTATGTATGCAGTTCAATCACTATTAAATCTAATAGACTTGAACATTTTTCCTACATATTACTTTGTAGTTAACCATTTCATATATAGTTGAGAATCATTCTGCATTTACTATTTTATTCATTTACTATTGATTCTCATCTTTAAACTTCCTAGTTCATTGATTGAGGGGGAGTCATAACTCCTGTTATAAAGTGATGCTTTAACTTGAACACTTTAGTAATCCGCTGTGCAATTTACTTTGATATATTTATAATACACAAGTGTTCATAAGCAAGAAACTGCTAAAAACTGAGCCACTGATCCAACAATCTCAAAGTTTTCCGCCAACACCGGTGGTCGGACAATACTCGATGCAAGGCCATCTCCTCCAGGACGCCCGCTATCGTTCAGCGGGATATCGTCATCCACCATGATGATGTCACTATGGGCCTCCGACCCTTCGTGGTCAGAAGGATCCACTGGAGCATCGTTCTCTGGGATCTCAATAAAAGAAGTAGAATTAAGAATACTAGAAACAAGACGCGATTGATGAAGTCTAATCCTTTCACTTCTTCGCAGAACACGCGCCTCTTTCTTCGAGAAATCACCATAAGGCCCGTGGTTCGTGGACATCAACCTGCAATCAAAGAATGATACAATTGCAGCAGGCGAAATAGATAACTAACCCGAAAAAACAATAATCGACAGAAAAATAAATATTAAAACCATAAATACGTACATACAAAAATAACGGAAAACTATATACTCGTAAAAATCAAATAAATGCCAATAAAATAAATAAAATTAACAGAAATAAACAGACAAAGAATAAAACATCCCTAATAATAAAATTAACAATCAGTTCAAATACGAACAAATAAATCAAACAATGGATCAATCAAATTTATAGACAAGCTAACTAATCCAATAATCAATAAATTAAATCTATCAACATCCTAATGAACGAATAATCAATCAAATCAATCCTATAAGCATAAAAATGAACAAATATATATGCAAACCTATGAACCAATCTAAAATCAATCCAAAATATCAACAGACAGATAAATCAAATAAATATTCAAATAATCATATATGCAAATAAATGAACAAATAAAGAATCAACAAAGTATAAACAAGTATTCACAAGCATGTACACTGGTGAAAAGTTGACTCGGTTCGTTCCAAAAGCTCGTCGCCTCCCCGGCAACGGCGCCAAAAACTTGACGTGTCTGAGAGTACGCATAATTTAGCGCCGAATTTACACACGTTTTTGCTTTAATATTTATAAAAATGGTTTAGACCTTAATATTAAAACACACACAAAAGGGCAAGTGTACCCTGTCATATATGTAGTAAGTACAGATAAGAACCAGATATCGATCCATGGACGCACGCGGAGCAATTGTACTAAAACTCTATCCCCAATTTACCAGTAAAAGATAAGTGGAAGTTTGTTTAAGTAAATTAATTCTAAAACAATAAAACTAACATATGTAAGACTCCAAATACAAAATATAACTATAAAAACTATAATATATCAATCCTAACATATCATCTACATATCATATGAAATAAAGGCGTGTGATCAACATTCCCATTTTCAAACAGTTACTATCCCTTTTGGGCATCCTAACATGACAACTATACAGAAAGCTAACACGAATACACACGTTAACCACTTCAAGTTGTTTATTAGCGAGCAGCTGATATGATCTCATGCAAATCTTCTAAAGATAAGTTAGTCATCTGTTAAGATTTTTCTAACCTCACTAATCCATGAAAGCGATACCGAATACACAATACTACCACCTAGACTAGCATAAAGTAGAGCATTTCACAACCTATTCCATCTTACCAACTTTGAACACAGATCTACTAAGATCGCTATTTTAACCAAAATAACGATCAAAGATCATTAACCGTGCCAAAGATTAGTTACATCACCATTAAGCTTTTAAAACCCTTTTACGTGCCGGTAAGCATTTCTAATCATTATTTGACTGACTTTAACCAAACCAATACCCGGTTACAGTTTCATGGTGTAAACTTATTAACAAGTTAACTAGTCTACTACCGGATGATTAAACGGACGGTTTTTCAACATGTATCCGCCTAACACATTTGACAATCATCAAAGTCAATCCAACATAACTACAAATCCATTAACAACGAAACAAGGTTGCATTATGATCATCAAGATTAAGTCATGAAAAACGCCAAATTCATACAAGACATGATTAACTATACAAACGATTGTTTCTACATACTACATACTAGTGTTTTTGCCCGTAGGCTTACAATCTACTAAATAAACATCACAATAAGAATACAAAATCAGATTTGGATCATAAATAGTTTAAAGGATCAAACCATAAAAATGCTAAAGTGAAGGATCGGATGATGATGGATGGATCGGACAACTTGTTGTTCCTTGCCTGTGCAGCACTTCGTTAGCCCAGAAAATCGCCTCAGATCGTCTCCAGAAAACCCAATATCAGCTCAGTGCGTTCTGCTCTGTTTTTATAGAAAATTTGGTTTTGTGCACGGTCGTGCACATAAAGTGCACGGTCGTGCACTTTATCTTTTGACGTGACAGGCAAGTTGGCCATTGGTTTCTGAAAATATCTTGGGTCTCACACGGTCGTGCACCTGGGGTGCATATTGTCTCGATCACACAAGGCCTATCGGCGATGACGGTAGTCCGTAAATAAGGGTATCATCACAGTCAGCAATGGTTTCACCCGTAGTAGTAATATACATAACGCCTAGCTAGCGTTCACACAAGCATAGTAGTAATGGTAACGGTTTTAAAGGATTAACAAAACATTTCATGAACACTTATCGAACGAGATTTTCTGTTCGTGTTCGTTTGTTAAGAAAACACTCATGTTCGTGTTCGTTTGTGTTCGTTTGTTAATTTTGTTCATGAACATACACGAACACAATGGACACGTATTAACTTTTGAATAACATCGAATTCACATGGATTAAGACATTAGCTAATCCACCCAAAATATAACATAATTGTCCAAACATACTTAGTACTGGAGAAGGGCATTAAAGATGGAAGGCATCAACACTAGAACGTACGTGGAAACATATATTTGATACAAAAAGTAGGTTACTGATCTCATATAGTCATATATTTACCTCATATATATATTATTTATTGGGTAAAATAAATAAAAATAAAAGAATATAAAAAAAATAAAAACCTTAATAAACCATCGAATACAAACGAACATGTTTCCGAACGTTCACGAACATAAACGAACGAACGCGGCCTCTGTTCAAGTTCGTTCGTTTAACTAAATGAACAGATTTTTTTGTTCGTGTTTGTTCTTTATTAAACGAATAAACACAAACGAACTTTCCGCCGAACGGTTCATGAACTGTTCGCTGAAAGTTCAATTCGTTTGCAGCCCTAAATAAAACCAACAAAAAGTAATAACATTAATTCATGATTGGCCCGTCCCTTATGTCTCAAATGGGACGGGAGAGACACAGACGAGGAAGGGGACGGTGTAGGAGATGGGGATGGAGCAGAGACGGGGTGGGATGACCCACCACACCCACCAACCTTATTACTCCTTCAACTTTAACATATTTAGGGTATGTTTGAGTGTCTATCTCTCTGTACTCTACCCCCTTTTCTACTTAATCTAAAAATTACAATTTATAATTTATAACTTATCTCATTTTCAAACCGCAAAAGCTCTTAAAAACTATTTTTCAAACCATTAACTAAACACTCATTTTTATCTTATTGTTATAAATATATTATATTGTGGTTATCAATGCCTAAATTAGATTAGGCTTGTTCCCCAAGAATTCTTATTCCTATTTATACTCATTGTATCTTATTTGTAATATACACATGATTAATGAAATTCTAGATCTCTCTCCCTATTCTTGTTCTCATATTATTTTGCTATTAGGCTAGTTTCACAACACGTTATCAGCATGAAAGTGCTCTTTTGAGATACCAAGCCAACACCTTCAACCCCTTCCTCTACGCCTTATGATTTTGTCTTTAAGTGATTCCGGATGTCTGCTACTTGGACTAGATTGACTCGTTAATACAGGTATGTGAATATACATACATATATATATTTTTACAAATTCCTCATATTAGTTTTAAATTGATTAAAATAATAATCATATAGCGGCATCAACCAAATGGATTTTATATACAAATTTTGCAATCATTAGTAACGAAGGTTTTTTTTTGGATTAATGACCCAATTATTTAAAATCTATAATTTTCTTCATTAAGTTACTTTTGATGATGTTGAGATGCTCTAGGTTGTATTTAACCATTTAAATCTCACATATATTATTTTAAACTGGATACAGATTTAAAAAAAATATATATATTAAACTTCTAATTTTGAGTCTTTTGTATCACCTTGAATCCATATATTGTATGTATTTGTTTTCTTACTACTATGACCAAAACTCTCTGAAATCTATGGTTTTAATTTAAATTTAAGGTATGCATTCGAACTCTTGTGTCATAATTTTAAGGTATAGAATTAATATCAAGGTCATATAGTTGCTAAACGTTTGGTATTAAAATAAGAAAAGATATCTTGGATTCTATTTGTTTTAAAGTCCGTATTTTTTTGATATTTTTAACATAAAGGCATGTATCAATAGATAACATTTTGATATGGATTTTCTTGCTATACGATTTTTAAAGAATATAGACTTTTTCCCAACCCACGATTAATAGTTTTGAAGCATTAATTGTTTCTAATCGGTTTTCCATACCACACATAACAGTTTCCCAACCTATATTTTATATAAATCGTCCAACTAAACATGATTTATTTAATCACATATTATCTATGTTTGTTGTATTTTGTTACATTCTGTCCATAATGTTTGTGGTAATGACGAATATCATTATTGGAGTCATGGAGAAGTTAGTTACCATTCTTTAGTGACCATATGTGAATCTCTAATGCTTCTATGTGATCAGGTCTGTATTTTATTTGCTTTACATGGATTAAAGTATGAATTAATTGAACATGGTGTGCTTGTATTGGTTCTTATAGTTGCAAGATAACCAAGGTTTTGCATGATATAAATCAATCGTTTTCTTATGATTAGTATATGTTTTCTTGACATCATGTATTAATTGGATTTTGACTTCATTTGAAAATGTATTGAGTAGGATTTGAATGAATTATATCAATATCTTAATCCATGTTCTTTTAGTATCCAAATACTTAATGAAGTCTATACATATTGATAATAAGCTTTGCATGAAGCAAGACAAAGATATGTAATTCATTTGTGTTGAAATCTTTAAGTGTTATGCATATACGTAATGATTTTTATTTTTATTTTTTGGATATTTTGATTGTAAAGGTATGCATCCGGTGTGATATAATTTTAGATGTTATCGTTATAACCAGTTGTCATAAGTTTTCATTATGTATCATTTTAGAACGACTGTAACATATTCAAGTTGATATAAGCATTCTTTAAACTATTGACATATGTACTCAACAAGATCTTGAAAACTTAGCATGATACCATATCACTTATTATTTGGTGTTAGTACCAAGGTCTTTCGTTCATATGTCATACGTTTATATGGTTAAATGACTTCTCTATTTACATAATGAGAAAAGAAGATCATTTATAAAGAAAAGCTTGATAAAGTTTTTCACTCGGCATACCTAAGATATGCTCTTGAAGTAGCAATATCACATAAAAGTTTTCAGTGACTTCATGTTTGTGTGTGACCAATTAAATAATGTAAAGCTATAAAGCTTGGTTGGTTTTACTCCATTCCTTGAAGTGAATGTGATTATATAACAATAATTGAAATGGCCATGATCATGGAGATAATTGAGAAAGTTGCAATGATGGTCATAATGTGATCAACCATCAAAGGTTACAATGATAGCCAAGTTAATAATAAGATCGATCGTCAAAAATGCAATAATGATCATGTTACTAATGTGATTGACCTCCACATGTGGCAAATAAAAGGAGTGATTATATAACATGATGGTTTGAACATTGAAGTTACAATACATTCTTTCAGATAATATGTTTTGTATTACATACGTGCAAGTAATACATATTCGATCATAAACTAGAAGTTTAGTTTATGGATCATAATTATTTAATTAGTTGGCATGACCGGTAAGACCACACCGAGTCGATGATGATGTGAACATAATGAAGAACTTAAAGATTCTTCAATCTAATACATAACATGTAATGTTTGCTCTTAAGCAAAATTATATATTTGCCATATAAAGTAGGGTGAGTATCAATATATTTTGGAATTGATTTAAGGATACACATACCCTAACATGATACCATTTAGTATTTAAAATCGATGCATCGTCTAAATGGTTATCACGTTGCAACCTGAAGTTTGCTTGATTTATGGCTTAGCTAATAAGATAGCAAGCATATTATTCTAGATTGGCATATTTAATCAATTCCTAAGATACTAATGATCATTGGAATAAGTGTTGAACCTCATATAGCTTTTTGTTCATACACGTATTGCTTTCATTGAGATGATCACTAAATGTATACTATTGATTGCAACATCAATCATCATAAGAGCAAAAGTTCATGTTTATATTTGATTAAATGTGATTTTACATGCAGTAACATTTATTCACATCAAGCCAATACGTGGTAATAGTTTCTCCCCATTATAGTTGGTTTTTGGTCAGGAACCAAATATTGCCCATCTAAGATTTTTGTTGTGCAAAATATATTTAAATTGATCCACCACAACGCACAGAGATGGGACCTTAAAAGGTGATTGGGAATATATGATGACTTATAGAGCCTTTAACAAGAGATTTATTTACATCTTAATTAATTGATATCCATCTCAATGGATTAACATTCCCAACATTAGGGGGAGATAAAAGGTAGTTGGAAATAGAAATGAGTTAGAATGAAATATCATTGATCCTCATACTAAACAATGTGAACCATAAGTTCAAAGGATTATTCATTCACAAAGATTAGCGAATTAATTACCAGACGCATTAACTGACCTAAATATGATGAATAGCTAATCAAGTCACATATACCAACTGCTAATGCTCCATTTAAGATGAGTGTCCGGGAAGGACAATCATATATTGGCAATAAGCCTACTGCACGCCTAAAGCGTGGTAGACTGGTCGATTCCAAAGAATAAAACTCCTCGAGAAATTGGAGCAAGTAAGAAAGATGGTCAAGTCGGGGTTATAGTAAAAAGGTCTCCTGAAGAGACATTAGACATGATGGTTCCAGAAGAACCTCAGGTACCTGAAAATAAAGAGATCTCATTATGTAGTATCATGTCTACGAAATGTATGGAATCAAAAATAAAATCGACGTCGTTATAAATTTTATGTAATGTAGCGCTTGAAATGAGGATCAAGATTTAAGACCTGCCTTTTGAATGTACAAGAAATAATTGGCCAAAATGGAAAGACGCAAAAGAGGCAGAGTTTAATTCTCTACCTAAATGGAAAGTTTTGGACTAGTAGTCCATACAACAAAAGTTGTAAAACACATTGATATAGAAAGAACTTTTGTGCGAATCAACCTTTAAAAAGAAAATGATATAAGGTAAAATTGGTGGCACAAGAATTTCGCAAAGACCCATAATTGATTATGAGGAGACGCATTCTCCAGTGGTGGATACAATAATTTTTCATTATGTTATTAGTCTGGTAATGCAAAGAGAGAATTGAAATGCGTCTAATAAATATCTTGTAACGTAAGTTCTCGAGAACGTTATGATTGGAATAAATAGATTCAATTCTGAATACGTTATGTTTGTTATATGATTGAATTGAATATAGGTGGAACTCCTTATGAGTGTCCTAAAGCATTTGAGTGCTTAAAAAGTAATATGAAACATCGTAGGATGTAATTATTGTGCACCAATATACCACAGGTAATAAACTGAACTTGGGGATTATGATACTTCAATATATAAGAATGGTACAATATAGATTGGAGAAATAGATATTATTGATTTTCCAATTGAATAGTGAATGCACTTGGGTAATTGGTCAAGATGGAAAAAGTCCTTGATGGATTGAGGATGCCTCAAGCATCGATATCAATACCTTAAGATGTATTGTGTAAAGTTGACAAAATACATATGGACTAAAGTAGTCGGGTTAAATGTTTTACAGCTCATGAGATATTCCAACAAATAGGAATATAATTTTGATAATAATATCCGTCTTTTAACATAAGTTTTCTCTTAAAAGTTCACAATAATCGCAGTTTACAGTGATAATGCCTAGGCATCATCGAGAGACTCTGTAGAACTTTTGATGGGAGAATTTCTTAAAGTTCTTGACAAAGTTTAATTATTGCTCGACCTGCAGTTCGAGTATATGTATAATGATACGTTTATCAATCCATCAAAGTATGTAAAGAAACGTGTGGACATTTTACAATGGACAAAGTTCATACTTAATATACATTGAAGATGGTCCAATTATTTTATATAGAAAATGACTCTTTTCATCTCTTATCAAAGTAGAGATTCTCAGTCTAAAAGTGTCACTAGTTAAATGCATATGTGCATCAATATATTTCTTTCTAGCTATGCATGATTATAATATTTTTTTATTTGAACTTATTGTCATGGTTTAGTATTTGTCAAGCAAAGAGGCATTGGAATGGGTTATTAGAACTATTTTGTTACATCAAAGGTATGTAAGAATTGAAATTATATTTTACTAACCTATGAAAACAAGTTTGGCTAGTCTTATAGATGCAGGGAATGTAATACAACATAGTTGTGGATATTATGGTATTTGCTTATACGAGGATGCACCAGAAATCTCATATTAAGATCATACAACACTGCTTAACATAAAGGATTGCATGTCAATGGATCAAGCAACAAATCATTGATTACAAAAGATTTGAGCAAATTCTACGGAGATCTACACCGATTACTTAGAGAATAGATGTTCATATGAGGGGGAGCATTATACAAGTTGCACTCTTTTTCCCTTCACTAAGTTTTATCCCATTGGGTTTTCTTAGTAAGGTTTTTAACAAGGCAACATCATTAGGGGGAGACAATACGCGCTGCACTCTTTTTCCCTTAGCTATGGTTTTGTCCCACTGGGTTTTCCTGGCAAGGTTTTTAACGAGGCAGCATCTCCAAGCGTATGAAGTTGATAACCAAGGGGGAGTGTTATAAATATATTATATTGTGGTTATCAATGCCTAAATTAGATTAGGTTTGTTCCCCAAGAATTCTTATTCCTATTTATACTCATTGTATCTTATTTGTAATATACACATGATTAATGAAATTCTAGATCTCTCTCCCTATTCTTGTTCTCATATTATTTTGCTATTAGGCTAGTTTCACAACACTTATTGACTTCTTTAGAGAAGTCATGTCATAAGGTTGAAAAAAATACAGAGTACATACTCTTAATTGCCCTTTTCAATTTATCCTAAATGCCAGCACGCCTATGGTGTCTGGAAATGATATGACATTCCCGTGTCAAGCCTATGATTTCCATTTGCACTACAACAATAATGGGTTTTTAGTACACACAAAAGCGTCCTAAAACGTTATTTTATAGGACCTTTTATTTAATAGGACCAACGATAAAAGCGTTTCATGTAAAGGGGTCGTAATAACTCCTGAAACTTAAAAAGCGTCATAATATTTCAAATAAGATTATGAAACCAGTTTTATGGTCGCATAATATGTCTATGAATAACCAAAAAAACTACTAATACAAACATATTAGGACACTTTTACAATGTTTTAACATGTGGTTACCACTTTTTAATACACATACAAGCGTCCTTAAAAAATAATTTATAGGACCCTTATGATGTAACATTATATGTACTTTAGTACCAAGAAAATGGTCCTAATATCCCAAATAAGATTATGAAACCAATTTTATAGTCGCATAATATGTCAATGAACAACTCATGTAGTGTCCTAAGAAAAGCATATTCGGACACTTTTACAATGTTCTAACAAGTTTAATAGGACAAAATTTCAAAGTCCTAACAAGTCATATGATACAACGTTTATTTAAATATCCACTCACAATTTTACGATATGGTTATGGACATCCAAATAACAGTTTTTATTATACAATAAAAAGGCCATCAACATATAAAACTTAATAGTTATTGTGTATATAACATCACCTAGTGAAAGAAATAAAACTTTATTATATTTCAAATAAGAATATTTATAACAAAAACACTAAACATAAATAAGTTATAGCATTATCCAACATAAAGTCTTATAACATTTAACAGAGAAATTAAAAGAAATGAAAGAAACAAGCATCATAGAATCCTGAGTCATCATGCGTTCTCAATGCTCACAGACTACCTACAAATAAACCATCCATGTATAAGCATTAAATTCCAGATTATTAAAATTATTCGTATCACAAGCATAACAAATAAACCATCCATACTACCTACAAATAAACCATCCATGTATAAGCATTAAGTTTCAGATTACTAAAATTATTTGTATCACAAGTTTAACAAATACATACCGAGATGAAAGGACAAGGCCATGCAATGGATGCACCAATACAATCTTAAATTGTGTAAAATAACCCATATAGTCTCACCAACTTTTTTCTATTTTTATTGGTACTTGAATGTTTACCTCACACCATTTTGGTCTAATCTCTGTACCACCAACTAGCTCATTTGGTCCAAGCTTTTCACCCATCCCCTTGCTACAATCTTGGTAGAGTTTAGAACACTTTTGAAGAAAACTTCATCTCTGACCTAGATTTTAGTTTTCAATAAACATTTATCAAACTCTAGTAACAATAGTGCAAGTAATATCTAACAAAAAATAATAATAAAGTTTTACACTAGCATGCTAAGATTTTTATAGAAAAGACTAATATGCAAAAAAAAAAAAAAAAAAAAAAAATCAATAGACATTGTTTTATAGTGTAGCCCAATGACACCATTATTTAATCACCAACTTACAATCGTTACGGGGATGAGTTTAGAAGTTAAAATCGACCTTTATCTCTCAGCTTCTACATATTCCATAACAAAATGAAAAAAAAATACCTGGTAACTCATCTTAACAAAGATTTTTTCGAAAATCAGCTAGCAATTAGATACATTAGCTAGCAAAGTACATTAGTACCGACCAATTAGAAAGTATCTACAAAAACAATTTAGATCCGAGCAAAGTGTTTCATTGCCAAGAAAGATCAAGTAGAACTAGTATGGTCCGAGCCAAATGTAATCTAGTTGAGCAAATTGTTTTATCATGCTATGTGCAATATAGTGACGTACCTATTTTTATAACATAAATTCTGATGCAGTACAAAAAATAACATATAAAAGGTATAACACTAAAGATTTAAATAGAAAAATACCCGTAAACGTGGAGATCCATTGGTTATGGGAAAATGTGGTGATGTAAAAGGTGGAACACTAGAACCATCCCTCCACCCTTTAATCTCCGATATCTAGGCTCGTAACTGGACCCCAATATGGTAAGTTTTTCATAGTTAGACTTCAATTGGATGTTTTCTCTATGGCATGTTGAACAACTTGGTATTACACCCCAAACATCAGAGGCAGGAACACCCAAACCATACATAACTATATCACCATTTCGATCTTTACCCATTACTTTAGAAAGAAACATCATCTGGTTTAGGCTTATCGATGGAACCCTCGGGAAGATTAGGACTAAGTTGTTGCATCTTTGCTTATATTAAATATAGTAACAAAAATAAGATATGTATTTTTAACAGCATTAAGAACACATAGAAAAGATATGTATATAAATACATAAGATATTACTTACAATTGCATTTGCAACTTTCACATTTTTGGTAGTTCCTTGTTTAGAGAAACATGCACGAAACATTTCCAATCAACTTGGATCTTGTCTCAAAGATGCCTGTTTAAATAAAAAGAAAATGATTATTAATATTGGATATCAACATGCTACATTAGAAATTGCACTATTTCATACAATCACCTTTAGCTCTTCACGGACTCGAGCATAACTCTTTTTACCCATTACTTGCACCATCTTCTTCTCTGCCTGATTCTCCTTGTTTTTTTCACTTACCATCTTCAATAGGAAAGTGAAATATCATAATGGGAAATAAACTTATTGTAACATCCCAAATTTTGAGGATTTAGATTTAAAATAATATATATATATATATATATATATATATATATATATTTGAACTTATAAAATACCAATTATCTGGTATTATGTTATACAAAGGAGCGAAATTTTTATAAAAGTTAATTCGAGGCTTATAAATTTTAATATCAAGTTTGGATTCTTATGATGGCCATTGCGAAATGGGTTTTTTTTTCTAGTATTCTGATTCAAAGATGGCCATTGCAAAAAAGATAACAAGAGCCCATTGTAGTAAATGTGAGTGTTTTCGTTGATCCATCTACAATAAAGGGAAAATACCCAAAATTAATATTTATTACCATCCAAACCCTTTTCAAATTGATGAAGATGATATACTAAACAAAACTAATATGATTTATATATATAAACAAAACTTACATGAATCTGATACACATAAAAAACTAACATCATATACATAAAATTTGTACACTATATGTTTTATCCAAACACTATGAACTTTCTTGAATCTACAAAGCCACAACAGTAAATATTGTATGAACACTGTGAAATAGAACAAAAAACAATGAAATAAAAACCTTCCATACTTTGAAATCGAACCTGAGAGAGTTAGTTACGCTTTCGATTAGCCGATTAGGTTTCATCCTGTAGAAACATATACAATTATACATAAGCAAACTAGATAAACTTATATTTTTTATTAAGGTTTTGAACCTGTTGAAGTCGATTAGGTTCGAACCTGTTGATTGGCTTCGATGAGGAAGCGGATGAACATTTCGAATCAAGGAGGATTAGGGATGATGTCAAATAAGGTGATAGGAAGTGGAACGATGAAGATTCAAAATTATGAAAGAAGAACCTCAATAACTAGTCGCCTGGATATGCGAGGAGGAAGAATGATGTCAGCAAGCAGGGCCGACGGTGGTGGACGTGGATATCGGCGAGGGTCATCAACGTGGAGCTGAGCAATCACGGGAGGATAACACGGTGTACTTGTTAAGGGTTGAGCTCCTCAGGTTTTTGAGGGTGGGAGTTGATGAAATCGAAGACCTCCAATATTTTGGCGCTGAAAACAAGAATAAGAATACGAACTAATTTTGGGGGAGCGGCAATATGAAAATTTTGAACCATGATCTTTTTGTGTGTTGATGAATAAGATTGAAAATTGAAAGTATTAATACATCTCATATTACCTTACGTTTCTTTTACTTTAAATTTACAAAAAAAAAAAAAAAAAAAAAAATAGTTATGCATTAGAAGTTTTATGACTTAAATATCAACTATTCTATTACGGTGTATTATAATAACATCATCATGATTAAACGTATTGTAAAGGTTAAAGTTATAAGACCCAAGTGTCCTATTAAATTACATTATAACAAAACTCTAGAGGTTTGTTTGGTATGGGGTAATGGAATAGAAGAGGGAATGGAATGGACGAGGTAATGAAATGGAAAAGGTAATGGAATGGATCATTACCATTCCATGTCTTGTTTGGTTGCCATATGGGAATGAAACAAAACATTATTTTGTGTTGTTGGATAAGCATGAAAAGACGAAGGAATAAAATCGGTGGTTAGTGGCGGTGGTGGGTGGTGGTCAGTGGCGATGATGGTGGTGGTGATATGTGGCGGTAGCGGCGGTGCTGGGTGGCGGCAGCAACGGTGGAAGATGGGGGTGGATGGCCGTGATGGTGGGTGGGCAACGATGGTGAGTAGTGGTAGGTAGCGGTTGGTGGTAGTAATGGTAGGTGGTGGTGTGTGGCGGTAGCATGGTGGTGGGTGGCGGCAACGGTGGCGATGGTGGAGGTGGAGGTGGATGGCGGTGATGGTGGGTGTGACACCTGGCAAATTCGGGTTAACAACGTGGTCTAGATGAAAGTCTACCTTAGCGAGTCACGCGTATATTGTACTTAACTGGGTTAGTTAAGTCGGGATATGGTTCGGGAACTATTGGTTAGTCTAGAAGATCAGTGGATGTTGGTCTAGAGGTTCGTTAGATGTCGGTCCTTAACCAAGTGTACAAACGGTAACGATTTGTAGGATCGTCAGGGCATACGGAACGTACGAGTCTCGAGTCCCGGGAATTGGTGAACGAGTGTAAATATGTGTATTTACTTGTGTTATGTGTTTACAATCATTATGTGACTTGTCGGTACATGAATATGCATTAACACATGTTAAAACGGGGTTTAACGCGCAAAACACACAAAAGGAACCCCTACAGGCGATTAGGAAGCCTAATCGCCCATAGGGGAGGCGAGTAGGGCACATTAGACACGAGTAGGAGGCTACTCGTGTGTACATAGGGGCGATTAGGCCCAATCTCATGCGATTAGCAGCCCTAATCGCATGTAGCTGCTGCATACTCGCCTATAACGTGCTGGACGACTAGAAACGCCTATAAATACAACACTTAACCTCCTAAACTCCCTAATATCAACCCTAGTCGTCCCATAACCGCCCCAAACACTTAAACAACCTCTGGAAGGCGATTTTGGTCAAAAACACAAGGTTTCAAGGTCTAACCATCATCCTTTTACAATTCCAAGGTTTGATTCTCATCCATAATACTTTGTAAACGTTTTTAATCAATCCCTAATGGTCCAGACCTGTTCATAAACGAAAAAGCTTTCTGAAAATCGTCAATAAGAGTTATTAATCGGATTATAACTAATAAACATGCGTTATGGGTATGTATGATTAGAAAGATAGGATTTTTATGAATCTTGATGATGTTTTGATGTGTTATCATGCTAGGTCAGAATTAATATTGTTAGTATGATGATAGAAATCTCAGTAATTGGATAATAGGGTTATGATTACATGCGTTAATTGAATGTTGCATGCTAGGTGTATGTGTTTGGATTGCTTGGTTGCATGCAGGACTGATTCTACGAGGATGAACGAAGGGTTTTGGGTTAAACATGTTTAGGATAGTGTTTGGGATGATATTGGGTAGTTACACACGCTCTGGATCTGATTTGGAGCGTTAAACGCGCGAAAAACCGGAACAGCAAGGTTACAGGCGAGTAGCCTTGCTAATCGCGTGTATTAGGGGCGAGTAGCCCCCACTCGCGTGTAATAAGGGCGAGTGGGCCCACTCGCCTGACTACAGGGGCGAGTAGCCCAATCACATGGCCGCAAGGGCGAGTAGCCCTAATCGCCTGACTTAAGGGGCGATTAGCCCTAGTCGTGTGACATTTCATGCGATTAGCCTCCCTAATCGCGTGTACTGCTGCTGTAAGTGTAAATTAGCATTCCGAGACCCGATTTGACATGTAGTAACATGCTAGGAACCTCGTAACATGTCTAATAACTTGGTAACATATATTTGGATGTATTTCGGTGATACGTGAACTATGTGCTATAACTTATTGAACGTTAACGTGTGTTAAGTGTACTTGCGTTATTGTATGTTTTGGAACGTAAACATAACACGGGGAGTCTCGGGTCACCAATGGGATGTCGAGTCTTGTACTTTGGGTCAGTTAAACAGTCACGGTGTTTTCAAACGAACTTGGTTATGGTCTGGACATCTAGGGACTAATTAACCTGCGGGTTATTAGTCTAAGTACTTGTAACTGTCGTATGTTAGGTCGCCACTTTACGGGACTAGCATAGCAGCTGAGTTTACTCGGGTTAAGGAGTAAAGGAACTTAAGGTGAGTTTACGGCCCCTCTTTTAAACTGGTTTCATACTTTCGAGGGAGAAAACATGTGTTAAAACTATTATTTGGTAACTACTGTCATACTATGGGTTTCTATTGTGTACTACACGATCTTTGGAAGTCCCGGGGGAAACCATGAATGTGCGGGTTTGCACAACGGGGAAATGTGAATAGCGCTATTGGGAGTGACCAACCCCGCTCGTCGACTTGGAGGGTCGGCGGGTGCATATTGTCTCAAACAGGAACAACAGGAACAACAGGAACATACATCGGGCATACTTTTGGTATTCGAGTTAGTAATGGTTTTCCAATCGTGGTAGTAACAAAACGTACGCCTAGCTAGCGTATACTGGTTTTCTATTTGTTATAGTATGGACAGGTTGACTTGGTACTTGAACTGCAAACCTGTAAACTCACCAGCATTTTTGTGCTGACGTAAACTTTTACATGTTTTCTCAGGTCGCTAAGGTAGCACAATGGAACTAGGGCGCACGCGTCTGCACGGCGTCTAGATAGAGTTGCATGATTTCATAAACATTGAACTTTGGTTATTTATGTTGAACTTTATTTTGAATAAGCTTCCGCTGTAAACGGGATTTTAAAACTATGTTTTGGTATTGCATTAATTTCATTTAGACTTGTCTATTGTGATCGTTGGTTTGGATCCTGGTTTGTCATGCGCCTCGCGGTAAAACTCCACAAGTGGATTTTGAGGGTGTGACAGATTGGTATCAGAGCCAATGGTTATAGTGAACTAGGACTGCATGTAGAGTCTAGTCTATAGCCGAGTCGCACACACTAGACGATCACATGGTACTAAATGTTATAGTGGTTTACGTAATGTCTTGTCGGGGTGTCTCTAAATCATTGGTCTTTCTACGTTACATCATCCGTTCTATCTTAGGTTGGGTTAATTGTTATCCAGGCAGTGTAGCCTATTGGAGTAACTCGTGTACTCTTGAGATTTGTCCAAGGCTCGGACATCTCCCTTTCGCACTCCAATAGAAACACTTGTCATAAACTACTGTAGTATTACGGTGTGTAGCTAAGAGTCTATGTTCGGTGATTTGAACTTTGAACTAGGAGAACACTTGGAGGACCATGTAGAGCGTTTTATCATTTTGGGTGCACACAAAATCATAAAACGAAATGCATGGAAGCACTAGTGAGCTCTGGGTTTGAGGGGATAGTCCTGGATTGGATCTAGCTTTGATCTTGTGAACATTAGTGGTTACCTTTAACTGCGAAACTAAATTTTCTCGTTCTTTCTGCCAGAATCATGTCTGGAGTGCGTGGAGGACGAGGAGGTGGTCGCAATGGTGGACGTGGTGGTGGTCGCGGTGGTGCTGGTGGTCGTGGTGGAGGAATTAACCTATCACAGGCTGATCTGAACAACTTGCTCCAGGCTGCCTTTCAGTTAGGGCACAACGGTGGTGGTAAGTTGTTTTATCTGTTTTCTTTGCCTCATTGGTGAATCTTGTGTACGTTATTCGTGGTTTCTCATACGTTTCATTTCAGGTGGTCCTGTTGACCCACCCCCACCCATGTGCACCTACAAGATGTTCCGGGACTGCAAGCCCCAGGAATTCTCTGGCACCGAGGGTGCGGTCAGTTTGCTTAGGTGGTTGGAGAAAGTGGAGTCGGTATTCCTGATGTGTAACTGTCTCCCAGAAGATCGGGTGAAGTATTCGGCTGCGTTATTTCAGGACGTGGCATTGACTTGGTGGAATGGCATCACCCAGAACATGGGTATTGGGGAGGCATATGCTATGCCATGGGAGAACTTTGTGCAGTTGCTGAAGCGGGAGTATTGCCCGAGAGAAGAGGTACAGAAGCTGGAGCATGAGGTGTGGAACCTCAAGATGACTGGATCGGAAATCGAGAAGTATACCGTGAGGAGAAATGAGTTGGCGGTGCTGTGTCCCGATTTGCACGTGCCGGAGTATCGTAAGATTGAACATTATGTCTCAGGGTTAGTGCCGGAAATTGCAGGGTTAGTGGCTGCTGGGAATCATCCTACTTATGCGGAGGTAGTTCGATCGGCACATAGGATGACCAATTTAAAAGTGAATGAGGGGATTTTGCCGGCGAAAGGTTCGACTGCTAAGGCTCCAGAGAACAATAAGCGCAAGTGGGAGAATGACGGGAAAGGATCTGGGTCTACACAGCAGGGTAAAAGGTTTGATAATGGGGGTTCATCGTCTTCGGGTAACAAGCAGGGTGGTTATGCGGGAAAACTGCCCAAATGCAACAAGTGTGGACGCCATCACCAAGGGAACTGCGACAGTAACCGTTGTCACCGCTGCCAGCGAACAGGCCACTATGCTAAAGATTGTCGGGTTACACTTCCATCGACTCAGACTCCGACTAACAGTTCAGCTCCGACTACTCAGGGGACTACAGGGAAACAGGGATGCTACAACTGTGGTGACACTGGGCATTACAAGAAAGATTGCCCAAAACTGAAACAGGGTGGAAGCAACGGGAATGGTAACAACGGGGGCGGCGGCAGAAATGCACGTGCCTTCGTCATTGGAGCTGCTGAGGCTAGGCAGGACCCTGATACAGTCACCGGTACGTTTCTTCTCAATAATCACTCTGTTAGCGTGTTGTTTGATTCTGGTGCCGACAAGAGTTTTGTATCCATGAATGTTAGTCGACTGCTAGATGTAGTATCTGTACCATTAGAGACCAAGTATATTATTGAGTTGGCTGACGGTAAAACGATTGAAGCTACTAGTGTTCTTCGGGAGTGTCAGTTAGAGTTGTCGGGTTTATCGTTTCCCATCGACCTTATGCCGGTACCATTGGGTAGTTTTGACGTTGTGGTAGGAATGGATTGGTTATCTTTGTATCGCGCGGAGATCGTCTGTTACGATAAGGTTATTCGGATTCCTCTCCCTGATGGAGAATTTCTTTCTGTATACGGTATCAAGGGTGGTGTTTCGCTAAACATTATCTCTAGCATGAAAGCCCTTAAGTGTCTTCGAAAGGGTTATCCAGCCGTTTTGGCGCTCTTATCTGTTTCCACTGGTGATGAGAAGAAGATTGACGACATTCCGGTGGTACGCGAGTTTTCTGATGTTTTTCCCGATGATTTATCTGGTCTTCCTCCTCATCGTCAAGTCGAGTTCGGTATTGATCTTGTACCAGGGGCTGCTCCTATTGCTCGGGCCCCCTATCGTCTTGCACCTCCCGAGATGCAGGAGTTGTCTAGTCAGTTACAGGAACTCTTGGACAAGGGTTTCATCCGGCCAAGTTCTTCCCCTTGGGGAGCACCGATCTTATTTGTCAAGAAGAAGGATGGGAGTTTCCGACTGTGTGTAGACTACAGAGAACTGAACAAGTTGACCATCAAGAATCGTTATCCTCTTCCACGTATCGATGATCTATTCGACCAACTTCAGGGTTCTAGTTATTATTCCAAGATCGATTTGAGATCCGGTTATCACCAGCTGCGCGTCAGGGAGGCTGACGTTGCAAAGACTGCTTTTCGAACACGTTATGGCCATTTCGAATTCTTGGTCATGCCTTTCGGTCTCACGAACGCACCGGCGGTTTTCATGGACTTGATGAACCGCGTCTGTAAACCGTATCTGGACAAGTTTGTCATTGTGTTTATTGATGACATTCTGATCTACTCCAAGAACGAGACCGAACACGGGGAACATTTGCGGTTAGTTTTGGAGCTCTTGCGACGAGAACAACTTTACGCCAAGTTCTCAAAGTGTGACTTTTGGTTACGCGAAGTTCAATTCCTAGGACATGTGGTTAATGAACTAGGAATTCATGTCGATCCAGCAAAAATCGAAGCGATCAAGGACTGGGGAGCACCAAAGACGCCAACTGAGGTGCGGCAATTCCTAGGCCTTGCGGGCTATTATCGTCGTTTCATTCAGGGGTTCTCGAAGATTGCTCAACCCCTCACCGCTCTCACTCAGAAGGATAGGAAGTTCGACTGGGGTGAACCACAAGAGTCCGCGTTTGAAGAACTGAAGTCTAAACTGTGTTCTGCTCCTATTCTGTCTTTACCTGAGGGTCCTGATGATTTCGTTGTCTACTGTGATGCTTCCATTCATGGACTCGGTTGCGTGTTGATGCAACGCGAGAAAGTGATTGCGTATGCTTCTCGTCAACTCAAAGTGCACGAGAAGAACTACACAACTCATGACTTGGAGTTGGGTGCCGTGGTATTCGCGTTGAAAATTTGGAGACATTACTTGTACGGTACCAAATGCACCATCTACACCGATCACAAGAGTCTCCAACACATTTTCGACCAACAACACTTGAACATACGGCAGCGCCGTTGGATCGAACTTTTGAACGACTATGATTGTGCTATTAAGTACCATCCTGGCAAGGCGAATGTTGTAGCAGACGCCTTGAGCAGGAAGGAATCTACTAAACCTCGTCGCGTTCGGGCGTTGCAGCTCACTATTCATTCATCGCTGCCTGATCAACTCCGTTCTGCCCAGTTGGAAGCTTTGAAGGAGGAAAACCTTAAAGCTGAAACTATGCACGGTGCCGACAAGCACCTAGAGCGAAGGCCTGATGGCCTGCACTACTTCGCAGAACGCATATGGGTTCCTTTATTTGGGGGACTACGGGAGCTTGTCCTTGATGAGGCTCATAAGTCCCGGTATTCTATTCATCCTGGTTCGGATAAGATGTACCAAGATCTAAAGGTGCTTTACTGGTGGCCAAACATGAGGTCGGACATAGCCTCATACGTGAGCAAATGCTTGACCTGTGCTAAGGTCAAAGTAGAATACCAGAAACCATCGGGTCTCCTGCAACAACCTGAAATTCCGGAATGGAAATGGGAACGGATTACTATGGATTTTGTCACACAACTTCCTAAGTCACCAAGCGGGAATGACAAGATATGGGTGATTGTCGATCGGTTAACGAAATCAGCCCATTTTCTTGCTATTAAGGAGACCGACACCATGGATCGTTTGGCTCGTCTTTACTTGAAAGAGGTTGTTTCTAAGCACGGGGGTACCAGTTTCTATTATCTCGGATCGTGACTCCCATTTTACTTCTCACTTCTGGAAGTCTTTGCACAAGGCTTTGGGTACCCAACTAGACATGAGTACGGCTTACCATCCACAGACTGACGGTCAGAGTGAGCGTACGATTCAAACTTTAGAAGACATGCTGCGGGCATGTGTGATCGATTTTGGCAAGGGTTGGGAAGCTCATCTGCCGTTAGTAGAATTCTCGTATAATAACAGTTATCACACGAGCATCAAGGCTGCTCCGTTCGAAGCACTGTACGGACGGAAATGCCGTTCTCCTCTTTGTTGGGCTGAAGTGGGTGAGAGTCAACTCACTGGGCCCGAACTAGTGTACGAAACTTCGGAAAAGATCGTACAGATTCGTAATCGGTTGGCGGCGGCACGGGACCGGCAAAAGAGTTATGCCGATCAGCGTCGCAAACCACTGGAATTCCAAGTTAACGACAGGGTACTTCTAAAAGTCTCACCGTGGAAGGGCGTCATACGCTTTGGGAAGCGTGGCAAACTTAATCCGTGATATGTCGGCCCATTTACGATCCTGGAACGGATTGGGCCGGTGGCATATCGACTTGATTTACCGACGGAGCTCGGTAACGTACATAACGTCTTTCACGTGTCAAACTTGAAGAAGTGTCTGGCTGACGAGTCTCTCATCGTTCCACTAGAAGAGATCAAGGTTGATGATCGTCTTCGGATTGTGGAAAAACCTGTGGAGATCCTTGATTACAAGATTCGTAGCCTACGTCACAGCAAGATCCGTATCGTTAAGGTTCGGTGGAACTCGAACCGGGGACCGGAATATACGTGGGAACGGGAGGATCAGATGAAGTCTAAATATCCTCATCTCTTTCCTAAGGAAGCGTTCGAGTCGAGACATGTCTCTTCGGCAGCTGAATGAATCTCGGGTCGAGATTCCTTTTAACGTGGGGATGATGTGACAACTCGGGTAAATCTCTCTCTTTTGGTTTTTACCTTTTGCTTGTTTCCTTCGTTATTTCTTTTGTTCTTTCTGTACTTGTACAAATTTTCGGGACGAAAATTCTTTTAACGTGGGGATGATGTGACACCTGGCAAATTCGGGTTAACAACGTGGTCTAGATGAAAGTCTACCTTAGCGAGTCACGCGTATATTGTACTTAACTGGGTTAGTTAAGTCGGGATATGGTTCGGGAACTATTGGTTAGTCTAGAAGATCAGTGGATGTTGGTCTAGAGGTTCGTTAGATGTCGGTCCTTAACCAAGTGTACAAACGGTAACGATTTGTAGGATCGTCAGGGCATACGGAACGTACGAGTCTCGAGTCCCGGGAATTGGTGAACGAGTGTAAATATGTGTATTTACTTGTGTTATGTGTTTACAATCATTATGTGACTTGTCGGTACATGAATATGCATTAACACATGTTAAAACGGGGTTTAACGCGCAAAACACACAAAAGGAACCCCTACAGGCGATTAGGAAGCCTAATCGCCCATAGGGGAGGCGAGTAGGGCACATTAGACACGAGTAGGAGGCTACTCGTGTGTACATAGGGGCGATTAGGCCCAATCTCATGCGATTAGCAGCCCTAATCGCATGTAGCTGCTGCATACTCGCCTATAACGTGCTGGACGACTAGAAACGCCTATAAATACAACACTTAACCTCCTAAACTCCCTAATATCAACCCTAGTCGTCCCATAACCGCCCCAAACACTTAAACAACCTCTGGAAGGCGATTTTGGTCAAAAACACAAGGTTTCAAGGTCTAACCATCATCCTTTTACAATTCCAAGGTTTGATTCTCATCCATAATACTTTGTAAACGTTTTTAATCAATCCCTAATGGTCCAGACCTGTTCATAAACGAAAAAGCTTTCTGAAAATCGTCAATAAGAGTTATTAATCGGATTATAACTAATAAACATGCGTTATGGGTATGTATGATTAGAAAGATAGGATTTTTATGAATCTTGATGATGTTTTGATGTGTTATCATGCTAGGTCAGAATTAATATTGTTAGTATGATGATAGAAATCTCAGTAATTGGATAATAGGGTTATGATTACATGCGTTAATTGAATGTTGCATGCTAGGTGTATGTGTTTGGATTGCTTGGTTGCATGCAGGACTGATTCTACGAGGATGAATGAAGGGTTTTGGGTTAAACATGTTTAGGATAGTGTTTGGGATGATATTGGGTAGTTACACACGCTCTGGATCTGATTTGGAGCGTTAAACGCGCGAAAAACCGGAACAGCAAGGTTACAGGCGAGTAGCCTTGCTAATCGCGTGTATTAGGGGCGAGTAGCCCCCACTCGCGTGTAATAAGGGCGAGTGGGCCCACTCGCCTGACTACAGGGGCGAGTAGCCCAATCACATGGCCTCAAGGGCGAGTAGCCCTAATCGCCTGACTTAAGGGGCGATTAGCCCTAGTCGTGTGACATTTCATGCGATTAGCTTCCCTAATCGCGTGTACTGCTGCTGTAAGTGTAAATTAGCATTCCGAGACCCGATTTGACATGTAGTAACATGCTAGGAACCTCGTAACATGTCTAATAACTTGGTAACATATATTTGGATGTATTTCGGTGATACGTGAACTATGTGCTATAACTTATTGAACGTTAACGTGTGTTAAGTGTACTTGCGTTATTGTATGTTTTGGAACGTAAACATAACACGGGGAGTCTCGGGTCACCAATGGGATGTCGAGTCTTGTACTTTGGGTCAGTTAAACAGTCACGGTGTTTTCAAACGAACTTGGTTATGGTCTGGACATCTAGGGACTAATTAACCTGCGGGTTATTAGTCTAAGTACTTGTAACTGTCGTATGTTAGGTCGCCACTTTACGGGACTAGCATAGCAGCTGAGTTTACTCGGGTTAAGGAGTAAAGGAACTTAAGGTGAGTTTACGGCCCCTCTTTTAAACTGGTTTCATACTTTCGGGGGAGAAAACATGTGTTAAAACTATTATTTGGTAACTACTGTCATACTATGGGTTTCTATTGTGTACTACACGATCTTTGGAAGTCCCGGGGGAAACCATGAATGTGCGGGTTTGCACAACGGGGAAATGTGAATAGCGCTATTGGGAGTGACCAACCCCGCTCGTCGACTTGGAGGGTCGGCGGGTGCATATTGTCTCAAACAGGAACAACAGGAACAACAGGAACATACATCGGGCATACTTTTGGTATTCGAGTTAGTAATGGTTTTCCAATCGTGGTAGTAACAAAACGTACGCCTAGCTAGCGTATACTGGTTTTCTATTTGTTATAGTATGGACAGGTTGACTTGGTACTTGAACTGCAAACCTGTAAACTCACCAGCATTTTTGTGCTGACGTAAACTTTTACATGTTTTCTCAGGTCGCTAAGGTAGCACAATGGAACTAGGGCGCACGCGTCTGCACGGCGTCTAGATAGAGTTGCATGATTTCATAAACATTGAACTTTGGTTATTTATGTTGAACTTTATTTTGAATAAGCTTCCGCTGTAAACGGGATTTTAAAACTATGTTTTGGTATTGCATTAATTTCATTTAGACTTGTCTATTGTGATCGTTGGTTTGGATCCTGGTTTGTCATGCGCCTCGCGGTAAAACTCCGCAAGTGGATTTTGAGGGTGTGACAGTGGGTGGGTGACGATGGTGAGCAGTGGTGGCGGTGGTGGTGGGTGGGTGATGCTGGTGGGCGGCGGTGGGTAGGTGACGGTGGTGGGTGGCGGCGACGGTGGTGGGTAGGTGGGTGAAGGTAGCGGGTCGCGGTAGCGGTGGTGGACGCGGTGGTGGGGGTGACGGTGGTGGGAGGTGGCAGCAGCGATGGTGGGCGATGACGGTGGTGGTGGGTGGTGGCGACGGTGGTGGTGGGTGGTGGCGACAGCGGTGGTGGGTGGTGACGATGGTGGTGGGTGGTGGTGGTGGTGGGTTATGGTGTTGTTAGTAAAGGATGAATGAGGGATGGAATGAAAAAAAACATGGGGGTGGATGGAATGGTTTTGAGGGAATGGAATGCCTTGTGGAATGGGTGATTCCATTCCTTTAACCAACCAAACACACTATTTTTCATTACCTCGTAATGGTCCATTCCATTCCCCCTTCTATTCCACCATACCAAACGCTACCTAGCGAATAAGCGTCCTATAAAACTGATGTTTTATGACTCAAATACACGTGTCGTATTACGGTGCATTATAATAACACTACAATGATTAAGCGTCCTATAAAGGTTAAAGATATAAGAACCATGTGTAAAGTGTCCTATTAAGTTATGTTCTAATATGACTTCGACTAGAAAGGGTCCTATAACACCGAATGTTTATGACTTAACTACAAAGTGTCGTATTAAGTTATGTTATAATAAGACCTCCAGTGATCAAGTGTCCTATACATTACCACATAATGGGACACCAATAACCAAATGTCTTATAAATTACTTTATTAGAATGTACATTTTAAGTGTCTTATTAAGTTATATGATAATAGGACCGCAAAGAATCATCCATCCTGATAAATAGCTTTTTAGGACACCGGTTTAGTAACATATATTATAAAAGGACCCCAAAAGTTCATTCGTCCTATTAAATAGTTTTTAGGACCCTATTTTACAAGCGTCCCACACAAAAGGTCCTTAAATGCCATTTTTGTTGTAGTGTTGAATAACTCAAAGACGTTCGTATTACACGAATCTATACATATAATAAACTAAAGCCGATATGACACTCAAAGAGGGTATTCTCTTTATTGAGTGTGTCATGTGTCATCTCATGTGGCAAGGGTTTTATTTTAGGAAAATAAAAATTTAAAACATAAAAACAAAATTAGATTTTTATCTCTAATGTTTTCTCCTATAACTTTTAAACGTTAATATCTTTTATATACGAGATTTTTTAAAGAAAAAATTACACCAAATTAACGAGCGTTTTATTATCTTTCCAACGGGTACCATAGTGCTATATAAAAAACGGAGAAAAACGACTATTTTTTTGTGTTGTTTTGTTCAACAGGAAAAAACGCAAAGTGTTCAGGTTATTCATTAATCATGTATAGGCAAATCATTAGTCATGTTCAAACCAGTAAATATGATTTTTATTTACAACGTGTGTTAGCATTGGAGTTGTACATTGTTTTAGGTTAGGTTTTAATATTAGAGTTATACAGTGTTTAAGGTTATGCACTAACATTGAAGATACATTGTTAATTGTTTTAGGTTAAGTGCTACCCGAAGCTTTCCTGCATGTAACTGTAAAACACATCAGTCTATTTCAGGTGTAAAATTGATATTTCAAATTAGATTTCTCAACCCGAGACGCTCCCGGGATATATTAGTTTAAAAAAAATCGTGGGTTTGGGTCGGCCCTAGGATTAGTTGATACCCGACCCAATTACCCTTTTTTATATTAGAATATGATAATTTATGGCAGAGATTTGTTTAAAATAATAATAATAATAATAATAATAATAATAATAATAATAATAATAATAATAATAATAATAATAATATTCATTAATCATATATTGGCAAGTCATTAATTATGTTATCATATTAGATATTTTATTATGTCATATTAGATATTTCAACCCGGGACGCTCTCCAACAGGTAATTGCTATGTTTTCTTTTTCTACCATATTCTGAAATAACTCAAATCTTATTGTATGCAGTTAAAGACCTTTGACTGAATGTATTGGTGCTAAACAATCTTTGTCCCCTTGAAGTGCTTGTGATCTTAATATTCTGTTTTAGGTGTTGATGTTGTAAGGTAAAATGGATCTTTTAATATATTTTTTTTTAAAGTATCTAATGTAAGTTGATACATAGATGTCATTTTTATAGTTTAGATACTTATAATTTTATTCACTTTACTTAGATTTCTCAACCCGAGATGCTCCTGAGGTATAAGCTAGTGTTGAGTATATGCCATTAACATCACATTCCATACACCTTAATTCCTAATGCGAATCTCATCAAAAACATAATAAGAGAACAAGATAAGATAACTCCACGGTTTGAATACATCGATATTAAAGATGAACGAAATGTAGCTCAGTTCTAAACACAACCCGTGTATCTGTTTCTTGAGCCTGAGAACAGTCGTGTTACCGCAAACTCAAAAAACACTCGTAAAAGTGAAATCATTAACCTCAAAATTTTCAAACAAAGCTTCTTGGAAAAGCCACAATAGCCTCTTCACTTTCGCCGATGGACAATACCCATATATCATCCACTTCAAGAAACCACATTCCTCACATGCATTTCCTCGAACACTTTACGTGCATCTTCAATCTTAATCCCACATTTCGCATGGATGGCCACCACCGAATTCCCAACAAACACAACAAAATAATACATAGTTTTCAACACTAGAAAATGCAATTACCAGCCAACGTAATAACTGTAGATGCTTTTGCGGCACTAGGGAATATGTGCCACATTTGTGTAGTAGTGGCAAAAGTAAAAGTTTTAAATCAATGACTTAAATTAAACTAAATAGTGAAAGGAAAAGAATCTCAGCAATAGTGACAAAAGGAAAGTATATGTTCACATTACAAAGGAAATTCAAACAATATTACATATGATCGTAGTTTCAACAGAATACATAATCCTTAAAACATCTTTAAATGAAACATTAATTACATTCACAGCCATACCCAAAGATATCAGTTAGAACTTTGGGTTCTGATAAAGTAACCGATGCTTTGGCTTAAAAATCTTTTTGTAGCCATATAATGAGTGATACACGTCCATCAGAAGAGAACGGTGCAATTTATAATATAAAATTACAGGTATGGAAGCCACTATACTAATAACGATCGGTACCCAGATCAAGTTGCTATGATAAAGCACAAAGAAGCTCAAGCTAAAAGCGACCATCATGGTCATTATGGAGAGGAAAAGTGTTGCTAAACCTATCATAAGCTTTTGGGGTATTGATTTAAGGAAATCTTCTTGTTCATAACGAGATGTTAGGAGAAATAAAAACATGAGGATTGCAGTTACAGAGAAGATCAAAGAGATAGCATCTGATATGACAAAGGCAATGTAGATTCTTTTCTGGATAAACATAGGATAACCATTCTTTTGATCATACCCACCCGGAATTGTAAACGCTACTCCGAATACTATGGTGGCTATGAGAGTAGCAACCACCATGCATTGAGTAGCAGTTTTTTTCAGCCACTTCTCGCCTTTGGAGGCTAGGTCTTCATGATTCTTGGTGAATAATTCATGTGGTTTTTTGTCATCATTGTTCTTCTTTTCTCTATAAGAAAAAGGGACCATACGCTCTACTTCCTACATTACAATGCCAAGTTAGTAGTATCATATATTGGCAACATTAGAAAATTCATAAAAGCCCAAACTTATGTTATTTGTCGTTGTATAAAAAAATTACATGTATATCCACTTATCCACATGCTGGTATTAAGAGATTTACCTTGAACCATAGCATCTCCCTTTGCATTTTCAAGGCGTCTCCTGATACATCATGAAGTCCATTATTTTTCGCCTCCATCCCAACTAAATGCAACATGTTATTTTTTTGCTTGTCTCTTTGGGCAGTTATCAGGTCCTTCATAGACCCTATCTCATGTAATAGACTGTAGATGCTCTCATGCCGATGAGAGACAGCTATGTGAAATATGGTTTGATCATTATCATTCACCGCCCACATGAGATCAGGACATTCACGAATGAGCTCCACCACAAATTTAGAGTTGCCCATTTCTGCCGCAATAAATAGCACCCGAGTAGTGTACGCTCCTTCCTTGCCTTTGAGTAAGTCATGTACGTCAGCACTAGGCATTTCGGTTAACTTTTTCCAAATTTTTCTATGTAATTGCATGGCTTTACTTTCTCTTTGCCTTTTCTTTTGATTCACATTTACTCTGAAAACTATAAACAATAAATAAGAGAAAAAAGAAAGTAGATCGTGAAAAATCTATGAATTTCAAATTACTAAGTATATTTTCTAAAAAATTAATGGGGTAAAATTATTCGTTGAAAATTGTGTTCCTGAGTTTCATTTGACGAAAGAAAAGAAAAGATTTGGAAGGATGTTTGGAAAAATTGTGTTTCATAGTTTTTTTAAAGAGAGAAAGCGAGGAAAAAAGGAAGGAAAGTTTTGGTTCATTTCGTTCATTTTTCATCCTTTCAAATTGGAGAGATTTGGAAGGATATGCTATTTCAAACATAAAATCCTTACTTTCCTCTACGTCTCCTTCAAACTCGGGAACACACTAGTTAATTAAATCTTTTCTTTTTACTCTCTTTCTTTTCCTCCTTAAATGTTGCGACACATTTCGTGTTGAAAAGCCGTAAGGTTTTTGAAAAAAGATTATTTACTTGGAAAAATAAATAAAACTAATAATAAAAAGAAAGTTGCTGAATTGTGTTTAATTGGAACTTCTGACCGGAAGTCTGAATCTTTTCCCCACAAATGTTTATGAAAAAAATGGGTGAAAGGTGTTTTCTAGCCATTTCCAATGAAAACATGGTATAATAATTGTTGTATAATATATATATATATATATATATATATATATATATATATATATATATATTAACGAGTGGAGATACGTACACGACTTTATGGCTCTCCAAGAAAAATGTGACTCTATATCATCATATGCTTTAGGATTTCGAGCCAAAGCTTCAAGTACATCTTCATAATTTAGGGCAAGTTTGGGGCAATCGTCCAATATTTTTAGTGCGACATCTAAGAATAACAATATAAAAATTTAGTGCCATAAAAAGGTTAAAAGCCTAATCCAGGAATTTGTATAAAAGGAAACATAAAAAATTAATATAATGAATATAAAATGTGTGGGTGTCAACCTTCAGATAGTTGAGAGAGAGGGGACCAAAAATCTATGAAATAATTTATTTACAGAATAAGAATATGATCTCTAAAAAAGAATTAAAAAAACTGGAACTTTGGATCCTTGAAACATCTAGGTAATTAGGATTCATACACCACCTATTTAGGATTCATACACTCTGGCCCACATCACATACCAATAGGAGGCTGTCACATACCCTAAAATGTGATGTCACACCCCCAGAATGTGACGTCACAGGGTGTATGAATCCCATAACCCAACATCTAAATAGGCTGTTTGTCGAGAGTTTTAGCAAAATAGAAATTGAAACTTATGAATT
Source organism: Ambrosia trifida (assembly GCA_028751855.1). Classification (NCBI taxonomy): domain Eukaryota; kingdom Viridiplantae; phylum Streptophyta; class Magnoliopsida; order Asterales; family Asteraceae; genus Ambrosia; species Ambrosia trifida. Next base: position 56,615,231 of record CM054129.1, on the reverse strand, counting down.
TTGAAGTAAACAAACCAATAACAGATAAGCAGATTTGTCACCTCCATAGTTTTAAACTTTGACTTTTCAGCATATTTTTAGTGAATATCTATTTTTTTTTTTTTTATCGGCTAAGGACATTACCTCGGTACCATGTTTCGAATCCCATTTTTCCGCATCGTCTCTTAGGGCATAAGCCCTTTCAACGTCAAGGGTGTATTTTTGCTGACCCTAAGATTTGAACCGTATACCTCTCCCGGGCGGAAACCTCCCTAAGGAATAAACCTTCCCACCTCTCCCTAAGGGCATAAGCCGTTTCAACGTCAAGGGATGTATTTTAGTGAATATCTACACAGCTTTTTACAAGATCTTCAAAAAGTACACACTTCAAACCTTGTTCTCTTTTACACCAATTTTGCCTAACAAAAAAATTACCATGTCTCAAATGGCAACAATACGGTGGACCAAAAAAGAGGAGAGACCATTTGCTACGACCTGGGTGAATGTCCCATGCCTTCTGCCAGATTGGTTACGCTGACCACAATGCATATCAACCTAATTCAAAGTCTAGGGATTCGCTTAAGATGACTATAAGATTTCATTTGCTCTACACCGAGGTAATGAATGGCGGGGGCGAGCAAAGTGGTTATTCAGTGCGCGGTCCATTTGTGTGGTTTGGAATTCTAACGAATGTGAACCAAACGAAGGAGCGTTGGAGGAGGGGGTCTGAAAGTGAGGTGGTTCACTCCAGCGAACCAGTGTGGAAGGGCGTTGGTGGTTCCCGTTTAATATTATTGAATAAATCTAAAAAAAGGTTTTATCTTGTGTTAAAAAAAAAAAAAAATCCTTAAACCTAATTAAATAAAACTTAAAATAATTAAATGAAATTACATAAACCTAATTATACTATTACGCAAATCTAATTATACTATTAGACAAATCTAAATTAAATGTTACACAACCTAATTAAATATATTACACAAACGTAATCAAACATGTAAACATAATTAAACATACTATATTAAGTCCTAATTAAATACATGAAAGCCCTACGACTATCCACTAAGCCACTAAGGTGACCAAAATGATGGGTCGGTTACCATATGGAATTAATTAAAATGAAAAGAGTAAATGGCCAAATTCGTCCCTGAGGTTTGGTTAATATTGCTAGATCCATTCAAAATAAGAATTTTTGACACCTGAGCCACTAAGGTTTGAAATTTAGTGCTAAATCCGTCCAATTTGCAAACTCTGTTAAATATTACTGTTAAATCAGGGGCATTTTGGTCATTTCCTATATCTTAATTGCAAATTCGTCCCTAAGTTTTGTTCCAAATTGCTAGATCAGTTCAAAATGAGAATTTGCAATGAACTACAAATTTATTAGGCAATATTGACCAAATTTAAATATTAAATATTTTAGAATAAAACATTTAAAATCTAAATTGAAAATTTTAAAACTCCCTTACACTTATAAGAGTTTATACATCTTATTTTCGTATTGTGTTTACATTGGTTAGATATAGAAGTTATATTAACTAACCCAATAAATAAGACTTGATTATTTTCTGTACAACATTTACACTATTATGTATTTTATAAATTTCACTATTTTTAAGAGATTTTATTTAAGTTAATATAATTATAATTATAATGGAAATATAATTACTTAAGAGATTTTATTTAAATTTAAATCAATTTCTGAAAGCCGTGTTTATTTCAAGATGATTTGAAAATTACAAAAGAAATATTCTTGTTACTTTTTGCTAGTTCCCTTTAAATTTTGGCCTTTAAAAATAAAATAAGTCTCATGTTTTTGTCTATCATAAAGAAGTTAATCATGACATTAATTGAAAAGTATTTGAGCAATTGTAAAATTGTTTATTGATATAATTTGAGTTCTACGTAATACTTTTTTCATTTTCATGAGCACAAGTTTTGATTACATATTGAGCAATGAGTACTCGTACATGTTCATCATCCCATTGTCATTTTTCATTTTTCCTGAAAAAAGTTTAAATTCAAATTATATATACGATTTGAAGAATACACCCTGTGTTTAAAAAAAATATAAAATTCATACACACACATATATATATATACACACACACATGTGTGTGTGCGCGCGCACGCATATATATCTAAATAAAGTATAACTTGAAATATAATATTTGTTCTAAGTATAAAACTTATATGATTTTTATATGTTTCTAGATACAAATTAAAAGAAAAATATATAATTTTTGTTCGTACTGTGTTTACTTTGGTTTGGTATAGAACTTATATTAACTAATCCAACAAATAATACTTGATTATTTTCGTATTGTCTTATATATGATAGTTTCTACATCATTTACCTTATTATGTATTTTATAAACTTCACTATTTTTTTTTAATTCATTACAAATTCTCATTTTGGACTGATCTAGCAATTTGGAACAAACTTAGGGACGAATTTGCAATTAAGAAATAGGAAATGACCAAAATGCCCCTGATTTAACGTTAGTATTTAACAGAGTTTGCAAATTGGACGGATTTAGCACTAAATTTCAAACCTTAGTGGCTCAGGTGTAAAAAATTCTTATTTTGGATGAATCTAGCAATATTAATCAAACCTTAGGGACGAATTTGGTCATTTACTCAAATGAAAAAAAGCCAATTTTGGTTGCAACCAAACCACAACCGGGTTGTCATCGCCTGGCAACCTAGGTTGCAACCAAAAAACATGCCACATGGCATTATATCATGGGTTCTTCTATTATTTTTCTTCTTTTACTGCTGATTCCTTCATCAATTTTTATATGTAAACTTAAAAATAAAATTAATTACCCAATATTTCTTAGCTTTTTCTAAGAACGTACTGATATACATTTTATTGAAAACAACTTCGTTTTAGAAATGTATTTCTAATATAAAATTTAATTTTGATAATTTGATAAATGCTAATTTTTTTATATTTAATATAAATAAACTATTTGTTTTACAATAATCAGAATATTTTAATACTTTTAATGGAATAAAAAATAGTCGTATGTTATTTTTTATTTATTAAAAGTTGGTTTGGATTGGTTGTGAATGAGAATGAGAATGAGAATGAGAAATTGGATTGGGTCGGGTTGGGTTGGGTTAGGTTGTGTAGCTCGAAGAAAGGGAAATCTACATCTACATCTACACTCTACACTATATGATAAAAGAAAACACATGAGGGACACATGTCACTTCCTCATGAATTCTCTCATTTTATTATTTAATTAATACAATAAATCAAATTTAATTATAATAATTGATTAATAATCATAGTTGTAACTTATCTACATCTACATCTACACTATATAATAAAAGAAAACACATGAGGGACACATGACACTCCCTCATGTATTCTCTCATTTTATTATTTATTTAATACAATAAATTCAAATTTAAATATAATAATTGATTTGCAAAAGCATATTATAAATTTATTAAATTGAATTTTATTAATTACATTAATAATTATAGTTGTAACTGAAATCATTAATAAAAGAAAACACATGATTCTTTTTACAATATTTGATCTGTTATTCTAATTAAGTTTAAAATTAATTTTGTTACAATATTTGACAAATGATTATTAAGTTTTTTTATTATGGTCATTGTTTTAGAAGTTAAACTATCCTCAACAAATACATATTAATTTTAATACTTAAAATTCAAAAGTGAAATAAACAAATTAAGAATAACACAATGCAATTAGTCAAGCTTTTTTGTGAGACTTTCATGTTGTTCAAAACAAATAAATAAAATAAATCAATCAACATTAATCGATTTCTATCTATAGTAATAAAAGACAGCACATGGAGTACATAGAACTCCATCACAAAGCCTCCCATTTTATTATTTTAAACAATACATTTATTTTAATTTGTTTCTTTATTTAATAATTATTACTTATTCAGTTTTTATTTGTTACAACTATAATTATTAGTATAATTAGTGGAATTCAGTTTAATATATATATTCTATGTTTTTTGTAAATCAATTAATATAACACAAAATTAGAAATAAATTATTAGACATAATTTGAAAATGTTTATGAACTAACAAAAGTAATCTTTATTAAAAATTTCAAATTAACAATACTCGATTGGGATGGTTTAACGGATGAGGAGATGCTTTTAAATTAATTTCATTTTTTTATATCCTAACCTAAACATTTACCTTTATTACTTTTTTTTGATTTTTTTTTTGTTTTGTTGTACCTACAGTCTTATAAGGTAATAGTCGGGTTTGTCCTAGGTATTAGGAGTTTAGGCTAGAAACATTTCAAAAATGAGGTTTTCCTAGGTTTCCTATTATTCTTTTTCTCCCATGTCATAGTGAGAATTTACAGGTTACTCATTACACTTTATGGTTTATTGAGAATAGTGAGATTGAGAGATGATCAAGTCTTTTTAGTACTTTAGTATAGATGTAGAGGTCGAGAGTTGATTAAACCCAAACAGTAAGTTTATATGCCTTCAAGGTTTCCTTTTATGTCAGTCCTGGATAATGATCCGGGATCCACCAGATTAGTTGAGAGTGGAATATTAGAAGATCCTAGTTCAAACATAGTTTCCATTGCTAAGATAATTCCAAGTGACATAGGTATGATTCTATACTGTTTTTCACATCTTTGATTTCTTCATTTTGATCACTTTGTTTCCTTATACTTTGAGTTATCTTTAGTTTACTTTCTTTAGTCAATTTATTAAAAACAAAAAATTCCTTTAAACCCTATTAAATTAAGTCTTGTTTAATTTTCATTAGTGTCCTATGGGTTCGATAATCCGGACTTACTTAGCCGTTGGTACATTTGATAGTACACTTTGCCTATCATTGTGGACTAGTTTTAGGTTTATCTAGGGTATTACCCATGTGTTAGTATAGTTTATTTTATCGATCGCTTTCATCACATTATGTTTTTGTCGTCATTGTCGGGGACACTTGGCAATAGCGAAATTAGTTTGACTAGGATTTTATGTGGTTTTATTTATTTTTGTATCGAGTCTTTAGTAGTTATCTATTTATTTGTTTTTTTCTTAGTTTTTGGTGTGGAGTAAGTTTTTATTGTCTTTATTTGTCAAGTGTAGTTGTCTTTTTCTTTTGTTCTTCTTAACGCTTTTCCTTTTCCCTATTTTCAGTTTATGCCTCATACTCGCTCATAGGGACCCAACTTGCCCTTCCAAAACTCAAGGGTGATCTTACTGATATCATGGGGAGCTATGCAAGCGTCTTTAACAAGAAAAAAAGGTATATTTCCTACTTCCTGTTACTATTATGGGTGATGCTAATCCACTTGCTAAGTGCACTGTCCATCTTAGTGCTTGTGAGGGAGTTAGGGGAGTTAGATCCCCCATTAACCGCCCCGCCCCTCCATGCCTAATAACCATGGTTGAAAATTCCCTCACATGTCATTTACACCATCACCAACAACACTCAGTTTCATAGCTTGATAATGAGGATGATCCATGTCATACCTCTAGATTTGTTTAGCATTTGTGACATATTTAGTCTTAGTGTCTAGGCATGCTACCCCTTGGTTAGATACTCTTCCTCAAGACTTAATCACTACCTGGGAATACTTGAAAGCTAACTTACTTATGAAATGCTACGCCCACCCTCCAAGGCCGCTCGTCTTAGGGACCATATCCACTCTTCTAACATGGAACCTAACGATACCATTTGGCCTAGGAAAGGTTCAACACTTTACTAAATATATGCCTCATATTGGACTGTCTAATAGGGCCCTTGTAGACAAGAGAAATGTGTTACTCATGTACTAGGACTTCCACCTCCACTGCTATAGGTGTTCATCTAGTCACTCTTGATACTAATGTGGTTGCTTCTTTTGAAGCATTGGTAAGAGAAATAAAAGAGTTGAAATAGTGCGCATAAATGTGAGGTGTGTAAGAGAGGAACCGACATGATAGATTGCCTTGTAGAAACCGAGAGTAGGGCCTTTGTAGGACAAATTAATTTAAAGTTCACATAATAGCCATAATAAGTGTAGAAGATTTCAGTTGTTGTTCGATGAGGTATTGAATGACGAGGCTGATCTAGCGAAAGAGGTAGCGATTAAAGTGGCCCAAGCCAGTTACACACATCTCTACATCCAGAGCATTAACCACATATCGTTATGGCAAGTTTTGAGGGCCAAAGCTTGAAGTTGACCAAGTCTAGTTTATTTATGTATTTTCTAGTTTATTTGTGTATTGTTATCGAATTAGTGTATTATTTGAAAGTATTTAGGAATCATACATCCTCTAATTAGGATTCATAGGCCCACATCAAATACAAATAGGAGGCTGTCACATACTCAGAATGTGATGTCACCCACCTCAAAATATGATGTCATGAGGTGTATGAATCCTAGAACCCTATTTGAATTATGCTTTTAAACTAACAGGTGAGAATATTTCTTTTTGAAGCCCACATTCGGGGTTTGGACCCACCCCATAGTTTTGAATGACTTGATTCATTAAATCAAAGGATTGTTAATTCGATAAATTTGATATATATGGTTCTAGGGAAAGGGTAAAACGAGAAGTTCACTTTCGTGAAAGAATTAAAGAACCCACTTTGTAACCAAAAACTTATTTTAATTAAAAAGGAATTTGTGGTCGAAAATTAAAGTTGAATAAAATATTAAAGAGAATATTCCTTTTGAAAAAAGACAAACATTGGTGGTCCAGATCTTTACACAGCTGTTGTAATTTTTTTTTACGGTAGGGTTACCAAATTTTATATCGGTGTGTAAAAAAAATTAAAATTAAAATTTTACGTTGTGGTTCTTACGGTTCTTTCACGAGAGGTATGTTCTCATTGGAACCTAATAATCCTATGGTACTAAATGATATGGTATCTTCAAATTTAAAAGACCAAACATTATTAGATTTATGCTTATGACACCCCAAGATGGATGGATCGATGAGGAGGACCCTTATTCTATTTTTCTTCCGTTTCAAATTATATATAAATCTGCCGCCTTATTAAATGCATCTTAATAACACTACAGAGTACAGTTTGGTGGAAAAAAAAAATGGAGAGAGAAGAAGAAGAAACCATCTACAAAAAATACTTACCAAAAATATCAGCCTCTATGCATCTTTTTAGGACCCAACCTCGTGTCTCATCTGTCCAACCGTCTTCGACAGCCATTTTTTGAGAATTATCATACAAATAATTCACGGTGTCATGGTGACGAAATAAAGCAGCCATGTAAAGTGGCATCATATCCATATGTGCAGAGATTGTTAGTAATTTCTTGTTCTTCTTCACCAAAATCTCAGCCAGTTTTCTATTCCCAGCTGCTGCTGCTATACATAGGGCTGTGTTACCTTGTTTATTTTGAAGCTCTAGGTCCTCGTCGTTCATTATCTCCAAAAGTTTTTTCACAAACTTTATGTTCTGGATTGAAACTGCAATATGAAGTGCAGTTTCAAGATTTTCTGTGATGCTAAACCTTACCACCTCTTTTCGTTCACTTAGGATTCGATTCACAGCTTCCCAGTCTCCAGTAATTGTAGCAATATGAAGAGGAATGCATGTATCGATGTAGGTTTTTGTTTCTGCGAAATTTCAATATAATGTAAATTCACCCATTCATCAAAAGGTATAAGTGAAAACTGTTTTTCTAAATCAAGGTGCTCATCCTAGGGAGCCGAATCTGTATATAGTTCTACAAATGCGCCTAGTTTATTCTTAGACATGGATGCTAATATTTCCAATGGAAAATGCAATTTTTTCTTTTTTTACCGGAGGGTTGCCCGGGTGATACCACTTGTAATTGCGTAACATATTATTTTTTTTTTCAATAAATAAAGTTATAGCACTACCATAATTTCGTTTATCACAACTTGGATTCTGTATTTCACTACAAGAAAATGTGCTTTTAGGGAACATTATTTTTAGATTTTAGGGTATACAAGTCGTCCCTATAGGTCTAACCAGCTTTTACAAACGACATGTCGTCTCAACATGATTTGTCTCTACAAGACCGTGCGTATAGGTTTCTTAGGTCGTGTGTATAGGTGTTGTCTCTATATGCTTACATTTAGAGACAACATATCGTAATAATTGGATTTCCCATCAAATAATCTGATTTTTTTTAACGGCTAATTTCCTCCCAAATAATCTTATTTACCTTGCATTATGTTTAAAATGTCTTATTTGGTCAAATTTCTTTATGGATAACTATTGTGGACGCCACTCACTACACAAACACAAACTTAATTCAACTCAAACGTATATGCATAAGACGTCTATTTGATCATGAATCTCAAATCTCAAAATAATACGTTTCCACTATCCCCCAACAACAATCATAACTTTCGTTTATATATCTATAGTCACCTTCTGGATACGTAATAGAAGGACAAATCACATACGCCTATGGTGAATGGAGCATTAATGGAGTGCACATCGTAATGGTGAATTTACAGGTATATTGTTGTGGGGTGAAATTATGTTGGTTAGCCAGAACTTTAAAACTAGTGCTGTAAACAAACCAAACGTTTGGTGAACGGTTCGTGAACCATTCGCTGGAAGTTCATTTATGTTCGGTTATTTAATAAATGAACAAACACGAACAAAAAATTTCGTTCAATTAACTAATCAAACAAATACTAACAAACGTCTCATTCGTTCGATTATGTTCATGAAGGTTCCACAATGCGTTTGTTTATATTAGTTCATTTTATATTCGTTCATGTTTATTTGTTTATATTCATTAGTTAAAACTTCAATATTTTTAGTTTTTTAGTTTCTCTCCCAAATTTTATTTCCATCTAAAGATTAATTATTTTCTCTAGTAACTTATATTTCTCTCCAAAACTTGTTCCCTTCTAAACTTTCCCCCTCTTATAAATTAGTTATTTAAGTAAACTTTTTGATCATTCTTGCATTCCTGAAAGATCATTTTTTTAGTTGACGGCACTAAACTAATGGAAAACCTCAATATTTTGTTTTAATTAATTACTAGGCAATTGAAGACGCTGTTACATTTTACTTGCACGGTTATTATGCAAGTTTATGTATCCTTATCTATTTAATACTTGTTTTAAACGTTCTCTAGTAATCGAAGATGTATGAAGAATTTAGGGAAGTTGGGAATAGAAGAATCAAAACTATTTTTGGGATAATTATGAACTTATGACTTAGGATTGGCATGTATTCATGTCTAAGTAATTTTGGATAATTATGTCCAAATATAATTTGATTTATCATTTTGTGAGTGTACTTTATATAATGGTTAATATTAACAATGTTTATCTTAGTTAGTTCCATGTTTTATATTTTTTTTTGTTGTATTCAAACCCCATGTTTATAAACAGTTCCCAAACAAATGAATTTCCTTAACAAACAAAAACAAACATAAAATTTCGTTCATTGGTTTATTCATGGACGATTCGTTTGTCCAATAAACCCTAACAAAAAAAGGCCTTATTTGTGTTCGTTTGGTTCGTTTACAACCCTATTTAAAATCCTTAACAAATCTTTAACTTGAATCTATATAACAAGCTAAAGGGTAGTTTGTTAGATAACTAGCATGCTTCCAAGATACCAAAGATGGGTAAATTAGCTACGGTACACCCTGTATATAAATCCTAATAGCGCATTGTATGTAGGACTAGGAATCGAACAAAGAGCTAGCCTATGTCAACGTATAAAGAAATCATGACTCATCTTTTCCAAAACTCTGCAACTTCTACTATTTGGGCATCCCAAAAGTGATGAGGATAAGCGTCATTGATTCCTTTATGGACTGGGCGCCTCCTTTGAAAACTTCTCCACATCTCAACGAACCATCCATCCCGCACCTTCTTTTCGTGACCTCTTAGCCAATGCCGAAAACCAAGAAATGTTTGCCCAAAAACTCCACGAGTCTCAACCTTTCCAAGCCGCTTTCTACGTGACACAAACCAAAAATCGTGGTCGCATCGGTTCTTACACCAAACGACCACCCTTATGTCAATTATGCCGAAAAGAGGGCCACTACGCCACTACTTGTCCAAACCTTGGTTCTTTTGCTAAAAAATCTCTAGATGCTAATCTAGTCGATGCCTTCCTTGCTCAATGCAGGATTGGACTGCCGATTCAGGTGCTTCCTACTACATTTGGTCTAACTTCTTCAAAACCTCAAACCAAAAACATTCTAGTCACATTTGGTAACGGGGAATCATTAACCGTAATCTACATTGGAAAAACTAATTTAAATAATTCCATTTCATTAAAAAATATGTTAGTTGTTCCAAATCTCACAAAAAATCTACTTTCAATTAGTAGATTAACAAATGACTCACCGGTTGATGTTTTGTTTTCTAATGATTATTTTCATATTCAGGACCGAAAAACATTGGAAGTTCTAGCTAGAGGCACGTGTGAAAACGGCTTCTATGTTCTCACTCAAAGTCACAAATCCCTTGTTGCTGTGTGTAACATCCGGCCCCTCTCACTACCAATATTGTCCGATTTGCCCTCCCAGAGCTCACGGATTTGTTTTTGGTTGCCCAGTTGAGACTTCCCAGGAGGTCACCCATCCTGAAACTTCTCCCACCTGAGCACGCTTAACTATGGAGTTCTCCTCTCATCCACTAACATTAAGCCCCAAAACGCGTTGGTGATTTAAGAGGCAAGGCATTACTTATGAACCAAGGATCTCTCCTGGCCACGGCCGATGTGGGATTTTCTTGGGGTGTCACATTCACCCCCCGTTAGAGTCTCATCGTCCCTGATGAGGTTAGAGTCTCATCGTCCCTGATGAGGTATGCACCCACCATCCCGAACGGCACAGGAGTGGCTCTGATACCATCTGTAACATCCGGCCCCTCTCACCACCAATATTGTCCGCTTTGCCCTCCCAGAGCTCACGGATTTGTTTTTGGTTGCCCAGTTGAGACTTCCCAGGAGGTCACCCATCCTGAAACTTCTCCCACCTGAGCACGCTTAACTGTGGAGTTCTCCTCTCATCCACTAACATTAAGCCCCAAAACGTGTTGGTGATTTAAGAGGCAAGGCATTACTTATGAACCAAGGATCTCTCCTGGCCACGACCGATGTGGGATTTTCCTGGGGTGTCACACTGTGCTTTCTGCTACGCACATTCGTGCTTCTTTCAATAAATGACACAGTCGCCTTGGCCATGTTTCTTTTGATACAATTTCTAATTTAAATAGACTTGGACATGTTTTCGTTACATCTTTGTTACCCAAACCAGGTCTCTGCAATTCTTACGAATTATCAAAAGCTAAGCATTTACCATTTATTGAAAATTCTAAACGCGCACAACATGTTTTAGATCTCATTCATTGCAATCTATGGGGACCCGCCCCCGTCCCATCTACCGATGGTTACCGATACTATGTCATATTAATAGATGATTATTCTCGGTTCACTTGGTTTTATCCATTAAAGGCAAAATCAAATTTCTACAATGTTCTCACAACTCTTTTGCCTTTTGTACAAAACCAATTTTCAACAACCATCAAAGTGTTTCAAAGCGATGGTGGAACCCAATTTACAAATAATCAAGTGCAAAATTTCTTTAAACAAAATGGCATACATCATCGGTTATCATGTCCCCACACACCCGAACAAAATGGGCGTGCGGAGTGCAAACACCGTCACATAACCGAAACTGGGCTACCCATGATGTTCAATGCTCATGCTCCACCCAATCTTTGGTTTGATGCTTTTGCCTCCGCGACCTTCATCATAAATCGCCTCCCCACACCCATTTTAAACAACAAATCTCCTTTTGAAATCCTTTTTCATCAACCACCCACCTATTCAAATCTTCGTGTTTTTTGTTGTCGCGTATATCCATATCTTCGTGACTATACAAAAAATAAACTACTTCCTAGAAGTACACCTTGCATATTCATCGATTATAGTCCACATTACAAAAGCTTTCGTTGTCTTGACACCACAACCGGACGGGTATACACCACACGACATGCTAGATTTTTTTTTTTTTGAACGGCCAACGAATCAATTTCCGAGCACTCTCGGGCACCCTTTTGGCGAATCAGGTACTCGAGAGTACCCGGGCCACCAATTGCCACCAATTCCCGGGAAAACCCGACAACTCACCCGCCCGAAGGCACGACATGCTAGATTTGATGAGGAAAATTTACCATTTCAAACCCCCTCAACATCTTCGAATGTTACAAACTTACCTATTACTAACTTTGATGACCATTTACCCTCACCCTCACAAAACAACCCACAACACTAAGACAAACCCAACTCTCCTGGCCCATCATCACCGCCTCTCGGCCCATCTCTCTCAAACAAAAATAACACAACCTCACCAGCAAGTCATCCACACCCTTCTGTTTACGATGAACCCTCTTTTTTCCCTTCCACAACCGGCCCAAATCCCCACAGCCAACATAACTCCATCGGCCCTCACCCTTCCAGCCCAACCCAAACCGAACCCTCCTCACCGACCCAACACCAACTTTCAAATCAAACGGAACCTTCCTCACCAGCCCATTACTCAAGCCCAATACAATCCTCAAGCCCGTCCACCACTCTTCCGCATCAACCCGACACCTCTAGTTCGGATTCTTCCAACTCATTTTCATCCCACACGCCTCATAACACTCATCCCATGGTCACTCGAACAAAAAATGACATTTTGAAACCAAAAATCTTTGAAAATCACAATTGCTTTTTCTCGTCGCATATTCCCAAGGGAATAAAAACAGCTCTTAAACACCCGAAATGGATTCAAGCCATGAACAAGGAATTACATGCCTTGCGTACAAGCAACACATGACATCTCGTTCCTCGCCCGTCACACACCAATATCATTGGCTCCAAATGGATTTATAGGATCAAATATAAATCCGACGGCTCTCTTGATCGCTACAAAGCCCGTCTTGTAGCTCAAGGCTTCACTCAAATACCGGGACTCGATTTCTCACATACCTTTCCTTTAGTCCGGTAGTCAAATCCGCTACCATCCGTGTTGTTCTAAGTCTTGCCACAATCAACAAGTGGAAACTACGTCAATTAGATGTAAACAATACTTTCCTAAATGGCCACTTAACCGAAACAGTTTATATGGAACAACCTCCCAGTTTTGAAGATCCAAATAAACCCAATCATGTGTGCAAACTCAATCGTGCTCTCTATGGTCTAAAACAAGCACCTCGTGCTTAGTTTCACCGCCTAAGCAACTTCTTGCTTACTATCGGATTTGAAAATAGTAGATCCGACCCTTCTCTATTCACCTACCAACGCCTTGGTATTTTAATTTATCTCCTTGTTTATGTAGACGACATCATTATCACCGGTAATAATGACATCTATATTACAAATTCCACCACATGTCTTGAAAAGGAATTCAAAATTAAAGACCTTGGATTGCTTCAATTTTTTCTCAGCTTGGAGGTGACGCACACTGACTCGGGTTTATTCCTAAATCAATCCAAATATGCCCATGACATATTAAACTTCTTGATTCCAAACCCGTTGCTACTCCTCTCACATCTAAAGATGTGTTCCATTCACAGAGTTATCCCTTTCATGATCCTACTCTTTATCGCTCTCTTGTCGGTGCCCTTCAATACCTCACTATCACGCGACCCGACCATTCCTATGCCATCAACCAAGCCAGTCAATTCCTTCAACAACCCACCACCACCCATTTTCAGTTGGTCAAGCGAATTCTTAGATATGTTAAAGGGACTTTGACTCATGGTTTACATTTTGATAGACCTCCTAACAATACTTTGCTAGGTTTTTCAGATGCAGATTGGGCTCGATGTATCAACACTAGAAGATCCACCTATGGTTACTGTATCTACTTAGGTGGAAACTTGGTATCTTGGAGGGCAAAGAAACAACCTACAGTCTCCCGATTCAGTTGTGAATCCGAATATAAAGCTATGGCAAACACGGCGGCAGAAATCATTTGGCTAACAAATCTCCTACGGGAACTTAAAGCTTTACCACCAGGACGTCCGACATTACTGTGTGATAACAAGAGTGCTTTGTTCCTAACTCAAAATCCGATCTCTTACAAAAGAGCAAAGCACATTGACAAAGACTATCATTTCGTTCAGGAACTAGTTGCCGCGGGTCGTCTTCACACCAAGTTTATCTCCACCGATAAGTAAGTTGCAGATATCTTCACAAGAAGTCTTCCAAAACCATCATTTAAGCGGTTTCGCACAATGCTTCGTCTAGGCCAACTGTCATCCTGCATTGACGGGGGGTGTCAACATATCCCATAACACATGCCTTGGAATCATCTCTTCTTCTTGATTCCATCCTAGTCAATCTTCCACTTTACTACCATTTAGTGTGATTTGTATGTTTTTAGTAAAGAGAGATATTCTCTCCTCCTTTGTTGTAACATCTTCATGTATTTATACTTGTATAATGATCAATAGAAATTATCAAGGTTTTACCATTATCACACAGTCTATTAGCTAAAATAGTGAAACAAAATTTAAAAGCTACGACTAAATATAATTTTCTAAGTTTTCAATTGTTTCCTGTATAACTATTATCCATCTTATTATTTACGAGTGTAAAATAGTACCACAAAAAAGATATTAAAATAAAACTATAAATGTATTATTTATAAAGAAACTGTATGTTATGAGGTTTTGAAAAATAATTGTAATTAAATTCTACTATGTTATGTATTATCCTATATGTTAATATTTGGATGCTGATGAATAGTGATTCTTTATTTTTGAAAAGCCTATATATACTATATAGTTTGGTATTTGTTACAAAAAAAATTATGTGGTTCAGCTGGTTTGGTGGTACCAATGGGGTGGTGGTCCATTGACAAAGGCAAAGCCTTTAAAACACCTAGGTTGTGGAAGGTTTTGGGTTCAAGTCTCACAGACTACATGATTTCAGGATTTAAAAGAAATTAACCTTTCAAAAAAAAAAAAAAGCTGGTTTGGTGGTATTTTGTGTTCTGTTGTGTTCTGAGTCAATCCTTCTCCCCACCATTTTTTTCTCCAGATTTTATGAAGCGTTTTTTTTTTTAAAAAATAAAAAGCCAAAGTGGTTTACACGTGTTCTATTTCTGGCCTGCCCACTGTTTTGTTTTGCTGATTCATTGTTCCACCAGCTTGTGTCATTTTTTCTCTGCTTCTCTCTCTATGTTAGCTACTTCCACAGTTCCACCGCCACTTTACCTCCTTCTCTGCCTACCTCTCTCCTCTCTCTATTATCCACTTCTTAATACATGCAAGTCTACTTTTCATCAGATCTAAACACCTGGTTATTTTTGTCACGATGCGCGGTGATGATGGTCTTAGTGGGTGCAGTCGTTAAATCCGGTGAGTCTACGATTCCATGAAGGTTGTAGGTGGTGCGTCGGCGGCGGCTATTCGGACTATGGTTCTGGCCACGTCCGGCACACGTATTTTTGAAAGTAAAGATGAGAAAGCATGAGTATTTTCTTATCTGGTTCCAGTTTTTTTCGGGCAACTATTATTATGACGTTTTTACCAATTTTGAGATGTTATTATTGTTACATACATAATGATCCTTTTTTCCATGTTTTGATATTCATAAAAGAGTAATTTGTAGGTAATGGAAGCTTCTCAAGATTTTCTTGCCTCTTCTGTTATTCCCAGCAGTCCCCCATGAGCTGGTGGATAATGGAGCCACTCAAGCTGCCGGATACCAGAGCCAATCAAGCAATTAACCAGGTATTTTTTGCTATATTTCTTTTAACAAATTGTTTTTCAAATGCAAATGCTTAATCGACAAGTAGTGAAATCTGACACTACCATAATCAAGGTACTAAACTGTGTTCATCTATTGCATTGTGCTTTAGGTTTATGTTTCTTCTATTGATATAAAGGGATGCTACAGTATCTATGATATTATTACACATGGTACTAACTTTTATATAATTACAAGAAACTTATATATTTTCAAATCTATTTGTTATATTTACCAATATACTAATATGTGTCTAACAATATTACTATTTTGCCCTTTGATCTATTCTTATCTCTCTAATGCAGGAAAAAAACGAGTAACAATTGCAGATTGGTTGTTTCCAGCCGGTGAATCTACATTTTCATTCTGGTGCTGCGACGAATTGGTGAGAGGGGGCCGCCTGAGGATGGCGATGGAAGTAGGGATTTAAGGTTGTGATTTTGGGTTCCAAACAAAGCGATGGCGATGGATAGAGGGGTTGTTGCGGTTGATGTGCCACATATGTACGAACATCTATGACCCTTTGCCAATGTAATATGTAGCGTGTGGGTGTCGAACTGAACTAGATGCAATGAAGTTTTTGTAGTAGGAAATCGACCACCAGTGAGCAAGAATTGGCTGAACAGAGGTGGTAATGGTTTTTTGTGTATGGTGCGCAAAAGTAGGATGCCGGAAATTTAACGTAGTGATCATCACTACGGTTTTGGAAATATAGGGGAGGGAGGTCGGATCTATAACTATCATTATTTGGAAAATAAGTTTTTCTTAATTTATTTATTTACCTATTATATGATGGGGTTAGAAAAAAACATACATCTTCAAAACAATAATAAACGAATGTAGAAAAAGCTAAATTATTGAAAATTTCTTTGATCGGCCGGTTTTTGGCGAATATGTGTAATCCAACAACCACCACAATTGCAGCTACCAGTGTTTGCTCCAAAGATTATAAAACTAAAATGAGGTGGGAGATAAAGAGGTGGTTGGAAGGTGCCATAAATCAATTTTTATAATTCGTTCACTTAATGATGACAACTTCTACTTCTTTGTACTGGATTTGTCATGTGCAGTGTTTGTTAATTACACAAGAATTGTCTTCTTTGTACTGGATTTTTTATTTCAATTTTTGTTTATTGTCAAGTGGTCTGGACAAGTAGGTAAGAAAGAGTAAGGACTTGTAGATGTAGTGGATGAAGATGATACAACTGTTTTGGTGAATGTTTGCGAAACGCCATGGAGATTTGTAATTTCACCTATTTATAACTTCATTTAAGCTCCGCAACAGGTCTGCGTTGTCCATTTCTTAACTGAATTTGTGATAAATTTGTTTGAGAACTGCATCTTTGTTTGCTGGTAATATTGCTTCAACCGCTTCTCCGTCGCAGGAAGAACATAGCCTCTCACACCGGCCCGAGACCGGCTTTCCTTAATTTCCTAAGGCGTTAATTTGGGGTAACTTTATTTTTTTTTTTTGAAAGGTTTAGATCAATGGAAATCCTTATACAACCCTAACCTATTGGTCCCAAGTTCAAATCCCTACCCACGCACCGGTGTCCTCCTTGCCTAAGCTCAAACCGTCATGGGGAATTTTTTTGTGGTGTGCATGGATTGAACTTGTGACCTCCCCCCAGGATGGGAACCCCTAAGGGAAAACCCACCCTACCTCAAACCAGCTGAGCTGGAGATCACTGGCGGGTAACTTTATTATTTGATTCTGATTGATTTACTTTGTTCTTTTTCTTGCTGAACTTTATTATATGATTATGAATAATTTACTTTGTGCATTCAATAATAGTTTTAGAGTTGTTTCAGGTGCCTAAAGGGAATGATTGGTTTATATACACTGAATGGTTGTCTAACAACATCAAGACACAGTATGTTATGTCCTCTCTTGATATGTTGCATAGCGGGGATATAAAAACTGTTGTACAATAACATCATGTTTTCTACCTACACATTAGTGAAATTACAGAAAGCTATTGTTGAATCCAGTTAGGGGTGTTATGAGTGTTTTTAAATTTGTTAAGTTTTTTTTTTTTTTTTTTTTTTTGAAGTTGGAGTCATTAGGCTATAATCTAAAATTTTCAAATTTTAAAACCAAATTCTATTAAAATATTGTTATCTGGGACATGTTACACTACATAGTATATTTTCTTGACAATAGCAAACCAAAAGTTACTGCTGTGTTGTTATGTGCTCCTGTTCACCAGCAAATTATAAGCATCTGTATTACTTTGAAGGGGTTTTAACGTAGGCATAATTTGTTTCAGCTGTATTGGTCCATAATTTTAAATTTCTATGTAAATGGGATTTTATGAAAAGGGTATTGCAGTTTGCTCTGATTTTAGTCTGCACTAGATTTTGCATGTCTCGCTTATTGTTGTTAGTTGTTAAGATTGTTTGGTAAATTGTTGGTTACTGCTATTGATTCTTCTTTTTCTTTAAAAAAAGGTTATGGTGATCGGTAAGTGCGTAAACGTTATTTCATGACATTTGGTTTGGCAGTGTTTATCGTCTTACTTTGAGTGTGTCAATTACTTTAGTGTTTGGCGCCTGAAAGTATTGTTTACAATGAATAATAAATATGAAAGCATTAAACCTATTGTAGTACATAAGTATGGTTTCCTTATACAATATTTGTTATTCTTTCTTGCCTCAGTTATTTTGTTTTTTTTCTTACAAAAAGATATGAATGTTTGCTAATGTTTTTTTTTCTTTTAAGGTTTTCTTATCGATTTTACTTTCCTCTACACCAGCAGGTCTGTATATATATTCCTTAGATATTATCTTCAATGTTCACTATTTATTCTTTAACGTTTGACTTCGCCATTCACTGAATCTTTTACCTAAAGGCGTTTGTTTTTTTAACTCCTTCATGTCGATTCTACTACCGAATACTTAGATATTGCCCTTAGTCTACCCTATCAATTTTGTTACTTTTGAGTGCATAAATTACTGTATCCTTCATCCAAAAGTCTAATAACCATTGTAATTATTTTGAATATAAGTTGACCGAAACACAATATACTCAACTTCACTATTGTTCATGTATGCTTCTTATAGTGTAACAACCAACACAAGAGAAGACCAACATTCGCTTTAAAGAAAAAGTCGACGAATCTCATGTGTATCAACTAGGAGTTGTAGTTCCTCGATTTATTGTTGTCAATTGTTTCATTTACAATGAATTCATGACATATTGCATTACAAAATTAAAACTTACATCATCTTGGAATTTATTTCATTCTTAGATAAGAAGATGCATTTGTTTTGTTATGTAGGATGATAGGTATGATCTGAGGTATGGCGGCGTCGATCTAATGCGACGGGGTCACTGGGTGCAGCTGGGGTTCAGTGCAGTTGTGTTGTGTTGTGTTTAAAGTAGTAATGATGTTTATCTTTCTCTTTATATGGTAAAATGTTGCTTTTGGGTATCCCACACATGAAAAAAAAATGTGCAAAACTTAAGTTGATGTATTATGTTGCTGTAGTTGTGCTTACTTTGCACCTCAAAGTCTAAATGTAGATGTGTTCCTTCCTCTTTATTGTCTTCTCAATGTATGTGTCGTTATCCTGCTTTGTATGATTATTGTTGGGCTTAATCTTAATGGGTTTGCGTTAATTAATGGGTTGGGTCCAAATGAGTCCAATTAGATAATAATGAAGGTGCTGCAAATTTGGAGATAATAACAAATAGATATGGATATGCTTTAATATTCAAATATTGAATACTTTGTATTTGATTAAGGATAGGAAATAGAGTCATGGTAGGATTAATATTAGAGGCTTGCATGCCATGTTAAGGAGTAGTATAAAAGGTTGGTCGATGTATTGGTTTTATTATGAGTCTGAGTCTTTAAGTTTTTTAATAAAATAAAAAAGCGTCGTGGGTGAGTCCTTCCCACAAAATTCTGTGTTCGCGTTTTGTTTCGACTACTAATTGTCTCCAATAATTGGTATCAGAGCCTACACGATTCTAGGCTCGTAGGAAGATCGATTGGGGTGTATAACCGATCGAAAAGAACGAAGTGTGAAGCCATTCAATCGGGGAGCATAACCGATTGAATTACGGAGCAAGTTTGTAGTTCTCAGTTCAAAGATCAAAGGTGAAGGATCGGGGTGTATAACCGATCAATATCAGAGCCGACCAGCCACCGTATATTGGCTGAACCTCTGGTATAGAAAGTTAAACAGAGAAGACCTGAAGAACTCGTAATCAGATTCTACAGGAGACCAAGGCCGATCACTGGGGCGTATAACCAGAGGGTGCGGGTTGGTATAGATCTGATTGACGTGAGAGATTCCTGGAATTTATCAAGTTCGAGATCGAAAGAACGAAGTCTCAAAGTCCAGCCAACCGGGGTGAATAACCGGTTGTGTTTTGAAGAATACTTGCTGTTTTGTTTCAGTAGATCAAGGGAGGAACTGACTAGGGTGTATAACCAGTCAAGAATCAGCACCGATCAGACCCGTATCACAAAGAACGGGTTATACTGTTGGTTCGACTTAAGTTGATCATTGAAAAGAATAATAGTGATCAGATATCACAATGGCCGATGGAGCACAACCCGCAAACGCACTTGCAAACGTGCGTGATCATCAGAATGTAAGCCTTCAATGTCCGAAACTCACTTCAACAAATTACTCATCTCGCAGATGCTATCGACCCAGTAACCGGAGGAGCCGTTGATAACCGAAAAAATCAAACAGCAATGGCAATCCTTTTTCAATCACTTCCAGAAGATATACTTTTGCAAGTCGCAAAGTATGGAAAGGCTCATGAAGTGTGGGAGGCCATTCGGGTTCGCTTCTTAGGAGCAGACAGAGTACAGAAGGCTCGGATTCATGTTTTAAGGTCCGAGTTGGAGATGTTGAAGATGAAAGATACCGAGACGATGGATGAGTTTGCTGCCAAGATAAGTGCAATTGAAGGTAAGTTTAATAACCTCGGAACTACACTTGAGCCGGAGGTACAAGTGCGGAAGCTATTTAACTCATTACCGATAAGGTTCTTGCCTATTGTTGCATCGATCGAACAATCGGAGGACCTTGAGACAATGCCGTTTGAAGAGGCAATCGGTAGATTGAAGGCGTTTGAGGACCGGGTAAGACTGTACGCCGGGAACGATGCTGACTTACAAAGTAAGCTTTTGTTTACTAAAACAGAAAGCCAAAACAAGTGTAATGGAAACAATCGTAAAGGACAAGGTAGGAACCAAGAGTCTTCAAGCAACTATCGCGGTCGAGGACGCGGTCGTGGGAATGGCCGAGGACGAGGTAATTATCATTCCAATGATAATCGTGGAAATTATCCTTCCAATGATAACCGAGTCAATGAACGTACCAATGATAGTCAAAACAACAATCAACAAGGAAAGAACAATGAACAAAGTCAAGAAACCGGTTACCGGGGACGAGATAGACGGAATGTTCGTTGTTATAACTGTAACAATTATGACCATTATGCTTGGGAGTGTACAAATCAAGTGGAGGAAGAAGCCAATCTAAATCAATTTGGTAACCAAGGTCCAGCCTTGATGATGGCAGAGGTTGAGTTAAAGGAAGATAAAATCTTTTTAAATGAAGAGAAGGTACACCCAAAGTTGTTTGCAAGTGACAGTCATGATGACTCGAACGGTGATTCGGTTTGGCACCTTGACAATGGTGCTTCAAACCATATGACGGGTCACGAACCACACTTTTCTGAGTTGGATCGATCAATAACAGGAGTTGTCAAGTTTGGGGATGGCTCAAAGGTTAAGATTAGAGGAAAGGGTACAATCGTGTTTAAGTGTAAAAATGGAGAACATCAGGAAATTCATGATGTCTACTACATACCCGATCTCTGCAGCAACATACTAAGTTTGGGCCAACTAACTGAAGATGGTTGTAAGGTTTGGATGGCTGAGAACTACTTGTGGTTGTATGAAGAAACAGGAAGGCTACTAATGAAGGTGCCTAGAAGCATAAATCAGTTGTACAAGATTGTATTAAAGTCGGGAAAATCGGTTTGTCTACTAAATTCAATCGGAGATGAGAATAGAACCGATGTTGATATGGCGGTACAAGATGACGCGGAGTTAGCGTATTGTATCCAACAAGAAGAAGTCAATGTCATGTCTCTTGGAAAAATTGATCCGTACAAAGATTGTACTGAACATGGTGGCAATACGGTTGTAGATGACGAGACGATGTTTGACGGTGGTGGTATGGTGACCAGAGATGATGCACTGGTTATTGAACCATCAACCGTTATGCCGATTTTTGGGGGAGCTCGCAGGAGTCCTTGTGCTAATCAGATTGATCTTAAGGACAAGATAACTCAAAATATTAAGTTGAAATATAACCAAGAAAGCAAGGTTAAGATTACACGTAGGTTGATGGATCAACATGATAATGAAATCATGTTTGCCATGTGTGGTGATAAGAATCTTGATAATTCTGCAAAGGTGGCTCAAAATAATGTGGCTCTTAATAGCCTACGGCTAAAAGTATTTGTAGGAGAATTTAATTCAAATAAGGAGTCTCACATTCAAATGCTTAGTGGGATGTGTGGAACAAGTGTGATGGATATTAGTGTATGGGCAAAAGTTTGGCTGGTAATGAAGAATGAAAACTCTAAAGGAAGCAACTTTGGAGTAATGCGTAAAAGAAAGAAGAGACCCCTTAGAAGATATCGATACAAATCAGAGCTTGTTGAGAACGAGCATATTAGCGGTGAACTACGGCGTGAGAATGTTTTAATCATGGCGTTACTTAAGATCAAGTTCAAGGTTAACGAGATACGAGCGTTATTGGGAATCAAAGATCTAGGTGGCACGCATCAAGATTAAGGGGGAGATTGTAGGGCTTAATCTTAATGGGTTTGCGTTAATTAATGGGTTGGGTCCAAATGAGTCCATTTAGATAATAATGAAGGTGCTGCAAATTTGGAGATAATAACAAATAGATATGGATATACTTTAATATTCAAATATTGAATACTTTGTATTTGATTAAGGATAGGAAATAGAGTCATGGTAGGATTAATATTAGTGGCTTGCATGCCAAGTTAAGGAGTAGTATAAAAGGTTGGTCGATGTATTGGTTTTATTATGAGTTTGAGTCTTTAAGTTTTTTAATAAAATAAAAAAGCGTCGTGAGTGAGTCCTTTCCACAAAATTCTGTGTTCGCGTTTTGTTTCGACTACTAATTGTCTCCAATAGTATGATTGTAGCCAAGTCACGAGGTTGTCCAACGTGAACAAAAGAACATTGATTAACGTTGTGTCACTTTAAATGACACTAGTTTTGATGATATCATAACTATTTTGATATAAATATTATTTTAAAACTATACCTTTGAGTGTCAAGACAACCTATTAATTAGTAGTTGACATTTAGATATTCAAATTAGAATTTTATAATACTGTCCAACACTTGTAGCCTAGTTGGTTAAGGGCCTAAAGTTTCTCATGGGAGGCTTGGGTTCAATTCCTACTAGCTACATTTGGAGGACATTGGTGGATGGGAAATGAGGGATGACCCGGCCATTGGCTTGGGTTCGAGTCCTGATCCTGACCGGTTTTACCGACTATTTCACCGTCGTGCCTTCGGGCGGGTGAGTGGTCGGGTTTTCCCGGGAATTGGTGGCAATTGGTGGCCCGGGTACTCTCGAGTACCTGATTCGCCAAAAGGGTGCCCGAGAGTGCTCGGAATTAATTCGTTGGCCGTTCAAAAAAAAAAAAAGAATTTTATAATACTATATTTCTTAAGGATGATAAGTTACCTAAAATGATCAAGTTAAGTTCATTATTTAACAATTAATGTTATTAGGATGTTTATTAATATCTTAGGGTGAAAATTTATTGTTATTGTAGGACCGTATTCTTATC
Organism: Ambrosia trifida; assembly: GCA_028751855.1. Classification (NCBI taxonomy): domain Eukaryota; kingdom Viridiplantae; phylum Streptophyta; class Magnoliopsida; order Asterales; family Asteraceae; genus Ambrosia; species Ambrosia trifida. Next base: position 56,591,659 of record CM054129.1, on the reverse strand, counting down.
ACACAAGAACGAGATTCAACGGGTTTTCTTCAAAATAAAGGCAATGACAATATTTTGGATTTTTGTAGTTTAAGGAATATGATAGAAAATATTGTTGATAAAGATAAACACGCAAATACTATCAAAATGCTTCCTCTTAATTATCTCACGCATAGAAAAGATAAAACACTATAAAACATACACATACACACACTAAAGGAGACTCAAAATGACAAATTTATCTAGTGGGAGGAGAGACTGAGCTTATATACTGTTACTCATTCTCTTTGGCCTTGGGAAGACGGGAGGCCTTAGTCTCTCCATGGCTTGCCCCAGTCTCTCAAACTTTTTAATTATCAAAATGCCCCAAACATACAATTAACATAAATAAACTTATGCAATGACATATATTAACCTATCACTAGTTACGAACATACATAAAATGCACTAATAATCTTCACCTTAGACTTAGCTAGTGATCTACATACTTTTCTAATCATCTAGTTGGGTACATACGCCATGTGTACTTATAGTTATATGTATTTCATATTATATTATCTTAAAGTTCGGAGAATATAAATATGACTACAACTGAGGAACGATATTTTGTGGTGATACATTTTTTAGAATCACTTATATTAACAAAAAGGTATGCAATCATTTGATAATATAAATACTTATTTTAAATAAATTAAAATAATACATTTTTGGGAAATAACTTTTCATTAGAGTGTGTATTATGTAAGAAGACATAATTATATGATTTGTTTTACTTGAGGTGCCAATTACAAAATCAAACACTAAGGGGCTGTTTGGTAGCCTCTTAATGAGACTCTTAACCATTCAGCGCTGAATGATTCAGCATTCATTGCGTTTGTTTCAGCTTCTGAATGGAATGGTTAAGTCTGAATCATTAAGATTTGAGAGGTTGCTGAACCATTAAGCACTGAACTATTAAGCACTGAACTGGGCTGAACCTTAATGAGGCTCTCCTACCAACGTGGAACAAGAAAACTAACCATTAAGAGGTCCAACTTAATGATTCAGCGCTTAACCATTCAGACCTCTTAACCATTCAACACTTAATCAACCAAACAACCCCTAACTATTTATAACAAATAATACAGAGTTGTAAAAAAACTTATACCTTAGTAGTTTAATGTTCTTTTTTTCCTAGTATTGTTTATGTAATTTTGAAAAATACAATTGTTACAATTTAGTGATATGCATGATGAAAATTTTGATGAAAAGAATATAGTGTTACCATATGGCGTTTTCTAAATCATTTAATATATATATATATATATATAGGGTTAGGGTAAAATGAGAACACACTTTTCGTAAAAGAACTAAAGAACACACTTTTCCACCACACACTTATTTTATTCAAAAAACATATGTGGACCACAATTAAAGTGGAATAAAATAAAAAAGGGAATATTCCCTTGCCTAATAAGACAGAATAAGGTGGGCCATGGTCGTTTACACTGCTGTAAAATTATTTATTTTTTATTTTTTTTTACGTCGAGGTTACCCGTTTTTTCACCGGTGGAATTTTTTTTTTTTTAAAAATTCACATTTTACGTCGGTGTTCTCATGGTTCTTTTACGAAGGAGTGGTTTTCATTTGAACCTAATCCTATATATATATATATATATATATATATATATATATATATATATATATATATATATATGTAGAGGATCCTGTAGAAAAATTGATTTTTGTTGGAAGTGTGAGAATGATTAAGAATTGATATATAGCCATCATGTTTTGGATTCAGGAATGATGTTTTGGGTTGTTTGGGCTTGAAAAACACTAAACACAACAATTTACAACAATTTAAAACACAATTCAATTTGTTATAGTAAAATTTAAAACGCAGATAAAACACACTAATAAACACTTAAAACACACTGTTTAATATTCTTGGCAAAGTGTTTTTAAGTTTTTAAACTTAAAATACATTGTTTTTGGTTTTTAATTGTTATGGTTGGTGTTTTTCTAGGCAAAACAATCCAAAACATCAAGAATAAATTCAAAAAATGATGCATACATATCAATTCTTAACCATTCTCACACTTCTCACATAAACTTATTTTCCTACAGAATCCCTACTATATATATATATTAGAAGGTTTTGGGCCTTTGATCATACAACTCAATGGTTGAGATTAAGGGGCCTTAAATCTACAAATTACATAGGGAGAAAACAAATAAGGCAAAATAGAAATATCTATTATTGTTATTGTTCACTATTAACCCATTTCCCTATGCGTTTCAAATGGCTATAACTTTTTTTATGATAAATTTTTTTATAAATTAAATCGTATTGACGAGAATTTTATTGTTTTAGGTTTCAGTAGTATATTTCTATAGTTTTGTTTTAATTTTAATAAATTACAAAGTATGTGAATGCATACGTGATTTTGTACTAATACGTAATTACATAATATGAATTTTATCAATAAACAAATATAAAGTTACGTGATATTGTTCTAGTACGTAATCGCGTGATATTCATTTTATAGAGAAACAAGCATAATGTTACTAATCTTGTTTAGTACGTAATCACATAACATTACGTGACTGTATTATTACTTGAATACATAATTTTGAATATTCACTACGTGATTACGTGATTTTAATTATAATATTATGTGAACACCCTCTAAATGATTACGTAAGTACATACTTGTATATAATCACGTAACAATACAAAATCCCGTAACATTTTATAAAAACACGTAATCACGTAGCTTGTAAATAAAAAAATGTTAAACTATAGCAATAATCTACTAAAATTAAAGAGAACGAAATGTTCATTAATATGGTGCATTTTATTTAATATTAATACACTAGCTTATACCCCGGGAGCGTCCCGGGTTAAGAAAACTAAGTAAAGTGAATAAAATTAGAAGTATCTAAACTATAAAAATGACATCTATATAGCAATTACCAATTAGAGAGCGTCCCGGGTTGAAATATCTAATATGACATAATAAAATATCTGATATGACAACATAATTAATGACTTGCTAATATATGATTAATGATTATTATTATTATTATTATTATTTTAAACAAATCTCTGCCATAAGTTATCATATTCTAATATAAAAAAAAGGTAATTGGGTCAGGTATCACCTAATCCCAGGCACTACCAAAACCCACAATTTTTTTTAAACTAATTCCAAACCTAACACAATATCTGTCGGGTTACAAAAAATATTCGTTTTTTTCTCCGTTTTTTATATAGCAATATGGTACTCGTTGGAAAAATAATAAAACGCTCGTTAATTTAGTGTAATTTTTTTCTTTAAAAAAATCTCGTATATAAAAGATATTAAAGTTTAAAAGTTATGAGAGAAAACATGAGAGAGAAAATAATAAAGTTTTAATATTTAAATTTAATAGATTAGGTATTTAATAAATTATGTTAAATCATTTTTAAACTATATTTATTCCTTTTTTTAATTGGTCTAGAGTTGCCACATCACATCCTATGTGACATCTTTTAAAAGAGAGATTGCATGATATTATGACATGTCATTAAAATGACTTTGGTTTATTATATGTATAGATAGATAAAAAAGTTATGTAAGCTTAATAATCGGAGGGAAATGAGTTTATGCGCTAACAGTATTAGATCTTCCTATAATATCATTCACTTTGAAGTTTGAATGTCTTATACACTTTGTACAAATTAGATTGTACAATAACCATCTATAGGGAATTCAATGGAAAACCTTAAAAATGTGAGAACCATGCATTAAATATATAATAAATTTCAATTTAACATGTAAAACACTTTTTTCCAAACTTTTTTTTAGCTTTGCATATAAATGTATAAAAGCCTTTTTATAAAAATAAAATAAAAAATATGCTTAAAATTACTTAAAAAATGTGACTTTTTTTACTAAGATTATTTTTTTATTGGAATGGTTTATTCATATGTTTATACAAAAAGCTCCGAAAAATTTTATATGAAATAAACAATCTTTTACATGTTAAATTGATTTAACATGATAAATGCATGATTTTTCACTTTTTTAAGGTTCTCCGGTGAACCTCACACTATGTGAGTGTGTGTGTATGTGGGGTGAGGTTATCGTACAAAGGCCATATTTTGTGAGAAGAATTAAAATTGTATTGTAGGCATAATTTTTTGGACTTAATCATGATGGTTTGGTTTGTATAGGCTGAAATAGCATAAAATCTAACAACTAAAAACACATAACAATTTATTTTTGGCTTAAATTATAAAACACCATGCCAAACACGTGTTTTAAACTGTTATGTTTTAACTGTGTGTTTTAGCTATGTTTTAAATTCCATGACTATAGTACAATAAATTGTGTTTTAAGTTGTTGTATTTAGTGTTTTTCTACAAAAAAAAAAAAAAAAAAAAAACTTAAACCATCATGGCTAAATCCAAAACATGATGCCTACATGTTAAATGTTAATCCTTCTCACACTTTTCATAAAATATAGCCCTTGCACCTGAACCTTTACACACACATATATTATGATGTATTTGAAAGGAACAGAAGTTAAGAAGTTTTAGCTTAATAGATACGGTACAAGAACAAAATAAGAGTAAATTAGTTTTTCAAACACTAGTTACACTCTAATCCTCCATTTTAATTATATTTTACTTCCCTCAACTATAATCAAGTTCTAGATAATATATTAATTAGTAGTTACAGTTTATCCTCTTACAAAAACCTAACTATTTCAAAATTTTTAAACGAATATAACTTCTTTCGTAAGTTAATATTTTTTAAAGAAAATATATCATAAAAGCGAGCATTTTTATTCTTTTTAATTAAAAAAATGATAAGTTACGTGATTGACAATCTCTAATGACGAACAATAAATGAATAGTTAACCGAAAATAGAGTAAACGAAACCGAAATCAACCAAAATTGAATTAACTGAAAACGATTGACTAAAAATCGGTTAACAGTGTTTTTTGTATTCTCCTTAACCAAACTTAATCGAACCATTCATATTTTAATATGTTCTTAGCTTTTATACATGATGTTCATTAATTTATAATGTATACCTCAATTTCTTGGGTGTATACTTACATGTCACGTATATATGTCTCAATTTCATGTATTTCTAAGCAAAAGTTTTTGTGTAAGCTTGGTTTTAGCTATTAACTGAAATTAAACAATCCGAACAGAAAACCGTCAATCTAATTGAATAGACCGAACTAATTAATCGAAACCGATTGGTTGATAATACAAACTAACCGATGACTTCGGTTATAAATTCGGTTGATGGTATAACATCCAAACCGACCCAACCATTTACACCCTGCCAATGTCTGTGTTTCATGCCGCCTCACGTGGGCACCCATTTAGTGTGTATATATAAATGATGCTGAACAGTAAAAAAAAACTTTAAAAGGAAGAATCCCCAATTCAAGAAACGTTTCAAATTGGAAGAAAAAGATTCCCCGTATTAATAGAACCTACCAACAAGTAGATCCTGCGGAGGATGATTGTATTTTCGTTGTTGCTGATCATCGGAAATGGACGGTTCTTGCTGTTGGCCTACCGCAATCGGCTCACCCGTAGTCATAATCTTCGATTGCTTACTTATCCTGCACGTAGCTATATGGCATAAATAATAATTGATATTATAACATATCTATCTTGATCACACGATTTGTAAAGTAAATACCTGAAAATGTAAGAGAATAGATTTACTCCCTTTGACAACAAGCAGGTTTTTCCCGTGTGTTAATTAGAACTATACATAAGTACCATAAGTACTTATATATTGAATTGGATTGTCATCTAGATAGAAAAATAAACAGAAAATTGTGTTTTCATTTGTTTAGTACTATTTTTTTCTTTTAGTTTGGCATATTCACATCACCCCCACCAACCACTTACAACTTGCCATGCTATTTGAAAAAAAAAATACACACATGACGTGATATATGTAAGTAAATTACACTATTGCTCCTTTAGATTTAAACCAATTTCATATTTTGTCCCTGAACAAATTAAATAACATATATACAATAGATTATGGACTATTATATTCATTCCAGCTGTGATTGAAGCAAGCACTGATGCAAACTCAATATCGAATATAAAAGATTCCATATCCATAAGTGGGTATGATTCACACTGAGGGTGCAACTATAGCTTGGAGTCGTTTAAGAAAACGGTTATAGCCATCTCCATGATGAAATATGAGTTTATCACATTTGATAGTCTGGAGAAGAAACGAAGTGGCTACATCAATTGGTGGAATATATTCAGAGATGACCAAAGCATTTCTCAGCTATTTGCATATAATGTGACAGTTGATCCGCAATTGATAAAGCACAAAGCTCAATGTAAAATGAAAAATAAAGACACATTCGTAGACAAAGCACAATATGATAACTATATACTCAAACGAGGGTTATCATGAATGACTATGTGAAGCCAAAAGATAACATAAAGGATCCATAAATGGAAGGTTGAAGCACAGAGTTAGAGTATGTTTGGCAAGGAGCTTTTAAAAGCTTTTAAGAGCTTCAAACTTTTAAAAAAAAGCTCCTACTCAATAAAAAGAATGAGACTAAAGCCCGTTGAAGAAGGAAAAATGAAGGAAACCTAACATAGTTGACTAGAGATCCCAACATCTAGGTTTCATATGACAACTTAATTAGATAACCGAGGGAGTTACTTTGGGGAAATAACCCAAAACTAAGTAAAAGAGGGTTATGCACTTCTTAGTCCATTATATACACTAAGAGATGTTAATCATGTTGAGTTTAATGATTTGTGGAAATTAAAAAAACCATGTTGTTTTTAATGATTCTTGGCAATTGCCAAACTTAGAGAGAAGTAGGATCCCTTTCAATGGATTTGTGAGGCCGAGAAAATCTTTGAGATCATGCAGAACCATCCTACTGTTTCATAACAATAACGGACATGACAATCAAAGGTTGTCCAGACCAAGAAGAGTGTTGTGTGTTGGATCCTTGAGAGTGAATTGAGGGTATTTTGTGATTGCTTAATTGAGTTTTGTTTTAACAATTTAATCTAAGTAATCACAATAACATCAATAGTCATCTATACACATCAATTAGTTAAAACATAGGTAGTTTTAGATAGGATGATGTCAACACAGATTTAAATATTATTAAATTCAAAGTACACTAAATGAATGTTCACTCCCCTTCACCGGTTGATCTCTAACACACTGTTCAAGATTTTTCTTAATGTATACTATGACCTCAATTAAGTTCTCGGACTTATACGTGTGAGTGGTGAACAACCACTGAATGTACCGTGACATCCGTCACCACCATATTTTATATTTATGCAATTCTAGCCCTTGTATTTTCAAAACTTTTATTTATGCAATTCTAGCCCTTGTCGCCTACTTGAAATTCCAGAGATTTCCTCCTCGTATCGGCATAACTCTTCTGCCTATCCCCGGCAGCTTTCAACCGGTCCTTGATTTGAAAGATTTTGTCGGTCGTCTCCTGGATGATCTCCGGACCAGTCAAGTGCTTGTCCCCAATATCTGCCCAACACAACGGTTATCGGCATATACGTCCATAGAGAGCTTCGAACGGTGCGGCTTTGATGCTAGTGTGATAACTATTATTGTATGAAAACTCAATTAGAGGTAGGTGGGCATCCCAATTACCTCCAAAGTCAATCACACATGCACGAAGCATATCCTCAAGCGTCTGGATCGTTCTCTCGCTCTGCCCGTCAGTCTGGGGATGGTAAGCCGTACTCATGTCCAATCGAGTACCTAGGGCTTCGTTCAACGACTGCCAGAACCTAGAAGTAAACCGACTATCACGATCCGAAATGATGGAAACTGGGATACCGTGTCTAGATACAACTTACTTAATGTAGAATCTTGCCAATTTATCCAATTTATCAGTTTTCTTGATTGGAAAGAAGTGAGCAGATTTGGTCAATCGATCCACAATTACCCAAATTGCGTCGTGACCGCTTGCCGTCCTTGGCAACTTAGTCACAAAATCCATCAAAATCTGCTCCCACTTCCACACGGGTATCTCAGGTTGCTGTAACAAGCCGGAGGGCTTCTGGTACTCAGCTTTGACCTTAGAGCACGTGAGGCACTTTCCCACGTACATAGCAATGCTACCTTTAATGTTAGGCCACAATATAGTTCCTTCAAATCCTTATACATCTTATCGGCTCCTGGATGAACCGAATACCTTGACTTATAGGCCTCATCGAGTACCAATTCCCTCAATCCACCAAACAATGGAACCCAAATCCTATTAGCAAAGTACAACGTTCCATCGGCCCTGGGTTCCAATAGTCTAACCATGGTGTGCAACGATTCCTCCTTGATGTTGGCCTCCTTGAGAGCTTCTTGCTAAGCTTCACTAATGCGGTCTGTGAGATTTGAATGGATCGTCAATCCTAGTGCGCGAGCACCTAGGGGTTTGATGCGTTCCTTTCGACTCAAGGAATCTACTACGAAGTTTGCCTTTCTCGGGTGGTACTTGATCTCATAGTCGTAATCGTTCAGCAATTCAACCCATCTTCTCTGTCTCATGTTCAAATCCTTCTGGTCGAAGATGTGTTGCAAGCTCTTGTGGTCTGTGAAGACAGTAAACTTGGTTCCATACAAGTAATGTCTCCAGATCTTGAGCGCAAAAACTGCAGCTCCTAACTCCAAGTCATGCGTAGTGTAATTCTTCTCGTGAACCTTGAGTTGACGAGAGGCATATGCAATCACTTTGTCTCTTTGCATCAGCACACACCCTAGGCCCTGGTGTGAAGGTCGCAAAAGACCATAAAGTCATCCGTTCCTAACACAATCGGACTTGAGCTTGACGAGGCTTGATTCATAACCGGTGTAACTTGTAATTGTTGTTGCGTCATGTTCACCGATGAGTGTAACCTCACGAATTTTCCCATTTATTTTGCATTAAAGTATTTCCCGATCCATGATATAAAGTCTAATTTATTTCTAAGTATTCTTATCTTTATCCGTGCACTCTATTTTTATAAGTTCCTTTTATCATTGTACTTAAAAAAAAAAATCTTCAATCATGACATATGTCCTATCCTAATTCTATTTATAAAATCGTCATTTTATAAGACGGTGTTTTTTTTTATTTTCTAATTCAAATTAATGATTTTTTTTATTTTTTTCTTAAATAAAGCCTTGAGTCAAATAGTCAAAGTCCTAGTCAAAGTCTTAGTCAAACAGTCAAAGTCTTAGTCAAATAGTCAATTCATCATAAAACCTTACTTTATGGTGTTGACCAATTTTAATGGCTAATTGAATTCAAAACTAGCATAAAAACCCACCTATGACCCATTATACTTTGCACCTCTAAATCGATTGTTTCAATCCGATTAAACTTTCCCTCATACCTTTCTTCTATAGTCTATTACTTCTACAATTGAAGCTTTGATTATAAGCTCTTGTAATTGGCAACTTTGGGGCTACACATATTCTATTTCTTGAGACTTAATACTTTGCTAAGGTGAGTTTACGTAACCATGTTTATGCAATTCTTTATACTTGCAACATTATACTTAAGCAATTCTACATACATGTCTAGTTGTAAACTTTAATGCCTCATGATTTAGACTACAACAACAGTTTCAACGAGTTTCAACATTACATAATCATTAGCTATGGCCAAGCCGGCGATATTCAATAATAGATCTATTGGATTGACAATCCCACCCGGATACGTGTACCTCCTACATAGGTAGCGTGGGTGATTGTTATCGTTCCAACATATTATTAAGGTGAACCGTGGATGACGGGATGGACCTAAACTAGTCGGAGGTTTGATTATGTCGATTCAACATATCATGTTTATTCATGTAAACTTAAACTTACGATAGACATATGAATTGCTAAACTTTTATACCTAAACTATTTGCTTGACATGGCTTATGTATTCTCACCAACTTCTAGTTGACCCCCCCATTTTTACAACTCAACAGGAAATAATGATGCTTGAAGTCTAGAGAGTTAGCATGAGGAGACAAATTGAAGTTTATGCTTATTTGGTTATTTTGATGTATTAGATTTCCATTTAAAACTCATTATGTATTTTCACTTTTGGATATTTGCACTTTAAATTAATTTCAATTAAAACTTGATTACCATGTGCTACTGTATACTCATTCTTATGTGACACCTTGATGTTTCCGCCATCGGTTGGGGTGTTACAATGAGTTCCATAATAGCTAGATGCTTGCATTGGAGGTTGAGTTGGTGTATAAGATGGTCCAGATGACACACCATAGTAGCTTGCTGCACTAGTTGGTTCAACTTTTGATACAAAAGCTGTCTGCAGTGCAACACTCACACCTCCAGTTGTAATAGCAGAAGAAGATGAGCTAGCATAATAAAGCTCGAAAGTATGTGGAATCTGTGCTCTCTTTGCTTTTCTTTTTTCCACCATCTCCTTATTTTCAAACTTTTGGATAAACTCATTAATCGTCTAGTAAGGAAATGAACCATTATCTCTCAAAACTTCAACATGTTGTCCCTGATATGGAGGTAACGAATCAACAAACTTCTCAACAACCTCATTCATGGGATAGACAATCTCATAAATTGACAATTCAGATAGCAAATGAAAGAATCTTAGAGTGAGTTCTTAAAATGTCTCATTTCCCACATAGCTAAAGTTTTCGAACTCCTTCTTTAGCTCTTCGACTCGAATCTTTCTAGTCTTCTCATTCCCATCGTGCCTACTCTTCAAAGCTTCCCAAAGATGCTTCGAAGTGGCACATGGTCCAAACTAATGTAACAAATCGGTCGTCAATGCCTAAGATAGCTGCGAGTATGCCTTCTTTTCAGCTGCATACTTCTTTTTCTCATCATCCTTTAGGTCATAAAGTGTAATGGGTGTGTTTGAGTTTTCGATCATTAGTGCTCTATCACCCTTCTCGATCATCTGCCATGCTTCCCTACCATCTAAACCAATACCTTCAAGATGAATTCTGAACCTTTTTTTGCCATGAATGCTATTCACTCATATTTAATATCTTTGGTTGTCTGTTTCCATTTCCCGTAGATAAGTCTTTAACCAAAGTTGTTATGGCATTGGTGGTTTGGCTTTGAACTGCTTCTGCTGCGGCAACTCCCCAATAATCTGGAATTAGTTGTGGAGGAGGTCTAACAGCGGGCTGTGATGAACTCGATAGACCCCAGTAATTCGGTATCTGTTGTGGTTGTGTGTTTCCTTCCTCAACTGCAGCGGCCCAAGGGTTCATAGGTGTTTGTTGTGGTTGAGTCATAACATGTCTCGGTGTCATAGGTAATCCCCAAATGCTGTCCATGATGTACGAAATCCCAACACTTAGAAAATTTGAAAATCAAGGATATTTGTTCGACCAATCAAAGGGTCAAAGGAACTAAAAATATATGGTTCGACCTCAGAAATAACCTCGAATGAGTAACTATCAATCTATGAAACTCATTCGACCTAAATGTGACTGATTCGACCTCTGATGTAACTGGTTCTACCTATCAACGACTCGAATGAACAACCAAACACTCGAATGAATAACAAACTAACTGGTTCGACTTCAAAAACCACTTGATTCGACCTGGAATGAACTGATTCGACCTAAACTTGACTCCTTCAACCTAATATCAGACTCATTCGATCCGACCCATTTGAAAAATCAAGTTTTCTTCAAAAATCAACAAATTTGATCTAAATTTCCCCAAAGTTGTTGAATTTCAATGAATTAAGCAGGTTTTGGATCGGATTGATAGGAGATCAAGTTTTGTGAAAGAATTTTTGATTTTAACCGTAAAAACAAGTCTGAATCAATCAAAACCCATGTTCTTTGAAAGTTCATGCAAAACAGCAAAAGTTTAGGTGTTTTTAATGAAAAATCTGATTGATTGTGGTATCAATTTGCAGTTATGTGATTGAGCAATGGATTTGATACCACTTTGTGGGATTGGTTTTTGATAAATACACACAAAGATCACACAAGTATGAGCAAACTAGGTGCGGAAACCCTAATTCGCATGCAAAATGGTAATAATCAAGATCAGAACACGTTAAGATCCATTTTCAATCCGATTTTCATTAATATAATGTTGATAATCCTTACAAAGAACAATACTAATGAAAATACACCTTTTGAGAACTTTCTAGACACACCTTAGAACACACACACTAACACATCTCATAAAATGACCGAATGTTAAGTTGCAAAACAACTTAAGCATATATATAAACTCTCTATTCGACCGCTGCATAGTTCGAATGGGCTAGTTCGACCCTTCGAGGGTTCGAACCAACAACTAATAAACATCAAAATTACATTCGACCAAGACTAACACATTCGACCCCATAATGAACTTCAGTAGACCTCCCGTAGGGTCGAATGGACTTCCAAATCTTCAACATCTTCAAAACTTCGGCAATCTTTGTACAATCCGAAAGCGATAGCCACAATATGAACTTACATCCTAGACAGTACCTAAGCCATTAGCATCATTCAAAACCCTGTCCAATTTTCAAAGACAAAACATATTGAAATCAGGTATCATTTCGTCAGGGATTGCTATGAAAAGGCAAGATTGAGGTAAAATTTGTGTCAACATCAAATAAAATTGTTGATGTTTTCACAAAACCCCTTGAGACAACAACCTTTCAGAGGTTAGTATCCATGCTTGGGATGCTAAATTTGGAGTAATTTTGAAAGTTTTTTTCACTTTTCTGCACATATTTCATTTTTCACTTATTTTTGTTGCTCATTTGTCACAAACCTTTGATGACCATAGAGGGAGAAAATACTGATGTACAAAACATCAGTATATGAATATTTTCTAAAAAGGGAAACTACTGATGATAATAATCATCAGAAGTTAAATTGGGTGTTTTCAAACATAATCTCATCAGTTGTTGAAAACTACTGAAGAGATAATGAGAAACTACTGATGAACAATTTGTTCATCAGAAGTTTTGGTCAAAAGGGCAAATCAGTCTTTTCCCATTTCAGAAGTTTGACCTAGGGCGGTTATAAACTTCTAAAAACCCCTCTTTCTCATTTGTTAACTTTTAAAAACCAAAATTCCCTCTCTCAAACCCCCTGAAAACTTGCAACTGTTCCATCAAAACCATCTATGGCTCTCGTTCTTAAACAGGGATACAATCAAAAGGGATACTTCACAAAAGATAAAGTCTGGTCCTAATACGATGAAATCATTAATTTGATCGTAAAATCCCAATACTACACAACGTTCACTGTTTACCCACAAATACATACTGAAACTCTCAATGAGTTATGGGAAAACGCTGTGGCAGTTATTGTTAATGATAAGGTCATTTCCCTGAAAACGACGATCAAAGGGAAGACCATGGCGATCACACCTGAAACTCTGGGGATCAGAATAGTTCTAAATGATGCTCAAGCCCCAGATCATATTCGCACTAGAACTGTCCAATTAACCATGACAGAGTGTGGTTACCAAGGTACTCTATCACATGCCACTATTTACAAAAGATTTTTTGATGCAAAATATAAACTTTTGTTTCATTATATTATCATGTGCTTGAGTCCTAAAACTAGATCATATGATCAGATGCCCTCTACTTTACGACCAATTTTCCATTCCATAGTTAATGAAACGTCTTTCAGGGCATCATCATATTTCTTTAATGTGTTGGTATTACATCACAAAAAATATAAAAAGAAATTTTTGCTATACCGAAGGTTTCTAATGCACTGTATTATTAAGGAACTTGGTGAGGAGGTACTTGTGGGTGAAACAATAAAGTTAAACCCTTTAACCTCACAAGAATACTCAAGGCATAACAAACCAGCTTAAATGCCTAAAGATGACCAAGGGGAAAAAGAAACAATCACCAAGGAACCCACATCTTTCAAACCCATTTCCCAAAAAGCCAAAAAGCCCAAACAGCAAAAATCCAAACCTACCAACCCAAAAAGAAAAACAACCCAGGAGGTTGAGATGCCTAAATCTGCTGATAGGCAATCTGCACTTGACAAAGGTGTAACTGAAACTTCCTCTCAGTTACATCCGTCTCCACCCTCACCCAAAAGAGCTAAACCAATATCCATTCAGTTTTCAAGAAAGAAACTTAAAAAGACCAAAACTACTGACCCATTTTCTGAAACTACTGAAACCATTCCTTCTACTAAACCTAAAACTACTAAACCTGAACTCTCCCATACTACAGTATAGATAGCTCAATTTCTCTGTGGGCTAAAAGAAAATATCCCATCTGAAAATGTCATTCCCCAATCACCACATAAAACTGGGGAACAAACTATTGAACTAGACATAGATGTGGATATTATCAGCCCTAACCATAGAGATGAGGAGGAACCAAGGCATCTATGCCCAAACTTAGATACTTTAGGTACATTTGAAGTTGTCACTACTCTTATACCACCCAGTGATGGATCTGAGGATAGTGGTAACATAATTAAGACCTCACATGTGTCAAATGCTGTTAAAGGCCTTAAGCCTGAGGCAGGAAATCCCTTGGACCAAGACAAAGGGGTACATGAGACAACTAGGTTGGGCCTAGCTCATGATGTAACTGATAAAGTCATCATTGATGATGTAGTCAGGAATTCAAATGATTCCATTAATTTGGATGATGATTCACAAATTCCACAAAATGAATTGACGGCTGATTGTGAAGGTCATGAATCCAATGTATCTGTACTCAAGGAGCCAGTCACAAAGGATTAGGTTAAAGACCACTTGAACCCTAATTCCCAAAAGTGGCATCCCAGTCTTTACTAAGGATCTCCCAAAAACACCTCCTCCACACTCACAAAATCCTACCCAATTCTCTGGTGCTTCTAGCATAGAACTGAACCAACTATGCAGCCCATATGGTCCCTTATGGTCCCATATACCAGATGATACACCACCTCATATCTTCACATATTCAAACATTCAAAATTTCTATGGAGTTGAAAAACAAGACTCAATTGGAGATGATCAACAATGCAATTGATATGAAGATGAAAGAGTTTTCGAGAAGAGTTGAAGACAAAAGAAGGCAATTAGAACATTTATCTGCTGTTGCACCTCCTACTCCTTGGTTTATAGAAGTGGATGAAGCCAAAAAGAGGGAGATGACATCTAAAAGCATGGAACCTGAAAAGATTTCTCTTGAATCCTCCAAAAAGGCTAGAGAAGCTCAATAGCTCAAGGATGCCCAAGAAGAAAGTTTCAAGACTAGACAAGAAATTGCCTTAAAAGAAAGGCATGATTGGCAAGAAAAACAAGAAAGGCTCCTTAGAGAGAAAGTTCTGAAAGCTTCACAAGGCTTAGAAGCAACTGCTGAAGACAAAACCAAAAGTACTGAAGATAATCCTTCAGTAGTTGGTACTCAGACCAACACTTCAGCAGTTGTAACTCAAACTACAACTGCACAACCTTCTAAAGCAACTGAACCAACACCTATTCAAATTCCAAGGCCAATTCCTACAACTGCAACTGTTTTGACCCCTTCTCCATTAGCATTCTCATCAAAAGAAATGGAGAATAGCTTATTAGCAGCTAAAAAGAAGGCTAAGGAAGATGAAATATGGAACAACTTTGAAGTAAGGGAAGACATGAGCTTTAATGAAAAACTACAAACATATGAAGACAACTTAAGAGAGTTAGAAGAAGAAGAAACTGAACCTTACAATGTGTATGTAAAACGTGTGCAATTCTCGGCACATCACAATAACTCACACTTGAGCTTTTGCTTATCCTGAAGCAAACCGAACCTTAGGTAATTTTCTTAGATGAAAATTGTAAGTTATACCCGATGTGCCGAGCTCAACCTACTTCTAAGAGTCACACTTAATAGATACTCGTGGTTTTGGGCCTGGTTTGTAGTAAGACTACTTAAACACTCCTAAAGTACCCCAATTCCTTTTTCCTCACTAACTTTTGTCACACCGGTTTTATTTGGGGGTGAACACTGGAATTCTACTCGAAGACAAGCACGAATCATAGGCTTGTATGCAAATCATAACTCGACCACTTTCGTTGAGGCTATGTGTGTGAATCAAAAGGACTTTTAATGGGTTAGTTTAGTGAAACAATGATGGATATGGTCGAAATGGAGTCTACCACCATGACTAACTTCGGGTTTAGTGTTTTGAGGTGTTGTCGGAATCTTGTACACCTTTCAAGTTGTCTTTGAAGGTCTTTACTTGGAATTCATAGTTCGACTTTCGCGTACTCTTGTAACCGTTCGACGCATGCCGCCTAAAAGCCTCTACTAGGTTGGGTCGATCTTTCGGTCTTCAAAAAAAATTTCAAAACCTCTCCATTGAAGTTTTCTCGATTCCTTTAGTTTAGCAGCATCATTATTTTACACTTTTTTTTTAACAAGTATAACCTATTTACACTTGACTCTTTGCTGGGTGACTCTTGACACTTGGTATGCTCTTCTTGATGGCTCTTCTTTTGTCGCAATTTTTCACGATCGAGAACCGAGATCTTTGATGTGTGGCTTATGCTTCTAATCCAAAATTTCCTGAGAGCTTCCTTAACACCTCAACACTTCCCTGGTTTCGTCATGATGAGGGCTAAATGGATGAAAGGAAAAGAAAAAGGGTAAGGCTCAAGATGGGTGGCTAGGGGTGGGAAAAATATATGGATGGCTAATGATAACGGAATAGGTAAATCCTAAGTGCCTTGATCATTTTTCACACACTGACCTCTAATGTGGTCTTGTAATGCATGAGTCACACAAGTTCCAATGATCTCATGCCAAAGAGGAATATCTCTCACAAACAAACAAGCGAGCATGTAGGGTATACATGTAGTGGTATGATCGATAAGGCTCATTGTACTCATATGTAAGGGTGGGGATTAATTAAGGAATCGGAAACACCCTAGACGGGTCTTTCGACTACCAAAATCTCCCTAATCTCCTGCAAGATTGTTAGGGGGACACAAAGGGTTTGGAAATAGTTTTGTTGCCAACAACACTTTTAAAAACTTTGACTTTTAGTCACGGTTTGCCAACTTTATTCCTTAGCACATTTTTAAATTATTTTTTTTGTGATATGTGTGTGCAAAGAAGATAAGTGGACAAGTCAAAAGGAACAACTAACCCCCCTTTTTCTCTCCTACGATCTGCATGCAGTCGATCCCCGCAGCTGCCGCAACATGAATCTTTCCTCAGGAGAAACCACTTGGCATTAACTACAATAATTTATTAGCAACGAAAAGAAAAATAAAAAATAAGCTACTAGGTCCTAATGAGAGGGCAGAACTGGGTAATAGAAATTATCAAAAGTGAACGACCATAACTAATGGTCCTAATGAGAGGGCATACCAGGATAGTCTCGGAAATACTACTTTAACCAGCTTCAATCCCGCAATCTATGATTTTGGGATCGATAATGGAACAGGCTCGTGATGATGATGAGTCACGCCACCACCAGTTGAAATTTCCTGGATCAAATTCACTATGTGCAAGCAGTAAAGAAGTCGGTCATCCTGACACAACACAAGTGGCTTGCCAAAATAACGCCACTTCTTCTTAGCAAAGTGATCC
The DNA here is from genome assembly GCA_028751855.1 of Ambrosia trifida. NCBI lineage: Eukaryota > Viridiplantae > Streptophyta > Magnoliopsida > Asterales > Asteraceae > Ambrosia > Ambrosia trifida. The sequence continues at coordinate 56,574,132 of CM054129.1, read as the reverse complement.
TCCAAGTGATATGCTTTACCCCATGAGTTGTCAACAAATTCAACCATTGGGGGGCTATCACTCGTGAAAAGTGGCAATTGAGACATTACCACTTCCTTTCCTGAGTTGCTGTAGTCTGATTTTTCATATGGATTTCTTATTGTAGGAACTCCGGTATGGTCAATCCATCTCTCTTGCACCTCTATGATAACCACTTCATTTCTATCCACGTTTTCTTCATCTCGCCTCCTTCTTCACCAGCATCATTTTGTTGTGCGTCCAATGCCCTTGTTTTTGCTTCATTTTCCATAAACAATTTCTTCTTGAGATATTTTGACTATCTCAAGATTATCAGCAAACCTTATCCAAATCGATGAGGGGAGGCTTGGACTCCGGAATAGGCTCCAGTTCAGACTCGGAAAAAGGGTTTGGTAGTGGAAATAGCAAAAATGGTGGTGAATTTTCAAGGGAGTATTGTTCTTCAAAAGGATAATGTGAAAAGTTGAAGAATCAAAAAGTGGTGGTATATGAGACTCTGGAAGTGGTGACGGGTTATATGGAGGTGGTTCATAGGAAGGTAAATGTGGAGTAGGTTCATATGAAGGTGAATATGGAGAAGGTTCACAAGGGTAAGAATTATGACTATCAAAAGTGGGGGAATACAAGGAGATAGGTATTCTTCGCCTTTGTGGGGGTAAGAAGGTCCACCACAATAGTCACATCCTTGTTGAACGTAGCAACCATTTTCAGCAACATGATGATCAATCCTGCAGAATAAATATGAAAAACTAGACAAACGGGTTCAATTAGCAAATTAAACCCTTTCCCTAAAAATATTGTGTCCCCAGTAATGGTGCCAAAAACTTTGATAGCGTGGGGTTTTAATGACTTAATCTTCTTTTCTTAGAAATGGCAAGTTCATAGCGTAGGTGCCAAAAAAACTTTATGAAAAAGGTAATTAAGTCAAAAACTATAAGTAAGACACTTTTCAAGTTTTAAATTTATTGAATAAAATGATAAATGCTTAACGTTCTAAACCCCACACAATAGGCAAACGTACCTATTGAGAGTAGTATAGAAACGAGCAAGTACCGAGTCTCGAATCCAAGGACACGACTTTTATTACTCAGTTTTAGGTTGCTTTAAACAAAACTAAAGATAAATAGAAATGAAAGATAACAAAATTGACCGAGAAGATATCCAATGTCCAAATACACGTATTGCTTTGGGGTCTTGGTATGGATCAACAGTAATGTTTAATTGAGTGATGTGTCTAAGATGCGCATTACCGCATAACTGTAAAAACGATTTGTGTTCTAGTAATTATTGTGAGGGTCTCCCTGCCCCTGGTAAGCTCACCTCTGAACAGTAACGGGTGAATCACCCAAAATTGTGCATGTCCAACCCCGAATAACCTACCTCCCAATGTTTCCATATAGACATCTAACGACTCTAAACTTCTATGAATAACTTGCCAGCGGCCGGAGCATGGCCGAACAAACTACCACTTGACATCATAGAGGAATCGTGGTGTCCCGCTCACGCTCATCCCCTACTTGAATTAATTAATTTTTCAAAAGGTGATTAGCCTATTATTAATTGTGCAGCAATATAATAATGGAAGAAAATGTAAACCGTTCACTTCCTACACGGGTTCACCATTCCATGGTTTGGGCCAAAGCTATCACATAGACCAAGAAGCCAAGTCACTCGACCAAGTCTTGGCTTATGACTAGGAACAAGTATATAGACCGTACCGACTCTAAGAGAGATTTTGATAGTCGAGGATTAAGCCACAAAGTGTGAATGCTTCCAAACACAAATAACCTTTACAGATGGAATTAGGTTAACTTACAAGTGCGTGGGTTTTTACACGCCACGGGTACACTCATAAGTCCATCAACTTTATATTTAAACACCCACAAGACGAAATACTAGTTGATTGACTAGTTAATATGTCAAACAAAGAAAGAGTAGAAAGAATTAGCAAAACACAAAACATGACTCAAAATAAACATACACTATATAAATCCATACCATGAAAGTATTCACGCTAGAAACACTCTATTAATCCTAGCCAAATAATGGCATCACAACAGGCTCACTAAGTTTGATTTGGTGTGAAATCATGGTGAGGGTTGATAGAGGAGTTGGAGAGTATTTGGGTGATTTTGTATAGTTTCTCTCAAAGCTCACTTGATCTATGTTTTTATGGATTGATCCCAAGCTCCAAAGGTCACTTATAAGACCCTAAAACAGCTCTCATGTTGCAGAGAATCAGGTGGAATGAGATGGGATGGGATGCCAAAATGAAGAAGGAAGGCCTCCTTTTATAGAGTTTCTAGGAGGTGCACGGGCGTGCTTAACGATGTGCAAGCCCGTGCCAGACATGTAGGGCAGTCCATAGTCCTTTTCGGCAGATTCTGTTAAGTTTCCTAATAGCTAGCCCATGCTCATATGTGAGCATGCCCGCGCTTACCCACATGTGTCTCCGTTTTGTCAGTTTTCGTCTCATGAGCCTTGTAGTACACGTTTGGATGTTTGCACGGCCGTGCCAATTGATGAGCACGCTCGTGCACGTTGAATTCTTTATTTTGGTTGACTAGGGCATGAGCACGGACGTGCACCATGGTGGGCAAGCCCATGCATGCCGGTGCACTTGACATTTTGCTTCCTGCTGACTTGAAAATGTTCACTTGTTGACCCGGGACAGGTGCACGGCCATGCACGGCCGGAGCGTAGTCGTGCTGCATTTGAAACATCTCTATTCACTTAGAGGCTCATCTCCACTCTCGGGTTCGTCTTGCTCTCCAGGTAAGAGCATCCACGCATTGGCTTTCAAAGACCTCCATCGCTGACCCTTAGATTTTAACTTATGATATCTCTCTGACTCGGTGTATGTCCACCCAGTACCCATTTTCTTCAACTCCAATGGTTTGTACCTTTTTTTTCTTTCCCACATCCTCAGCTGTAATAGCCTTCTGTTGCTTCAACAAGGCGGTACTGATTCTACAATAAGGAATAATCCGCCTACCAACCGAATTTCAGCACATCCAAACGTGATTCAAAATTAAGTACCTAATGGGAAATTTCGGGGGTCCCATGAAGCAATGAGTATAGGATAGGAATTTCAGGATACCTAACCTCTCCTTTATCAGCTCGCCTCAGTATTACATTCAAGATTCAAATAGCCAAGAGCAGTTTGGCCTCAATCTTCAAATCCTTTCTATATAACGTCCCATGATATGTTCCCGGAAGAAACAAGGCTTCCAACATTTCCATCCATCTTGGGTGCTTGTCGGGTTTGATCACTAAATCATCTAGACTTGGGGTTCTATACTCACGCGCTGGCAAACTATCATACTTAGCTAACTTGCGTAGTGTATCATAGGACATCTCCACCTGTACCCCATCCACCTCACCAGTCAACTTCATTTGAGATGGTTTGTCATATATGTTTCATTGTAATGTTGCCATCCATTCTTCTATTTCAGTTAAAAACAGATATTTGTCTTCTCTATCATAGCAATGAAGTGCTGCTTCCCATCCTAATGCCCGGAATCTATCAAAAACCCTGAATGGTCCAAATTCTATCTCCCTTACATCTCTTTCACAAATAAAATCACCCGCTCGATCTTGCAATTCCTTCATTTGATCATGAAATAGTATTGCCTGCCAGGTGCCTGCTCCATCTCTTCATCATGATCTGAGTCATCATCACGCGCAAGATATTTTATTCTCTTATACTGTTTCTCAGGTTGTTTGGCTTTAGCCTTTGATGATGATGAACTTGCTCCTGCCACTTCCCTAGTTATAGCCATTTTCTTGCACAAGTCACAAACAAACCAACACAACACAAAAATACCCAAATCAGTCCAATCCACTTTAATCCTCCCCACACTTGCTTATTATCATGGTAGTAGATGATAGTGAACCAAAAACTTCACAATTGGTTTAACAAAATTTGGGCATGATGCCTCTACATTATTATCATTACCAAAAGTTCACACATACATCTCAACTTACATCAACCACCATATTATTAATCAATCAACCACATTTACATACTAACATCTAATAACAAGCAAGTGGGTATGAATGAGTAAGAATAATAACCTCTATTTCTCACAATGTATCAACAAAATTAGTGAAATAAGATACATACCTTTGCCTTGAAGAGATTAGAACACAAGAAAACAAAAACTTAAAAAAGCCCCAAATTTTCAGATTTAGGGTTTGGAATTCGACCCACAAAAAGTGTTTATCTTGCAATTTGCTTCCCAAAATCAGAACCCTTGTGAAATTTTAGTCAATTTGGACCCAAGAACCACTTGATTTGGTTATTGGTTGAAGGATTTATGAAAGAATTAAAGTGAAGAAGTTGTGGGTTTTGTGATGGTTCTTGTGAAGAAGAAAAGTGAAAAGTGGAAGATGATGTTTATGGCCTAGGAGAATTTACAGGAGTTAAAAATTATTTTTTTTATAACGTATACAACCCGACTTGCCAGCTCCCAGACCCCACCGTAAGATACGGTGGGGGCGTAGGTTACGGTGGAGCCAAAATTTGACGTGCTGTCGTGGTACACGTAAAATTAATCCCAATTACAACCAATAGATAGTGGTAAGAAGGTATCGAACACAGGGAGTTTGTGGAATATGTGTAACTTATAGTTTTGCAAATTAACCACAATTAAATTACTAGACAAAAATAAAAGATCAAGAGTTTTGGCTGTTTTGCTTTTAAAATAGATTAACAACTAATTAACGATTAAACTTAAGATTGTTTCTTCAAATTATGGAAGCAATGATCATTCTATGTTTCGGTTTCTCTAAACACTTGTGCACATTTCTCACTAGAAAGAGTTACATAGACATAACTCATGTAGGAACAATTGTTGTGATAAAAGGGAACAAAGTACTCGGATTATATCAATGCGAGGTTGTTTCCCGATGACCAATGTTGATGCACTTTCTGTGGACGTCACTGTCGAATAGACTAGGGTTGAGTCGTGTTTTGTATTACATGAGATTGTGGTGATCCATAAGGGCATTATATGGATCTGATGCATTTGTAAATATAAGGTGCGAATGTGGAAAAGTTCCACATTCGACCTCCTTAAATGGGCGAAGGTGGCTTATGGTTTTGGACTATAAATAGCAGTCTCATGTGTTGGTTTTCATTGGTAGATTTGAGTTTATGCTTTGAATGCTCTCAAGGGGGAGGTCATGCCCGACCTCCCCCAGCCTCGAGATAGATGTTTATCCTACTGATGACAGTGTCTATAACCGTTTCTGAATTAATACGAATCTGTGATGACTTTGTTATCGTATGATTCTGTCTCGTCTCGAATCTCCCGTCTGAAACGGAGTTGTTTTCGCTTAATCGATCCATGAATTCGGTTTTTAACAGGATTCTCAACCAATTAATCAATAACCAACCCCAATCCTTCCCGTGATATCTCGGTTGTTAGCAACACCAAGAACGTACGTTTAAGACTAAAAATTGGTAAATTAATCAACAAACTACAAGTAGTTGTTCATATATCATAATAACAAAGCAAAGATACCAAGTTATTATTCTAGAAATGCAAGAAAACACACACAAGAGTTTAAGAAAAACCTTCACCAAGAATGCTCACCAAAATTTTAGCCTTGCATAGCTTGGTGAAACATCATAACATCCATGGAAATGTTCATAAGAATCAAAAACATAAACCAAATGTTTGTGATAAGTCTCCAATGATAATCTTCAGCCACAAATCGCCAAAATGATGTCTAGAAACGTCCCAAGTGAAAACTTTCTCAAAAGACCCACAAAAACGGTTGATATAATGGGAGTTACACATTTGGTGCAGATGTTTGTGATAAGTCACCAATCATTTCTTCCTCGTTCCGATCCGTTCCGGTCCGTTCCAAAGTCCGATTTTCTTCATTTTAAGCTCCTTAATGCTCCTGCAACCAAAGTACTCGTAGTTATCTAATTCCAAGCAATAACATGATCAAATGCTGGTATATTAAGCATTTTATCATTATAAAGGGTTGTTCCTTGAACCACCCGTCACCTACCAGCACATCACATTGACTCAACACACGGCTTATATAACATTTCAAATCTTTAGCATGTGTCAGATCCCCACTGATGTACTATCATTTCCTCTTTTAATCCAGGAAAATCATTTTGGGTTTTTCTGAAAATCTAAAAACTCCCCCTAAAATGTAGAACATATTTTTGGGTTTATGAATTTTTGAAAAACAGTAAAACTAAATCGAGATCTATCAAAAGCTTTTAATAAAACATTGAATCGAGATCTATCGAAAGCTTTGGTAAGAAGATCTGACGTTGGTAATCAGTGTGGATTTTGACCATATCAATCAACTCTTTGGCATAACAATCTCGGATAAAGTGATACTTAATCCGGATATGTTTAGCTTTTGAGTGATTGACCATGTCTTTAGTTAATGCAATTGCGGCCTCGTTGTCACAGTGAATAGGGGTTTTCAGAAATTGCAAACCGTAATCAACCATCTACTGTTGAATCCACAGAACCTGTGAGCAGCAACTTGAAGTTGACACAAATTATGCTTCGCATGTAGATAGTGTGACTGCCGTCTGCTTCTTACACTGTCAGGTCACGAGCCTGCTCCCCAAAAATTGACATCCAGCCGTTGTGGATTTGCTGTCCTTGTCACAACCGCCCCAATCTACATCACTAAAAGCAATTATGTCAAAATTATCATCATTAGGGTACCATAGTCCTCTCGACGGACAACCCTTCAGATATCGTAGGATCCGTTTGACAGCTGCAAGATGACTTTGTTTCGGCTTCGACTGGTATCGTGCGCAGAGACATGTAGCAAACATTATGTCTGGTCTGGATGCGGTGAGATACATCAGCGATCCGACGATTGCTCTGTATGTAAAAGGATCAGTCAGCTCCCCCTTAGCGTCAACTCCAATCCCGTGATTAGTTTGTATTGGGGTATCCATTGGCTTTGAATCTTCCATCTGGAACCGGCTCAAGACTTCAGATACGTATTTAGTTTGGTGAATAAAGATCCCCGTTGGTCTTTGTTCCACCTGCAAGCCGAGGAAAAACTGCATTTCTCCCATCGCACTCATCTCGAACTTTTCCTGCATCACTTTTTTAAATTCTCTGCACAAAAGTTCGTTAGTAGATCCAAAAATAATATCGTCAACATAAATCTGGACGAGAAGCAAGTCATCCCCTGTTCTTTTGGTGAATAGAGTGCAGTCTACCAAACAGCGCTTGAATCCTTTGGATAGTAGGTACGTGCTCAGCTCCTCATACCATTGGCATGGAGCTTGGTGCAACCCGTATAATGCTTTGTTGAGAACGTAAACCTTATCCCGGTGGATAGGATCTTCAAAGCCTAGAGGTTGACCGACGTATACCTCTTCCTTGACCAAACCGTAAAGAAACGCACTCTTGACATCCATTTGATACACCTTGAATTTCTTATATGAGGCAAACGCTAGAAACATACGAATAGCATCTAAACGTGCCGCAGGTGCATAAATCTCATTGTAGTCAATTCCTTCCACTTGATGAAATCCTTGAACTACCAGTCGAGCTTTGTTTCTCACGATTACGCCTCTATCATCCTTTTTACACTTGAAAACCCATTTATTTCCAATTTTCTTTCTGCCTGGAAGTAAATCTGTTAGTGTCCACACTCCCAGTTTCTGAAACAGCAATAACTCGTCTTACATCGCCTCAACCCAAGCATCATCCAAAAGAGCATCCTTGTAAGTCCGCGGCTCAACCTACGATACATAATAAGCAAAGGACCAGTCATTCTGACAACCAGATTTTTGAATTTTTGCATATAAAGCTAAAGCGAGAAGATTTTTTGGTGAATTTGCACTCCGAAGTTGTCCTCTAGTCATAACACTACTTCCAGGATCACCAATCACTTGCTCAAGCGGGTGAATACGATGAATCCGAGATTCCGGATGATCAGGTACTTGAACTCCCGTTTGAGTAGTCAAATTCTCTGTCAAATCTAGATCATTACCCAAGTTGGATGATGAAGCAACATCTGGATTTGGGTTCACTGGAGGTGTCTCTGTAGCATGATCTAGAATAGCTTCACTTGTGACATCATCATCATCATCTTCCGATTCTGATGAAATAAGAGTAGTGGAAGCTTCCTGAAAAACTTCTTCTTCAGTTACAGGAACATTGGTATCATTAGAAGCTGTTGGAGGAGTTATAGTGATCGGACGCACCAATGGTAAAGTCACTGCGTTTTCACACTCGTAATAAAGTCTTAATACAGCCTCTTCAACCAAGTTATCTAGATTGAATGATTCAAAGAAGTCTTTGTAATCAAACATCCAATCTGGACCGCTACCCTGTACATTCTGAGTATATAGTTGAACTTCAACGTTAGCCCACTCCTCTACCTAACGAGTTCGTTTGTTGAATACCCGTTTGAGCGGGGTTGCATATCCAACAAAGAATCCCTCTTCAGCTTTTGGTGCAAACATCTCAGACGGATTAAGCATAGTACACGGTGCTCCAAATGGTTCTAAATAGTCCAAATTCGGCTTTCGGCTGTTTAACAGTTCATAAGAAGTTTTGCAAAACTTCTTCACTGTTAACACACGATTCAATGTGTAACATGTTGCGTAAATGGCTTCATTCTAGAACATTACTAGAAGGTTTGAATCCGCAAGCATAGTTCTCGCTGCCTCTATTAGAGTCCTGTATTTCCTTTCTGCGACACCGTTCTGTTGAGGGGTATACGGAGCACTGTATTCAAGATGTATTCCTTTGCCTTCACAAAGAGCATCCATCTGTGCATTTTTGAACTCCGTCCCATTATCACTCCGAATTCTTTTGATTTTCAAACCATAGACATTCTCTAAACGAGTGAACAGAACTTTCAGATTGTTAAACGTGTCGCTTTTATATTGCAAGCACATTACCCATGAAAATGTAGAATAATCGTCAGTAACTAGAAGACAGTAAAGCCCTCCGCAATGACTCTTACGCTTGACAGGTCTAAATAGGTCCATGTGTAGACGCTCAAGTGGCATTTCAACAGAGTTCACTTTCTTTGGTTTGTGGGACTGTTTGTGCTGCTTCCCCTTCTTGCAACTCACACACTTGTCATTTAGATGAAAATGTTTAACATTAATGCCTTCGACAAGCCCATTCTTCACCAGATGATTCATTTTCCTGAGGTGAATGTGTCCTATCCTCCTATGCCACATAATAGATTCTTTTTCTGTAGCCTTGGAGAGGAAACACGTAACTTGGCCCTGACTTGTTATCGCCTTTGACATATCGAGAATGTAAAGATTATTCACTCTCGGTGCTTTCAACATGATCCACTCTTTTGGAATACCAAAGCCAGGTTTGAGAATATAGCAAGATTTGTCATCAAAGTGTACAGAAAACTGTTTGTCGCAGATTTGGCTGACACTAAGCAGATTATAGTCAATTTGTTTTACATACGAAATCTTCTCAAAACTAACAATCCCGTTACTCACACGTCCCTCCATTGTGATGTAACCTCCTTTATTTCCATCAAACACTACATATCCTCCGTTGATATTTATGATATCGAATAGTAGCGACAAATCCTCTGTCATGTGACCAGAAGCTCCACTATCGACAATGCAAAGACTGCTAAAAGGGCCTGCTGGAGCTCCCTACACATATCAAGAAATCATTAGTTATTTCGGGGGACCCAAGCCTGTTTGGTCTTGGGTCTTTGAACATTCAATTTCAAAGAATCATTAATACAAACATTTGAATTTGAACTGACCTTTTTCTGATAAATCAAATTTTTCTCACTTTCAGATTTTTCAATAACTTTTGAAGTAGAAGCACCTGGAGAACCCACCGGTGACCAAGATTGTTTCGAACGTTTCAGAATCCTGATTTGAGATTTTGGGGTCTCAGTTAGTTTCTTTGTATTGTTCTTAAATGAAACCTTCTTAGTTACCTTCTCTGATTTAACAGAGACATGTCCAACTGTTGTTTTAATAGCAGGTTTTGGTGGAACCTTTTGTTTATCAACAGTTGTGTTCACCACTGGTTTCTTCAATGGTTTTTCCATAGAAATCCGGTTACGACGATCATATGCCATTTGACGATTATCCCTCCTTTGAAAATAGTGACTTTGATTGTAAAATGGTGCTGGTTGAGGGACAAAACGTCTTTGTCGATAATAATGATTGTCGACTGGACTTCTATATGTCCGCTTCATTTCAGCTTCGTGCCTCTTATGTCTCACGTACGGGCAGTGAGCAAGTAAATGCCCTCTCTCCCCGCACTTGAAACATGCACGGTATTCCTCAAAAATATTCTTGGCATTCGACTTAGCATAAGAAGTGATAGGATATTGGTCATCCACACATCTTCGTCTCAAACTCTCAGGAGCTGGATCCTTTGAGTAAGTCGGCTCAAGAAAACTGTTAGCCTTTTCTTTTGGCTTGATGAACTCGGTGACGTGAACCTTTGTATGATGATCGATTTGTCAAAAACAATAGGTTTGATCAAACAAGTATACCAATTCAGGTGCGGAATCCCTGAATCAGTTACGAAATGATAATATAATCAGCAAAACACACAAATCACTTTAAACATTCCATTTCATTCATAAACATACTTGATTAAGCTTACAAAAACGTGTTTACAATGAAATAAACAAACTTCAGACACAAACACAACCCTAGGGAGAAAACCAGATCGAAGGAGGGAAACTAATGACCAAAAACTTGACGTGAAAATGAAAATCAACATATATATAGACCTGCACATTCGCCCCTTCGTAAGGTCGAATGTGCAGGTTCGCCCCAAAGTTTGGGCGAATCAGCACACATCTCTACAAACCTCTCCCTTCGACCTGTTTCTTCTACCTTCGAGCAATTATATTCACCTTCGTCCCTTTAGATCCACTTTCGACCCTACGCTTTTGGCAAAACAAAATTGAATGCGCAATCCAATAGCACTAGTCGCAAAACGTGTATCAACAAACTCCCCCTCGACTATTGCTTGGATTGCTTTTGCCTACGCTCTTCGTCCATCTATTTATTCATCAACTTAATGCGTAATAAGGTCTTCTGTTCTTTTGTCATCACCGGTTCAAAAGTTTGTTTTGGTTTCTTCTTTCTTTCTGAACTTGTACAAACTTCCCCAGTTTCTTGTCATAATCACATCCCGCATTAACATCCTAAGCGAAACACAAATATACCACACGTTGGTACTTAGAAGCCTGTTCGCTATCCTTCTCGTCACAGTAGATCTGATTGTAATACAACATAATAATGTCTTCATAAGAGCAGTTTATCAACCACATCGGATCAAAAATGTGTATCTTCTTGAAATCATTCTTTCCATCCTTCAACAAGATAATAGCTTCTACTGTCTTCCAGTCATAGTACCACCACATAAAATCTTTTGAAAAATGTTGTGGAATACGCATCAAAGGTATATGTTTTAACACGGTCGGTGGTTTGTACTTCAAGGTAACCTTGTTCATCCCCAGTATCTGATCTTTCTTCTTGTGAACAATCCTCTTCGGATATTGTGGGGTGAACACATCCCATTTTGTTCTGCTCTCATTAGCCATGCGATCTTCAAAGTAACCAACTGCATCATTGTTCACAGTTGCACCTGACAGTGTATTTCGGCAGACATCGCGTACAACCCAATAAGGTAGTGTTTTAATATCATGGAATCTGTTGAAATACAGAATTCCCTTTTCCCACATAACTACAACACACCTTAGCTGTGTTAGATACTTCCACCCGAGAGCTCTTCCTTTAAACAGTTCGTTATGGAACTTAAAGAAACCTCCCTGAATCTCAGTCATTGGTCGGTTGGCTTCTTTCTCTTTTAGCTTCCTAAACAAACTTTTCAGATCGTCAGATTGTTCAACAGTTGGTTTCTGACTTTCTGAATTTTTGAAGACTTCATCAACGAACTTCTTACTCTTTTCCCGTGCAAGTTTCTCAGCTTGGCTTAACATCACTTCAGAAAATTCAGGAAAAGAAGAATCCTGAATGTCTTTGAAGTATTCTGGATATTCCTCACCAGTAATATCCTCTATCTCAACATCTTCAAACACTGGAGTATCTCTATCATTAGAGTAATTTCCTGCTTCTTTCTCAGGAATATTTGGAATCTGATTCTCACTCATTAACTCTTCAAGAGATTTCCCAACTTGTTTAGCCAATCCTTCAAGTATTTCTTTAGAAATTGTTGCAGAAACTTCACTGTCTTCAAGATCAAGATCATAATACTCAAGGTCGAATCTCATATCATCTGATTCAAATATTTTAGGAAACTTTCCTGTCAGCTCAATCGTCTAAACTTTCTTTGTCAGCATTTGGCGATATAACGTTTTGTCCTCATCAGATAAAGATCTAATCTTTTCGTTCTAGAAAATATCATCATCATCAGTGTTACCACCAGGAGCCTTCGAACTAGATTCTCCTGCATCTTTACCTGTATCTCTCTTCTCACACTTATACTTATCAGTGTCATCATCATCTTCATCATCATCATCATCACTAGTAGAACTATTATCTCCGGAATCATCACCTGAACCATCTTTATCATCACCATCATTCTTTTTCTTCTCAGGAGCATCACCGACAACCTGTTCCAGATCCTCATCATCTTCTTCATCTTTCTCTGACTCAGATGGTTCAAAATCAACAAGCTCTTCTTCACGCTCTTTATCTTCTTCTCCTTCTTTAAACTGAGGAGCTCTTTCATAAAGATCGTCAATCAGCTTCCTAAGCCGCTTATTATCTTTCTTCACTTGCTTGTTTTCAAGTTTCAAAGCAATGAATCTTCTAGTATTTCTCTGTTCATGCTTTAACAACTTCTGATTCCCATTCTAGAGTGGTTTAATCTTTGCTTCTAACTCTTCCTGACTCTCCTGTGAAGATTCAACAATATCCAACATTTTTCTATCATTCTTTCTCAACTGATCAATCTCTTATTGTTGCTGGTTAATAATTTTCATCATCTCTGTCAACTTCTGGTTGACTGCATTCATCACATCACTCGATACAGTAACCTATGGAGTAGAAGCCTCAGCAACTGGAGTCTTTATCTCAAACTTGTTTAAGACTCTTTCCATAGCATCATTAAAATCATCAGTTGGAACAACAGTTTTCTCAGCAGCAGATGTCTTTTGTTTCTTTGCTGTTGGGGATGTTACGGGAGTAGCAGATTTAGAGCTAGACATCCCAGGAACTTTCTTTCCTGCAATTAGAATTTCAACTTCTTTTGCTCTCCTCTTCATTGGCTTTTCAATCTCATCAGCCTTTGCTTTCTTCTTGTACATAGGATTCTTTTTCTTTTCACCAGTCATCGGTGATCCACCAAAATCTTCAGTACCCATGCCATGACATATATCTATATCTTCCATCACAATCGGACTCTTTAAACTCTGTTCTTCTAAATTCTTGTTGAGACTTTCAGATTCACCGGCCACAGTGGCCTTGGGCTTGGTTTTCTTCACAGTCTCATCAGCAGAATCCCACCTCTCGTCTTCCTGAGTCTCTTCAGAATCAATCGACTCTTCATCAACCAACAATGTCTTGGTTTTACCAGACTTTTTCTTCCTAGCCATGGTTTTATGTCTCTTAGGCGCAGATGGTGCTGTTTCTACAACAACTTGAGCTTTTCCCTTCCCAGACTTAGCACCCACATTCACCATTTGTCGTTTTCTTTTTGCTTCAGGATTCACATGGAATAAAGGATCATCATTGTCAGATTCACTATTCGCATTCCTAGCCTTATCAACACCTGGATCTTGATAATTAGGATTAATCAAGTGTCCAAACAAATTCTTCAAAGGTGGTCTTTCATTTTCAGGAACCCCTTTATAACCCTTCATTCTCACCAATGTACTTAAACTCATATGATCTTGAACGACAATCTGTGTTGGATCTTTCTTCAACTTCCTATACTTCTGATAAAAAAATCATCTGAAGGAATCTAGGATAAAGTAGAATCTTCTTGTTCTTCAATCCTCTTAATGGTTCAAGCATGTGGTCCAATATCATCCCAGATACGTTAAACGGCTTGTTCAGAATAAGAGCCCCCATCAATAAACTGATGTTCTTTCTCATTACATCGTAGCCACCACTAACGGAACCGAAAACATGCAGCATCACATGAGCCAAGTATTTAAACTGCGGACACAGTTTACTCTTGTGTAAGGCTCCATCTGTGATTGGTCCATTGTATTTCATTCGCAGAAAGCACTTCCTTTGTTCTATCCATGATAAACATCTTGGATCAGTCGGCTTATCTTTCAATCTCAAAGCTTTGCGAATATCACTTTCTATCACAATTGCCAGCTCCCCTTGAATGTTGCTAACAATCGCAGTTTGATTATCCCAAAAGTCTATCCTCGCATTCTTCCAAAATTCTTTCTGATGATCTTTGTAAATAATGGCAGGTGTGGCAATCGCATCAACAACTCTGCTACGCTTCAAGAAATCTATGATACCAGTAAATTATGTATGCTTATTGACATCACCAAGAAACGCATAGCAGTTGTGAGCCTCTTCAAATGGTAATTCTTCCTCAGGTTTCTTTACGGCAGCTTTATCCGATGATCCTGCTGGAATGTCAGAGTTTTGAGGTTCTGCCATTTGAGAATCTGCAAAAACAAATCATGAAAATTCATTAAAAACGGATAAAATTCGCAAAATTGAAATTTTGGTTTTTGGAAGTCCACTTTCGACCAAATGTGAGTTCGAATGTGGAAATTCCAGGGTTCAAATGTGGAAATTAAGGTTCGAATGTGGAAAAACTTGATTAAAATGTTCATTTGACCTTTATTCCTCCTTCAACCCTATGAACAAGTCTCCTTCGACCGAAAAAGGCCACTTTCGACCCTTTTTGAACGGTCGAATAAGACTGTTCATATGACCAATATTCAGAATTCAATTTTGACCATTTAAACATGTCATTTTCATTCGTTTGCTTTATAACATGACCGATTAAGCTTTTTCAAACATCAATTTTTATAATTATTCAGTTATTGTTTGTTTTTCCCCAAAATCTAGGGTTTTACAGTTTTAAACAATCAATTGGTAAATGTAATGTGTTTTAGACTATGATTTTGGTGTATTCTCCCCCTAAAACAGACAATGACTGAATCCTAATGAAGAATTTTATCTATAACAATCTCTAAAACATTAAACGAATCCGTTCTAGGGTTCGAATAAAACTTAATCATTCTGACTTCAATCCTTGTTCAATGCCTGTATATTTGATATGGAAATAATTAGAAAGATGTAAGGATTAATAATCTGAGATAAAAGAAACAAAAGCAACAAGGTGAGGTTATCTGAGAAATTTGAATTTTTTTTTTGAAATGAAGGTTCGAATGTGCAGATCAGGTTATATAGGCTCCACATTCGACCGTTTTACTTGGACGAATGTGAAACTATTTCCACATTCGACCCTAATTAAAGGCTCGAAGGTAGAAACAGGGTTCGAATGTGTAAAATACACATGAACACTCACATTTGACCGTTTAAAAAGCTCGAATGTAAAGGAAAATTCCACATTCGACCCATCGAAGAGGCGAATGGAGATTGGAATTTTTGAAGTTTTTACCAAATCTCAAAATCGAATCCCGTTCAAACTTTTTCTCATCTTTTAAGAATCCAACATTCATCATTTATCATTTTAAAGTCACTAAACTCAAATCGTTCATCAAGTTTCAGAAAACGACCATCAATCACCATCCGTTATAAAAAATAATACAGAAATGTAAAATCTTTTTGGTTTTTCTGAAATTTATGCTAAAACACACCTAAAAACTTTTTGAGTTTTTGTATATTTTACCAAATGTAAAATGCATGAATGTAAACATAAAGCAATAAATGTTTTGTGATTTCCGGTAAGAGGATCATATCAGTTTTTGAGAAATCTGATCACACCGTTAATCTTTAGTGTTTATTATCATTAAAGTCAATGTGTGATCCAGCAATTGCTGATATTGTTATCCACATAAGCTCTCATATAGACTTTTATGCAGTGTTTGATACGATTATCTATAGTATAAACAAAATTGTCTGTGGTTCCCACACACACGACATACTCCCATATCATGGAATAATTTGCACAAAGACTCATTGTAACACGTGATTATGCTTTTGTTATCTGTAAAATTACAAGGTATTGAGGCACAGAGGTGTACAGGTCAGCAAATCAATGCTGCATAGTAGCATATGCACTCTACCAGGTTAAGGGCGAAAATCAATCATGATTTGCATCGATGATTGGATATGATGCATTAGATAATCTTTGATTATCGTCATACATTGAAAGTTCCTCAATTCGGTAACTTTAGGTTTTGGCGATAAAGGTCTTTTAGCAAGATACCCTGTCTGATTTAGGTCCATAAAACCTCACGACAAAAGATCAGAAAGGCTATCCCCAGATAACTAGTAACATAACGACCCGAAACCTCCGAGTTTTGTACAAATACCCTATCAAACGAAATTACGGTACTAAGACCATATGCCAATGAGGAGTTCATCCACATTCAATTCATTTGATATGTATGTATCTAACACACAGTAATAGGTCTACGAAACCTGAAAAACGAAACACTTAGAAAATTTTTTGACCAGATTCTACGTTCGACCTTTTCTCAATAATCGTTGGTTCGAAGGTGGAAATATTCCAGGTTCGACCCTTTTTGATGACTGGAAGGTAGAATATAACAAACAATCTCACTTTCGACCAAAGTAAACCCACTTTCGACCTCATGTATGGTTGAATGTAAATAATCTGGTCGAATGTACAACAACACACTTAAAACTTTTAGGTTCGACCTTAAAATGACCACGTTCGAACTAAAGTTCTCAGATTCGACCTAAAACTCACAATTTCGACCGTTCTCCCATAGGTTCGACCCTGCCATTTTGAAAAACGGTTATTCTTTGAAAATCAGTTAATTTGACCCCAATTTTTCAATGGTTGATGAATTTTGATGATGTTTTGCAGGTTTTGTACTTTATTGAATTCATGTGCTTCTTTGCGATAAGATTGACAGTTGATTCTAGCACTCTCAAGATGAACCCTGAGTTGCTTGTTTTCCTCTGTCAATCTATCACAAGTTCCACAATATTTATCACTATTCATATCTATAGTTGATTCAGAACTTACCTGTTTCAGAGGATTAGTCATCGCCATCAAAGCAAAATGCGCTTCTTTCCCAGCAAAAAAAATTGGAATAGTCAATTCTTGTGGAAGCGTCATCAACTATGCATGACTTCCGAGTTATAAGAAAATCAGCTTGGCCAGGAGTTGATCAATATCATCATCTAGTGAATTGACACTAGTTTCCGAATCTGGCTCACTCTCCGAATCAGAATATATCAAATCATGCTCATTAGGAATATCAGTGACTGAATCTGGAATCATTCCTAAAGTCTTCTCACAGGAATATCAGTTTCTTCTACCATCTCCTCAATCTTCACTTAAGAAATCTTCTCATTCTCCAAAACTTCTTTAACTAACACCGGCTCCTCTAAATCAATCTTCTGAGCAACACAAGCTACATTAACAGCTGTAATCTCTTCAACACCCAGTTGCATCCCAGTCCAGTCAAAACCTTCATCCTTTTTGGATCACCAAAGCCTGGTTTTGGTTTTCAGTTTGGGTTTGGCTATTTGGTGTGGAAATGGGAATAATGGTTCTGGTTGGGGTATGTGGTGTTTGAGTTTGAATCTGGTTTGGTGTAGTTGTTTGTCTAGCAGAGTTATTTGGTGAGGTGTTCTGTCAGTTTTTGAAATTTTTTTGTGATTGATAGTTGTTGTTGTTTTGGCTTTGATAGGTTACCTGGTTATGAGATTGACGGTTTTGGTAATTTGTGTTGAATGGATTCATGTTACCTTGTTGAGCTGGCTGTGTGCACTCCCTTTTGAAATGACCTTTATCACCACAGTTAAAACAAGTGACTTTGGTTTGTTAAAGCCATAAGTGGTGTTTGGTGATGTAGATAGATCAGTTCTACCAGTCTTCTCAATTAACTCTGTTGCTCGTCTCATAACACTAGCAAACGCCCACTGAATATCAATAAGCTCCATCTCCTCCTTATCAATTTGAGCATAGTCTTCACTGGTTAGATTGTTGTTACCAATTTGACTAGCTACCAGACCATTGTAAGAAGCTACCATTGCAGATACCAATGCCACATGTTGCTGAGCAACTTTAACTATGATGTTGATCATGTTGGATGTCTCCAACACTATTGGACGTTGACTTGGTTGACTTGGGTTCATTTGAGGAATGTAAGGTTGTTGTTGAGGTTAATTCATGCTAGCTGAATAACATGCTGCTTGTTGCATTGGTGAAAAAGGTGGAATGTAAGTGGTAGTGTATGATGGTGGTGTGTAAGATGAAGTTTGAGCAAGGTAGTTTATCGGGGTTTTAGGTGGTTCCACAACACTTGAAACACAAGCAATGTGTGGTGCAATAGTACCACTAGCACTTGAACTAGTCAAAGTAGAAGATGTACCACCATGATATAATTCCGGATTTTGAGGAAATTGTGCTCTTTTTGCTTTCCTCTTCTCTTCCAACTCATTATTCTCCAGCTTTTGAATAAACTCATTGATGGTCCAATATTGATAAGCGTCTTTCTCCTTTAGGACCCCAATATGTTGGTTCGAATATGGTGGTAGAGAATCTGCAAATTTATCTACCAACTCAGAAATTGGAATCTGAATCTCATAATTTGACAACTCCGTCAAAAGATGACAATATCTGGGAATAAGCTCCTCTAGAGTCTCATTTCCAACATAGCTGACGTTCTCAAATTCCTTTCTCAATTCTTCCATCCCCAACTTCCTGGTTTTCTTATTACCATCATGACGATTCTTCAACATGTCCCAAAGCTGTTTGGAAGTATTACATGATCCAAACTGGTGTAAGAGATCAGTAGTGATAGCCTGAGAAAGTTGAGAGAATTACTTCTTTTCCACCGCAAACTTCTTTTCATCCTCAGCTAAACTGTCCAGAGGAATTGGTTCACCTGTGTTCTCCAAAACCGGTGCAACATATCCCTTAGCAATCATCTGCCATGCCTCAGTCCCTTCTAATCCCATTCCTTCCAAATGAATCTTGAACTTTTTCTGCCATTGGTTGTAGTCTATCATCTCCATCAGCTTCGGTGGTCGACTCCCGCTACCTGAAGACAAATCATTAATTAGAGTAGAAATAGCATTGGTAGTTTGAGAGTGTACCGCGGCTACTGCAACTCCCCAATAATCATTCATGGGTTGTTATGGACGTTGCACAACATTCTGTGGCATAGAACTAGTCATCGCAAGGTAATTGATCGGCTGAGATGGTTGACTGTTCGTCTTTTGTGCAGCTACAGTCCAAGGATCCATAGTAACGTGTTGTTGTTGCGTAGTATTAGGACTAGGTGTTGTTGGAAAGTTCCACATATCGTCTACGAAGTCCGAAATGCAAATATCTTAGAAAAATTTTCAAACAGCTTCTACGTTCGACCCTTTTCAACAATCATGCGTTCGAATGTGGAAAAGTTCCAGGTTTGATCCTTCCTTTTGACTCGAATGTAGAATATAAAACACAAACTCACTTTCGACCACTAAAATCCCACTTTCGACCTCCCGTAGGTTCGAATGTACAACAATCTGGTCGAATGTACAAAACAACACACACAACCTCTAGGTTCGACCTAAAATGGTTCACTTTCGATCGAAATATCTCAGGTTCGACCCAAAACACTACATGTTCGACCTTTCTCTCCTAGGTTCGACCCTGTTCATTTGAAAAACGGTCATTCATTGAAAATCAGTTATTTTGATCCCAATTTTTCAAAAGTTGATGAGTTTTGATGATGTTTTGCAGGTTTTGCTTCGGAATTGATTTGGAACAAGTTTAATAAAGAGAATTCTTGATTTTATCCATGAAAACTAGTCCAAAACAATCAATTTTCATCAAAAACCAGTGTTCATTCAAAACAGAAAATTTTTGATCAAATTTGGGTCCAAAACAGTTCAAAAACTATCAATTCGTAGTTGTATGATCTATATAGGCTCTGATACCACTTTGTGGAGGATCGTTTTGTCAAAAACAAGTTGTTTGATCAAACAAGTCTACCAATTTAGGTTCGTAATCCCTAAATCAGTTATAAAATGATAGTAATATGAACAAAACATGCAAATCACCTTTTAAGATCCATTTCATTAATAAACAATATCAATAATCCTTACAAAATGTTGTTTACAATGAAATAATCAAGTTTTAGAAGAAATTAGAACACTGGAGAGAATTACAGGTCGAACGGGAAAGACAAATGACAAAAAGTTAACGTTAAAATGAAATTTTCATTTTATATAGGCCTGCACATTCGCCCCCCGTAAGGGTCGAATGTGTAGGTTCGCCCCTCCAAATGGATGAATTAGCACATTACTTTTCAGATGTCCACATTCGACCTAATACTCTACCTTCGACCTTCAGCAATCCACCTTCGACCCTTCAAAAGCCACCTTCGACCCCATGATTTCACCAAAACATAATAGAATGTACAATCCAATAGCACTAGTCGCAAAACGTGCATCAACACGAAGTGTGTATGTATATACAGGGCCACAAATTTATTAAAAAATCAACTTTTTTAGAACTAAACATATATGTATACATGCATTAACAAACCTTACTTTATACAAGGAGACACACGATCATGTATGGTATTATACACTTACACATTTGCAACCATTTTGTAAAAACATAAACGAGTCTATGGAAGTCGGCTTTTAAACCCAAGGTTCGGATTTTGATCAAAGTTTTATAGTTAGGTTTCGGATCTCACAAAAACGTTTGTTAAAATGGTTCTAACATGTGTTAATCACAACCTTGATATTATAATATTATAGCATATTCCAATCACTTGTTTTTCCCACAAAAACACCACCCATGTTAAATTGGGAATACTCCATAACCCATGATGACGTGTGGGGCCCGTTTATAATAAAACCCCCATAATTCTTGAAAACGTACACTTTATAAAAGTACATACAAGATACATAGTAATTGTCACGTAAGCATGAAGTGACCCACATGTACAAGACACACGGGTCCACAAGTCGGGTGAACAACTTATATGGTAAACAACAAGAATGTACAACTTACTATGTCCTTGATAATCAGAGGATACTAGTTGTCAGGACAGTAGCCATTCTAGTATTCTTCTTCACTAGACTTTATCCACATTCATCGGGTGATTTTCACGACCCCGTTTTACTGTTTTACATTTTCGAGGGATAAACATGCTACATTTCTAGTACATTACATTTCGGGTGATATTGTACCATGACTACCATGTGGAACATGAGACATTTGGTTCATGAGGTCAACAGTCCTCGTACTTACATTTCCACCGTAACCATTAGCGAACAGTAGCCATGGAACTCATAAATAGATATATTGGGTTGACACCCCCCACTCTTGGTTAGTCGCTCTAGCAGGTTACATACAAAATAGTGTTAGTATTGTACTATATACTGTCTTTATTGTACAATGCGTGAGGCATAACAATCAAGAGGTTTGGTTATGGAACTCATGGTTTGCATAGTAATCATTAGCTTAGCTAGATTTGATTGGTCATACACGAATTTCTCAAGCACATTACATAGTACATTAAAACCAGTGAACTCACCGACATTATGTTGACAACCCTTTTTATGCATGTTTTTTGGGTAATTAATCATGGAGGACGGGAATTTGAGAGAGAGGTTCGAGTACACAACCTGTGGTATCATTACCTACACCAGTCAAGAATTTATAACATTGGTCATGTTTTTTTTTTTTTGAATCCCCTTACGGCATTGCGCATATAATGTATATACGTGTGGCCCACGGGGGGGGGGGGGGGGGGAAGTAAAGTTGCACTAATATTAACGTTATTGTACTAATTTCGTGAAAATAACGTTAAAAATGACGGACGGTTAATTATGCATCATGTTGTGGCGTTGATAGCTAAAAGACAAGGGGGTATATGAACTAGTCGGGTTTGTCCTGAATGCTAAGTGTTATGTGTGATACCCCGAAAATTCAGGTTCTCACTTTAACTAAACTCTAGTTACATTCCTTGCATTATACTTAACTAGGGTTAGTTAGATAAGACATACGTGCATGGTTATGAGTCAAGGTGTGATTGCATGATTAGTGAACCTCGGACGTTGGTGAATAATAAACTTATGTGTCTCGGTGATACCTGACAAACTTATGTGAAAACCATACGTGATTATGTGAACCTAAACCGAACACGTTAATAGAAATCATTAAAAGTGGAGCATGAGGTTGATTAGGGTCTTAATGCATGGGGTTACACTTGTTACAGTCCGAAATAACGAAAACGTCGAAGGATAACGCGTCGGGAGGCGAAACGAGGCAAAAGCGCGCCACCCGGACCTGTGAGCGGCCGCTCACAGGCTCCGAGCGGCCGCTCGAACCTATCTGACGGGTTTAAAACCGCCTCAAACTCGTATATAAGCATCCTTAACCCCCATGTAGCCCTCATACTCAACCCTAATCGCCCCCTTACTGCCCCACACGAATATTTCACTCCAAAAACTCCTGCTAAGGCTCAAGATCATCAATTGGGAGGCTCCAAGGCGCGCGGTTGATTGATTTGAAGAGCTAAGGGTATAACTCATGATTTCTTACGCTAATTACTTTATGTTTTATTGTAAAAATCATATAACAAGTTTGTCCAGGTCTGAATGGGTTTAATAAACATTAAAACATGAGTCTTTTTGAAGATTAAACGGATTAAACCTATTAATAAACGCGTAGTAACATCATAGGATGCTTGTTGCGCAAGTTATTGGTGTTTTGATCCTAAAAGCTTTGATCTTGACATGTTTGATAATAGGATCTGATGGGAATAGGTATTAGGAAAGTTGTATGATGATTATTAGGTGTTATTGATTGATAATATGCAACTAGGGTTTGATATAATTGATAATATTGCACGATCAGAATCTGGACAGATTCTGAATGTCGACTTGTAGGGTCTGTTTCGTGGCTTGAAAATAATTGGTTTGATCGATTCTTTGCATGATTGTAACGTACAAGGTCATAGCTTTTCATAATGGGCAAAACCATCGAATTTGGACATCGTTTGAGTCGTTTTTGGAATTTTAATTGGTTAGGGGTCATATCAGATTTTCGGATTTGTAAACTGGGCTAACTTTAAATGGTCATAATTTGAGATTTACAAGGAATTAGATTATGAAAATTTTCCAGTAGGTCAATACTGGAAAAATAGAGCTTTTCCAAGTGGATTCATCTCGTTTGGATGAATACACAATTTTTAAGAATTTTCCTACTAAACTGACCTGTTGAGGAAATTTTCTGAACACTGCTGTGTTGTACGAATTTTTATAATTTTTGTGTTTGGAATTAAGACAAAACCAAAATAGGTATTGTCGAGTGAATCCCAAATAAAATTCAGTAAAAATTTGGGACTCTAATTCATTCGTTAAGTATTTTAAATAAATTCGTTTTGATGGCGCACAATCTGTCCTGAAAACACAGATTGTGTATTATGTGCTTATGTGATTACTTGAGGTCTTAGGTGATCTAAAATTGACATATAACGGAAGTACACATGTTTATGACACATACGGGCTGTAGAAACTAATTATAACCAACTCATTCACCAACGAGTCCGTAGGGTTTACTATTGCATGTAGAATCACTAGGCGTCGCATACACACTTTTGAATATTAAAACGCCTTGGACAAACGAGTTATATGGTGTAATGGTGTTACGCCTATACTCACGTAGTGACACTGTTATTAGGGTGTCGGTAGCATATAATACTTGCTGTTCGGATTCTTTGCTTACGCGATAAGGTGAGTTTCACTACTCTTTTCTCAAAAGCATGCGTCTCGGGTTGAGACAACTTACTTAACGTTTCTAGTCCGGTTTGGGACTACTTTTACACATCCCGGGTTTGGGGTGCATGGTTCACGTGGTGAATCTATTTTTACTAATTCATATATATGTCCTTGATGAACTAAACCACACACATCTTTTAAGTCCTTCAAAATACCGAATCAATTGCCGGTTGGGCAAGCGGGTTAATTAGTTGATAGCGCTATTAGGTCTAACAAACCTCACATCGTGCTGGGAACACGGATGTGAACTATTAGCTTCAAACATAGTCATTGTTGATGGGCAATGACGCAAGGCACTTTTCTCCCGGTTATGGGAACTTGTTCATTAGTAGTTCGGTATTCGCCGGTTTTAGTTATCATGAGTGGGCTAGCTACCCCTGACATTTGAATTAGCTATTTACTTGTGGCCATGGAGGCCGACGTTCTTACGTATTGTTATGTGGTCTGGGAGACCGACGTTTTCATTTGGTTACATGGTTTGGGAAACCTACGCTTTTACTTACTCACCTACTTTACTCAGTGAACTCACCAACATTGTTTGTTGACCCACGATTTACATGCTTTTGCAGGTAGTTAGCTTCCGGTGCCAGGATTAGAAAGCACTGTACACTTCACTGCATTTGGGCTCTCGGGCATACACATAAATTATATATTATGCTTTCGTATGGTTTTAATTTGGGTGCGTTGTTTTGCGCATGGTTTTAAAAGGTTTAAATTTGGTTTACGCTTCCGCAGCTTAACTAAACTTGGTTTTTGAAAACGAACTAAATGGTTTGGGCATTTAGAGTTCGTTCCTGTGACTTATGGCTATGGGATCCTGGTATGTCACGCGCCTCGCGGTATAAACCCCGCAGTGGAAATTTGAGGGTGTGACAGATTGGTATCAGAGCCATTGGTTATAGTGAACTAGGACTGCATGTTGAGTCTAGTCTATAATCATTATAGCATAAGTACACTCACAACTTAAGTGCACAACTAGCTATTAGCTACATATATCTACAACATATGATTTCGGGAGATATGTTATCTCCTAGTTCTAGACTTAATTCTTAACACGTCAATGGTGGGAACCTAGGGTTACACCAGGTGGCGCATTACTGGGAGTAATATCCTAACTAACCTCATGGACGAGGAGATAACAATAGTACAAGGGAGGGAGCCCTTGCGAGCGTTATGGCGCACGTACACAGGAAGCTGCACGATGCGCATGACGTGGTACCATTAAATCAACTATGAAGGAATTCGAATGCTGAGACTTATCTTTTGTCACTTAGCAAGGAGACAATTAGTTTCTGTTCCTTGTTACTTGATCCTTCTTACTCCCATTCGTAACACAGACGGGACTGGATTACGCATATAGAACTTATTTCTTACCTTAGTACCTTACGCCTAGTGCGAGCGGGCGAACGCATGACTGCAAATCCTTGTTTCTCATGAGCATATGGTAGATTCATGGGAACACATTAGATCGGGACTTGTTACACACACTCTTGGGGAGTTACGTAAAGCCTGCGATGTAATGCAACATCACAAGGGAGGATGAAACCTACTAATGGCTGATAGCCACGATTGGAGGAACGAGTGGTACAGCTTACCACTAAACCGGTTCACATAGGACTAGAGAAGGAGATTGTACGTGATGAGAACCATATAACACTGACATCGCAAAAGAGGAAGGATAAGAGATGGAAGGGGAACCTGAGCAGGACGAGCACATGGAAGTGAGGATGAAGGCTCTACTATCTAGACAGAGCATGGCGACGATTGGCTCTTACCTTTTCTTACCTATCTTTTCTTTCATTTTCCTTTGTTAACTTAGATAAGACTGAGTTTTTATGATCAACGATAGGGTGGTTGAGGCCCTCGCATCTTTCCAAGCTAGTAAAGATCTATTTTGCTAAATCATTCTTTTCCCCTGACTTCCACATTTGAACTTTCTTATACCTTGAACGCACATCGTATTTTCAAGCCTTTTATTGGTTGTAAACCTCGATAACTCCAACGGAACTGAAGGAGACCGTCTGATTGCTTCGGTAGTATAAGTCTTTGCTCTGTGCATTTGCCCCCAGGCAGGATGAGGTAATGTACGCCACATGCACACTCGATGAGTTACAGATACTTGGGTGGAGAATGTAACCCCCATGACGAAATTTAGAAACTTGTTATCTAAAGACGGATGGGTCTGAAATCGACGCCTACACTACCAAGCTACAGGAGTTAGCTACTACATGCTCACACATATTTAACCCACATTACAAACGGATCGAGCTTCATACCAAAGGGGTTATCCCACAGGTTCGTAGCATGGCTACTACGGCTCACCTACCCAGAATATAACCAACCTTTCACCTGGCTCACAAACTCACCGACGAGGCTGTTGAGCATGGTACTTTTCCGAAGCAGGGTGCTTCATCTTCTACTTTTGGTGATAACAAGAGAACGTGAGATAGTATGCGGTATAAGTCCTTCAACAATAACCACAACAGTAACAACAACAATGGGGCTCGTGGAGGAGCAATTGTGGTGGGCTCTGGGGAGGCCAGGACTGATAACAACGGCGTGACGGATACGAGTTCCTTAAACGCCACTCTCGCTTCTGTTTTATATAATGCTGGTGCAGACTATAGTTTTGTGTCATCAAAACTTAGCAAACAACTAGGGATAGTTCGTACACTTCTTGATACCCCGTACTCTATAGAGTTAGCTGATGGGAAGCCTGTTAAGGTAACCCACATCCATCGTGACTGTAAGCTCGAACTAGATGGACAGTTGTTTGCCATCGACCTCTTACCTATCACCCTAGGAAGCTTTGATCTCGTGGTTGGCATGTACTGGTTGTCCAAGCAACACGCTGAAATTCTCTGTCAAGAGAAGATTGTTCGTATCCCTCTCCCTAGTGGAGAATTCTTATCTGTCCAGGGTGATCCTGGTGGTGCCATGATGGGCATCATCTCTTTCCTGAAAGCCTAGAAGTGTATTCGGAAGGGCTACGCAGCCATATTGGCTAACATTTCTGATACTAGAGCTGAAGTTGAAACAAAAATTGAGGACATCCCTGTAGTTCAGGATTTTCCAGATGTCTTCCCAGAGGAATTACCCGGATTTCCACCTGTTCGACAAGTGGAATTTCAAATTGACCGTGCACCAGGAGCCGCCCCAGTTGCGCGTGCACCATACCGCCTTGCACCAGGCGAACTTCAAGAACTATCCACCCAACTCCAAGAGCTATTGGACAGGGGTTTCATTAGACCTCGTTCTTCACCTTGGGGAACTCCAGTCTTATTTGTTAAGAAAAAGGATGGGAGTTTCCGTATGTGTATCGATTACCGGGAATTGAACAAGGTGACAATTAAAAACCACTACCCTTTACCTCGTATTGATGATTTATTGGACCAGCTCCAGGGGTCGAGTTTCTATTCCAAGATTGACTTGAGGTCGGGGTACCACCAACTGAGAGTCCGAGAGGAGGATGTGCCAAAGACAGCCTTTCGAACTCGTTATGGGCACTATGAATTTTTGGTAATGCCCTTCGGGCTGACCAATGCACCAGCTGTGTTCATGGACCTCATGAACCGTGTGTGCAAACCCTATCTAGACAAATTTGTCATAGTGTTCATAGACGACATTCTGATCTATTCCAAGAGTAGGGAAGAGCACGAGCAAAACCTACGACTGATCTTGGAACTTCTGAAAAGTGAGCAGTTATACGCAAAATTCTCCAAGTGCGACTTCTGGATTCGTGAGGTCCAATTCTTGGGTCATGTGGTGAACAAGGCAGGAATACAGGTCGATCCCGCTAAGATTGATGCGATTAAAAGATGGGAGGCCCCTAAGACTCCCACGGAGGTCCGACAATTCCTTGGCCTTGCAGGTTATTATCGCAGATTCATTCAGGGATTCTCAAAAATGGCTCAACCCCTCACTGCTTTGACACAGAAGGGGATTACCTACAAGTGGGGAGATGCCCAAGAACCTGCTTTTCTGATACTAAAGACTAAACCTTGCAGTGCTCCAATATTATCACTACCTGAGGGTACGGAGGACTTTGTGGTGTACTATGATGCATCTATCCAAGGTCTAGGGTGTGTTTTGATGCAACGCGAAAAGGTGATCACATATGCTTCACGACAACTAAAAGTTCATGAGAAAAATTTCCCCACTCACGACTTGGAACTGGGAGCGGAGGTCTTCGCTCTCAAAATTTGGAGGCACTACCTCTACGGGACAGAGTGCACGATTTCACAGATCATAAAAGTCTCTAGCATATATTCGACCAGAGGGTGCTAAGCATACGACAACGCCGATGGGTCAGACTCCTGAATGGTTATGACTGTGCCATCAAGTAACATTCAGGGAAGGCTAATGTAGTAGCAGATGCCCTGAGTCGTAAGGAAACAAAACCCAAACGAGTGCGAGCCTTGCAACTTACCCTACAATCTAATCTTCATGTTAAGATACGTAAAGCCCAGGGCGTGGCTTTGAAAAGGAAAACATCGGGCTTGAAACCTTGCACGGTGCTGATAAGCACCTGGAATGGAGGACATAGGGTCTTCAGCACTTCATGAATCAAGTCTGGATTCCACGTGTTGGAGATCTCAGACAACTAGTGCTCGATGGGGCACACACCCCTCGTTATTCGGTACATCCTAGTTCGGATAAAATGTACCGAGATCTCAAACTCTTTACTGGTGACCAAACATGAAAGCTGAGAAAAGTCACTTATGTTAGTAAGTGCTTAACGTGTGCCAAGGTTAGGATTGAATATCAGAAACCTTCGGGCCCACTTCAGCAACCGGAAAATCCCATGTGGAGATGGGATGGTATTTCCATGGACTTTATCACCAAACTTCCTAAAACGCCCAGCGGGCACGATATGATTTGGGTCATTATTGACCGTTTGACCAAATCAGCGCATTTCATGGCAATTAGAGAGGCGGACATGTTGGAACGTCTAGCCGCTATTGTATTACGAAAATTGTCTCTAGGCATGGGATGCCTACTTCTATCATATCGGATCACGACGCGCGATCTACTTCCCATTTTTGGGAAACTCTCCAAATTGCTTTGGGAACTCATTTGAACATGAGCGCAGCCTATCACTCCCAGACGGATGGATAGAGTGAACGTACCATCCAAACACTAGAAGATCTACTGCGAGCGTGCGTGGTGGACTTTGGAAACAGTTGGGACAAGCACTTGCCTTTGATTGAATTCTCTTATAACAATAGTTATGACACTTCGATCCAGTGTGCACTTTTTGAGGCACTTTATGAACGGGAGTGCAAATCCCCCATATGTTGGACTGAAGTTGGGGATAGCCAACTGACAGGTTCCGAACTTGTGCACCAAACTTCTGAGAAGAAAGTGCAATCAGAAAACGGATGGCTGCTACTCTTGAGCGACAGAAAAGCTACGCTGATAAGCGTAGGAAACTTTTAGAGCTCCGGAATGGGAACAAGGTACTATTAAAGGTGTCACCTTGAAAGGGTGTGACGCGCTTTGGAAAACGGGGGAAGATGAACCCGTAAAACGTTGGACCATTCGAGATGGTTGATGGGATTGGTCTGGTAGCTTACAGGTTAAACCTGCTTAACAAACTTGGTAGGATACACGATGTATCCCACATATCGTACCGAATCTATAGAAATGCCTGTTGGATACAACACTGATGGTGCCACTGGAGGAGATCCAGGTGGACGATCGGCTACGGTTCATGGAAGAACCAGTGGAGATTCTTGAGCGGGGCGTCAAGAAACTCAAACAGAACACTATACCTATTATTAACGTACAATGGAATTCCCGTCTAGGACCGGAATACACGTGGGAGCGCAGAGATCAGATGCGGCTCAAATATCCACACCTCTTTTCTGAACCTGAACCTGTGCATAGATCCAATGCCGAACATAAAGCAGCTCGCTCAAAGTGAATTTCGGGGCGAAATTCCTTTCAACTTGGGGATGATGTGACATCCGGAAACCAAGCATACATTTTTTTTAGCTGGCTTTACTGTTTACTTGCTGAATTTCGGGACGAAATTCTTTTCAACTTGGGGATGATGTGATACCCCGAAAATTCAGGTTCTCACTTTAACTAAACTCTAGTTACATTCCTTGCATTATACTTAACTAGGGTTAGTTAGATAAGACATACGTGCATGGTTATGAGTCAAGGTGTGATTGCATGATTAGTGAACCTCGGACGTTGGTGAATAATAAACTTATGTGTCTCGGTGATACCTGACAAACTTATGTGAAAACCATACGTGATTATGTGAACCTAAACCGAACACGTTAATAGAAATCATTAAAAGTGGAGCATGAGGTTGATTAGGGTCTTAATGCATGGGGTTACACTTGTTACGGTCCGAAATAACGAAAACGTCGAAGGATAACGCGTCGGGAGGCGAAACGAGGCAAAAGCGCGCCACCCGGACCTGTGAGCGGCCGCTCACAGGCTCCGAGCGGCCGCTCGAACCTATCTGACGGGTTTAAACCGCCTCAAACTCGTATATAAGCATCCTTAACCCCCATGTAGCCCTCATACTCAACCCTAATCGCCCCCTTACTGCCCCACACGAATATTTCACTCCAAAAACTCCTGCTAAGGCTCAAGATCATCAATTGGGAGGCTCCAAGGCGCGCGGTTGATTGATTTGAAGAGCTAAGGGTATAACTCATGATTTCTTACGCTAATTACTTTATGTTTTATTGTAAAAATCATATAACAAGTTTGTCCAGGTCTGAATGGGTTTAATAAACATTAAAACATGAGTCTTTTTGAAGATTAAACGGATTAAACCTATTAATAAACGCGTAGTAACATCATAGGATGCTTGTTGCGCAAGTTATTGGTGTTTTGATCCTAAAAGCTTTGATCTTGACATGTTTGATAATAGGATCTGATGGGAATAGGTATTAGGAAAGTTGTATGATGATTATTAGGTGTTATTGATTGATAATATGCAACTAGGGTTTGATATAATTGATAATATTGCACGATCAGAATCTGGACAGATTCTGAATGTCGACTTGTAGGGTCTGTTTCGTGGCTTGAAAATAATTGGTTTGATCGATTCTTTGCATGATTGTAACGTACAAGGTCATAGCTTTTCATAATGGGCAAAACCATCGAATTTGGACATCGTTTGAGTCGTTTTTGGAATTTTAATTGGTTAGGGGTCATATCAGATTTTCGGATTTGTAAACTGGGCTAACTTTAAATGGTCATAACTTGAGATTTACAAGGAATTAGATTATGAAAATTTTCCAGTAGGTCAATACTGGAAAAATAGAGCTTTTCCAAGTGGATTCATCTCGTTTGGATGAATACACAATTTTTAAGAATTTTCCTACTAAACTGACCTGTTGAGGAAATTTTCTGAACACTGCTGTGTTGTACGAATTTTTATAATTTTTGTGTTTGGAATTAAGACAAAACCAAAATAGGTATTGTCGAGTGAATCCCAAATAAAATTCAGTAAAAATTTGGGACTCTAATTCATTCGTTAAGTATTTTAAATAAATTCGTTTTGATGGCGCACAATCTGTCCTGAAAACACAGATTGTGTATTATGTGCTTATGTGATTACTTGAGGTCTTAGGTGATCTAAAATTGACATATAACGGAAGTACACATGTTTATGACACATACGGGCTGTAGAAACTAATTATAACCAACTCATTCACCAACGAGTCCGTAGGGTTTACTATTGCATGTAGAATCACTAGGCGTCGCATACACACTTTTGAATATTAAAACGCCTTGGACAAACGAGTTATATGGTGTAATGGTGTTACGCCTATACTCACGTAGTGACACTGTTATTAGGGTGTCGGTAGCATATAATACTTGCTGTTCGGATTCTTTGCTTACGCGATAAGGTGAGTTTCACTACTCTTTTCTCAAAAGCATGCGTCTCGGGTTGAGACAACTTACTTAACGTTTCTAGTCCGGTTTGGGACTACTTTTACACATCCCGGGTTTGGGGTGCATGGTTCACGTGGTGAATCTATTTTTACTAATTCATATATATGTCCTTGATGAACTAAACCACACACATCTTTTAAGTCCTTCAAAATACCGAATCAATTGCCGGTTGGGCAAGCGGGTTAATTAGTTGATAGCGCTATTAGGTCTAACAAACCTCACATCGTGCTGGGAACACGGATGTGAACTATTAGCTTCAAACATAGTCATTGTTGATGGGCAATGACGCAAGGCACTTTTCTCCCGGTTATGGGAACTTGTTCATTAGTAGTTCGGTATTCGCCGGTTTTAGTTATCATGAGTGGGCTAGCTACCCCTGACATTTGAATTAGCTATTTACTTGTGGCCATGGAGGCCGACGTTCTTACGTATTGTTATGTGGTCTGGGAGACCGACGTTTTCATTTGGTTACATGGTTTGGGAAACCTACGCTTTTACTTACTCACCTACTTTACTCAGTGAACTCACCAACATTGTTTGTTGACCCACGATTTACATGCTTTTGCAGGTAGTTAGCTTCCGGTGCCAGGATTAGAAAGCACTGTACACTTCACTGCATTTGGGCTCTCGGGCATACACATAAATTATATATTATGCTTTCGTATGGTTTTAATTTGGGTGCGTTGTTTTGCGCATGGTTTTAAAAGGTTTAAATTTGGTTTACGCTTCCGCAGCTTAACTAAACTTGGTTTTTGAAAACGAACTAAATGGTTTGGGCATTTAGAGTTCGTTCCTGTGACTTATGGCTATGGGATCCTGGTATGTCACGCGCCTCGCGGTATAAACCCCGTAGTGGAAATTTGAGGGTGTGACATTATGTGCCTTATGTCCAAGGCTTGATACAAAACCACTATCGAGTCGGGGGTCTCACTGGAAGCAACCTCTCTATTCCCACGGGTTAGAGGTAAGGCTATCTACAGCTCACCCTCCTCAGACCCTACCCTAGCTTTTGCTATTGGTGAGATTAACTGAGTATGATGATGATGTTGATGATGATAATGATGATGGCCATGTTCTGTTATTTCAGAAAATATTACATTTATCGTAACTATGTAAGACTTAAATTTTCATTTGATGGTATATACTTAACTTATATCTTATGTGTTGCTCGAACCATGTGCATGAAAACCTTTCGAATCACTTCCCCGTGTTTCGGCCTTGGCGGGGTGTGACATCCCTAGACCCACCTTCAGTTTCCTTTTCCAATTTCTTATGCACAGTTTTCTTTGCAGAATTGTTTATCTCCTTCATGTTTTTAGATTTAATAGTAGACTTACTTTTTTTGTCCTTTCTAGTGACACTTAAAACAAGATCGTTTCTCAAGGGGCTTCTTGTATTGTCCCTTTGAGTTCGACTCTTCATCATTAACAAACTTTGGTGAGGTAGACTCAGAACACTCAACTTTAACCGGTTTTATTTCTTGTTTTTGTGCCTCCCCCGCTTTAACATTTTTAGGATCTTTAGCATTTTTTATTTTTGAAACATTTGGTTTTGCTTTATCATTTTCAATAGAGTCAGGTTTAGCAGTATTGTTCGGTTTACCACCCGACCCTTCGGTGTTCTCAGTTACCTCCCTTGTCTCTTCATCCTCTGACACACTGGATGAACTACCACTATCACTGTTTAATAACACCCTAACACTATCTTCTACCAGGCATAGATTTGTACATTTCCTCAGTCACCTCCTTTTCAGATGGTGGTCAACTTGCCTATTTAAATCAGTTACCTTAATTTTTAGTTGATCTATCTCAACATTCTTTTTAGCAATTTCAGCATGTTTATCAACTAAAGCAAGTTGAGATAAGATAAGGTAATCTATCTTTTCCTTAAGCACATAATTATTGTCCTTAAGGTCCTTTTGAGCTGCTTTCATTATTATGCCAAGCTACTTGATCGTTTTGTTACAAGCATCAGTAATAAAAGTGAGAGGAAATTGTACCTTTTTCACTCCAGATGTCAAATCGGCCATATAGGCGATGAACTCTTTAGTTGACATTCCTTCAACAGATGTCAAATCCAACACCCGTGTTGACATGTCCTTTCCTGTTTCCTCTTCATTCTTAGTTACATCGGCCGATTCCCTAGCCAATCCACTCCTTGATCCGAAGCACAAGACTAAGAGCTCGAATGAAAGATAGAAGGCTTCAACATTCGGTGATCATCCACATCTAGGTAAGTTATCAAATCCCAAGCTTAGTAAAAATCCATTCCTTTCATTCGATTTGATAATACACCCGGCCCCAAGACACTTTTTGATCGCACTCTACACGGCTTAATCCTATAATGTGATGATCACGACCTTAAACTAAGTCACTACTTCTCAAGACTATCACTTTAATATGCAAAGTTTTAGAAACAAGTTCAAATGTAAGTTACACCTCTTTATAATAACAAACGGCTAGGATGAAACATCCCTAGACTTAAAAAAAGCTTTAAACATCAAACACAACTTGATTAACAACACTACGAACCGGTTTTTGTTTAACAAAACTTATAGTTTATGACACTTGAAAACTAACGTGTTTATAAAGGAAATTATAATCGGATTTCAACCAAACATACACCTTGAAACATTGAAAGGCTTCGGCCATGTTTAATCAAGCTAAGATTAGTCGTTATTAACCCATTAAACGAGTAACTTTGAAGATATGGTACATGTTAGCTTCGGCTATCTTGAGATAACACATGTTAACAAACTCTTGTGGCTAAAACATATACTTGAGCACTCATTATCTCACAAGTTGATCACACATGATCCATTGGGAGCCACTTGGACCCGTAACAATACAAGGGGCCCATTTTGGCAACAATCGGTGCTAATCTAGTGAATACGAACTTACCGAACACGAAACACTAAGAATCATCACATACACAAAGTCTCGGCCCACACACAATGGCCCACAAATGTCGGGTGAACAACTTGTATGATAAACAACTTCTGGATGACTTACCATGTCCATAATGATCTTAGGGAATCATTTGTCAGGACGGTGACCATCTACTAGCTCACTAGACCACATACAACTCAAACAGGTGAGTTCTCTATGGCCCCATTTTACTATTTTTCATTTTGGGGGAAATACATGCATCAATACTTGTGTCAATTTCAAGTGTGTGTACATTCTATCATGACTACCATGTGAAACATGAGACATTTTGGTTCATGAGGTCACTAGTCCACGTACAACGTTTACTGTAACCATTAGCTAGACATATAGCCATGGAACACTTTAATAGAACTATTGAGTGGACACCCCCACTCTTGGTTAGTCGCTCTAACCGGCCACATGCAAAAGAGTGTTAGTATTCTACTATACATACATTGTCTTTAGTGTACAATGCACGAGGCACCACAGTCAAGAGGCTTGGTTACGGGACTCATGGTTCTCACAGTGATCATTTGCGTAGCTAGCTTATGATTGGTCAATCACGAATGACACGTTCATTTTACAGTACATTCAAAACCCATGGACTCACCAGCATTATTGTTGACAAAACTCGTTATGCATGTGTTTCAGGTAACTAATGGAGGGCCACCGAGGATTGAGGGAAGGGTTCGAGCATGCACCGCTTGGTATCACTTTGATGGTTGTTGTCGGTTACAAGATGTTATGATTTCAGTTCCCATAAAACAATGTCTCTTATGATAACACTATGATTTGGTATTCAATAAATTCATGACAATTACCATCATTTATGGTGGTACTATTTCAATAAATGTGTATTGCTTGAACCCTGTGCTTGAAAACCTTTCAATCGTTGCATTCCCGTGTTTCCGCCTTGGCAGGGTGTGAAAGATTGGTATCAGAGCACGAGGTTATAGCGAACTAAGATTCTTTTGAGTCAACTATAACTTAAAGCATTTTTCGAAACGTTTTCACAAAGTTCCACGAAGTCTCGCCTTGCACCCCTCAACCCTCAAGCCGCTCCACAAAGACATACGGGTACAATGGTTTATTTATTTATGGGTATGATTATTTACATGTATGTGCATATTGTGACAGGAAACATGGCTATCACCATAGATCTCATCTCTCCCTCTGACTCTGAGCCAGACTATTTGGTGGACGATCCTCAGGAAGATGAGTTACCACACACACAGCCTGCTCTAGTTCCCGAGTCTCCACACCATGGATGTGGATGGATTTCCGACACCGAGATGGATATTGACCCTCCGCCGGTCAATAGACGTACTTCGGATGATCACACCGACGATGACACCCCACCTCTAGCAGCCCCCGATACTCATCCCCCGATTATCAATTCTATTACGCCTCCACCGGCCAGCCTAAACCCCTTTTTCCATTTGGATACCTCGGGACATACCGTCACTAAGTATACGCCCAGGAAGAGGGCTCGACCTACACTAGTTATAACTATACCTGCTAGGATCCCGATCTTCCCTACTGACCCTGTCCATATTTTTGAGTCCGTCCAGCCGGCCATTCCCGAGCCTGTACCCTTAGCCGTCGAGGTAGGTGAGCCATCGAATAGGCTCAAGAGATGCTCACAGGCCCGCAAGAGGCCTTACCTACCTACCCTCACCAGTGACCTTGCACACCGAGACGAGGAGGATGACCTCGAGACCATGAGCTTGGGAGGCTCATCGGGGAGACCCCTACGCTCCGAGCGTAGTGTTATCATATCTCACGACGTCCAGCTGGTGGCTTTGGAGGGCCGAGTTCGGGAGCTTGAGTGTCGATTAGCGGAGGTTGAGCAGGGGAGGCTAGCTGCCATAGTGGAGCGATCGGAGATGGGGAAACGTGTGGAGATATTAGAGCGTAGGATGGCAGAGACAGACCGACGCATGAGCGAGGCTATCATCTCTCTTGCTGCAGCTTTTCCACCCCCTTGTTAGATTATGTTTTCATGATGATTATGCATATGTTGACTTATAATGTTTTGTGACTATGGATGTTATGACTTAAAAACTAATTGCGGTTCAACCACCTGTTTTGTATCAAAACTTAACTACTTTTGAGAACTATGTAATGATGTGATGACATAATGCTAGTGTATGGTTTGATTCATATGATTATGTTGACTATGGTATGCTTATATATTTATGTACATTACTCACGTTTGTTGTGTTCTACCTTTTAGTTATGCAAACCCGACATTCCACACGGACGACCGAAGGTGAGCCACTACCATCCACATCCGCCGAGTTAGCCAGAGTAATTGCCGAGGCAATTGCTCGACACGATGCAGCTCGAGCCGACTCATGCGGAGGATCTGGAGGTACTAGTCGCCACTGAAGCGAAACAGACCACGAGGCTGAGAACTCTAGTCACGACTTTTCATACAAAACTTTCATGACATGCAAACCATGGAACTTCCGTGGTAATGAAGGCGCTGTAGGAATTTTTCGGTTGATAGAGAAAACCGAATCAGTCCTCGACATCGGTAGTTGCTCCGAGGACCAAAGGGTAAAGTACTCCACTTGTACCTTTCAAGATGAAGCCCTCACATGATGGAATCTGCAAGTACAAACCTTGGGCAGAGAAACGGCTTACAGTCTTGCTTGGGCTGATCTCAAAACAATGCTCATGGACAAGTACTGCCCTCGAAGTGAACTGCAGAAGCTGGAAACTGAATTCTGGAACCTTGCTATGGTGAATGCCAATGTGACTGCCTATACGACTCGTTTCCATGAGCTTTCTCTACTAGTCCCACACATGGTCACACCTGAGTACCAGAGAGTCGAACGGTATATCTAGGGTTTATCACCAAAGATCCGCAGTATGGTCACTACATCGGCACCCTCTACCATCCAGGCTGCGGTTACCCTAGCTCAAAGTATGACCGTCCTTGACTAGTCCCACATGTGGTTCGTTGAACCAAAAGGTAACGATTACCAGTAAGAGTTCTGGGAACAAGCACAAACGTTCCGACAACCGGAAGAGCAAACACTCCTCACACCGACCACAAGATGCCGTAAAAGTTTTTGCTACCACCGTCGTTGAGGAGCCCAAAGCAAATACAGCGGGCCCCATCCTCACTGCAGCAAATGCAATTACCATCATGTTGGTACCTGTGACAGCATCTTGTGCAAGAATTGTAATCGTCGTGGTCACTCCACCGCTAACTGCAGGGCCAAAGCAACGAACACTCCCTCTGCTAGAAACGAGTGTTTCGAATGTGGTGCCACTGGACATTTTCTGTCACACCCTCAAATTCCACGTGCGGGGTTTTACCGCGAGGCGCGTGACACACCAGGATCTCAGTCAACGATCACAATAAACATACAACAACATGCATTCATATATATTTTTAAAACCAAAATATCATGCTTTGAGCCGTAAACCAGCAGCGGAAGCATTTCTTGTTTACAACCAAAAGACATATCATTGTTTACAAAACATTGTTTAATATGCTTCAAAATATTAGACGCTGTGTATGACTTCGTGCGCCTAGCCCATTGACTGCTACCTTAGCGACCTGAGAAAACATGCCAAAAATGTCAACATATAATGCTGGTGAGTTCACAGGTTTTCTTTTATAAAAGTGTTGTCACAAGTTCACAATGATCATTCTCGTTAATACTATGTCATAAGAACGTTAGCTAGATGTTAAGTGTTTTTACTACTACGGTTGGGAACCCATTACTGAACATGTATCAAATGATGAATCCAGCCCAGATGACTGGGTTACCGATGCCTCGATAACCCGAGAGTTAGAGACAATATGCACCCGCCCGGCATCCCCGCCGTCGAGTGGGGTTTGTGAGGCCCAATAGATCTATCCCCATTTCCCTCGTTGTGCATTCCCGCACATTCATGGGTTCCCCCTGGGACTTTCCATAAAAGCCGTATAGTAACATAAAGTGCCGATAGTATAACATGATCTTTAATAAGTTCGTACGTAGCATGTTTCTCCCCCGAAAGCAAAACAGTAAAAGTGGGGCTGTGAAACTCACCTTAGATTGCGTTACTTGAAAACAGTTAAGTAATTATGCTATAATAGTCCCAAATAGCGGCGACCTATCATAAAATGTATATAAGTACCCGGACTAATAACCCGCAGGTTAACTAGTCCCCGAACATCCAGACCATAACCATAAACGTTTGAAAACACCTTTGACTGTTAAACCGACCATACCAAACAAGACCCGACATCCCATTGGTGACCCGACATCCCACGTGCTAGGTAATTACAAGACATCATGCATCATATGCAATTAAACACTTAATACGCGCAATAGTTCACCTAGTCTAGCATAATGTACAATTAACGCATAAACAGGTCCGAACACGTGTTACTGAGTCATTGGGTGTATCCCGGGGTTCCTATCATGTTCCTAGGTGTCAAATCATGTTCCGGGATGTCAAAATGCGTTTACGACAGTAGTACACGCGATTAGGAAACTTTCATGCGATTAGGAAAAAGTCAACTAGTGAGTAGGAAGGGTAAATAGGCGAGTAGGTTCCTATTCGCCCCAAGCTCAGCTGTTGCGCGTTTTCGCGCGTTAAACCCTTTAAATCAGATCCGAAACATGTAAAAACACCCAATATCAAAACTAAAACTATTAGCCAACCCTTTCCAAGCAAAAACCCCCCAATTTATCCCTTCTCTAACGGGCTCGTTGCGATTATTTCCAAAAACGGCAAAATACTAGGTTTCATTAACTATGAAATCTTTCCTTAAGTAGTAAAGATCAGATTACACCTCCTACAACTTACAATTCATCATTCCTATGTTATAGCATCATTCTAGCATGATTTCTAACCATAAACAAGCAATGAATCATATCATAACATCCTATTTCTTCAAAAATCACCAAATGGGTCAAAATGCATACTTGTATCTAAACACAATAACAAGAGCTTAAACTCATAGATAATCATCCTAACAACACCTACACATCAGAAGTACATCAATTTCATGGAAACATTCATGTTATAATCACCAAAAATCATCATATGCATCAATACTTCACATATAGCAAGTATTATGGTGTAGACTTGTTTTAGAACTCATTTCCAAGGTTTTTAAAGACTCATTATTATCAAAATAAGGTCTGGACTTTTGGGGAACCAAGACAATAACATTACAAAGGTGTAGGATGAAGAACACACCTTGGATTTTACCAAAGAAGGGTGTATAAGCTTGGAGATGGTGAGTTTTGAGGCAAGACAAGTTCCAGAGGTGTTTCAAGGTGTGTGGGAGGCTTAGGATCAGTTAGGGTTGCACAAATGGTGTTTGGGGAGTCAAGGGTTGTATTTATAGGTGTTTTGACTCGTGCACATCAGTATACGCGAGTAGGAGAGCAGTTCAGGCGAGTAGGGCTCCTACTCGCCTATATACTGGCGAGTAGGGCCCTATATGCCATCAGGCTTTCCCTTACTCGCCTAAGTAGGTGGCGATTAGGAGCTCCCCAGGCTCCTAATCGCCTGTATGGTCCTGGAACGGGTTTTTGGCGCGTTAAACACTATTTTAACACATATAAACACGTATTCACATACCGACAAGTCACATAATGATTACAAACACATGATGCATAATAACTAACACGTTTACATCCGTTCACCAATTCCCGGGACTCGAGACTTGCGTGTGTGCGTTAAACCCGGCGATTCCACGAATCACCAATCCTTGTACACATGGTTATGGACCGACTCCCGATGATCCCGCGGATCATCGTAACGACTCCTGATGATTCCCAGAATCATCGTACCGACTCGACTGGCCCCGTTAAGTACATAATATGCATGACTCGCTAAGGTAGACTTACTAGTTTAGTCAATGTTACTAACCTGAGTTTGCCAGGTGTCACATCATCCCCCTGTTGAAAGAATTTTCGTCCCGAAAATTGCTCAAGGCCAAAAAGGGAAGAGACGAAAGAGAAGAAAATTTTTTCCGGTTGCCACATCATCCCCCTGTTGAAAGGAATCTCGACCCGAGATTCATTCAGCTTCAGCAGAGACATGCCTTGATTCGAACGCACGTTTAGGAAATAAATGGGGATACTTAGCCTTCATCTGATCTTCCCGTTCCCACGTGAACTCCGGTCCACGATTTGAGTTCCAACGAACTTTGACAATACGGATTTTACTCCGACGAAGGCTACGGATCTTATAGTCAAGAATTTCAACCGGTTCTTCCACAATACGCAGACGATCATCCACCTTGATCTCTTCGAGAGGGACAACCAAAGATTCATCCGCCAGGCACTTCTTGAGATTGGAGACGTGGAAGACATTATGAACATTACTGAGTTCAGCTGGCAGATCAAGCCTGTATGCTACCGGTCCAATCCGTTCCAGAATTGCGAACGGTCCCACATACCGAGGATTCAATTGGCCCCGCTTCCCAAAACGTATAACGCCCTTCTATGGAGATACCTTCAATAAAACCCTGTCGCCAACCTCAAACTCTAGAGGCTTGCGACGACGATCAACATAGCTCTTTTGATGATCCCGAGCTGCTGCCATGCGGTTACGGATTTGTACGATTTTCTCGGAAGTCTCGTACACAAGTTCCGGGCCGGTGAGTTGACTCTCACCCACCTCAGCCCAAGAAAGAGGAGACCGGCATTTCCGCCCGTAAAGAGCCTCGAACGGAGCTGCCTTGATGCTAGAATGGTAACTATTGTTGTAGGAGAATTCCACCAACGGTAGATGACTCTCCCACCCCTTGCCGTAATCGATCACACATGCCCGGAGCATGTCTTCTAGTGTTTGGATTGTCCGCTCACTTTGACCGTCAGTTTGCGGATGATAAGTTGTACTCATATCTAACCGAGTACCCAGAGCCCTATGTAAGGAATTACAGAAGTTAGAGGCGAACCGAGAATCACGATCAAAAATAATAGAGACAGGCACCCCGTGCCGAGAAACCACTTCCTTAAGATATAACCGTGCCAAACGCTCGAGGCCATCGGTTTCTTTGATAGCGAGTAAGTGCGCAGACTTTGTCAACCTATCAACAATCACCCAGATCATGTCACAACCACTGGGCGATTTCGGGAGTTTGGTCACAAAGTCCATCGTAATCTGCTCCCATTTCCACTCGGGAATTTCAGGTTGTTGCAGATGGCCGGACGGCTTTTGATATTCAACCTTGACCTTGGCACAGGTCAAGCACTTGCTCACGTACGAAGCCACATCCGCCTTCATGTTCGGCCACCAATAAAGTATCTTTAAGTCTTGATACATCTTATCGGTGTCACACCCTCAAATTTCCACTGCGGGGTTTATACCGCGAGGCGCATGACATACCAGGATCCCATAGCCATAAGTCATATGAACGAACTCGAAATGCCCAAACCATTTAGTTCATTTTCAAAACCAAGTTTAGTTAAGCTGCGGAAGCGTAAACCAAATTTAAACCTTTTAAAACCATGCGCAAAACAATGCGCCCAAATTAAAACCATATGAAAGAAAATGTAAAAACATAATATGTAATTTAGGTGTATGCCCAAGACCCCAAATGCAGTGAAGTGTGCAGTGCTTTCTAATCCTGGCACCGGAAGCTAACTACCTGCAAAAGCATGTAAATCGTGGGTCAACAAACAATGTTGGTGAGTTCACTAAGTAAGGTAGATGAATGTGTAACTGCGCTGGTTTCCAAAACCACGTAAGTAAGTAAGTTATGTTGGTGCCCCGCACCGTGTAACCACTAATTCATCGCATGTCAAGGGTAGCTAACCCATTCATGATAACTAACCGAATATACCGAGCTGCTATGTACTTGTAGCCACATAAGTGTGCCGCATGCCTGACATCATTGTCTATCCACAATGATAAAGTTTCGTTAAGTTATAGTTCACCCCCGCGCTCCCCGAGCCGGTGTGAGGTTTGTAAGACCTAATAGCGCTATCAACTAATAACCCGCTTGCAACCCTGGCAACTCATTCGGTACGTGAGGACTTACAGATGATAGAAATGGTTTAGTTTATCAAGGACATAATTGCGAACTAGCAAAGTGACCGACCCTCACAAGGATCTATGGCATCCCAACCCGGGATGTGTAAGTAGTCCCAAACCGGACTAGAAAATGTTAAGTAAAGTGTCTCATACCTGAGACGCATGCTTTTGAGAAAAAGAGTAGTGAAACTCACCTTAGATCGCAAGCGAAAATCCAAATTCCACGAATAGTAACGTGCTACCGACTCCCTATTACAAATGTCACTAGGTGAGTATACGTGCGTAACCAACACACCATGTAACTCGTTTATCCAAGACTTTTAAAAGTTCAAAACCGTGTAGTGACACCTAATGACTCTACATGCTCAAGTATGTCCTACGTATCCCGTTGGTGATCATAGCAATTATTATCAGTCTAATACATCAAATACATCTCATACAAGTTTCCACACAAGTACATGTCAATTACATACCACATAGAACTCCAATTAGTCATTTAAAGACCCCGTACACAATCTGCGTTTTTAGGACAGATTGTGTGCTGTGAAAAACAATTTATTAAAATACTTAACGAATGAATTAGAGTCCCAAATTTTTACTGAATTTTATTTGGGATTCAGTAGACAAAAACAATTTTTGTTTTGTCTTAATTCCAAACACAAAAATTATGAAAATTCGTACAACACAGCTGTGTCCAGAAAAT
The DNA here is from genome assembly GCA_028751855.1 of Ambrosia trifida. NCBI lineage: Eukaryota > Viridiplantae > Streptophyta > Magnoliopsida > Asterales > Asteraceae > Ambrosia > Ambrosia trifida. Next base: position 56,530,637 of record CM054129.1, on the reverse strand, counting down.
TTCCTCAACAGGTCAGTTTAGTAGGAAAATTCTTAAAAATTGTGTATTCATCCAAACGAGATGAATCCACTTGTAAAAGCTCTATTTTTCCAGTATTGACCTACTGTAAAAATTTCATAACCTAACTCCTTGTAAATCTCAAGTTATGACCATTTAAAGTTAGCCCAATTTACAAATCCGAAAATCTGATATGACCCCTAATCAATTAAAATTCCAAAAATGACTTAAACGATGTCCAAATTCGATGGTTTTGCCCATTATGAAAATCTAAGACCTTGTACATTACAATAATGCAAAGAAATCATCAAAAGAATCGATTTACCAACCCGTTACAGCCCCTACAACACGTTCAAACGAATCTGCCAGAATCTTAAACTTGCATCCCAAGTAATCTACAAACCCTAATTTTTCATGAACATCCCTAATACATGTATAACACCTATAGTACTGATTAAACACCATATTAATCATAGCAAAACACATATGATATCATGTGAAAACCCTAATCATGGCTACTAATAACAATCATCATCAAATCATCAAGAACATCCAAGAACTCCTACACATACATACATGCGATTCTACATATATTATTTTTAGAGTTTTTAAAGTTTTTCAATCATTATAATTCATCAAAAATCATAAGAATGTATAACTTGCGAAGGATTAAACTCCCTAGGGCCTTGAAATAAAACCCGAACTAGCTTGATTAGGTGAAGGATTACTTGATTGCTTGAAAAACCAAGAGGGGATGGGGGTGGGGGTTCGCACGGCGCAAGAGGGACAAGGAGGTAGGGTTTTTATCTTTTCCTTGCCTCCTAATTATAAAAGGGCTTTGCTTGTTCCCCAAGCAATTGGTATTAGGGCCCTTCTAGTCCATTAACTTGACCCGTTAACCATGTTCTAGCCCAATACCGGACCCAATATTATTAACCATTCTAAATTGAATAAAAACCATGGTTTTTATTATTACATAGCATATTATTCATGTTGTGCACGTAATTTGCATAATCTACGCATTACCTTTCAGTTAGGCGATCATTCACAAAAACATGTAATTCACATAAGCACGTACTTCATGTTCACCAGAATTCAATTGTATATATTATTGCTATGTATGTCACATAATTCACCAATGTTTGGGATACATAATTCACATATGTTAAACCTACTTAACTAACCCTAGTTAAGTATCTAGCCATGTACGAACATGTAAGTTAACTAGAGTTCAGTAAAAAGTATTCAACCTGAAAATGCGGGGTGTCACATCATCCCCAAGTTGAAAAGAATTTCGTCCCGAAATTCAGCAAGTAAACAGTAAAGCCAGCTATAAAAATGTGTGCTTGGTTCCCGGATGTCACATCATCCCCAAGTTGAAAGGAATTTCGCCCCGAAATTCACTTTGAAAGAGCTGCTTTATGTTCCGCATTTGATCTATGTACAATTTCAGGTTCAGTAAAGAGGTGTGGGTATTTGAGCCGCATCTGATCTTTGCGCTCCCACGTGTATTCTGGTCCTAGGCGGGAATTCCACCGTACCTTAACAATAGGTATAGTACTTTGTCTGAGTTTCTTGACGCCCTGCTCAAGAATCTCCACTGGTTCTTCCACGAACCGCAGCTGATCGTCCACCTGGATCTCCTCCAGTGGTACTACCAGTGTCGTATCAGATAAGCATTTCTTCAAGTTTGAGACGTGGAATACATTGTGTACTCCACTGAGTTCATCTGGTAGATTTAGCTGGTAAGCTACTGGACCAATCCTTTTAACAATCTCGAAAGGTCCGACGTATCTGGGATTTAACTTCCCTCGTTTCCCAAAGCGTATCACTCCTTTCCACGGTGACACCTTTAACAAAACCTTGTCCCCAACCTGGAACTCCAAAGGTTTTCGACGTTTGTCAGCATAACTTTTCTGTCGGTCCCGAGCAGCAGGCATCCGGTTTCTAATTTGCACTATCTTCTCAGAAGTTTCGTGCACGAGTTCAGGACCTGTTAGTTGGCTATCCCCAACCTCAGTCCAACAAATAGGAGACCTACACTTGCGCCCGTAAAGTGCCTCGAAAGGCGCACACTGTATCGAAGTGTGGTAACTGTTGTTGTAAGAGAATTCGATTAAGGGCAAGTGCTTATCCCAGTTATTACCAAAGTCCACCACACATGCTCGTAGCAGATCCTCTAATGTTTGGATGGTGCGTTCACTTTGTCCATCCGTCTGTGGGTGATAGGCTGTGCTCATATCAAGACGAGTTCCTAAAGCATCTTGGAGGGTAGTCCGAAAACGAGAAGTGAATCGCCCATCGCGATCAGATATAATGGAAGTAGGCACCCCATGCCTAGAGACTATCTCCTTGATGTATAGGTTCGCCAGCTTTTCTAACGAATCCGTTTCTTTTATCGCCAGGAAGTGGGCCGATTTGGTTAAACGGTCCACGATAACCCAAATCATGTTATGGCCCGTTGGCGTTCTAGGAAGCTTTGTAATGAAGTCCATGGAAATTCCATCCCATTTCCACATTGGAATTTCTGGTTGTTGGAGTAGGCCTGAAGGTTTTTGGTATTCAATCTTAACCTTCGCACAAGTCAAGCACTTACTAACATAAGTGGCTATCTCGGCTTTCATGTTTGGCCACCAGTACAGAGTCTTAAGATCTTGATACATCTTGTCCGAACCAGGATGTACCGAATAGCGAGAGGTATGTGCTTCATCGAGCACCAGTTGTCTGAGATCCCCAAATCGTGGTATCCAGACTCGATTCATGAAGTACTGCAGACCTTCTGTTCTCAGTTCTAAGTGCTTATCTGCACCATGTAAGGTCTCAAGCCCGATGTTTTCTTCCTTCAATGCCTCACCCTGGGCTTCACGTATCTTATCAGAAAGGTTAGAGTGAATGGTGAGTTGTAAGGCTTGCACTCTTTTGGGTTTCGTTTCCTTTCGACTGAGGGCATCAGCTACTACGTTAGCTTTCCCTGGATGATACTTGATGGCACAGTCATAATCCTTCAAAAGTTCAACCCAACGACGTTGCCGTATGTTTAGTACCTTTTGGTCAAATATATGCTGAAGGCTCTTGTGGTCAGTGAAAATTGTGCACTTGGTTCCATAGAGGTAATGACTCCAGATCTTTAGAGCAAAGACCACTACTCCCAGTTCCGAGTCATGGGTGGTGTAATTCTTCTCATGAACCTTTAATTGACGTGAAGCACACGCGATCACCTTATCATGCTGCATTAGCACACATCCTAACCCTTGGATAGACGCATCACAGTACACCACAAAGTCCTCTGTTCCCTTAGGTAGCGATAGTATCGGTGCACTTCAAAGTTTTGACCAGATTCTTGGGCATCTCCCCACTTATAGGTAATGCCTTTCTGCGTTAGGGCGGTGAGAGGTTGAGCGATCTTAGAGAATCCCTCAATGGACCTACAATAGTATCCCGCGAGACCAAGAAATTGGCGCACCTCAGTAGGGGTCCTAGGAGCCTCCCACTTTTTAATAGCGTCAATCTTGGCGGGGTCAACATGTATTCCTGCCTCGTTGACCACATGTCCAAGAAATTGGACTTCTCGAATCCAAAAGTCACATTTAGAGAATCTTGAATACAACTGCTCCTTTCTCAATAGTTCCAAGATCAGTTGCAGGTGTTGCTCGCGCTCTTCCCTGCTCTTGGAATAAATCAGTATGTCGTCTATGAACACTATGACGAATTTGTCCAAATAGGGCTTGCACACATGGTTCATCGGAACAATGAACACAGCCGGTGCATCCAAATGGCATCACCAAAAACTCATAATGTACATAACGAGTTCCAAACGCCGTCTTTGCCACATCCTCTTATCGGACTCTCAGTAGATGGTATCCTGACCTCAAGTCAATCTTAGAGTAGAAGCTCGACCCTTGCAGTTGGTCGAACAAATCATCAATACGAGGCAAAGGATATCGGTTCTTAATCGTTACCTTGTTCAACTCCCGATAGTCTATGCACATACGAAAGCTCCCATCTTTCTTCTTAACAAACAGAACTGGAGCTCCCCATGGCGAAGAACTAGGTCTAATGAAACCCCTATTCAATAGCTCTTGGAGTTGGGTAGATAGTTCTTGAAGTTCACCTGGTGCTAAACGGTATGGTGCGCGTGCAACAGGCGCTGCTCCAGGTGCAAGGTCAATCTGAAAACTCCATTTGACGAACGGGTGGGAGTCCAGGTAGTTCCTCTGGGAAGACATCTTGGAAGTCTCGGACCACTGGGATGTCCTCAATTCTAGTTTCGGTTTCGGCTCGAGTATCAGATATGTTAGCCAAAATGGCCGGACAGCCCTTGCGAATACACTTCTGGGCCTTCATATAGGAGATGATGCCCACCATGGCACCACCTCGATCACCCTGTATGGATAATAGTTCTCCGCTTGGGAGAGGAATGCGAGCAATTTTCTCCTGACAGAGAATTTCCGCGTGTTGCTTGGACAACCAGTCCATGCTAACCACGAGATCAAAGCTACCTAGGGTGATAGGTAAGAGGTTGATGGCAAACAATTGCTCGTTCAACACGAACTTACAGTCACGATGTATATGGGTTACCTCGACAGGCTTCCCATCGGCCAGTTCAACAGAGTATGGGGTATCTAGAAGAGTAGGAACCATCCCTAATTGTTTACTAAGTTTTGATGAAACAAAACTATAGTCCGCACCAGTATCATATAAAATAGAAGCAAGAGTGTCGTTCAAGGAACACGTACCCGTCACGACGTTGTTATCGGTCCTAGCCTCCCCAGAGCCAATCACGAATGCTCTACCACGAGCCCCATTGTTGTTGCTACTATTACGGTTGTTGTTGTTGCAGGACTTATACCTCACACTATCCCACGTTCTCTTGCTATCACCAACAGTAGAAAATGAAGCACCATGCTTCAGAAAAGTACCATGATCGGCAGTCTCATCTGTGAGTTTACGAGTCAAGTGAAAGATTTGTAGGTGAGCTGCAGTGGCCAAGCCACGAATCTGAGGGGCCCACCCTTTCGGTATTTGTAAGGTAGGTTAAATAGATTTGAGCCTATAGTGGCTATCTCCTGTAGCTTGGTAGTGTAGGCGTCGATCTCAGACCCATCCGTCCTTATATAACAAAATTTCTAGATTTCACCACAGGGTGTTACGTTCTCCATCCAAGTATTTGTAACTCATCGAGTGTGCATGTAGCATACATTACCCCATCCTGCCTGGGGCAAATGCACATGGTAAAGACTTATACCATCGAAGCAATCAGACGGTCTCCTTCAGTTCCGTTGGAGTTATCGAGGTTTACAACCAATAAAAGGCTTGAAAATACGATGTGCGTTCAAGGTATAAGAAAGTTCAAATGTGGAAGTCAGGGGAAAAGAATGATTTAGCAAAATAGATCTTTACTAGCTTGGAAAGATGCGAGGGCCTCAACCACCCTCTCGTTGATCATAAGAACTCAGTCTTATCTAAGTTAGCAAAGGGAAATGAAAGAAAAGATTGGTAAGAAAAGGTAAGAGCCAATCGTCGCCATGCTCTGTCTAGATAGTAGAGCCTTCATCCTCACTTCCATGTGCTCGTCCTGCTCAGGTTCCCCTTCCATCTCTTATCCTTCCTCTTTTGCGATGTCAGTGTTATATGGTTCTCATCACGTACAATCTCCTTCTCTAGTCCTATGTGAACCAGTTTACTGGTAAGCTGTACCACTCGTTCCTCCAATCGTGGCTATCAGCCATTAGTAGGTTTCATCCTCCCTTGTGATGTTGCATTACATCGCAGGCTTTACGTAACTCCCCAAGAGTGTGTGTAACAAGTCCCGATCTAATGTGTTCCCATGAATCTACCATATACTTATTAGAAAACAAGGATATGCAGTCATACGTTCGCCCGCTCATACTAGGCGTAAGGTACTAAGGTAAGAAATAAGTTCTACTTGTGTATTCCAGTCCCGTCTGTGTTACGAATGGAAGTAAGAAGGATCAAGTAACAAGGAACAAAAACTAATTGTCTCCTTGCTAGGTGACAAAAGATAAGTCTCAGCATTCGAATTCCTTCATAGTTGATTTAATGGGCTCCCTCCCTTGTACTTTTGTTGTTTCCTCATCCATGAGGTTTGTTAGAAAACTACTCCCAGTAGTGCGTCACCTGGTGTAACCCTGGGTTCCCACCATTGACGTGTTTAGAATTAGGTCTAGAACTAGGAGATAACATACCTCCTGAAATCATATGTTGTAGGTATGAGTAGCTAAAAGCTAGTTGTGCACTTAAGTTGTGAGTGTACTTATGCTATAATGGTTATAGACTAGACTCAACATGCAGTCCTAGTTCACTATAACCAATGGCTCTGATACCAATCTGTCACACCCTCAAATTTCCACTGCGGGGTTTATACCGCGAGGCGCATGACATACCAGGATCCCATAGCCATAAGTCACATGAACGAACTCTAAATGCCCAAACCATTTAGTTCGTTTTCAAAACCAAGTTTAGTTAAGCTGCGGAAGCGTAAACCAAATTTAAACCTTTTAAAACCATGCGCAAAACAACGCGCCCAAATTAAAACCATATGAAAGAAAATGTAAAAACATAATAAGTAATTTAGGTGTATGCCCAAGACCCCAAATGCAGTGAAGTGTGCAGTGCTTTCTAATCCTGGCACCGGAAGCTAACTACCTGCAAAAGCATGTAAATCGTGGGTCAACAAACAATGTTGGTGAGTTCACTAAGTAAGGTAGATGAATGTGTAACTGCGCTGGTTTCCAAAACCACGTAAGTAAGTAAGTTATGTTGGTGCCCCGCACCGTGTAACCACTAATTCATCGCATGTCAAGGGTAGCTAACCCATTCATGATAACTAACCGAATATACCGAACTGCTATGTACTTGTAGCCACATAAGTGTGCCGCATGCCTGACATCATTGTCTATCCACAATGATAAAGTTTCGTTAAGTTATAGTTCACCCCCACGCTCCCCGAGCCGGTGTGAGGTTTGTAAGACCTAATAGCGCTATCAACTAATAACCCGCTTGCCAACCCTGGCAACTCATTCGGTACGTGAGGACTTACAGATGATAGAAATGGTTTAGTTTATCAAGGACACAATTGCGAACTAGCAAAGTGACCGACCCTCACAAGGATCTATGGCATCCCAACCCGGGATGTGTAAGTAGTCCCAAACCGGACTAGAAAATGTTAAGTAAAGTGTCTCATACCTGAGACGCATGCTTTTGAGAAAAAGAGTAGTGAAACTCACCTTAGATCGCAATCGAAAATCCAAATTCCACGAATAGTAACGTGCTACCGACTCCCTAGATATGCATGTTGAATTGCTTAAAATGTTGCATGTATAAAGAATCGCATAAACATGGTTACGTAAACTCACCTTAGTATAGTATTAAGTCTCGAGAAATAGAATATGTGTAGCCCCAAAGTTGCCAATTACAAGAGCTTATAATCAAAGCTTCAATTGTAGAAGTAATAGACTATAGAAGAAAGGTATGAGGGAAAGCTTAATCGGATTGAAACAATCGATTTAGAGGTGCAAAGTATAATGGGACATAGGTGGGTATATATACTAGTTTTGGAGTCAATTAGCCATTAAAATTGGTCAACACCATAAAGTAAGGTTTTATGATGAATTGACTTTTTGACTAAGACTTTGACTGTTTGACTAAGACTTTGACTAGGACTTTGACTATTTGACTCAAGGCTTTATTTAAAAAAAAAATCTTGTATGTGAAAAAAAAAAGAATTTAGAATCATATTATTATTATTATTTATATACATTTATGTATTTATATAAGTTGTGAGTTAGGATAAATAAAGACTTAGGCACATTTGTATAATATTAATGATAAAGGTGTAATAAAATATATATATATATATATATATATATATATATATATATATATATATATAAGGGCTTTTTATGTATTAAAATTTTGGGGAAAATTTTGCGATGTTACAGTCTCTCCTACTTTTGGAAACTTCGTCCCGAAGTTTATTGAAAACACAGGGTTGAAGGTGATTGGGTAGAAATTAGGACAAGGGTGGTTTGGGAAGTTTCGAGTTAAGGCATGACATAAATTTATAGGTAACAGAATAAACTGTTTCGAATAATTTGGGTAAGAGTTTTGATATGTGTGAGTTTTAAGGGTTGGATTAGGTTCATCTGAAATAGCAAGGAGAATAAGAATCTTAAGTTTTAGGAGTCCTAAAAGGAATGAGTTGATGGACTATTGAAAGACTAAATGAACTACCAGATAACTAAGGTTTATAATTGGTCAACTACCGAAAACCTTGATAGAATTTCACACTACCTTAACGTACCTGTAAATTCATGATTACGTTCCGGACCGCAATCACCAATTTACCTTACATTAGGGTTTTGTGTCCTTCTATAACTCTAGACACACATGTAAAATAATATGATTAACCATGTATCCAAAAATGAGTCCAACTGTTGAGCAGGAAAAAGACTTCTACCAGTCAGTGAGTAGGAACCTCTACCGATTGTTGAGCAGGTATGATAGCCTCTACCAGTCGTTGAGCAGGTTGTAGGGCCTCTACCGACTGTTGAGCAGGCATGATGACCTCTACCAATCGTTGAGTAGGTTATTTTGTACTTTACTAACTGTTGGGCAAGTACTTCATCCTCTATCAGTTGTTTGATTAAGTGTACCAATTATTACACACATGAATTGCAAATTGATAATATGTACATGTAAGCAATCAAGTATCAAGTATAGCATACGAGTTGTAATAGAGTTGCCCTAGATAAGGTTAATGACTCTAGGTGTGTCAATAGTAAATAGTTTATATTCCATGAATTCTAGTTTCAAATGTTCAAATAAGGCAAATAGTCGAATCCTCATGTATAACTAAGGTTTATGTTTGATGCAACACACAATCAAGTTTCAATAGTTTGGTTATCATGGGTAACTAGTTCATGTTTGAGAAGGTGAAGGATATGAATTTAGTTCTTGAGAGGATGATGAAAAATCTTGAAGCAGAATCAAGGTTGTGAGAGATAGTGAATGTGAAGATAGTTGATAAAGAGTTTATTTTATAGTAACGAGATTATGTATGGTGTAAATTTTGGGGTTTGGATCAAAGGTTATAATCATGTGTATAAGAAAACATGATTGTGGTATATGCCAAATATTGTAAAAATTTGAACAAGTTGAAAATGAGTGAGTGTCGATGGAGAATCTAGAGACTAGATATTATTCCTATGGAAAAAAAAATTATTTTCAAAATTGGTTTTGTACATAAAGTAGAAGTTGTTAAATAGTACAAGCTAAGTAGGCTTTGATTAAAATATTCCCGTTAGTTGGAGATTTCAAACATGACATTAGGTTTTGAAGATCAAGGTTCTATTAAGTGATTTTTAATAGTTTAACGCATTATATAGAAAATTGTTTGTTACGTCAATAAATAAACAATTGAATTTAAGTTCGAGGACATCTTTTGACAAAAATATGTACTTTGTAAAGTTACTAGGTAATGAAAATACAACAGGATTTACAAATCTTTAGTTTGTGCTAAGGTATGAGGTTATAGTTTTTTTTAAAAAATAAGTAACATGTGGATAAATGAAATAATATGATTTGGGTAGGGTGTTTAATATTTAAAAGTGGCTAAGATGGTAAGGTGAAGTGTGATTGTGAAATCCATAGATAGTTATGAAATGAGATTGATTTAAGCTGTAAAATTTTGAGATTTTAGAGCTTAGTTTAAGGAAAGTGAGTGTTATCATTTATTCATTAATTAAAACGAATAAACGAAAACGTTGACTTATCAAAACTTCTAGATTCTAATAACATAGTGAAGACATGCTTTAGCCTATAAGTGAACACTCATCCCGAGAATTCCCAGGTAGGCATCCGGGTCCCTCGTCTGATTGGGATATATGCGCAATGCCAGTCCTAGACAGAAAACTCAGAATACAGGCGTTCACCCTTCCAGATTGCACGTGTTCGTTATTAAAATCTAGAACTTCGACGAGATCTCAAGGTGGTTCAGGCTAAACCTGAGGATTGTCCTATTAGTCTAAGAGTAGATCATGTGATGGAGAGCAATCTTCTTGTAGGGGTTGAAGTAGGGATAGGAAGTGGGAGTGAGATAGAGAATAGCAAGTAAAAGGAGCAAATACTGGTTATATTCCTATGGTTATAGACTAGATTTTTTTTTTCTAATACCCTAATTCCCTATAACCAAGGCTCTGATACCAATCCGTAACACCCCAACCGATGGCGGAAACATCGAGGTGTCACGTAAGAATGAGTATACAGTAGCACATGGTAACCAAATTTTAATTGAAATTAATTTAAAGTGCAAATATCCAAAAATGGAAATACATAATGAGTTTTAAGTGGAAATCTAATACATCACAAAAACAAACAAGCATAGACTTCAGTTTGCCTTCTCATGTAAATACTATATTCTTCATGCATCATTATTTCCTGTTGAGTTTTAAAAATGGGGGGGGGGGGGGCAACTAGAAGTTGGTGAGAATACATAAGCCATGTCAAGCAAATAGTTTAAGTATAAAAGTTTAGCAATTCATATGTCTATCGTAAGTTTAAGTCTACATGAATAAACATAATATGTTGAATCGACATAATCAAACCTCCGACTAGTTTAGGTCCATCCCGTCATCCACGGTTCACCTTAATAATATGTTGGAACGATAACAATCACCCACGCTACCTATGTAGGAGGTACACGTATCCGGGTGGGATTGTCAATCCAATAGATCTATTATTGAGTATCGCCGGCTTGGCCATAGCTAATGATTATGTAATGTTGAAACTCGTTGAAACTCGTTGAAACTGTTGACTAATTCATGAGGCAATAAAGTTTTACTACTAGATATGCATGTTGAATTGCTTAAAATGTTGCAAGTATAAAGAATCGCATAAACATGGTTACGTAAACTCACCTTAGTATAGTATTAAGTCTCGAGAAATAGAATATGTGTAGCCCCAAAGTTGCCAATTACAAGAGCTTATAATCAAAGCTTCAATTGTAGAAGTAATAGACTATAGAAGAAAGGTATGAGGGAAAGTTTAATCGGATTGAAACAATCGATTTAGAGGTGCAAAGTATAATGGGACATAGGTGGGTATATATACTAGTTTTGGAGTCAATTAGCCATTAAAATTGGTCAACACCATAAAGTAAGGTTTTATGATGAATTGACATTTTGACTAAGACTTTGACTGTTTGACTAAGACTTTGACTAGGACTTTGACTATTTGACTCAAGGCTTTATTTAAAAAAAAAAAATCTTGTATGTAAAAAAAAAAGAATTTAGAATCATATTATTATTATTATTTATATACATTTATGTATGTATATAAGTTGTGAGTTAGGATAAATAAAGACTTAGGCACATTTGTATAATATTAATGATAAAGGTGTAATAAAATATATATATATATATATATATATATATATATAAGGGCTTTTTATGTATTAAAATTTTGGGGAAAATTTTGCGATGTTACAGTCTCTCCTACTTTTAGAAACTTCGTCCCGAAGTTTATTGAAAACACAGGGTTGAAGGTGATTGGGTAGAAATTAGGACAAGGGTGGTTTGGGAAGTTTCGAGTTAAGGCATGACATAAATTTATAGGTAACAGAATAAACTGTTTCGAATAATTTGGGTAAGAGTTTTGATATGTGTGAGTTTTAAGGGTTGGATTAGGTTCATCTGAAATAGCAAGGAGAATAAGAATCTTAAGTTTTAGGAGTCCTAAAAGGAATGAGTTGATGGACTATTGAAAGACTAAATGAACTACCAGATAACTAAGGTTTATAATTGGTCAACTACCGAAAACCTTGATAGAATTTCACACTACCTTAACGTACCTGTAAATTCATGATTACGTTCCGGACCGCAATCACCAATTTACCTTACATTAGGGTTTTGTGTCCTTCTATAACTCTAGACACACATGTAAAATAATATGATTAACCATGTATCCAAAAATGAGTCCAACTGTTGAGCAGGAAAAAGACTTCTACCAGTCAGTGAGTAGGAACCTCTACCGATTGTTGAGCAGGTATGATAGCCTCTACCAGTCGTTGAGCAGGTTGTAGAGCCTCTACCGACTGTTGAGCAGGCATGATGACCTCTACCAATCGTTGAGTAGGTTATTTTGTACTCTACTAACTGTTGGGCAAGTACTTCATCCTCTATCAGTTGTTTGATTAAGTGTACCAATTATTACACACATGAATTGCAAATTGATAATATGTACATGTAAGCAATCAAGTATCAAGTATAGCATACGAGTTGTAATAGAGTTGCCCTAGATAAGGTTAATGACTCTAGGTGTGTCTATAGTAAATAGTTTATATTCCATGAATTCCAGTTTCAAATGTTCAAATAAGGAAAATAGTCGAATCCTCATGTATAACTAAGGATTATGTTTGATGCAACACACAATCAAGTTTCAATAGTTTGGTTATCATGGGTAACTAGTTCATGTTTGAGAAGGTGAAGGATATGAATTTAGTTCTTGAGAGGATAATGAAAAATCTTGAAGCAGAATCAAGGTTGTGAGAGATAGTGAATGTGAAGATAGTTGATAAAGAGTTTATTTTATAGTAACGAGATTATGTATGGTGTAAATTTTGGGGTTTGGATCAAAGGTTATAATCAAGTGTATAAGAAAACATGATTGTGGTATATGCCAAATATTGTAAAAATTTGAACAAGTTGAAAATGAGTGAGTGTCGATGGAGAATCTAGAGACTAGATATTATTCCTATGAAAAAAAAAATTTATTTTCAAAATTGGTTTTGTACATAAAGTAGAAGTTGTTAAATAGTACAAGCTAAGTAGGCTTTGATTAAAATATTCCCGTTAGTTGGAGATTTCAAACATGACATTAGGTTTTGAAGATCAAGGTTCTATTAAGTGATTTTTAATAGTTTAACGCATTATATAGAAAATTGTTTGTTACGTCAATAAATAAACAATTGAATTTAAGTTCGAGGACATCTTTTGACAAAAATATGTACTTTGTAAAGTTACTAGGTAATGAAAATACAACAGGATTTAGAAATCTTTAGTTTGTGCTAAGGTATGAGGTTATAGTTTCTTTTAAAAAATAAGTAACATGTGGATAAATGAAATAATATGATTTGGGTAGGGTGTTTAATATTTAAAAGTGGCTAAGATGGTAAGGTGAAGTGTGATTGTGAAATCCATAGATAGTTATGAAATGAGATTGATTTAAGCTGTAAAATTTTGAGATTTTAGAGCTTAGTTTAAGGAAAGTGAGTGTAATCATTTATTCATTAATTAAAACGAATAAACGAAAACGTTGACTTATCAAAACTTCTAGATTCTAATAACATAGTGAAGACATGCTTTAGCCTATAAGTGAACACTCATCCCGAGAATTCCCAGGTAGGCATCCGGGTCCCTCGTCTGATTGGGATATATGCGCAATGCCAGTCCTAGACAGAAAACTCAGAATACAGGCTTTCACCCTTCCAGATTGCACGTGTTCGTTATTAAAATCTAGAACTTCGACGAGATCTCAAGGTGGTTCAGGCTAAACATGAGGATTGTCCTATTAGTCTAAGAGTAGATCTTGTGGTGGAGAGCAATCTTCTTGTAGGGGTTGAAGTAGGGATAAGAAGTAGGAGTGAGATAGAGAATAGCAAGTAAAAGGAGCAAATACTGGTTATATTCCTATGGTTATAGACTAGATTTTTTTTTTCTAATACCCTAATTCCCTATAACCAAGGCTCTGATACCAATCCGTAACACCCCAACCGATGGCGGAAACATCGAGGTGTCACGTAAGAATGAGTATACAGTAGCACATGGTAACCAAATTTTAATTGAAATTAATTTAAAGTGCAAATATCCAAAAATGGAAATACATAATGAGTTTTAAGTGGAAATCTAATACATCACAAAAACAAACAAGCATAGACTTCAGTTTGCCTTCTCATGTAAATACTATATTCTTCATGCATCATTATTTCCTGTTGAGTTGTAAAAATGGGGGGGGGGGGGGGTCAACTAGAAGTTGGTGAGAATACATAAGCCATGTCAAGCAAATAGTTTAAGTATAAAAGTTTAGCAATTCATATGTCTATCGTAAGTTTAAGTCTACATGAATAAACATAATATGTTGAATCGACATAATCAAACATCCGACTAGTTTAGGTCCATCCCGTCATCCACGGTTCACCTTAATAATATGTTGGAACGATAACAATCACCCACGCTACCTATGTAGGAGGTACACGTATCCGGGTGGGATTGTCAATCCAATAGATCTATTATTGAGTATCGCCGACTTGGCCATAGCTAATGATTATGTAATGTTGAAACTCGTTGAAACTCGTTGAAACTGTTGACTAATTCATGAGGCAATAAAGTTTAACTACTAGATATGCATGTTGAATTGCTTAAAATGTTGCAAGTATAAAGAATCGCATAAACATGGTTACGTAAACTCACCTTAGTATAGTATTAAGTCTCGAGAAATAGAATATGTGTAGCCCCAAAGTTGCCAATTACAAGAGCTTATAATCAAAGCTTCAATTGTAGAAGTAATAGACTATAGAAGAAAGGTATGAGGGAAAGTTTAATCGGATTGAAACAATCGATTTAGAGGTGCAAAGTATAATGGGACATAGGTGGGTATATATACTAGTTTTGGAGTCAATTAGCCATTAAAATTGGTCAACACCATAAAGTAAGGTTTTATGATGAATTGACTTTTTGACTAAGACTTTGACTGTTTGACTAAGACTTTGACTAGGACTTTGACTATTTGACTCAAGGCTTTATTTAAAAAAAATCTTGTATGTGAAAAAAAAAAGAATTTAGAATCATATTATTATTATTTTTATTTATATACATTTATGTATGTATATAAGTTGTGAGTTAGAATAAATAAAGGCTTAGGCACATTTGTATAATATTAATGATAAAGGTGTAATAGAATATATATATATATATATATATATATATATATATATATATATATAAGGGCTTTTTATGTATTAAAATTTTGGGGAAAATTTTGCGATGTTACAGTCTCTCCTACTTTTGGAAACTTCGTCCCGAAGTTTATTGAAAACACAGGGTTGAAGGTGATTGGGTAGAAATTAGGACAAGGGTGGTTTGGGAAGTTTCGAGTTAAGGCATGACATAAATTTATAGGTAACAGAATAAACTATTTCGAATAATTTGGGTAAGAGTTTTGATATGTGTGAGTTTTAAGGGTTGGATTAGGTTCATCTGAAATAGCAAGGAGAATAAGAATCTTAAGTTTTAGGAGTCCTAAAAGGAATGAGTTGATGGACTATTGAAAGACTAAATGAACTACCAGATAACTAAGGTTTATAATTGGTCAACTACCGAAAACCTTGATAGAATTTCACACTACCTTAACGTACCTGTAAATTCATGATTACGTTCCGGACCGCAATCACCAATTTACCTTACATTAGGGTTTTGTGTCCTTCTATAACTCTAGACACACATGTAAAATAATATGATTAACCATGTATCCAAAAATGAGTCCAACTGTTGAGCAGGAAAAAGACTTCTACCAGTCAGTGAGTAGGAACCTCTACCGATTGTTGAGCAGGTATGATAGCCTCTACCAGTCGTTGAGCAGGTTGTAGGGCCTCTACCGACTGTTGAGCAGGCATGATGACCTCTACCAATCGTTGAGTAGGTTATTTTGTACTCTACTAACTGTTGAGCAAGTACTTCATCCTCTATCAGTTGTTTGATTAAGTGTACCAATTATTACACACATGAATTGCAAATTGATAATATGTACATGTAAGCAATCAAGTATCAAGTATAGCATACGAGTTGTAATAGAGTTGCCCTAGATAAGGTTAATGACTCTAGGTGTGTCTATAGTAAATAGTTTATATTCCATGAATTTTAGTTTCAAATGTTCAAATAAGGCAAATAGTCGAATCCTCATGTATAACTAAGGATTATGTTTGATGCAACACACAATCATGTTTCAATAGTTTGGTTATCATGGGTAACTAGTTCATGTTTGAGAAGGTGAAGGATATGAATTTAGTTCTTGAGAGGATGATGAAAAATCTTGAAGCAGAATCAAGGTTGTGAGAGATAGTGAATGTGAAGATAGTTGATAAAGAGTTTATTTTATAGTAACGAGATTATGTATGGTGTAAATTTTGGGGTTTGGATCAAAGGTTATAATCAAGTGTATATGAAAACATGATTGTGGTATATGCCAAATACTGTAATAATTTGAACAAGTTGAAAATGAATGAGTGTCGATGGAGAATCTAGAGACTAGATATTATTCCTATGGAAAAAAAATTTATCTTCAAAATTGGTTTTGTACATAAAGTAGAAGTTGTTAAATAGTACAAGCTAAGTAGGCTTTGATTAAAATATTCCCGTTAGTTGGAGATTTCAAACATGACATTAGGTTTTGAAGATCAAGGTTCTATTAAGTGATTTTTAATAGTTTAACGCATTATATAGAAAATTGTTTGTTACGTCAATAAATAAACAATTGAATTTAAGTTCGAGGACATCTTTTGACAAAAATATGTACTTTGTAAAGTTACTAGGTAATGAAAATATAACAGGATTTAGAAATCTTTAGTTTGTGCTAAGGTATGAGGTTATAGTTTTTTTTTAAAAAATAAGTAACATGTGGATAAATGAAATAATATGATTTGGGTAGGGTGTTTAATACTTAAAAGTGGCTAAGATGGTAAGGTGAAGTGTGATTGTGAAATCCATAGATAGTTATGAAATGAGATTGATTTAAGCTGTTAAATTTTGAGATTTTAGAGCTTAGTTTAAGGAAAGTGAGTGTAATCATTTATTCATTAATTAAAACGAATAAACGAAAACGTTGACTTATCAAAACTTCTAGATTCTAATAACATAGTGAAGACATGCTTTAGCCTATAAGTGAACACTCATCCCGAGAATTCCCAGGTAGGCATCCGGGTCCCTCGTCTGATTGGGATATATGCGCAACGCCAGTCCTAGACAGAAAACTCAGAATACAGGCGTTCACCCTTCCAGATTGCACGTGTTCGTTATTAAAATCTAGAACTTCGACGAGATCTCAAGGTGGTTCAGGCTAAACCTGAGGATTGTCCTATTAGTCTAAGAGTAGATCTTGTGGTGGAGAGCAATCTTCTTGTAGGGGTTGAAGTAGGGATAGGAAGTAGGAGTGAGATAGAGAATAGCAAGTAAAAGGAGCAAATACTGGTTATATTCCTATGGTTATAGACTAGATTTTTTTTTTCTAATACCCTAATTCCCTATAACCAAGGCTCTGATACCAATCCGTAACACCCCAACCGATGGCGGAAACATCGAGGTGTCACGTAAGAATGAGTATACAGTAGCACATGGTAACCAAATTTTAATTGAAATTAATTTAAAGTGCAAATATCCAAAAATGGAAATACATAATGAGTTTTAAGTGGAAATCTAAT
This sequence comes from Ambrosia trifida, assembly GCA_028751855.1. Taxonomy (NCBI): domain Eukaryota; kingdom Viridiplantae; phylum Streptophyta; class Magnoliopsida; order Asterales; family Asteraceae; genus Ambrosia; species Ambrosia trifida. The sequence continues at coordinate 56,513,152 of CM054129.1, read as the reverse complement.
ACATCACAAAAACAAACAAGCATAGACTTCAGTTTGCCTTCTCATGTAAATACTATATTCTTCATGCATCATTATTTCCTGTTGAGTTGTAAAAATGGGGGGGGGGGGGGTCAACTAGAAGTTGGTGAGAATACATAAGCCATGTCAAGCAAATAGTTTAAGTATAAAAGTTTAGCAATTCATATGTCTATCGTAAGTTTAAGTCTACATGAATAAACATAATATGTTGAATCGACATAATCAAACCTCCGACTAGTTTAGGTCCATCCCGTCATCCACGGTTCACCTTAATAATATGTTGGAACGATAACAATCACCCACGCTACCTATGTAGGAGGTACACGTATCCGGGTGGGATTGTCAATCCAATAGATCTATTATTGAGTATCGCCGGCTTGGCCATAGCTAATGATTATGTAATGTTGAAACTCGTTGAAACTCGTTGAAACTGTTGACTAATTCATGAGGCAATAAAGTTTTACTACTAGATATGCATGTTGAATTGCTTAAAATGTTGCAAGTATAAAGAATCGCATAAACATGGTTACGTAAACTCACCTTAGTATAGTATTAAGTCTCGAGAAATAGAATATGTGTAGCCCCAAAGTTGCCAATTACAAGAGCTTATAATCAAAGCTTCAATTGTAGAAGTAATAGACTATAGAAGAAAGGTATGAGGGAAAGTTTAATCGGATTGAAACAATCGATTTAGAGGTGCAAAGTATAATGGGACATAGGTGGGTATATATACTAGTTTTGGAGTCAATTAGCCATTAAAATTGGTCAACACCATAAAGTAAGGTTTTATGATGAATTGACTTTTTGACTAAGACTTTGACTGTTTGACTAAGACTTTGACTAGGACTTTGACTATTTGACTCAAGGCTTTATTTAAAAAAAAAATCTTGTATGTGAAAAAAAAAAGAATTTAGAATCATATTATTATTATTATTATTATTTATATACATTTATGTATGTATATAAGTTGTGAGTTAGAATAAATAAAGATTTAGGCACATTTGTATAATATTAATGATAAAGGTGTAATAGAATATATATATATATATATATATATATATATATATATATATATATATATATATATATATATATAATGGCTTTTTATGTATTAAAATTTTGGGGAAAATTTTGCGATGTTACAGTCTCTCCTATTTTAGGAAACTTCGTCCCGAAGTTTATTGAAAACACAGGGTTGAAGGTGATTGGGTAGAAATTAGGACAAGGGTGGTTTGGGAAGTTTCGAGTTAAGGCATGACATAAATTTATAGGTAACAGAATAAACTGTTTCGAATAATTTGGGTAAGAGTTTTGATATGTGTGAGTTTTAAGGGTTGGATTAGGTTCATCTGATATAGCAAGGAGAATAAGAATCTTAAGTTTTAGGAGTCCTAAAAGGAATGAGTTGATGGACTATTGGAAGACTAAATGAACTACCAGATAACTAAGGTTTATAATTGGTCAACTACCGAAAACCTTGATAGAATTTCACACTACCTTAACGTACCTGTAAATTCATGATTACGTTCCGTACCGCAATCACCAATTTACCTTACATTAGGGTTTTGTGTCCTTCTATAACTCTAGACACACATGTAAAATAATATGATTAACCATGTATCCAAAAATGAGTCCAACTGTTGAGCAGGAAAAAGACTTCTACCAGTCAGTGAGTAGGAACCTCTACCGATTGTTGAGCAGGTATGATAGCCTCTACCAGTCGTTGAGCAGGTTGTAGGGCCTCTACCGACTGTTGAGCAGGCATGATGACCTCTACCAATCGTTGAGTAGGTTATTTTGTACTCTACTAACTGTTGAGCAAGTACTTCATCCTCTATCAGTTGTTTGATTAAGTGTACCAATTATTACACACATGAATTGCAAATTGATAATATGTACATGTAAGCAATCAAGTATCAAGTATAGCATACGAGTTGTAATAGAGTTGCCCTAGATAAGGTTAATGACTCTAGGTGTGTCTATAGTAAATAGTTTATATTCCATGAATTCTAGTTTCAAATGTTCAAATAAGGCAAATAGTCGAATCCTCATGTATAACTAAGGATTATGTTTGATGCAACACACAATCAAGTTTCAATAGTTTGGTTATCATGGGTAACTAGTTCATGTTTGAGAAGGTGAAGGATATGAAATTAGTTCTTGAGAGGATGATGAAAAATCTTGAAGCAGAATCAAGGTTGTGAGAGATAGTGAATGTGAAGATAGTTGATAAAGAGTTTATTTTATAGTAACGAGATTATGTATGGTGTAAATTTTGGGGTTTGGATCAAAGGTTATAATCAAGTGTATAAGAAAACATGATTGTGGTATATGCCAAATATTGTAAAAATTTGAACAAGTTGAAAATGAGTGAGTGTCGATGGAGAATCTAGAGACTAGATATTATTCCTATGGAAAAAAAAATTTATTTTCAAAATTGGTTTTGTACATAAAGTAGAAGTTGTTAAATAGTACAAGCTAAGTAGGCTTTGATTAAAATATTCCCGTTAGTTGGAGATTTCAAACATGACATTAGGTTTTGAAGATCAAGGTTCTATTAAGTGATTTTTAATAGTTTAACGCATTATATAGAAAATTGTTTGTTACGTCAATAAATAAACAATTGAATTTAAGTTCGAGGACATCTTTTGACAAAAATATGTACTTTGTAAAGTTACTAGGTAATGAAAATACAACAGGATTTAGAAATCTTTAGTTTGTGCTAAGGTATGAGGTTATAGTTTTTTTTAAAAAATAAGTAGCATGTGGATAAATGAAATAATATGATTTGGGTAGGGTGTTTAATATTTAAAAAGTGGCTAAGATGGTAAGGTGAAGTGTGATTGTGAAATCCATAGATAGTTATGAAATGAGATTGGTTTAAGCTGTAAAATTTTGAGATTTTAGAGCTTAGTTTAAGGAAAGTGAGTGTAATCATTTATTCATTAATTAAAACGAATAAACGAAAACGTTGACTTATCAAAACTTCTAGATTCTAATAACATAGTGAAGACATGCTTTAGCCTATAAGTGAACACTCATCCCGAGAATTCCCAGGTAGGCATCCGGGTCCCTCGTCTGATTGGGATATATGCGCAATGCCAGTCCTAGACAGAAAACTCAGAATACAGGCGTTCACCCTTCCAGATTGCACGTGTTCGTTATTAAAATCTAGAACTTCAACGAGATCTCAAGGTGGTTCAGGCTAAACCTGAGGATTGTCCTATAAGTCTAAGAGTAGATCTTGTGATGGAGAGCAATCTTCTTATAGGGGTTGAAGTAGGGATAAGAAGTAGGAGTGAGATAGAGAATAGCAAGTAAAAGGAGCAAATACTGGTTATAGACTAGATTTTTTTTTTCTAATACCCTAATTCCCTATAACCAAGGCTCTGATACCAATCCGTAACACCCCAACCGATGGCGGAAACATCGAGGTGTCACGTAAGAATGAGTATACAGTAGCACATGGTAACCAAATTTTAATTGAAATTAATTTAAAGTGCAAATATCCAAAAATGGAAATACATAATGAGTTTTAAGTGGAAATCTAATACATCACAAAAACAAACAAGCATAGACTTCAGTTTGCCTTCTCATGTAAATACTATATTCTTCATGCATCATTATTTCCTGTTGAGTTGTAAAAATGGGGGGGGGGTCAACTAGAAGTTGGTGAGAATACATAAGCCATGTCAAGCAAATAGTTTAAGTATAAAAGTTTAGCAATTCATATGTCTATCGTAAGTTTAAGTCTACATGAATAAACATAATATGTTGAATCGACATAATCAAACCTCCGACTAGTTTAGGTGTATTCCGTCATCCACGGTTCACCTTAATAATATGTTGGAACGATAACAATCACCCACGCTACCTATGTAGGAGGTACACGTATCCGGGTGGGATTGTCAATCCAATAGATCTATTATTGAGTATCGCCGGCTTGGCCATAGCTAATGATTATGTAATGTTGAAACTCGTTGAAACTGTTGACTAATTCATGAGGCAATAAAGTTTTACTACTAGACATGCATGTTGAATTGCATAAAATGTTGCAAGTATAAAGAATCGCATAAACATGGTTACGTAAACTCACCTTAGTATAGTATTAAGTCTCGAGAAATAGAATATGTGTAGCCCCAAAGTTGCCAATTACAAGAGCTTATAATCAAAGCTTCAATTGTAGAAGTAATAGACTATAGAAGAAAGGTATGAGGGAAAGTTTAATCGGATTGAAACAATCGATTTAGAGGTGCAAAGTATAATGGGTCATAGGTGGGTATATATACTAGTTTTGGAGTCAATTAGCCATTAAAATTTGTCAACAACATAAAGTAAGGTTTTATGATGAATTGACTTTTAGACTAAGACTTTGACTGTTTGACTATGACTTTGACTAGGATTTTGACTATTTGACTCAAGGCTTTATTTAAAAAAAAAAAATCTTGTATGTGAAAAAAAAAAGAATTTAGAATCATATTATTATTATTATTATTATTTATATACATTTATGTATGTATATAAGTTGTGAGTTAGGATAAATAAAGACTTAGGCACATTTGTATAATATTAATGATAAAGGTGTAATATATATATATATATATATATAAGGGATATTTATGTATTAAAATTTTGGGGAAAATTTTGCGATGTTACAGCGTACTCATGCAAAGGAATAAGGTCATTGCCTATGCATCCCGACAACTCAAAATTCATGAGAGGAATTACACCACTCATGACCTAGAGCTGGGTTCAGTAATCTTTGCTCTCAAGATTTGGAGGCACTACCTTTAAGGTACCAAGTGCACCATCTTCACTGACCATAAGAGCTTACAACACATCTTCAACCAGAAGTAACTAAACATGCGGCAACGCAGATGGGTTGAACTGTTGAACGATTACGATTGTGAGATAAAATACCATCCGGGCACAACCAATGTTGTGGCTGAAGCATTAAGCCGCAAAGAATAAGTCAAGACCCTACGTATATGCGCACTAGGTTCGACCATCCATACGAATCTCACGATCCGTATCCGCGACACTCAACAAGAAGCTCTAAAAAGTGAAAATCTTAAGAACGAGTCGTTGTTTAAGATGGTTAGTCTATTGGAACCAAAATCTGACAGCACAGTTTATTTCGCTAATCGGATTTGGGTGCCACGTTTTGGTGACTTACATAATCTAATCTTGGAGGAAGCTCACAAGTCTAGATATTTCGTACATCCTGGTGTTGACAAGATGTACAAAGACGTAAAGGAACTTTACTGGTGGCCCAACTTGAAAGGTGAAATCGCCACATACGTCAGTTGATGCCTTACTTGTTCGAAGGTCAAAGCTGAGTATCAGAAACCATCTGGTCTGCTCCAGCAACCAGACATCCCTGTATGGAAATGGGAATAAATTTCCATGGATTTCATCACTATGCTACCTAAGACGTCCAGTTGTTACGACACAATTTGAGTCATTGTGGACAGGTTGAGTAAATCCGTGCATTTCTTGCCGATTAAGGAAACCGATAAGTTGGAGAAACTTGCCAAACTGTACATCAAAGAAATTGTAACTAGGCATGGCGTGCCTATTTCAATCATTTCTGACCGAGACAGTCGATTTACTTCCCGATTCTGGCAGACACTGATGGACGCACTAGGCTCTCGCTTAGACATGAGCACAACCTACCATCCCCAAACAGATGGCCAGAGTGACCGCACAATCCAAACATTGGAGGACATGCTTCGGGCGTGCGCAATCGATTTTGGTGGAAACTGGGATTCACATTAACCATTGGTTGAATTCTCCTACAACAATAGTTACCGCACCAGCATCAATGTTGCCCCATTTGAAGCCATATATTGACGTAAGTGTAGATCTCCTCTGCGTTGGGCGGAAGTTGGAGACAAATATTTGACTGGCCCCGAGCTCATTCAAGAGACCACCGATAAGATCTTCCAAATCCGTGATCACTTGAAAGCAGCTTGAGATCGTCAAAAGAGCTACCCTGATCGCCGTCACAAACCGCTCGAGTTCCAGGTTGGCGATAAAGTACTCTTTAAAGTCTCACCCTGCAAGGGTGTACCATGATTTGGCATGCGTGGAAAACTTAACCCTTGATACATTGGTCCATTTGAGATACTTTCTAGGGTTGGTACCGTGGCATACAAATTCAAGCTACCCGAAGAGCTGAGTAGTGTTCATGACACTTTCCACGTATCCAATCTAAAGAAATGTATATCCGACGAATCGTTGATCATTCCTCCCGAAGAGGTTCACTTCGATGATCAGCTCCACTTCGTCGAGGAGCCAATCGAGGTGACTGATTGGAATGTTCAAAAATTGAGAAGGAGCCGCACTAAAATTGTGAAAGTCAGATGGAATGCAAAGCGTGGTCCCGAATTTACATGGGATCACGAAGACCAAATGAGACGCAAGTACCTAGCTCTTTTCCGTAAGACTACTGACACTAGTAGGGAAACTCGATTTCGCGGACGAAATTCCCAAAAAAAAGGGAAGAATGTGACAACAGTCAACGTAACAGGCCAACGTCGGTACATGTTTTAGTTATTACGTCATTATATGTGCATATTTAGACAATTTGCATACACTATACCCCCCGGTCTAGTAAACCATAAGTTAATCAGAAAACTTGACACAATACATTTGTTTAGTCGTACAATACCCGGACATGGCATCAAACAAGCATTACAAAAGGTTGTTGCCCTCTAACACACGATAATGCACCTCTAACACACGTTTGTGAATACAAAGATCATCAAGGGAAATCATTTAACAAACCCATGACACATATGAAACAAAATACATGCTAATGTAGTCATCAAGAGGCACGAAACTTAATCAACTCTTGTGAGACCCGATGATATTCCTATACCAAAAGGTAACTAAAGGCAACTCAATGAACACAATGTATAATCACAAAGACTACCATATGTTAACATCTAGTAAGCATGTGTTCATGAATTCAATACCCCATGAGAATACTACATGTTGATATCATCATGACATGATTTATCAATAAACCCTTAATGACGCGAGTTGCAATCCAATGAATACTAGTCCCTCAATACTTGAAGCCGATCACATGTCATTTAATCACCTATGTCCGTGAACTATTGAACACTATGTCCATAGGATTCATCTAATACCAACACAATAACAACTTAAACAATCTACATATACATATACACAGCACCACAAGTACAAGGCCATATGAATCTATAGCCGACTACACACACACATACATTGATAAGTCCCTTTCCTACAACTCCTAATCCCTTTCCTTTTTGCTTCGGCCGAATGCTCACCTTACATTCCCAAGATCTTGTGTCTAACACTTATATAAGAAAGGAAACCACACATGGAACATAGAGCTTTCCAAGACAAGCCACCTTTCCCTTTGGAGCACATCCAAATTGGCCAAGAGATCATCCCACAACCATCACTTTCAATCCATGTACATGTATGCATATGATTGGTGCAAGCTAAGAGACAAACCCATGAACTATGACTAGTCACCATTACCCTTTCTTTCCCAATAACCTTCGCCGAAACCTACACACATATGGGCTAAAACATGGAACACAAACTCACCTTATGACTTGTCACTATCCACCTTTTCTTCCCTTTCCCCAATCGGCTAGTCACAAATACCCAAGCAATGGGACACCTTGTTTGACATTCCTAAATTAGGTGGGAAGCTACTGATCGGCCAAAATAAGAAGAAGCCAAGAAAAACATGTATAGTTGTCAAACACTTTCACTAAAATGGATAAAAGCCAAGCAAGAACTCAATCTCCTATGTAAGGTCAACTCCTTCTTTTGTTTTGCTCATTCCCAAGGGGCGGCCAAGCATGCCAACTAATGGCATGTGTCTTATACAATATCTTACACCAAAATGTGCTTAAAGAGCCTAAACACTCCACCACCATATGAAGAAACTAGTGCCATTCTTTTGTTTGTCACCTAGTCCATCGACCACTATATAAGAAGCCTTGGAGGATCCTTTCAATTCACACCAACACATCTTCCATCTACATATTACAATCGGCCTATTCCCTAGCCAATCCACTCCTTATTCCGAAGCACAAGACTAAGAGCTCGAAGGAAAGATAGAAGACTTCAACATTCGGTGATCATCCACATCTAGGTAAGTTATCAAATCCCAAGCTTAGTACAAATCCATTCCTTTCATTCGATTTGATAATACACCCGGCCCAAGACCCTTTTTGATCACACTCTACATGGCTTAATCCTATAATGTGATGATCACGACCTTCAACTAAGTCACTACTTCTCAAGACTATCACTTTAATATGCAAAGTTTTAGAAACAAGTTTAAGTGTAAGTTACACCTAATTATAATAATAAACGGCTAGGATGAAACATCCCTAGACTTAAACAAAGCTTTAAACATCAAACACGACTTGATTAATAACACTACGAACCGGTTTTTGTTTAACAAAACTTATCATTTATGACACTTGAAAATTAAAGTGTTTATAAAGGAAATTATAATCGGATTTTGACCAAACATACACTTTGAAAGTTTGAAAGGCTTCGGCCATGTTTAATCAAGCTAAGATTAGTCGTTATCAACCCATTAAACGAGTAACTTTGAAGCTATGGTACAAGTTAGCTTCGGCTATCATGAGATAACACATGTTAAAGACGAAACAAACACATGTTAACAAACTCTTGTGGCTAAAACATATACTTGAGACCTCCTTATCTCACAAGTTGATCGCACATGATCCATTGGGAGCCACTTGGACCCGTGACAGTATAAGGGGCCCATTTTGGCAATAATTGGTGCTAATATAGTGAATACAAACTTATCCAACACGAAACACTAAGAATCATCACATACACAAAGTCCCAGCCCACGCACAATGTCCCACAAATGTCGGGTGAACAATTTGTATGATAAACAACTTCCGGATGACTTACCATGTCCATAATGATCTTAGGGTATCATTTGTCAGGACGGTGACCATCTACTAGCTCACTAGACCACATACAACTCAAATAGGTGAGTTCTTTATTGCCCCATTTACTATTTTTCATTTTGTGGGAAATACATGCATCAATACTTGTGTCAATTTCAAGTGTGTGTACATTCTATCATGACTACCATGTGGAACATGAGTCATTTTGGTTCATAAGCTCACTAGTCCTCGTACAACGTTTACTGTAACCATTAGCTAGACATATAGCCATGGAACACTTTAATAGATCTATTGGGTTGAGACCCCCACTCTTGGTTAGTCGCTCTAATCGGCCACATGCAAAAGGGTGTTAGTATTCTACTATACATACATTGTCTTTAGTGTACAATGCACGAGGCACCACAGTCAAGAGGTTTGGTTACGGGACTCATGGTTCTCACAATGATCATTTGCTTAGCTAGCTTATGATTGGTCACACACAAATGACACGTTCATTTTACACTACATTCAAAACCCATGGACTCACCAACATTATTGTTGATAAAACTCGTTATGCATATGTTTCAGGTAACTAATGGAGGGTCACCAAGGATTGAGGGAAGGGTTCGAGCATGCACCCCGTGGTATCACTTTGATGGTTGTTTTCGGTTACAAGATGTTATGTTTTCAGTTCCCATAAAACAATGTCTCTTATGATAACACTATGATTTGGTATTCAATAAATTCATGACAATTAACATCATTTATGGTGGTACAATTTCAATAAATGTGTATTGCTTGAACCTTGTGCTTGAAAACCTTTCGGTCGTTGCATTCCCGTGTTTCCGCCTTGGCGGGGTGTGACAACGAAGTTGAGGACAAGCAACCTTATTGTTGGGTTCAGTTGAGACCACAGTTACCAGAGCAAAGACTTTTTGTTAGTTTATGATGTATTGTGTAAGCCAAGGGGCTGATTATGTAATTAATCATAGTTGTTGTATAAACCCTAGTGGGCTGCGCACTTAAACACGGGCCCTACGCACTTAGCTAAGTACACAGGCCCATCAGCTCTATCTATATATACATTGCATTGTGCAGCTCCTAGGGTTAGGGTTTTGGTCTTCTTTGATAGCATAAGAATAGTGGTGCGTACTTATTTGCATTCCATGGTGTTTCATTGATTATTATCAGTAATGAATGTATATAATTTTGTTCATCTTATGTGTCAGTTTTACAAGTTTTATCTAGTTTCTTAGTTTTTCAAGATTCATCACTTAAAACACCTAATCAATAGGTGTTTCTAAGTGATAACAATCTCTTACACTAACAAGATCTAGTATTTGGGACTTACAATTTGGTATCAGAGCCATTGTGCTCTAGATTGTATCTGTTTAAGATACCAAAACCCTCATCTTGTTAATTTTTCTTTAAAGGTTTTATAAACTTTTGTGTTTTTATCAAAAAAAGGGAGAGTTTCTTATCAAGTTGCTTCAGAAATCGTGTGGTGTTGTGTTTCTAGGGTGTTGAAAGTTGTTTATTTTAAGTAGAAACATCATCCAAGCATTTCAGATTGAGTGAAAAAAAAGTTTTGGATAATTTCAGCTGAGTTTGTGCATAACAACAGACGTCTGTGCGCACTTGTTTCATATTGTGCGCACTTGTTTCTTGTTCTGTGCACTTGTTTCTTGTTTTGCACACTTGTTTCTTGTTTTGCGCACTTGTTTCTTGTTTTGCACACTTAACTCATAATCTGCATACTTATTTCTTATTCTGTACACTTATCCCAAGTTTTGATGTGCGCACTTAACTCATAAGTTGCGTACTTATTTCGTGGTTTGTGTACTTAACTCAAGTTTTCAGAACTTTAAGATTTTTTTGTCTCCACGCACTTAACTAGGGTTTCTGCGCACTTAATCAGAAATTTCTAGTTGTCTACGCACTTACTGAAAGTGGTGCAAATTTTTGAGTACCTATCTAGGGTTTCTGCGCACTTATCAAGGAAACACTAGTTCTCTGTGTACTTGTCAAAATTGTGCACTTATCAGAAGACAAGATATTGATAGTGTAATCGCTATTGTTTCAGGTTGCTGCGTACTTAATTCTGCGCACTTACCAAAGGAGACTTTGGGAGATAGTGGTTTAGCCTTTCTGTGGCTTTATCGCAGTGTACATTTTCGTGTGTTCTAGTCGTTATTCTGCCCAAAATTTCTTGTGCCATCAGAACATCAGACCAACAATTCTGCATACTTAATCTTTGCGAACTTAATCCGTGCACACTTAATCTCTGCGCACTCAATCTCTGCGCACTTGAGGACTGTGGACTTAATTTTGGACTCTAACCTTAAAATCAGAAATCAACCTTAAAATCAACTTTAATCAATGGCTGGTAACAATAACAATCACACAGTTAATCCCATAACCTAAGCTGAACTGGAGACTAGAACCATAACTCGTATCCCTATGTTGATGGGTGCGCAAGACTATGGAACCTGGAAGAAACGCATGAAAGAGTTCTACTATGTGAACGATTTTACCCAATGGACCTCTGTCCAACTAGGACCACACATCCCTATGAGAACAACTGCTATAGGGGAGGAGTTCAACCCTGATCCCTCCTCCTACACTGATGTTGATAAGTAGTTACTTCAGAGAGATCATAAGGCGTATGGTGGCCTCACTAAGGCCCTATCAAATGATGTCTACAACATGTTTGAGGAGTACGGCACTGCTCATGATCTGTGGTACTCACTGAATGAGTACTATGAGGGAAATGCTGAAATGCGCCAAAATAAGCAAAATATGGTGCAAAAGGAATATGATATGTTTGGCAGTATTCGTGGTGAGAGTCTGAGCTCACACATTGACAGATTCATGAGCATGCTGACTAAGATGAAGAAAGCAGGTATACCAGTCAATAACATGTACTCAATCAAGAAACTACTGGACTCTCTGCCAAAGGAATGGAGTCTACAGTGTATGATGATCAAGAGAGAGTATATTGGTCCGCAATCTACTCTGGCGGATCTCATTAATTCTCTGAAGTCATTTGAAATGGACATCACCGAAAGAGAGATGAATCAGTCTGTTCCTAAAGTAGCTCCTAGCTCTGCTATGAAGAATCTGGCATTAATGACTCCTGTAGGCGGAATAGGTTCAAGTTCATCACCTGTATATGTGGATTCAATTAGTGGGGGAGGTTCAAGCTCAGGTAAGACAGTCTCGTACTCCGAAAAGACAGCAAAGACACTCAATCCACAGGCTACAAAGCTTGCTACCGAACATGTTGAACTCTTCAACACATTCATGAGTAGCTTTGAAGCTCTGAAAACTGGTGAGCTGAAGAATGAGATGATGACTCCTGAAGATATATACCAGGTTGATCCAGATGACATGGAGGAAATGGATCTCAAATGGCAGATGGCTATGGTCACTCTAAGGGTAAAAAGATTTCAAGACAGAACTGGCAGAAGAATTGGAATGGGTAAGGCTGGATTCGACAAGTCAAAGCTTCGATGTTACAACTGCAAGACTCTCGGACACTTCAAACATGAATGTCCCAATCTGAATCAAGCAGAGATCTACCAAGCTAAAAGAATGGTGGCAATTACAGATGGAACTGAGGCTAATGAGAAAGATCCTCAAAAGGCACTGTTGGTTGAAGACTTTGAATGGGGAGAAGAAGCAGCAGCAGCTGAAGCAGAGGTAAACCAAGCCTTGATGGGTAAGATTTGCACCAAGTCAATAAATGGTGTAAACTCTTTGGAAGGGGCGTCAGCAAGTATGCCAAGGGGCGGAATGCTGGAAAGTGCAGGTTTGAAGGGAGTGCTGATCGAAGAGAAAGGAAAAGAAGAAGCACTGATAGCCGAATAGACTTCTTCTACTTAAGAAGATAAGAAGCAACACGATGCCCTCAAGAAAGCTGATGAAAAGGATCTGGTAAGTATTCCAGTTGAAATTAAAACAAAGCTGTGCTCACCTAGGTTTGTCACAGCTGTTGCTTACTGTTTGTCTCACAATGCAAAAATCTTAAGAGAAATGGATGACATTCGAAAAATTAACTATGAAATGAAAGAAAATGAGTTAGCATATCAGCGAAAGTTAAATGCAACTTTGGCTGAAATGCAAACTCTTAAAGAATTTGTTCTCAAAAAGGATTTTCTAATAAATGATTTATCATCAAAATTAGAAGAATCTAGAAATGAAACAACTCATCTTTAGATTATTGTGGACAAATGGAATGTAAGCAAGAAATCTCATGCTGATCTCGTGGATTGCTCTAGGAAATCCTTTGTTAAGGATGGAATTGGATATAAAGACAAGATTGGGATTGAAAGATCCTTATTCTTGCCTCTGAGCAAAAGTGAATATATACCAATTCCAAAACCACATCCAAAAAATGATCTTTTTGAAATGGAAAATTTAAAAATTGAGTCTGAGTCTAATACTAATATAAATAAAAGCAATGCAGATGTGACCCAACAGTCGGAGGAAGAAGATGATGAAAGTTGTGGTGGAAGGACCATAGGGTTAGGTCACCCGGGTGCCAATTACTCAACAGTGAATTGGTTCATCTGGAATAATGAAAAGACTAGAACTGTTTTAAATTCGGATGACTGTAATAGTTTATCTAGGCCGGATGACTGTAATAGTTTATCTAGGTTGGATAACTGTAATAGTTCATCTCGGATGGATGACTGTATTAAACTTAACTCTAAACTTGATCTAAAGGGTGTTATAGACCCTAATGACATGAAGAAACCTGTTGAACGTTCTAATGCGTGTGTTGATAATATTGTGCCAATTTGTGTTGACTTAAGATCTGGATTCTCTGATGATAAAAAGGCATATGAGCCATCTCTGTTTGTACCAGAACTAAAGCAAAACAGGTTCGGAAAATTTCTCACAGAAAAGATTCCAGAATTTGTTCCATCATATACAGACGCCTCATGTTCTGAAGACTCACAAGAAGAAGCAGATCTTTCAAGTGGTGAAAATTCACTAAGTGACTTAGAAAGCAACACCAGTATTCAAGAATACAGCTCAAATAAATAATCAGATGGAAGCTCAAGCTCAAGCGAAGAACAAGATCAAGCAAAGAACATCACAACCATCATCATCCAGATCTCTCCAAAGACTAAGACTCAACACTCAAAATGTTTCAGATGTGGGAATGAAGGACATCTCGTCAAAAAGTGTCATTTAAAACTCAAAACTCTTTCTTAGAACAAATAAAAAATCTTAAAGAAACAGTTAAAAGTTTTGTTCAAACTTCCCCGTCGTTGAAAAGAAAAGAGGAGTCAATCTTGGGTGAAAATCATGATAGATCAAAACTGAAACAAACATGGATTCCTAAAGTGAACTAATTACATGTTTTTGGGTAGTATGTACATAGATTTTCATGTAATTATCTCTGTTTTCTTTTTGTCTTTCAGAATAAACTGCAGAAATGGTTGATAGCCCTTCATTTTCTGGGCAGAAGTTGTGAATACCGCCTGTTATGTTCTTAACAGAGTCTTGATCGTCAAGTCATGCGGGAAAACAGGTTGTGAATTACTTTTCAAAAGAAAACCTCTCATCGATTACTTCAGACCCTTCGGATGTTCATGTACTCTTCTGAACAACTATGAGAACATAATGAAGTTCGATGCAGTTGGAGATGAGTGCTTCTTCGTTGGATATTCTTCAAGTCAAATGGCTTATAGAGTATACAACAAACGCACCAAGATGGTCCTTGAATCTTTCTATGTAGATTGGCAGGAATCCAACCCCACTAACACAGGAGCCGGTCCTGACAGGTTCTTTGATGTGGACGTTGTTTTCAACAATTTCAATACTACTGAAGATCAAGCTCCTGACAATCAAGCAGCTGATCCTTCTCCTTTCTGAGATACTCTCTACTCTTCTAAAGATGACGTTGCACCCTTCACCACAGATGGTGATACAACTGCTAAAACTACACAATCTCCTGAAAGTACTCCAATTTCAGAAGAAACATCTTCAGCTCAACAGTTTGTAAATAATCCATCTAGCTCCTCAACGCCTGGAGATCACTTATCAAATCTGCCTCCCCAAGTTCAAGAAGAGCAGAACATGGGATTCAAATCATCCAAAAATCATCCTATTGAAAACGTCATCGGACCAATCACTGAGGGTGTTCTTACCGGAAATCAGGCAGATAAGCTCAACACTGCTCTCTCAGCATTTTTGTCTCAGACAGTACCTTTCAGCATTGAAGATGCAGTCAGAGACGCAAGCTGGATAGAAGCCATGTAGGAAGAGCTCATTCAATTTAGAAAACAAAAGGTTTGGGAGCTAGTGGATCTACCTGAAGGAAAGTATCCTATTGGTACAAGATGGGTCTTTCGCAACAAAATGGATGAGCGTGGTGTGGTAATCAAGAACAAAGCTCGTCTGGTTGTTCAGGGTTTTCATCAACAAGAAGGGATTGATTATGAGGAAGTCTTTGTACCAGTCGCCCGACTTGAAGACATTCGTATCTTCTTAGCCTACGCGTCATACAAAAACTTTAAAATTTTTCAGATGGATGTAAAGAGTGCTTTCTTATATGGGAAAATCAAAGAAGAAGTCAACGTATGTCAGCCACCCGGCTTTGAAGACCCTCACTATCCCAACAAATACTACAAACAGGACAAGGCTCTCCATGGTCTTCATCAAGTACCTCGAGCTTGGTATGAGACCTTGTCCTCATATCTGTTGCAAAATGGACACACCAGAGGGAAAATCGACATGACCCTATTCACCAAAGAAGTCAACAAACACTCTATTCTGGTTCAAATTTATGTAGATGATATCATCTTTGGTTCAACTGATGAAAACTTATGCATGAAATTTGAAAGCATCATGAAGTCTCAATTCGAAATGAGCATGATGGGAGAATTGTCATTTTTCTTAGGACTGGAGGTCCAACAGAAAGAAGACGGAATTCTCATTCATCAAGCCAAATATACAAGAGACATCTTGGCAAAGTACAACCTGTCTGACTGCAAGCCGTCCAACACTCCTTTTGCTGCTCAAACCACACTTGTACCTGATCTTCAAGGACCATCAATGAATCCACACACGTATCGATCAATGATTGGATCCCTGATGTATCTCACAGCCAGAAGACCAGACATTATGTGGGCAGTTGGATGCTGTGCTCGCTTTCAGTCAAATCCCAAGCAATCTCATGAAACTGCAGTCAAAAGAATCTTCCGCTACCTCAAAGGAACACCAAAACTTGGTTTATGGTATCCTAAGAGTGATAATTTTGATTTAATTGCATACTCTGATAGTGATCATGCAGGTTGCAGGATTGACAAAAAATCTGTCTCTGGTGGTTGTCAATTTCTGGGTAATAGGCTGGTATCTTGGCAGAGTAAGAAGCAGACAACAGTGTCTATCTCCACTGCTTAGGCTGAATACACGGCTGCATCCAGTTGTTGCTGTCAAGTGTTATGGATACAAAATCAGCTTTTGGACTACGGTGTAACGCCCAGCTTTTCCCTAATATTATAATATTAATAATTTAATCATTAAACGATTTTAATTCATTAACGATAATATCCCGTTAACAAGTAATACATTTTAATTCATTACTAAATCAAATTTTTCTAGTTGCGCTTTTATAGTGTCGAAAATAATGATAACTTGTTACAATAATAACGTGCCAAATAACTGACACTTATTAAATTCTTATAAATCTTAAGGCGACGATGAATATATATAGTTAATATATGGTCCTACTACAAGTTTCGAATCGAATTATATAAATAAATTACATGAGATAAATATTCTATTGATTAAGCGAGTCCAGTTTGTAAACGAGACACGAGCCAATACTGGTTCGTCTATGCGGTGTCCACCTAACCTACCCACACTTAATCTTACCTATTTAAAGACCTTAACTTTTTATCTCTTTCTTCTTCTACAAAACCCTAGCCACCATCACTTTAACCCATCATCCCCTTACCTCCTCCTCCTCTTATAATCTTTTCATCTCAAGCTCCAACCCCTTCCTCCTCTCTTTCTCAAGGACCGGCAACCTACCTTCCATGGTGGCGCGCGGCTGTGTCTCAGCGGCAGCATCAACAAGGGAACCCTACCCAACCACCCAAGAACCCCGCAAATCCTGCCCTCTTTTCGGCCAGTTAACATCTCCGGGGATTAGGAAAGCCCCAACACGAAACCACGATTCCACCATCTACCTCAACGGCCCCTACCCCTCTTCATTGAAAACCCCACAATAAGGTGCAATGACCAGTAATCCGGTTACTTTGGGTCTCCGATTCGGGTATGTCTTGTTATAATTATGTGAGTTGAAAGAGGTTAGCTTTGGTCAGATTGGTTCAGCTGTGCTGCTCGTTTGAAGGTTCATGGTGGCTGGCGGGTCAGATGGGTTGGTGTAGCGACGAAGGGTGAGTTCTCACTGGGGTTTCCACGGTGGTGCTAGACTGTAGAAGACGATGAGGGGTACAGATCGGGTTTTCGATGACTGATGGGCTTCTGGTCATTTGGTTCAGATCCTGGTTACTCCTGAGTCGAGTCAGTATGTTTCGGGACAGATCTGTTCGTCTTCAGTTCTCTGTTCGGGTCAACGTCAGTCAACCATGGTCAAGATTCGATTCGGTCAAAGCCGTTTTAGCTACTACTCTTCTCGGGTCAGTTTTCAAGTTCATTTATACCGGGTCAACAGTGGTCAAGGGCTGGTCAACTCCAGTCAACGGTCAAGCCGGGTCAGACCAGTCAACTCAGTTTGAGGCGTGCGTGTCGGTTCGCGAGTTGGAATAACAGGAAGGTATAACGCGCTTCGTGCTTTTGTTTCAATTATTTTAATTATACTTATGTAATTAAAAATACTTCCCTTGTATAAAACGAATGAACCGAACCGACTTGTTGTAATAAAAAGCTTAGAGTAATAATGAGGCGATGAAAAAAAATGGTTAATTGAGACGTGTGTATATATATAAACAAACATACTATTTAGCGAAATATAATTGTAAATGTTTATTTTAACTAGTCGCTTTACTATCTTAGTTTTTGGAACATCGACTATCAAGTGTCAAGCCACACACACACACACACACACACACACACATATATATATATATATATATATATATATATATATATATATATATATAATTACGCTTATTATTATGACGACAATGAAATGTTGGAATATATATGTTATTTATCAAAAAGTATAGTTTCATCGCGTGTCATAGTTTTAATAACTTGAACTTTTGTCACATATAAAGACTTGAATAAATTTTATTGCATTTTGCGGTTTTGGACAATTGATGTTTGGGAAAAATATAGACAATTTGAGTTGTCTGGTTTCTTACAAAAACAGAGGAGACTCTGCCCAAATTTTTATAAAATATAGAGACATATCGGGCGTTCAAATCTATCATGTTTTTTAATAAAGCTACGTTTTACATATTGATTCTATCCAAACCTTATTTTGTCATAATAGAAGTATATGAATACGAATATATATATTTATATATATAAACACAATAGTACAAATATTAGTTGATCTTCAAAACGAAATTTAAAACGTGAGACAAGCTACACATGGGTTATTTCACTATCTTAAATGCGTTCCTTCTAATTAATTACAAATTGCGAATCCAAATATATATATTAAAGTATACATTATATATATATATATAACCATACATACGCGCATACTTTCAAGAAATCAAAACCAAGTCCTATCGGTTCGTCAAGCTAAAAACACTTTAAGACGAGTATTGTTTTCAATACGAGTCTAGGTAGTTGAATAAACTATCTTTACAACTAAGAAACGAAGCAAGCATATTTGCATTAGAATTTAAGGCATCATTTATTTGTAATAGGATACAAGAGTTCAATTAATCCAAGTTCAGACTTGTTGCTACTTGCTAGTACATACACAGTGAATTTCAGGTGAGTTTACGTAACCTTGTTTATGCAATTCTTTATACTTGAAACTTTAAACTTAAGCAATTCTACATACATGTCTAGTTGTAAACTTTAATGCCTCATGACTTAGACAAAGACTATTAGACTTAAACTTCAACTTACATAATCATTAGCTGTGGCCAAGCCAGCGATATACAATGATAGATCTATTGGATTGACAACCCCACCTAGATTCGTTGACCATTTCTATGGGGAGGGCGGGTGATTGTTATCGTTCCAAACTTTATAAGGAGAACCATGAATGCGGGATGGACCCAAACTTTATAAGGAGAACCATGAATGCGGGATGGACCTAAACTTTATAAGGAGAACCGTGAATGCGGGATGGACCTAAACTTTATAAGGACAACCGTGAATGCGGGATGGACCTAAACTTTATAAGGAGAACCGTGAATGCGGGATGGACGTAAACTTTATAAGGAGAACCGTGAATGCAGGATGGACCTAAACTTTATAAGGAGAACTGTGAATGCGGGATGGACCTAAACTTTATAAGGAGAACCGTGAATGCGGGATGGACCTAAACTTTATAAGGAGAACCGTGAATGCGGGATGGACGTAAACTTTATAAGGAGAACCGTGAATGCGGGATGGACCTAAACATTATAAGGAGAACCGTGAATGCGGGATGGACCTAAACTTTATAAGGAGAACCGTGGATGCGGGATGGACCTAAACTTTGTTGGAGGATTGATTATGTGCATACTACACTTCATGTTTATTCATGTAGACTTAAACTTACATTAGACATATGAATTGCTAAACTTTTATTCTAAAACTTAATTGTTTGACTTGGCTTATGTATTCTCACCAACTTCTAGTTGACCCCCCCCCCAGCAATTTTTTCCAAACTCAATAGGAAATATTGATGCTTGAAGTCTAAAGCTAGCACGAGGAGTTATATGAAGTTTTAAGTTCGATTGTTTGATTGATGTATTAGATTTCATTCAAGACTTTAATGTAATTCAATATTGTAAGGAAATAAAGGATTATTTAAACATATGTATTACCATGAGCTACTGAAAAATCATTCTTACGTGACACCTCGATGTTTCCGCCATCGGTTGGGGTGTTACATACGGTTTGAATGTCATGAAAACTCCTATTTTCATTGATAATGATGCTTGTCGTGACATCGTGAAGAATCCAATTGACCATTCTAAAACTAAACATATCGAAATTCGGATTCATTCCATTCGCGATGCTCACGACAAAGGATATATACAGGTGTTGCCAATAGATACTACTGATCAAAAGGCAAATATTTTACAAAAGCTCTTGACAAAACCCGTTTTCGTCAGTTGGTAACATGGCTGGAGATGATAAATTTTGAGTGATTTTATTAAAAAAAAAAACATATTTGTACATAATATATAGAAAAATCTTATTTTCCTTTCGAACAAGATTTTTGGGGGAGAATGTAAAACCGATCTTTCCCTACTGCAAAATTTCAAGAAATGATAGGAACTAGTCATATTTTGTCAGCATGTCAATAGGATCTAGAGGATGTTGTGGCCTCAAGCAAAGATGTGTCGGTAGATTCAGCTTCAAACGAGTAAACTGCTACTAGTTGATTAACAGTAAATGTCTACATGGAAAGTTGGACTCCCACTGTGTTGTAGGTCTGCTCAAGCTGAGTCCGGTCATACATAGGTTGAGAGATCAAAAGACACAGAAAATTTTGTGTGTATGTAATCAAAAGACACCTAAGAGTGCAAGCTACCAATGCGGGGCTAGGCAAATAAATCAAATGAGCAGCAAAAGACACGCAATGTTAGTGACGCGCAAACATACATAGATAACTCAACCAGCGATCAGATGATCATCTTCTCTGCTTATGGAAACATAGACCTGAAGCTCTCATCATCTGATCGACATAATGATCATTTTCTCTGCTTATGGAAACATAGACCTGAAGCTCTCATCATTATAACTCAATAAACCTTGAGGATCGGTAGGCTTATACCTAGCACAAGTGGGGTCCACAAAATTTTTGTCAATATTACCAAAAACATGATAAATATCATCACCAACGCATGTTGAAAGAGGAGAGGCATGGATTTAAGTGGACAAGTATACCGACAGTTTTTCTTAGGCTGTAGCTATCGAACGGAAAGTTAAAATGTGACCTGACAGGTATGGCCAGTATGATCTTGAATGCAGAAGGTGAGAAGCGGTTAATCCCTAATCTCTGATCTTTAACTAAGAGTATTTTTGGGCCCTGCGCACTTGTCTTAAGTGCGCAGGCCCATATTAACTGCTATATATATGTGTGTAAAATTTTTTTTACAGCCGTTATAAACCCTAACTCATATTATAATCCCTAATCCTCATCTTCAACGATCATCATCATCTTCATCATTCATCACCATTAAACCCTAAAAAAACCACTAATCACCCTCTAATCACATGTTAATCCTCTCTTTCGTCTCCATTTTACATTGTTTCTGTTCGTTTTAAGGTAGATTAAGCCTTGACTGATGTATTTTTGTGATTACAAGGATTAATTGTTCATTGTGAAGATTTCAGTTGTGGGTTTTGGGGATTTCTTTTGAATATTGTGCACTTATTTCTTGAAGATTGCGTACTTGTTTCAAGAATCTGCGCACTTGTTTCATATATTCAAATCCCTGAAACCCTAGACTTCTACGCACTTGACCTGCGTACTTGACCTGCGTACTAAAATCTTACACGAAAGTTTAAGTGTCTGCGTACTTATTAAGTACGTAGATTGACTTGTCAAGGCACTAGGGTAACCATGCCCAAGTCCTGACCGATCTGCGCACTTATCTATTGACTTGAGTGTCCTGCGTACTTAACTATGGATTTGGAATGGCCTGCGTACTTGATTACCTAAGGCTTTGGACTGGACTGCGTACTTAGACTTAAGACCTGCATACTTAACCATGGACGTCAATGATTATAGACTACTAAACCTTATATAACCTGTGCACTTATTATACACAATTTTAAAACCAAACCAATCAAGCATGATAATCCGTCTAACTAAACCACAAGACATTTATATCTCAAAATGGTCTAAGTCTGTCGTCCGCCTAAGTCTAAGATATCAGACGTCGGTCGTTTGCTTACACTCAAAAATTCTAACTTGCTTTTCGTGCATGTGACCTGGAACAGATGGCAATTCCGTGGGACAATAGAGGCATGCACAACCAGGCCATCAATCTCGAGACTGATGATCATAAATTCAGAGATGTTGTCGCATGGATCCGGCAAAGCCAAATCGGATATGTTGTGGAACACAGTCTGACAGTCTACGCAGATCACATTGAAGATTTATGGAGATCCGGGAGATATGAAGTCGTCGACGGTGTTAAAAGAATCAACGTAACTGTCCAAAACAAACCCTTGATTATCACCGAAGATATAGTCAGACGTGTGTTAAGACTTGGAGATCAACCTGGAACCGTCAAATTCTTAGTCAAAGCTGATCTTCTGAGAGAGTTCAAGAAAATTGGGTACAAGGGAGAATCCGACAAAAGGAGCGACATCAAGAAAAGTGAGCTAACTCGTGACTGGAGATTGATCTGTCACGTATTCACCATGGCTCTCTATCATAGAAAAGTAGGATACAATGCACTCAGTCCGGAGTGGTCCACTGCAATGATCAAAGTCTGCAAAAATGAACCGTTCAACTTGTCGGGGATGTTCGTTGACTACATAGTAAAGAACGCCCAATCTGATACAAAGTGGGCCATGTATCCTAGATTCGTGCAAATGATGATCAATGCACAATACGAGAACCTGCCTCATGATGGAGTGTACCATTTTGCCAGAACTGGAAGATTTTTCACTGAGTGCAACACTGTTGAGTGGGAGCCGATGTATGAGAATATGTACCCGGCTCAACGCTATCCAATTATCAACGAGCTGTATAACAAGATTCAGAAAAAGAGGCGAGACATGGAAGAAGCCCAACGTGAAACTGCTCCTGAAACAGCTCCCTCTGAACCAACTCCCTCCTTAGCTCCAGTTACTGTTGAAGAAAGAACTCGAGAGAAAGCTAGAGGCAAAAGGTTGGCCACCGAAAAGGCTCCCTCAAAAGTCGTTTAGAAAAAGAGGCCCGGTTTGTTGTCAGAAGGTAGAGAATCACAGATTGAGGAACAGCTAGAGATTGCACAGGCTCTACAAAAGGTAGCTGAACTCAAAAAGGCTGAGAAACGAAAAAGAAGAGAGGGTTTATCTGCATCCAAAACTCCGGTTGTAGTAACTGAGGAAGAAGTAGAAGTAGGAGAGATCTTTGAATCAATCTTTGGTGTTCAAGATCAACCTGGGCCATCGACTGCTAAGGCACCAGTTCCCAAAGCTCCAGCAAAGAAACCAACAGAACCGTCCTCTTCAGCTCCTGCTGCACAACGTCACAAACCAGTGCATCAGGAACTGTATGAGACTTTGGTGAAAGAGGTCGGTAAGACTGTTGCTAAAGAGATCTACACTCTGAAGAACTCGGTACACAACAATCAGGAACTTAAAAGAAAGCTGAGGAAGCTGAAACACAAGAATAGGAACCTTGAGAAGATTTTTAAAGATCAGAGACACCTGATAAAGTTCCAAAACAATGTGCAGATAAAGATGTTTGATATGATTCAAGAGCTGCAAAAACAACAGAACATTGAGCCTAGCACATCATCTGATGAGTTGTTTGACTTTGGGAAGTTTTTAGAAGAAGAACAGGAAAAAGAAAGAATTGCTGGAAAAAAGTGATGTTGATGAAGTAAGTGAAGATGAGATGCCTGAAACGTTCATAGAGTTCGGTGAAGAAGAGGCAACCGTGTATGAGACTGCTGATGGTCACAGGGTCAGCCCTGAAAGGCCCACATGGCTCCCAAGAAAAAAGATTACTATTCCATCCTTTCATCAAAACATCCACCACACTAAAGAAGCTCATCAAGAAAAGATTATTTCGTGGAAGTACGATGAATTAAAGAAATTGTTTGTGATCAAGCGTCGAGGGGGAGTTACTCAATACTTTAAAAGCCAACATGACTTGCAATCTCTCCCTCGCTGGGACATCAGAGAGCTAAACATGGCACACTTCATCAATCCCACCAACAACTCCATTGGAACCGGTATTGCAGGTTTGATAGAAAGAGAATGTGTGAGAAAGTTCATAGTTTTCAAGCCTAAAAAACCGAGACGTCGCATTTCAAAGAAAAGAATTGATCCTGCTACTGGAGAAGGTAGGATTACTTATGTGATAGATCCCCCAAAGGTTGTTATAAGGGTTCCTATACGCGAAGAGCTTCCAGTCATGTTAAAAGATTTCAAGAAATGGTTCTATGACAGTCTGACTGGTGAAGCAGTGATAAAGTCAAAGGATAATGCTGAGATTATAAGAATTCTTGATCTAGTGGATGTCTTCGCTCTTAATCTGTCTGATCGGAATATGCTGTTTGCAAACCAAATAAATGTGGGAGCAGGGCATGTACTTTTTGAGGAAGCTATATTATTCCGGAGATCAGTCGATCGTGCTATGAAGTTGAAACAAGAACTGCTAGATGCGGTTGATAGAATCAATGCAGCTGACATTGCCAAAGAACAGAATGAAAGAGCTGCAAAAGAAAAGGCTGCTAAAGCTACTGCTACGCAAGAAACTCAAGCTAAAGCAGAAACTGCACCAGAGGCGGTTACTTAAGAACCTGCAGCAGTACCTAATCCAGAACTGCCCGTTGTCCAAGAAGAACCTGCTGCTGCTATTGTTGAAGAACCCCCCATGCAGGAAGAAAGAGAAGAGGGGGAGACAAGCGACGTGACAATCGACTGAGACAGAGAAAGATCTGGTAGCTGTGGTCTAGTGGGAGTATTGTTGGGTTTAGTTGAGACCACAGTTACCAGAGCAAAGACTTTTTGTTAGTTTATGATGTATTATGTAAGCCAAGGGGCTGATTATTTAATTAATCATAGTTGTTGTATAAACCCTAGTGGGCTGCGCACATTAACACGGGCCCTACGCACTTAGCTAAGTGCGCAGGCCCATCAGCTCTATCTATATACACATTGCATTGTGCAGCTCCTAGGGTTAGGGTTTTGGTCTTCTTTGATAGCACAAGAATAGTGGTGCGTACTTATTTGCATTCCATGGTGTTTCAATGATTATTATCAGTAATGGAAGTATATGATTTTGTTCATCTTGTGTGTCAGTTTTACAAGTTTTATCTAGTTTCTTAGTTTTTCAAGATTCATCACTTAAAACACCTAATCAATAGGTGTTTCTAGGTGAGAACAATCTCTTGCACTAACAAGATCTGGTATTTGGGACTTACACTTATCAAAGTCCAGTCGATAATCATAGATATCCACAACGACACTTTATCCCTGAAAGACCACCATTTTATAATCAAAGTCGATATTTTCAAAAGAGGGATAGTCGTCAGTTTGTTTATGATCATCGAAACAAGATTGCTATGGAGAAACACCTAAAGAAACCAATGGTGAACTCAACTAATGACAAACAAAAGGTTGTTCCTAAACCTGCTATTAAGTCACAAGTTGGACATAAATCTGTTAAATCAGAGAAGGTAACAAAGAAAGTATCTTTTGTGAACGACACTAAGAAACCTACTGTGACTCAAAAGTCTCAGATTAGGATACTTAAACGTTTGGAACAACATTGGTCACTAGTGGGTTCTCTGGGTGCTTCTACTTCAAGTGCTAGTGTTAAAGTTACAGATGAGAAAGGTTTGAACGATCAGAAAAAGATCGATTCTAAACCTAAAATTGTTGAAAATGAATCTTTGAAACTTAATGTTCAATGACCCAAGACCAAGCAGGCTTGGGTCCTCCGAAAGATATAATCATTTCTTTATTTGGTGCAGGGAGCTCCAGTTGGCCCTGTTAGCAGTCTTTGAATTGTCGGCAGTGGAGCTTCTTCGCAGATGACTGGAGACTTAACGCTATTATTTGACATCAAGAATGTGAATGGAGGGCATGTAGCATTTGCGGGAAATAAAGGAGGTTATATCACGATGGAAGGAAGTGTAAGCAATGGGATTGTAAGTTTTGAGAGAATTTCTTACGTGAAGCAGATCGATTATAATCTGTTAAGTGTCAGTCAAATTTGTGACAAATAGTTTTCTATACACTTTGATGATAAATCTTGCTATATTCTGAAACCCGACTTCGGTATTCCAAAAGTGTGGATTATGATGAGAGCACAAAGAGTAAACAACTTGTATATTCTTGATATGAGCAAGGCGAAGACAACCCAGGGCCAAGTTACATGTTTTCTATCCAAGGCTACAGAAAAAGAATTGATTATGTGGCACAGGAGGATGGGACATATTCACCTCAGAAAAATGAATCATTTGGTGAAGAACGGGCTTGTAGAAGGGGTTAATATGAAGCATTTTCATCTCAACGATAAATGCGTGAGTTGCAAAAAGGTCAAACAGCACAAACAGTCCAACAAACCAAAGAAAGTAAATTCTGTAGATATGCCACTTGAGCGTTTGCATATGGACCTTTTCGGGCCTATCAAACGTAAAAGTCATGCTGGAGAACTTTATTGTCTTGTGGTTACTGATGATTATTCTAGATTTCCATGGGTGATGTGTTTGCAACACAAAAGTGACACGTTTAATAATTTGAAAGTTCTATTCACCCGTTTGGAGAATGTTTACGGATTGAAGATCAAAAGAATTCGTAGTGACAACGGGGCGGAGTTTAAGAATTCCAAAATGGATGCACTTTGTGAAAACAAAGGAATTCATCATGAATATAGTGCTCCGTACACTCCACAACAGAACGGTGTTGCTGAAAGGAAAAGCAGGACTCTAATTGAAGCGACACAAACAATGCTTGCGGATTCTAACCTTCAAGTAATGTTCTGGAATGAAGCTATTTATGCAGCTTGTTACACATTGAATCGTGTATTAACAGTGAATAAGTTTGGCAAAACTTCTTATGAACTGTTGAATAGACGAAAGCCGAATTTGGAGTATCTAGAAGCATTTGGAGCACCTTGTACGATGTTGAATCCGACTGAGAAGTTTGCACCGAAAGCTGAAGAGGGATACTTTGTTGGATATGCAACCCCGCTCAAACTGGTAATCAACAAGCGAACTCGACAGGTGGAGGAGTGGGCTAACGTTGAAGTACAACGATATCCTCAGAACGTACAGGGAAGCGGTCCAGATTGGATGTTTGATTATAACGATTTTTTGAATCATTCAATCAAGATAACTTGGTTGAAGAGGATGTATCATGACTTTATTACGAGTGTGAAAATGCAGTGACATAACCGTTGGTGCGTCCGATCACCGTAACTCCTTCAACAGCTTCTAATGATACCAATGTTCCTGCTAATGAAGAGGAAGTGTTCCAAGAAGCTTCGACTACTCTTAATTCATCTGAATCGAAAGATGAGGATGAAGTCACTAGTGAAGCTATCCTAGATCATGTTTCGGAGGAACCACCAGTGAACCCAAATCCAGATGTTGCTTCATCATCAAATACGTGTAATGATTTGGATATGGCAGAGAATCTAACTACTCGAAGTAGAGTTCAAGTTCCTGTTTATCCGGAATCTCGGATTCATCAGATCCATCCACTTGAGCAAGTTATTGGTGACCCCGGAAGCAGTGTCATGACTAGAGGACAACTTCGTCGAGCAACTTCACATGATAACATTGGAGCCCTAGCCCTTTATGCTAAAATTCAAAAATCTGGTTGTCAAAATGATTGGTCTTTTGCTTGTTATGTTTCGCAGGTGGAGCCGCGGACATACAAAGACGCTTTATTGGATGATGCTTGGGTTGAAGCGATGCAAGAGGAATTGTTGCAGTTTCAGAAGCTCGGAGTTTGGACACTTACAGATTTACCTCCAGGAAGAAAGAAAATGGGTACTAAATGGGTTTTTAAATGTAAGAAGGATGATCGAGGAATAATCGTACGAAACAAAGCTTGATTGGTCATTTAGGGATTTATTCAAACTGAGGGAACCGACTACAATGAAGTTTATGAACCAGTGGCACGTATAGAAGCTATTCGAATGTTTCTAGAGTTTGCCTCATACAAGAAATTCAAGGTGTATCAAATGGATGTGAAGAGCGCGTTTCTATACGGTGTGGTCAAGGAAGTGGTATACGTTGGTCAAACACAAGGCTTTGAAGATCCTATCCACCGGGATAAGGTTTACGTTCCCAACAAAGCACTTTACGGGTTGCACCAAGCTCCACGCCAATGGTATGAGGAACTGAGCACATACCTACTTTCTAAAGGATTCAAACAGGTTTGGTCGACTGTACCGTGTTCATGAAAAGAACAGAGGGTGACTTGCTTCTTGTTCAGATATATGTTGACGTTATTAGTTTTGGTTCACCTAACGAACTTTTGTGCATAGAATTTGAAGGAGTAATGCAGAAGAAGTTCGAGATGAGCGCAATGGGAGAAATGCAGTTTTTCCTAGGCTTGCTGTAACACCCCAACCGATGGCGGAAACATCGGGATGTCACGTATTGATGATTGTTCAGTAGCTCATGGTAAATAACAAATTTCATTAAATAATTTAAGTAAGTTACATACAATTATTCTAAGAATTTGTACATCAAATTGAATAAAACTATGCAAATATCCTCAAGCATCAATTCAAATCTCCAAGCAAGTAGAACCTGAAACATGTTAAGTTGAAAATGTTTTGGGTCAACAAAAGTTGGTGAGAATTACATAGGTTTTGATAATCGAATAAAATTGTTGTGCAATTCATGTGTCATGTCAATCTAGTCCATATGTGAGAACATACTAGAAATAAATCGAGTGCATAACCAACCCTGATGACTGGTATAATATGATACATACCATACGCTCATGGTCCACTTGAATATGTTATACGATAACAAACACCCACGCTACCTTTGTAGGAGGCACGTATCCGGGTGGGATTGTCAGTCCAATAGATCTATCAATGTATACCGCCGGCTTATACGGAGTTAATGATTATGCTAGAATGGTGCTTACTCTAATCATGCTCAAGGCATAATGCAACATAGAAAACACATAGACACATTGATGATTGAATTGCATAAAATGATGTTGTAACATGTTTCACCCCAAAAATGGTGATAAATAGAAAAGGGGCTATGTAAAACTCACCTTGGTAAAATGTTAAATCTGTTGAAAAATTGGATAATGGTGTCGCCCAAATGTATCAAGTATCACCTTATAATGAGGTAATAAATATGTCTAAGTCTATCAAGTCTACAAATGTATAAGTTTCTAGGGCTTCGAATTGGGGATAATTTCTCGTTTGATTAATATTAAAAATATTCGCCAATTGAGAGAAATTTAGTAAATAAATAACTAAAAATCTTTTTATAAATGTTAAATCTAGGATGGTCACAAGAATGTGTTTAGAGTATAAAAATAATTTTTATAAAATTATTTTCTTTAAAATAGATTATTAAATCTATTTATTACAAATTGTCAAACTTTAACTTTAATAATTAAAAATTACTAAAATTAAAGAATAATCAGTTTAAAAATTTTATTTCTGTTCTAAATGATCAGAAATAATTTCTATAAAATTTTGGTGTAAAAATATTAAAAATTGGATTTATTATGATTTAATTATGATTAAAACTAACAAAAATTGATTAAAAATATTAAATAAATGATTTTTCTGAAATAAAACTCATTTCAGAAAAGTTTATTGTTATAAAAACTTAGAATAATTTTTGTGGAATATTATAAAGTCGTTTTGATATTTTTATAGAATTTTACAATTATAAATGAATAAACTTGTAATATTTATTATATATAATAAATATAAGATTTTTGAAAAATTAAAAATTGTTTAGTAAACTTGACCATTTGAATTGTATAAAATAAATTTTATAGGATTTATAAGGTTGTTTTGGTATTTTAAATGTATAATAAAAGTTTAGGATAAAAAAATTATATGTTTAAATCCCTAAAAAATATTTGGTGGTTATGGGGCTCGAACCCGGGTCTATGACCGGGTTGGGTTTTAATCACAAGTGTGGCCACCACCAAGCCACACCCTGAGAACGATTAGTACACTGAACGAATTTATCTTATACCTTTACAGATTTGAATTTTTAGCCCTAAATAGTACACCCGCTTGATTGAACCTGCTACAGGCCTTGATGATTCAATTAACGAAAGGGCTTTTGTTCTACAGATAATTCCGAGCAGAAACGTGCAACGAATTACAGATTTGGTGGTCGAATTGAAGGGGTTTAGATGGTTGGCCGGAGCTCGGATTCCGGCGAGCGTGAAAGGCACAAGTACAGTGGTTTTGTAACGAAGAAGAGAGTGGGGTTTGGTTTGGTGTGAGATTTCCGAGCTAGAGAGTGCCCTATTTATACTAGTTATGTACGTGTGAAGTTTTTGGCAAGTTTTTAAGGTCGCCGGAAAATGCGGGTATCACCATTAAGACGAGTTTGACGATTTTTATGTGGTTTTAGAGGTGTTGGTCAAAGGCAGAAATCACGTGAGGTACTTCATTATGATTAGCGGTTGTTTTCGGAAACCGCCGGAAAATCCTCCGGTTGGTCGGGATTTGCAGAACAGTCAAGGAGGAAGAAGGTGTAATTGGGCCGGGTCTTATTTGCTTTGGGCCGGTTTAACTGGGCTGGCACAGTGGGCTTCGAAACAAAAAAAAAAGGAACAGATATGTGGGCTGCAGTAAAAATCTGTTTCAACTATATATATTATTATTATTATCATTATTATTATTTATTATATAAAAAAATGCAATATATATATATATATATTGGTTGCGAGTTTGGAAAAATAAATATAGACTTGGGCACATTAGTGTAGAATTAAGGATAAAATAAGGGCTTTTTCGTATAGAAATTTCGTGAAAATTTTGCGATGTTACAGTCTCCCCTACTTTTAGGAACTTCGTCCCGAAGTTAAGAGAAACACTAGGTTTACAATTGGTCAACCACCGGAAACCTTGATAAAATTTCACACTACCTTAACGTACCTGTAAATTCGTGATTACGTTCCGGACCGTAATTACCAATTTACCTTACATTAGGGTTTTGCGTCCTTTTATGACTCTATCGATTGTTGAGCAGGTCTGATAGTCTCCACCAGTCGTTGAGCAGGTGGTAGGGCCTCTCCCGACTGTTGGAAAGACATGATGACCTCTACCAATCGTTAAGTAGGTTGTTTGGTAGTCAACTAACTGTTGTACAAGTAAGCAAGTATGATCATAGATATAACAATCAGTTCACATTCAAACAAGCATGCACACAGATGTTATGATAATACTTGAATTTTATTATTTGAAAAAAAAATGTCAATACATAGATTTAAAAGCAAACAACATTCAAATGGTGGGACTTGTTGTTAAGTAGCTGGAGGGTCTTGATCTCGGTTTAGTTTAGGGCATCTGTTACGGTAGTGATCTGGATCCCCACATTCATAGCATTGACCATAGTTGTATCGATTAGGATTAGCAGCCTGAGCAGGGTTGGTGGGTTGATTGGCATTAGGGTTAGGGGCCTCGCGACATGTGTTGACCAGATGGCCATACCTACCACAATTGATGCACACGCGACATGCTGAAACAGTGGGATGATGTCGATTGCATGTGTTACACAATGGAAAGTTTCTTGTATAAGGCTTCTTGTTAGAGGCTTGTGTAGTAAGGTTTACATTAGAATTCCTGGTCTTACGCTTCTGGTTCTTGGTAGTTACCGCGACCACAATACTTGTTTTCTTGCTTTTCCGAACTAAGGTCCCGTTCCTTTTGTGATTTCCATCGTCATTTCCATTTCCATTGCCGTTCCCATTCATTGGGATGACTTGAGCCAACAAGTTAGAAACCAGAGTTGTGATTTGTTGCGCCAATTGTTGGGAAATAATCGCAGTTAGTTGGGCATTACTCCCATTAATGTGGTTAGTGTTGTGGTCGTTGCCATTCACATCATCTTGATTGTCACCATTGTTAAGAAGAGTGCTGCGACGTGGAGACATGATCTGTAAGGGACACAATGAAGTCTCAATGAGGCATGAAATGAATGAGGTAATATAAGGAATGTAATCATTTATTCATTAATTAAAACGAATAAATGAAAACGTTGACTTATCAAAGATTCTAAATTCTAATAACATATGAAGACATGCTTTAGCCTATAAGTGAACACTCATCCCGAGAATTCCCAGGTAGGCATCCGGTCCCTCGTCTGATTGGGATATATGCGCAATGCCAGCCTAGACAGAAGACTCAGAATACAGGCGTTCACCCTTCCAGATTGCACGTGTTCGTTATTAAAATCTAGAACTTCGACGAGATTTCAAGGTGGTTCAGGTTAAACCTGAGGATTTTGTCCTTTTAGTCTAAGAGTAGATCCACTGATGGAGAGCAACCTTCTTGTAGGGCTGAAAGTAGGGATAAGAAGTAGGAGGGAGATAGAGAATAGCAAGTAAAAGAAGCAAGTACTTGTTAAATCCTATGGTTATAGACTAGATTATTTTTCTAATAACATAATTCCCTATAACCATGGCTCTGATACCAATCTGTAACACCCCAACCGATGGCGGAAACATCGGGATGTCACGTATTGATGATTGTTCAGTAGCTCATGGTAAATAATAAATTTCATTAAATAATTTAAGTAAGTTACATACAATTATTCTAAGAATTTGTACATCAAATTGAATAAAACTATGCAAATATCCTCAAGCATCAATTCAAATCTCCAAGCAAGTAGAACCTGAAACATGTTAAGTTGAAAATGTTTTGGGTCAACAAAAGTTGGTGAGAATTACATAGGTTTTAATAATCGAATAAAATTGTTGTGCAATTCATGTGTCATGTCAATCTAGTCCATATGTGAGAACATACTAGAAATAAATCGAGTGCATAACCAACCCTGATGACTGTTATAATATGATACATACCATACGCTCATGGTCCACTTGAATATGTTATACGATAACAAACACCCACTCTACCTTTGTAGGAGGCACATATCCGGGTGGGATTGTCAGTCCAATAGATCTATCAATGTATACCGCCGGCTTGTACGGAGTTAATGATTATTCTAGAATGGTGCTTACTCTAATTATGCTCAAGACATAATGCAACATAGAAAACACATAGACACATTGATGATTGAATTGCATAAAATGATGTTGTAACATGTTTCACCCCAAAAATGGTGATAAATAGAAAAGGGGCTATGTAAAACTCACCTTGGTAAAATGTTATATCTGTTGAAAAATTGGATAATGGTGTCGCCCAAATGTATCAAGTATCACCCTATAATGAGGTAATAAATATGTCTAAGTCTATCAAGTCTACAAATGTATAAGTTTCTAGGCTTCGAATTGGGGATAATTGCTCGTTTGATTAATATTAAAAATATTCGCCAATTGAGAGAAATTTAGTAAATAAATAACTAAAAATCTTTTTATAAATGTTAAATCTAGGATGGTCACAAGAATGTGTTTAGAGTATAAAAATAATTTTTATAAAATTATTTTCTTTAAAATAGATTATTAAATCTATTTATTACAAATTGTCAAACTTTAACTTTAATAATTAAAAATTACTAAAAGTAAAGAATTATCAGTTTAAAAATTATATTTCTGTTCTAAATGATCAGAAATAATTTCTATAAAATTTTGGTGTAAAAATATTAAAAATTGGATTTATTATGATTTAATTATGATTAAAACTAACAAAAATTGATTAAAAATATTAAATAAATGATTTTTCTGAAATAAAACTCATTTCAGAAATGTTTATTGTTATAAAAACTTAGAATAATTTTTGTGGAATATTATAAAGTCGTTTTGATATTTTTATAGAATTTTACAATTATAAATGAATAAACTTTTAATATTTATTATATATAATAAATATAAGATTTTTGAAAAATTAAAAATTGTTTAGTAAACTTGACCATTTGAATTGTATAAAATAAATTTTATAGGATTTATAAAGTTGCTTTGGTATTTTAAATGTATAATAAAAGTTTAGGATAAAAAAATTATATGTTTAAATCCCTAAAAAATATTTGGTGGTTATGGGGCTCGAACCCGGGTCTATGACCGGGTTGGGTTTTAATCACAAGTGTGGCCACCACCAAGCCACACCCTGAGAACGATTAGTACACTGAACGAATTTATCTTATACCTTTACAGATTTGAATTTTTAGCCCTAAATAGTACACCCGCTTGATTGAACCTGCTACAGGCCTTGATGATTCAATTAACGAAAGGGCTTTTGTTCTACAGATAATTCCGAGCAGAAACGTGCAAAGAGTTACAGATTTGGTGGTCGAATTGAAGGGGTTTAGATGGTTGGCCGGAGCTCGGATTCCGGCGAGCGTGAAAGGCACAAGTACAGTGGTTTTGTAACGAAGAAGAGAGTGGGGTTTGGTTTGGTGTGAGATTTCCGAGCTAGAGAGTGCCCTATTTATACTAGTTATGTACGTGTGAAGTTTTTGGCA
Organism: Ambrosia trifida; assembly: GCA_028751855.1. Taxonomy (NCBI): domain Eukaryota; kingdom Viridiplantae; phylum Streptophyta; class Magnoliopsida; order Asterales; family Asteraceae; genus Ambrosia; species Ambrosia trifida. The sequence continues at coordinate 56,478,777 of CM054129.1, read as the reverse complement.
AGTTTTTAAGGTCGCCGGAAAATGCGTGTATCACCATTAAGACGAGTTTGACGATTTTTATGTGGTTTTAGAGGTGTTGGTCAAAGGCAGAAATCACGTGAGGTACTTCATTATGATTAGCGGTTGTTTTTGGAAACCGCCGGAAAATCCTCCGGTTGGTCGGGATTTGCAGAACAGTCAAGGAGGAAGAAGGTGTAATTGGGCCGGGTCTTATTTGCTTTGGGCCGGTTTAACTGGGCTGGCACAGTGGGCTTCGAAACAAAAAAAAAAAAAAAGTAACAGATATGTGGGCTGCAGTAAAAATCTGTTTCAACTATATATTATTATTATTATTATTATTATTTATTATATAAAAAAATGCAATATATATATATATATATATAGGTTGCGAGTTTGGAAAAATAAATATAGACTTGGGCACATTAGTGTAGAATTAAGGATAAAATAAGGGCTTTTTCGTATAGAAATTTCGTGAAAATTTTGCGATGTTACACTTGCAGGTGGACCAATTGCCAACGGGCATTTTCATCCATCAGACGAAATACGTATCTGAAGTCTTGAGTCGGTTTCAGCTGGAAGATTCAAAGCCTATAGATACCCTACAACCTAATCACGGGATTGGAGTTAACGCTAAGGGGGAGCTGATTGATCCATTCACTTATCGAGCCATAGTCGGATCGTTGATGTATCTTACTGCATCCCGTCCAGACATTATGTTCGCAACATGTGTCTGTGCACGATTCCAATCAAAGCCGAAACAAAGTCATCTAGCAGCCATCAAACGAATCCTTAGATATCTGAAGGGTTGTCCATCGTGAGGACTATGGTACCCTAATGATGATAATTTTGACTTTGTTGCTTTCAGTGATGCCGATTTTGGTGGCTGTGATAAAGACAGTAAATCCACAACGGCTAGATGCCAATTCTTTGGGAGCAGGCTCGTGACCTGGCAGTGTAAGAAGCAGACAGCAGTCGCTCTATCTACTTGTGAAGCAGAATATGTAGCAGCCTCTAGTTGTTGATCACAGGTTTTGTGGATTCAACAACAGATGAGAGATTATGGTTTGCAATATCTTAAAACCCCAATTTATTGTGATAATGAAGCTGCCATCGCACTCACAAAAGGCATGAACAATCACTCTAAAGCTAAACATATCCGGATTAAGTATCACATTATCCGTGATTGTTATGCTAAAGGGTTGATTGACATGGTCAAAATCCACACTGATTACCAACGGGCTGATCTTTTTACCAAAGCTTTTAATAGATCGAGATTCGAATTTTTATTAAAAGCTAATGGTGTAAAAGAGAAACAAGACTGAACATCACCTCGGTTTATCACTTTTTTTTAGTTTTTACTACTTTTCAAAAAAATTAAAAATCCAAAAATATGTTTTACATTTTAGGGGGAGTCTTTAGCTTTTCAGAAAAACCAAAAACATTGAAAAATCCAAATGCCCAAAAATCAGAAAAAACCAAAATGATTTTCCAGGATTAAAAGAGGAAATTATAGTACATCAGTAGGTATCTGACACATGCTAAAGATTTGTAATGTTATATAAGGCGTGTGTTGAGTTTGTATGATGTGCTGGTAGGCTTCGTAGACCTATTACTGCATGCCTGGTACATACATATCAAACGAATTGTTATGTGGATGAACATCTCATGGGCATATGGTCTTAGTACCGTAATTTCGTTTGATAGGGTTTGTACAAAATTCGGAGGTTTCAGGTCGTTATGTTAATAGTTATCTGGGGATAGCCTATCCGATCTTCTGTCGTAAGATTTTATGGACCTAGATTAGACATGGTATCTTTATAAAAGAGCGTTAATGCTAAAACCTAAAGTTACCGAATTGGGGAACTTTCAATGTATGACGATAATCAAAGATTATCTAATGCATCGTATCTAATCATTGATTGAAATCGTGATTGATATAAGACCTCAACCTGGTAGAGTGCACAAGTTACTTAGTAGCATTGAGTTGCTGACCTGTACACTTCTGTGCCTCAATACCTTGTAAATTACATATAACGAAAGCATAATCACGCGTTACAATGAGTTTTTGTGCAAAATTCCTTGATACGGGAGTATGTCGTGTGTGTAGGAACCACAGACAATATAGTTTATAATATACATAATCACATCAGTCTAAAGCACTGCATAACAGTCTGCATGTGAGCTTATGTGGATAACAATATCAGCAATTGTCGGATCACACATTGTCCTTAATGATAATAAATATTAAAGATCAACGGTGTGAACAGATTTCTCAAAAACTGATATGATCCTCTTGCCGGAAATCACAAATCATTTACTGCTTTGTGTTTACATTTTTGCATTTTACATTTTATTGTCAAAATATTAAAAACTCAAAAATATTTTAGGTGTGTTTTAACAAAAATTTCAGAAAATCCAAAAGATTTTACATTTCTGATTTTTTTTTGAAAATCGATGGTGCTTGATGTTGATTTTCTGAAGTTTGACATGCCATTTGAGTTTTGTGACATTTAAATGCAAACTGATGAATGTTTGAAAGTTTAAAAGTTTGAAAATGTTTAAACGGGATTCGATTTTGGGATTTGGTAAAAAATTCAGTTTTCCATTTTCTCATTCGCCCCTTCGGTGGGTCGAAGGTGCAACTGAGGCTTCATTCGAACCTCTTATTAAGGTCGAATGAGAGAGTTTAAATGAAATTTCTTCATTCGAGCCCTTTAGTTTTTCATTCAAACCTTTCATTCGGGTCGAAGGAAGCTGAAGCTTCTCACTCGAATCCCAACATAGGTCGAATGTACACATCTATATATACCAGTTTCCTCATTCGAACCCTATTCGAAAAAAATTCAAAATTCTGATTTGGGGAGGACTTGTTCATTTTAATTTTTAGACCATACCATTGTGATCCTTAGAGTTTACAGATCATTTTGATATTAATTTCACAGGTAAACAATGGATATTCACATCAGAATCAATGATTTCCATTCTGGAACCCTTGAACCATAAATTGAACATCAAACTACATTGTTTTGATACAATTAATGTTGTACAATCAGTTGTCATTAGTTTTAGGGGGAGATTATACCAAAATCTAGACTGATTACAGTTTAATCAAATCAATTAATTGTTTAAACCCTACGAAACCTAGATTTTGATTAAAAACTAACAAAAACTGATTGAAAGTTGAAATTGATTGTTAGGATATGATTATCAGCCATATTAGATGGAATACAAACAAAAACTGATGTTCAAACGGATTAAAAATCAAATGAAGAACAGTCACATTCGACCACTTTCAAAGGGTCGAATGTAGACTAAAATAGGTCGAAGGTAGATTTTTGGTCGAATGAACAAGTTTTTCAAAACATTTTCACATTCGAACCAATTTTGTGCATTCGAACCTCATGTTTTCTTTATTTGAACCCACGGTGGGGTCGAAGGAAGATCTTATGACCAAAATTTCAAATTTTGTCCGATTTTGATGAATTTTCATGTTTTTGCTTATATTGGCGAGGTGAAACAACATGAAGCAGTTGCTGTAATTGTAGAATTTCTCAGACGTTGTAGAGTGTTGTATGCTATTGCTACTCCAGTTTCAATTTACAGAGATCATTAAGTTAAATTCTGGAAGAAGTAAAATTCATGGAGAATTGGTGTTAGTTACTGAAGAGGATATTCGGGAAGCACTTATTTTGAGAGATTCTCCTACTGATCTTAGAAAGTTATCATGGATTGATCAGAGATTATGTTTTCTCGGGATGAAATACAATGGTCATATCACTGATGGTTTACTGCACAAGGCGAAGCTGTGTCCACAGTTCAAGTATCTTGCACATTTGATTAATCCGGGTTATAATGATCCAGGTAAGAACAAGGCTAGAAATGCTGGTAGTGAGTCTGATACTGATAATCCATTACATGCAGTTGATCCTGGAGCTAAAAGAAAGAGACAGGTCATTAACAAAGGTGCAATGTCTGGAAAGGGAAAGGCTAAGGTTGTTGAAGAAGCCGCACCGGAACGACATAAAACCATGGATTAGAAGAAGAAGTATGGTAAAGGGAAAACTTTGTTGATTGATGAGGATTCTGTTGATTCTGAGGAGACTCAAGACAATGAAGAATGGGATTCAGGTGCTGAAACAGTCAAGACCACCAAGCCCAAGGCCACTGAGGCTGATGAAATTGAAATTTGGAATAAGTCAATTGAAGGGCAACAACAAAAGAGTCCAATCATTATTGAAGAAGGTGAACTTGGATTGGAAAATCTAGATTTTGTTGGATCTCCAGTTGCTATGGGAAAGATTCTTAAGCCGAAGTTCAAGTCAATGTCTAAGAAGTCTAATCCTAAACAGAAGAGAGATAGGGAGATTGAGATTTTGGTTGCAGGAAAGAAAGTTCCTGATATTGGAAGTTCGAAAGCTGCTACACCTGTGACATCCCAATAGCAAAGAAATCAATGAAATCTACTGCAGATATGACAGTTAATCCTTCTGCGGATTTTGAAGCTACTATGGAAAATGTATTGAATAAGTTTAGAAAGAAGAAATCTCCTGTTGCTGAGGCATCTACTCCTCAGGATACTATTTCTGGAGATGTGATGGAAGCAGTGAACCAAAAGATTGCTGATATGATGAAATTGTTCAACCAGCAACAGCAAGAGATAGAAAAGATGAAAGAAAATGAGAAGAAGATGTTAGAGGTTGTTGTATCTTCTCAAGAAAGTCATGAAGTATTGGAAGAAAAGATTAAACAGCTTCAAGAAGAGAATAAGAAGTTATTATTGCATGAACAGAGAAATACTAGAAGAATAATAACTTTGAGGCTTGAAAACAAGAAGATGAGAACGAACAATAAGAGTATGAGGAAGCTTATTGATGATTTATATGAGAAACCTCCATAATTGAAAGCTTGAGAAGAGGATAAAGAACTGGAAGAAGAACAGGTTGATTATGAACCATCTGAATCTGAAAAGGATGATGAAGAAGATGATGATGAGGAACTTGATGATGATGCTGGAGATGATCCTGAGAGAAAGAAAGATGGTGATGATGACAGTTCTGGAGAAGGTTCTGGAGATGATAGTTCTGATGATGATGATGATACGGATAAGTATCGGTATGAGAAGAGGGAATCTGATAAGCAAGATGCAGGTGAATTGAATTCGAAGAAAGCAGCTGGTGGAAATACAGATGATGAAAGTATTTTCTGGACTGACAAGATTAGAGCTTTATCAGATGATGACAAGAAGATATATCGTCAGATGTTGATACAGAAAGTCTGGACGATTGAGCTGACTGGAAAGTTTCCAGAGATATTCGAATCTGATGATATGAAATATGAATTAGAATAGAATGATCCTGATTTAGAGGACGATGAAGTTTCTACAGCTGTTGCCAAGGAAATTCTTGAAGGATTGGCGAAACAGGTTGGTAAATCTCTTGAAGAGTTGATGAATGATAATCTAATTACAAACATTCCTAAAAGAGAAGCTGGAACTCATTCTGATGATAGAGATACACCAGTGTTTGAGGATATTGAGATTGAGGATATTACAAGTGAAGAATATCCTGAATACTTTAAAGATAAACGGGATGATGCATTTCCTGAATTTATTGAAGAGGTATTGGAACAAGCTGAGAAACTTGCACAGAAAAAGAGCGAAACATTCGTTGATGAAGTGTTTAAGAATGTAGATAATCAGAAGCCAAATGTTGAACAATCTGGTGATTTGAAAAGTGTTTTAAGGAGGCTTAAAGAGAAAGAAGCTAACTGACCCAAGACTAAACTTCAGGGTAGTTTCTATAAGTATCACAACGAGTTGTTTAAAGGAAGAGCCATTATATGGAAGTATTTGAGACAGTTAAGGTGCGTTGCAGTAAAGTGGGAGAAAGGAATTCTGTACTTTCATAGGTTCCATGACGTGAAGACGCTACCTTACTGGGTTGTGCGTGATATCTGCAAACACACAATGACTGTAGCAACTGTGAACAATGATGCAGATGTTTATTTTGCATTTCGTATGGCTAGAGAAAGCAGAACTAGGTGGGACGTGTTCAGGCCGCAGTATCCTAAAAGGATAGTTCATAAAGAGATTGGTCAGATTACTGGGCTGAACAAGGTTACGTTAAAGTATAAACCACCGACAGTGTTGAAGCATATTCCGTTGATGCCTATACAACAACACTTCAGCAAAGAGTTCATCATGTGGTATTACGATTGGAGAACCACAGAAGCTGTCATGTTATTGAAGGACAAAAGGGGAGAATATAAGAAGATCCATATTTTTGACCCCATGTGGTTGATTAATTGTTCGTATGAGGATATAATCATGTTGTATTACAATCCGATATACTGTGAGGAGAAGGATTGTGAACAAGCATTCAAATACCATCGTATGGTATGTTTGTGTTTTGTGTGGGATGTCAATGCAGGTTGTGATTACGACAAGAAATTGGGAAAGTTTGTGAAGATTCGTGAAGTGAAGAAGAAAGCAAAACCAATTTTCGAACCAGTGATGATGAAAGAGCAAAAGAAGAATTTACATATCAAGCTGATGAACAAGACACTTGATTACCAACGCCAACATTCCATGCAATAGTCGAGGGGGAGTTTGTAGATGCATTATTGCGACTAATGCTTTGGATTGGTAAAATAAACTGTTTTGTGATTTATCGAGAGGTCTAAGGTGGTTTATGATAGGTCGAAGGAAGATTAGACATGGTCGAAGGATGAGATTCTAGACAGGAGACTTGGTTCGAGCTACAGTGCTGGTCGAAGGAACACATTCGACCTAGTCGTAGGGTCGAATGTGGGTTCCTATATGAAACCGATCCGCCTAAGTCCACCTGGATCTCATCCGGTGGCACCACCAGTGTTGTATCCAACAGACATTTCTTTAGATTTGATACGTGGAATACATCGTGTACCCCACTAAGTTTATTAGGAAGGTTTAACCTGTAAGTTACTGGACCAATCCTTTCGACAATCTCGGATGGTCTGACATATCGCGGGTTCAACTCTCCCCATTTCCTAAAGCGTATTACACCCTTCCAAGGTGACACCTTTAATAGTACCTTGTCCCCAATCTGGAACTCCAAAGGTTTTCTACGCTTATCAGCGTAGCTTTTTGTCGATCACGAACAGCAGCCATCCGGTTTCTGACTTGCACTATGTTCTCAGATGTTTCGTGCATGAGTTTGGGACCTATTAGCTTGCTATCCCCAACTTCAGTCCAGCAGATGAGAGACCTACACTTGAATCCATATAGTGCCTCAAAAGGCACACACGGAATAGAAGTGTGGTAACTGTTATTATACGAGAATTCGATTAAAGGCAAGTGCTTATCCCAACTGTTGCCAAAGTCCACTATGCACCCTCGTAGCAGATCTTCCAATGTTTGGATGGTACGTTCACTTTGTCTATCCATCTGTGGGTGATAGGCTATGCTCATATCTATGCAAGTCTCCAAAGCATCTTGGAGAGTTGTCCAAAAATGAGAAGTAAATCGTGCGTCGCGATTTGATATGATAGAAGTAGGCATCCCGTGCCTAGAGACGACCTCCTTGATATAGATGTTGGTCAGTTTCTCCAGCGTGTCGGTTTCCTTTATTGCCAGGAAATGTGCCGATTTGGTTAAACAATCGACGATAACCCAAATCATGTTATGCCCACTTGGCGTTTTAGGGAGCTTTGTGATAAAGTCCATAGAAATTTCATCCCATTTCCACATAGGGATTTCTGGTTGCTGGAGTAAGCCTGAAGGTTTCTGATATTCAATCTTAACCTTTGCACAAGTCAAATACTTCCTATCATAAGTGGCTATCTGAACTTTCATGTTTGGCCACCAGGAAAGAGTTTTAGGATCTTGTTACATTTTACCCGAACCAGGATGTACCGTACAACGAGAGGTGTGAGCCTCGTCGAGCAAAAGTTGTGTGAGATCCCCAAAATGCGGAATCCAGACTCGATTCATGAAGTACTGAAGACCATCTGTCCTCATATCCAGGAGCTTATCAGCACCATGCAGTGTCTCAAGCCCGATGTTTTCTTCTTTCAAGGCCTTGCCCTGGGCTTCACGTATCTTATCAGGAAGATTACATTGAATAGTAAGCTGTAAGGCTCGCACCCACTTGGGTTTTGTTTCCTTACGACTAAGGGTATCTGCTACTATGTTAGCTTTCCCCGGATGGTATTTGATGGCGCAGTCATAAACATTCAGAAGCTCGACCCATCGACGCTGTCGCGTGTTCGGCTCCTTTTGATCGAATATGTGTTGGAGAGACTCTTGTGATCAGTGAAGATCATACGCTTCGTTCCATAGAGATAATGCCTCCAAATCTTTAGAGCAAAAATAATTGCTCCTAGTTCCATGTCGTGGGTGGTGTAATTCTTCTCATGAACCTTCAATTTATGCGAGGCATACACAATCACCTTATCACGCTGCATCAGCACACACCCTAACCCTTGGATAGACGCATCACAGTACACCACAAAGTCCTCTGTTCCCTCAAGTAGCAATAGTGTGGGTAACAATTGAAAAGCAGATTTTTAGGCATCTCCTCACTTGTAAGTAATACCCTTCTGCGTCAAAGCAGTGAGGGGTTGAGCGCTCATAGAGAATCCCTCAATGAATTTGCGATAATATCCCGCAAGACCAAGAAACTAGCGCACCTCTGTAGGAGTCTTAGGAGCCTCCCACTTTTTAATAGCATCAATCTTGGTGGGATCGACATGTATTCCTGCCTCGTTGACCACATGTCCTAGAAATTGGACCCCTCTAATCCAAAAGTCATATTTAGAGAATTTCGCATACAACTGCTCATTTCTCAGGAGTTGCAAGATCAGCTACAGGTGCTGCTCATGCTCTTCCCTGCTCTTGGAATAGATCAATATGTCATCTATGAACACTATGACGAATTTTTCCAAATAAAGCTTACAAACGCGGTTCATAAGATCCATGAACACAGCCGGTACATTGGTTAGCCCAAATGGCATTACCAAATACTCATAATGTCCATAACGAGTTCGAAAGGTTGTCTTCACCACATCCTCCTCTCGGAATCTCAGCTGGTGATACCCTGACCTCAAGTCAATCTTGGAATAGAAACTCGACCCTTGAAGATGGTCGAACAAGTCATCAATACGACGCAAAGGGTAGCGGTTCTTAACCGTCACCTTGTTCAACTCCCGATAATCAATACACATGCGGAAGCTCCCATCCTTCTTCTTAACAAATAGGACTGGGGCTCCCCAAGGTGAAGAACTAGGTCTAATAAATTCCCGATCCAATAGCTCTTGTAGTGGGGTATACAGTTATTGAAGTTCGCCTGGTGCTAATTGATATGGTGCACGTGCAACTGGGGCCGCTCCAGGTGCAAGATCAATTTGGGACTCCACTTGACAAACAGGTGGAAGTCCAGGTAGTTCCTCTGGGAATACATCTGGGAAGGCACGATGTTGGATCAGTGGCTCAACTTATAACAGTTCTTGCTTATGAACACTTGTGTGTTTTAAATATATCAAAGTAAATTGCATAGCGGAATATTAAAGTGTTCAACTTAAAGCATCACTTTTAACAGGAGTTATGACTCCCCCTCAATCAGTGAACTAGGAAGTTTAAAGATGAGAATCAATAGTAAATGAATATAACCATAAATGCAGAATGATTCTCAACTATATATGAAAGGTTAACTACAATGTAATATGAAGGAACATGTTCAAGTCTTAAGATTGATGAGTGATTGAACTTCTTACATAATAGGGGCAGTAATCCCTCTATTTATAGAAGAGATAACCTACAGACTAAGTAAATCAAAAGCTTAAAGTAATCAAAGATATTTCTACAACAGGTTGTAGTTATCAAAACTTGAACAAAGACTTTAACAAAACTAATATAATACTAAACTGCTGAGTTTAAGGTCGGTTTAATATAAGTGCTGATAGTTTAAAAGATCTTCAGAAGTTTGCCTTCAGTAGTTTGTTCTTCAGATATTTGTCTGGTTTATCTTCAGAACTTCTGATGCTTTTACTCTTCAGAACTTTTGGATATCTTTCACTTCAGCAGTTTCTCAAAATGTAGAAGAGGATATAAGACTAAGGTTTATAACTGGCTTGTCAATCCTCTTTGACCCTACACACGAACTACTGGGATGTCCTCAATCTTCGTTTCAACTTCAGCTCGAGTATCAGAAATGTTAGCCAAAATGGTTGGATAGCCCTTTTAAATGCACTTTGGGGCTTTCAAGAAGGAGATGATGCCCACCATGGCACCACCACGATCACCCTGAACAGATACTAGTTCTCCACTAGGGAGAGGGATACAAACAATCTATGACAACCACCAGATCAAAGCTTCCTAGGGTGATAGGCATAAGATCGATGGTAAATACTTGACCATCTAGCTCGAGCTTACAGTCACAATGGATGTGGGTTGCCTCAACAGGCTTCCCATCAGCTAATTCTATAGAATGTGGGGTGGTCAAGGAGAGTGGGAACTATCCCACAAAGCTGATATTAATACCAGAATCGAAAGGAACAACAACAAGATTGTCTTTCACAGGAAACAAACTTGTCAACACATTGAAGTCGCTCTTGGCTTCTTCCGAGCCAATTACGCATGCTATTCCCGAGCAACTCTGAGGTTGCTGTTGCCATTGCTGCTATTTTGTTTGAGCTGGGATAATTCCTCTTGAAGTGGGTTTCACTCCCCTACTAAGAATATCCCCTCCCAGCACCTCGTTGTTGTTGCTATTCTAGTTGTTGCTTTTGAAGAACTTATATCTCACACCATCCAATGTTCTCTTGCTATCACCAACGGTAGTAGATGAAGCACTATGCTTTGAAAAAGTACCATGCTCAATAGCCTCGTCAGTGAGGTTGCGAGGTAGGTGAAAGATTTGTTAGATTCTGGGTAGGTGAGCTATAGTACCCCTGTCACGAATCTGTGGGACTAACCCTTTTGGTATGAAGCACGATCCGCTTGTAAGGTAGGTTAAATAGATTTGAGCATATAGTAGCTAACTCCTGTAGCTTGGCAGTGTAGGCGTTGATCTCAGACCCAACCGTCTTTAGATAACAAATTTCTAAATTTTGTCAAAGGGTGTTACATTCTCCACCCAAGTATCTGTAACTCATCGAGTGTGCATGTAGCATACATTACCCATCCTGCCTCGGGCAAATGCATATGGCAAAGACTTATTCTATCGAAGTAATCAAACAGTCTCCTTCAGTCTCGTTGGAGTTATTGAGGCTTACAACTCATAAAAGCCTTGGAAATACGCTAGCGAGTTGTTGTTGCGGCATGTGCGCTCAAAGAAGAAGGAAGTTCAATCGCGAAAGTCAAGGGAAAAGAATGATTTAGCAAAATAGATCCTTACTAGCTTGAAAAGATGCGAGGGCCTCTACCACCCTTTTGTTGATCATAAGAATTCACTCTTATCTAAGTTCACAAAAGAAAAGTAAAGGAATTACTAGCAAGGAAAGGTAGGAGCAAATCATCGCTACGCTGTGTCGAGCTAGTAGAGCCTTCATCCTCACTTTCCATGTGTTCGTCCTGCTCATGTTTTCCATCCATCCCCTCTTCTTCCTTTTTTGCGGGTATCAGTGTTATATGGATCTCGTCGCGTATAGTCTCCTATTCCGGTCATGTGTATGTCTATATGAGTAACCCAGTCTCGTCTGAGTTTCGAATGGAAGTAAGAAAGATCAAGCGACAAGGAACAGGAACTAATTGTCTCCTTGCTCAGTGAGAAAAAGGATAAGTCTCGGTATTTAATTCCTTCGAGTTCGATTCGGTTTAGTGGTCCCGCGTCATAGGCATTGTGCAGCTTCCCGTGTACGTGCTCGACAACGCTCGCAAGGGTTCTCTCCCCTGCACTATTGTCGTTTCCTCATCCATGAGGTTTGTTAGGATACTAATCCCAGTAATGCGCCACCTAGTGTAACCATGGCTCCCCACCAGTGACGTGTTTAGAATCAGGTTTAGAACTAGAAGATAACATATCTACTGAAATTATGTGTTGTAGATATATGTAGCCAAAAGCTAGTTGTGCACTTAAGATGTGAGTGTAACTAATGTAGTACTTATGCTATGATGATTATAGACTAGAATGAAAATCCTAGTTCACTATAACCAATGGCTCTGATACCAATTTGTCACACCCTCAAATTTTCACTGCGGGGTTTATACCGCGAGGCACATGACATACCAGAATCCCATAGCCATAAGCCATATGAAGGAACTCTAAATGCCCAAACCAGTTACTTCGTTTTCAAAAATCAAGTTTAATTAAGCTACAGAAGCGTAAACCAAATTTAAACATTTTAAAACCATGCGCAAAACAATGCGCCCAAATTAAAACCATATGGAAGAAAACGTAAAAGCATGATATGTAATTTAGGTGTATGCCCAAGACCCCAAATGCAGTGAAACATGATGTGCTTCCTAATCGTGACACCGGAAGCTAACTACCTGCAAAGGCATGTATATCGTGGGTCAACAAACAATGTTGGTGAGTTCACAGTTTAAGTAACGAGTGTAAAGTTGTCAAAAACCCAAATGTTTAAGTGTCATCAGTTTAAGCTTGTCACGGGTAGCTAGCCCACTCATTGTAACTAAACAGGTGATTATTGGGAACATACAGAAGTTGTTAATTTGCCTTAGTACTAGTGTCTATCAATACTAGTTTGTTCAGCTCCTCAATAGCGTGGTCAAAAGTTCATGCCCGTGACCCAAGCACCTCAAGCATGAGGTTACTTCACAACCTAATAGCGCTATCAACTAATACCCCATTCACCTCCAACGATTAACCCAATTATATGTAAGGACTTAGAGTGATAGAATGTGTTTAGTTCACAAATGACAGTTAAAGTTGTAAACTGATAAAAGCGCGATCCACACAAGGAATCGTAAAACCCGACCCACACAAGGAGTCAAAACCCGACCCACACAAGGAGTCAAAGCATCTTAAAACCCGAGATTCAAAGTAGTCTCAAACCGGACTAGAAAACGTTTACCAAAGTTGTCTCAAACCCAAGAGGCATGCTTACGAGAAAAAGTAGTGACACTCACCTTGGGTTGCAAGCAAATAATCCAAACTTCACAAGTAGGACGTACTACTGACTCCCTATTACATGTGTCAATAACTAAGTATATGTGCGTAACCAATACACCATATAACCCGTTTGTCCAAGACGTTTTAAAGTTCAAAACCGTGTAAGTGACACCTAATGATTCTAAATGCACAAGTAGACCCTATGAACCCGTTGGTGAACACAATGATTAACATCAGTTATGCACTTCATATACACCTCATATATGTGCTCATACAAGTTCATGTCAATTACAAGTCATACAAGACTCCAAATAGCCACATAAGTGTACATTACATAATCTGCGTTTTTAGGACAGATTATGCGTCGTGAAAACCAATTTATTAAAATTACTTTTCCAATGAATTAGACTCCCAAAGTTTTACTGAATATTCCAGGGAGTCTACCGGACAAGTCCATATTTTTTTTGTGGCCAAACCAAACCATACACAAAAATTATGAAAAATCACACAATACATCTATGTAGAGAAAATACTCGCAACACATCATATTAGTAGAAAATTTTCCAAAAATTGTGTATTCATCCAAACGGGATGAATCCACTAGTAAAAGTCGTGTTTCATGAATGTCGACGTACTGTCCAAATTTTATAATCTAACTCTTTGTAAAACTGAAGTTATGATTGTTTAAAGTTGACCCAATTTACTAATCCGAAAATCTGATATGACCTTTAATCAAAGAAAATTCCAAAAACCTATCAAACGACGTCCAAAACAGATGATTTTGCCCACTCTAAAAACCAAAGACCATTTACAATGTTTTCATGCAAAGAAATAATCAAAACAAATAATTTAACATCATGTTACAGCCTCTGCATGTCGACCCAATCATTCTGTCCAGATTCTAAATCACGCAATATTATCAACTATATCAAACCCTAGTTGCATATCATCAATCAAGAACATCAAATAAACATTATACAAGATTCATCACACATCAATCGGATTAAAACATGCAAGTTTCTTGGTAAATATTTTCATCTATAAACCCTAGATGTTCCATAATCCTTAATCATACAACAACATAACATCTAACACATAATAACACACAAGACCTTGTTTAATCCCATTAAACCTTTATAAATACCATGTTTTAATCTTTGTAAGCTTATTTCAGATCTTGGACAACTTGTTTATGGTGCTTTATCACATAATAAAGAAAATAAAACACAAAAGGTTTGATGATATACCTAAAGCTCTTCGTTCGGGTGACAAAAACACAATTAGAGCTCCAAAACTTGATCAATTATGGTTATTGCAAAGGTTATGGAGTGTGTTTTTTCGTATGGTAGCTGATAAGGATGTTTTAGGGTTGTGATTATGGGAAACCTAGGTTTAAAATCATTTTTAAAAGCAATTAATTTGGTGCCCATGATTTTGGAGTGTCCGCGGGCCGCAGAGCCACAGCTCAGACCGCCCGCGTACCGCGGCGCGTCTGTGGCCGAGCTGGGCTTGGTCTGACTTTGGTTGGACTGGGCCTAGTGTTATATATATATATATATATATATATATATATATATATATATTTATTCCACAATACTACAAACTTCTAACATTAATATCCCTTATATTAATATTCAAAATACACATAAACGTTCATCATGCACATATGGATCCCAGTCGGTCCCGTCTTGGTTACCGATCCGTTTAATCACGTAAATTCACACAGTCACTTATTAACATAATATCAACACGTAAATTCACAATAATTGTATTTCACCAAGTCACCAATGTTTGGGGTTCCCTTCTTGTATACGTAGTCCAGTAATTCTTCGAATTACCGTTTCATGCAGTTATTAACCTATAACTGTGCAACGAGTGACTCTCCTAACTAACCTTAGTTAGGTAGAATGCAAGGAATGTAAGTACAAGTTGACTAGAGTCTAGTTAAAATAAGAACCTGAAATTGCGGGGTATCACACCTCATGTCAAGAATGTACAGATTGTTCACTCTTGGAGCTTTAAGCATGATCCACTCTTTGGGTATAACAAAACCAGGCTTCAAGATGGAGCAAGATTTATCATCAAAGTGTACTAAAAACTTCTTGTCACAAATCTGTGATACACACAGCAAATTATAATCGATCTGCTTCACATAAGAAATCCTCTCGAAACTCACAATCCCATTGCTAACACTTCCCTCCATAGTTATATAACCTCCTTTGTTTCTGGCGAATGATACATACGCTCCATTGATATTCTTGATTTCAAAAGGTAGTTTCATATCCCCGGTCATGTGCCCAGGAGCTCCACTGTCGACAATCCAAAGACTACTAACAGGGCCACCTATATCTCCGTGCACGAATCACAAAATGATTAGTTTATACAAGGGACCCAAGCCTTTGTGGTCTTGAATCTTTAAGTGTTAACATTTAAAGATTCCTTTTTGTCACAAACTTTCTGTTTTGAATCAACCTTTTTCTGTTTGTTCAAAACCTCTTCATGGTTAACTTGAACCTTAGCAGTTGAAGTATAAGCACCTGGAGAACCCTTTGGTGTCCAAGTCTGTTCCGAACGTTTAAGAATCCTAATTTAAGGTTGTTTAACCTCAACAGGTTTCTTTGTGTCGTTCTTGAATGAAAATTTCTTGACTACCTTGTCTGAGTGAACTTACGAAGGTCCTGCTGATGATTTAACAACAGGTTTTGTGTAAACCTTTTGTTTATTATTAGCCGTGTTCACCATTGGTTTCTTCAGTTTCTTCTCCAAAGCAATTTGGTTTCGATTGTCATAAACAATCAGATGGTTTCCTCTTTGTGGATAAAAACGGTTTTGGTTGTAAAACTGTTGTCTTTGAGGATAAAATTGTCTTTGTGGAAAAGACTGTCTTTGTTGATAAGCATCAACCGAATTCCTTTGGTTTTGCCTGCTTTCAACCTCGTGCCTTTTGTGTCGCACGTATGGGCAGTGAGCAAGTAAATTCCCTCTCTCCCCATAGTTGTAACATGCACGATACTCCTCAAATGAGTTCTTGTTGTGATGATTAGCGAATGATTTAACCGGGTATTGATCATCAATACACTTGCGCCTTAAACTCTCATGAGCGGGCTCCATTGAGTAAGCCGGTTGGAAAAATCCGTTAATCTTGTTTTTCGGTTTGACAAACTCAGTGACATGAACCTTAGGTGTTTTCGATTCATCACCATATAGTCGCTTGATTAATTCAGGTGGAATATCATTTGTTCATTCATGTTTTGGAAACCAAATGGTACTCTCTTGCCAAATTTTCTCATTTTTAGAATAGTTAGCGAATTGAATGGGATACTCATCATCAAAAATTATCTTATCGATTCCTTCCATCAGATAAAATACTTTCACAGGCTTGTCACTAAACTCATTCTTATCACATTGCTTAACTGATGGATTCTTTTTGTTTTCAACCTTTTGAGGATGTGGAACCTGAGAAGGTGATACACTCTCATTCGTTCGAATGTGATTTTCCAATGGAATTTCATCATTCTTCTTAGGTTCCTCATTTTTAGAATATGATTCATCAGTTACATCGACCACTCCTTCATCATTCAATCCAATAATCGGTCTTACATCACAATTCGGATCACCAACACTAGAAGTGTTTGATTCATTCTACAATGTGGAATCCGATCTATCTGATCTCTCCGGTGTTACTGAATTAAGATTATGATTTTTGAATAACGCTGGGGAAGGAACATATGTGTAGTTCACACTACTGGATTGAACTGGTTCCTCAATAATATGGTCCAAAACATAGGCCACATTTTTATAACTCTCCAACTTTTTGTTAACTTTTTTAGCAAAACACTTGGTTTTAGCCATTTCCAGTTTGGTTTCTTCAATTTCATTTATGTAATTGTTAATGGTTGTTTGATTAAGTGAAAGAGTTTTAGTCAATTCAGAAACGTCATTCTTATTGCTCTAAAGTGTTTTGTTAAAGTCTCTCTCATCTTTCCGATACGACTCAATGACGATTTTAGCACTATCAAGCTGATCCTTTAGGTGCTTAACCTCATCACTAAGTCTATCACATGTACCACAATATTTATCACTAGAAGAAGAGTTAGGACTTACCAGTTTAGGAGGATCTGTCATGGCCATCAATGCGTGAGCTTCTTTTCCAATGAAAAACTTGGAGTAATCCACCTTAGTGAAAGCATCATCTACATGCATGATTTCTTCGTCATCAGAAAGTCTGCTTCGGCTAGAAGTTGATCGATATCATCATCAAGCGAGTTCACACTAGCCTCCGAATCAGATTCGCTTTCCAAATCAGAATATACGGATTCTCGATCATCAGAGACATTAGCAATAGAATCAATAATAGTCCCTGAAACTGATTCTTCAACTGCTTCCTCAACCTTTTCAGTAACAACTTCTGGAACCTCCTCCTCAACAATCTCTTCAATCACAACTTCGGAAACTTTCTCTTTTACCAAGTCATCACCAACTATCACCGACTCCTTGCTCACCACCTCTTGAGCAAAACATGCAACATTACCACCTGTGACCTTTTCAACACCCATTTGCATTGAATTCCAATCAAAACCTTCATCCTTTTGAATCACCAACGCTTGATTCTCATTCTGTTGTTGAGTGTTTGGTGTAGAAATAGGAACAATGGTTCTGGTTTGATTAGGTGTTGTTTGATTTTGGTTGGTTGTAGATGTTTGTCTCTGTATGGTATTGTGTGAGGTGTTTTGTTGCGTTTGATAGTTTTTTTGATGTTGATAGTTGTTGTTTTGGCTTTGGAAGGTAACTTGGTTCTGTGATTGACGGTTTTGGTAGTTTCAGCAGAAGGGGTTTTGGTTACCTTTTTGTTTCGGTTGAGTACACTCTCTAGCAAAATGACCTCGAGTCCCACAGTTGAAACATGTAACCTTGGCTTTGTTGAAACCATAGGTAGTGTTCGGTGAAGTAGCAAGATCAGTTCTGCCAGTCTTCTCGATAAACTCAGTTTCCCTTCTCATCACGCTAGCAAATGGCCACTGAATATCAATCAGTTCTATCTCTTTTTTATCAATCTGGGCATAATCCTCATTAGTAAGATTGTTGTTACTTATCTGACTAGCCACTAGTCCATTGTAGGAAGCGACCATTACTAAAACCAAAGCAATGTGTTGTTGTTCCACTTCTACTGTCATATTGTTCATGTTGGAAGTTTCCAACACAATTGGACTTTGGCTTGATGAGGCTTGGTTCATCACCAGTGCAACTTGTGGTTGTTGTGGAGTACTCACCGATGATGTGTAGTAACAAGCAGCTGACATAGGAGGTTGAGTTGTTGTGTATGAAGTTAGTGTATATGATGGTCCCGATGTGTAACAACTAGCTGCACTCATTGGTGGTTCAACCTTTGATAGAAAAGCGGTTTGAGGTGTAACACTTGCTCCTCCTGATGGAATAGAAGTAGAAGAAGATGATGTAGCTTAGTAAAGCTCAGGATTTTGTGGAAACTGCGCTCTTTTTTCCTTTCTCCTTTCTTCCATTTCTTTGTTTTCCAGCTTCTGAATAAACTCGTTAATGGACCAATACTTAAATGCATCTTTCTCCTTCAAAACTTCAACATGTAGTCCCCACACTACTAGAAAAATGACCTATCTTGACACACATTTAATGACACACGCTTATTCATGACACTCAAAAGCGTGTGTCATTAAAAATTTGTCATTTTTTTAAAAAAAATGGTTAAACAATGACACACTTTTTTGCGTGTCAGCAATTTAATGTCAAGAGTTCAAAAAACATGACAGTATAACAATTACGCATCATGTTTAGTTTCAAGATTTCAAACATTTCATTTCCCTCCCCACACATTTAAGTCACGTCTCTTTCTCTAAAATATTATGTCCTTCAAATTCCCTCATATTTTTCCTTAACAAAAGATCATTATTTCCCCCAAATCGATCCTTCAAAAAACCTCATAATCAAACCTCATTATCAGAACCCCCAATCGCCTCATCCTCCGAGAAATCGACTGTTGTAGTTCAAATGGCAGCTCCAAAGGAACAGATTTGAACTCCAAAAGAAACCTACCGTTCACCGCCGCAGCCGCTCCCGCTCTTTCACAGCTGTTTACCGACGACACGTTGACAGCCGCTCCACGTTACCCACAGACGACTCACTCCATAGACGGTTAGGGTAAGTTTAATTTCTTTTTGAACCTAATTTTGATGATGATGGCTATGGATCTGAGTCGTTTACAATTTCTTGTTCTTTTGTTTTTCGTTTTTATCGTTTATTTCTATAATGATGATGGCTATGGATCTGGAAGTTTTTGTTATAGATTAGGAGATGGCTTGGATTTGTGAAGAACATGGAGAAGAGTTTGACAGTGCTCTTGGATTTGAAGACAAGGCTGGTGGTACTAGTTCTACTAATGAAGGTATTCACCTGTGCTTTTTTTTTTTTTGGTCTTACAACGGTAATTGAATCTATTTATTATTTTACTTTCATTGCAATTTTTAATTGAATCTATATGTACTCATGTTTGGAGAATTTTATAGAATGCCACTTACTTTCTTTGTGTAGTTTCATGTCATTATTTTATGGATTTATGATACAACATTAAAGTTATATGTGGGCTAGTATAGAAGAGGCTAGGTAATTTGGTTTATATAATATGAAATGCATGCATTAACTTTGTACACATGATCAATACTCTTGTAACTAACTATAGTAATCTGCTCGCTTATTCTTTTTGTATTATGATTTATGAATATGAAAAAATATATTGCAATTTGCAGCTTTATCTCAAGGAACCATTCATAACTGTTCCAATAGTCACAATGTTCTATACCCATATGGATCTGGACACGGGTACGCGGAATGCTGATAAAAGTGCTGCTCAAAATATAGGACAGACCCCGGAAGACGAATCTCAGTTGCAAAGAATGGGTAATCAGCAACCGCTTAATGCAATGAGTTCGCCTACTGGCAAGCGGCCGACCTCTTTTGCACAGCTACTACCTCTTATTATGCGACCGCAACTTGACAAAGACAAGGCTATGAAACTACACGGCCTATACGTTCGATTAAGGGTATAGTTAGGTAATGACCCTATAAAATCTTTATCTGCAGTTTTCTTTTTTTGTTTATAAATGTTTATAATTTGTTATTGACCCATCATTATGCTAAATGACTATGCTATTCCCAGAGCCAAAATATTAATAAAGAAGAATTTCTCTGACACATGCGAAGTCTTGTAGGAAATCATACATTTGTTGAGTTTATTAAACATCATATTTAATACTCCTTAACAATATGTCTTAACTGTGTAGACATCCATTGTTGTCATCAGTGGGCAGCAAGTCATCATTGAAAGAAAGCCGGGTAAATAGTTTATGATTCTATGTGGTTAATACTTATGTTATTAGCTAGAATAATTATTTGTTCTTGTATAAAACAGGAAGCAAGCAAGCAGTAGGAAATGTAAAGCAGGAGTCGCTGTTCTATTAAAAAAAAGGAGGGAGCGGAAGTCGCGGTTCTATTAAAAAAATAGGAGGGAGCAGAAGTTGCGGTTATTAGTATTTATTTTTGACAAACCAGAAGACGCGGTTTAGAAACCAGCAAACGCGGTCAGTTGTCCGCAGCTTTAGCAAAATTCACCTAAAGACGCTCCACAATATGACGCGGTTGAATAAGACGCGGTTGCCGACCCGCGTCTTTAATGTAAATCACCGCGACTAAAGGCTGAGTTTTTGTACTAGTGGAGATAGAGTATTATATTGCAGCCGGTATGTTTCTGTCTTCTTGCTCCTTTTCATCCATTTAATACAAGGTCAAATATAATTCTGTGAGATAGAGGATTATATTGCAGCTGGTATGTTTCTGGTTGCTGATGCTTTTTTTTCCTGGGTTATTCTGAGCTTGCGACTGCTGCTCTCTCTTTTTTTTTTTTTGACATCTTGTGTCTTTGCATATGGGTCATAATGCACTGATTTGTATGTCGCTATTGCTTCTGTCCTGCTAGTGTTCTTGCCTTGTTGCAGACGGACTTGGAATATTGGACAATGTAAGTTGATCGAGTCAAATTCTAGTCACTGTTGTTTTCTTGAAATTAAACCATCGCGAACCATAACCTTTCATCTTATTAATTTAATTGTCTCAGGTTGGGGGAGGAGTGGATGTTTACACGGATGCGGATATTGATTTTATTCGTGAAGAATGGTCAAGTTATGCCGCGACCTTCATTTTCAAGTGATCCGTATGTTTAGGTCTAGATCGACTAATATTGTAATGTATTGACACAATATTTTTGTAACCGTTTATACTTGTGGTAGAATTCGACAAATGATTGTAATGGGTTTTTTGGTGGTATATATTATATGCAGTTTTATTAACAAATTTATTGATTTTGTAATTATAAATATAAATTATATCTAGGGATAATAGTCATTTTGCAGAAAAAAAAATTTAGGTAAAAAAACCATGACACTCAAAATGAGTGTCATAAAGGTGTAACATCACACAAATTTTCTTTATATATATATATATATATATATATATATATATATATATATAACTCCCTCGTTTATTCATCCGATTCATGTTTACAGTATCTTTACCATCCATTTTGTTATTTTTTTTTTGTTTAAATAATGACGTATAATCAATATTAAATTGGATTGTATTAAAAATTCTGATTTAAAAACGTTAAAAAAAAATGTTTGCCTGTGCCAGGATTCGAACCCGAGTCCCTGGCGGGCTAAACCTTAACCACACCACACAAACCACTACACCATTTGGTGTTTTGTGATGTTAATTAAAACCAATTAAACTTAAACCCTTTCAAGGACTCTTAGTCAAACCTGAAAAGTCAAACGTAGTCTCCTAATCAAGTCAAGTCAAAGTGTTATTAAATATGGTCTCTTAGTCAAGTCAAAGTGTTAGTAAATATGGTCTTCTAGTCAAGTCAAAGTTGTTCCTAAATTCTAGCTTAGTCAAAGTAGTCCCTAATTACAACTCCAAATTTTACACTATAAATACACTAGCCTACCATTCAACTCTTTATACCATTCAAAAAAAAAAAAATACATTATTATCCCATCTCCCATATACTAAAGTTTTCATCCATCATTATCTCATCTAGCTAGTTCCGAGTTTTCCAAGGCATTATTACTAAGTGTTTGCACGCTCAATAAAACGCATGAACTCATTATGCACCTAAGGTGAGTCTACATAGCCCCTTTTCCATTCACTATTTTTTTGGGGGTGAAACATGTTACAACATTCAATTTACAATTCAATCACAAGTGTCTATGTGTTATTCTATGTTGCATTATGTCTTAAATGTTACTAGGGTAAGCACAATATTTTAGCATAATCATTAACATTGATCAGTCGACGGTATACAATGATAGATCTATTGGACTGACAATCCCACCCGGATACGTGTACCTCCTACATAGGTAGCGTGGGTGATTGTTATCGAATTTATAACATAATCGAGTGAACCATGAGCGTATGGGATGGACCACAATATTCTAGTCACAAGGTTTGATTATGCACTCGATTTACCCGATGGTTTTGTTTTCACATATGGACTAGACTAGCCATGACACTCGAATTGTACAAGTTTTTATTCAATTATCAAAACCTATGTAATTCTCACCAACTTTTGTTGACCCAAAATATTTTCAAACTTAACATGTTTCAGGTTATAACATGCTCGAAGATTAGAGTTAATGCTTGAAGATGCGTAGCTAGTATTTTTATTTATTTTGATGTACAAATTCTTAGAACAATTGTATGTAATTTATTTAAATCATTTATTGAAACTTATTATTTACCATGAGCTACTGAACAATCATCAATACGTGACATCCCGATGTTTCCGCCATCGGTTGGGGTGTTACAGATTTGTATCAGAGCCATGGTTATAGGGAATTAGGTTATTAGAAAAATAATCTAGTCTATAACCATAGGAATATAATCAGTACTTGCTCCTTTTACTTGCAACCCTACTTGTTTCTATTCTCTATCTCCCTCCTACTTCTTATCCCTACTTTAGTCCCTACAAGAAGATTGTTCTCCATCACAAGATCTACTCTTAGACTAATAGGACAAACCCTCAGGTTTAGCCCGAACCACCTTGAAGATCTCGTCGAAGTTCTAGATTTTAATAACGAACACGTGCAATCTGGAAGGGTGAACGCCTGTATTCTGAGTTTTCTGTCTAGGACTGGCATTGCGCATAAATCCCAATCAGACGAGGGACCCGAATGCCTACCTGGGAATTCTCGGGATGAGTGTTCACTTATAGGCTAAAGCATGTCTTCACTATGTTATTAGAATCTAGAAGTTTTGATAAGTCAACGTTTTCGTTTATTCGTTTTAATTAATGAATAAATGATTACACTCACTTTCCTTAAACTAAGCTTTAAAATCTCAAAATTTTACAGCTTAAATCAATCTCATTTCATAACCATCTATGGATTTCACAATCACACTTCACCTTACCATCTTAGCCACTTTTTAAATATTCAACACCCTACCCAAATCATATTATTTCATTTCTCCACATGTTACTTATTTTTAAAAACTATAACCTCATACCTTAGCACAAACTCAAGATTTCTAAATCCTGTTGTATTTTCATTACCTAGTAACTTTACAAAGTACATATTTTTGTCAAAAGATGTCCTCGAACTTAAATTCAATTGTTTATTTATTGACGTAACAAACAATTTTCTATATAATGCTTTAAACTATTAAAAATCACTTAATAGAACCTTGATCTTCAAAACCTAATGTCATGTTTGAAATCTCCAACTAACGGGAATATTTTAATCAAAGCCCACTTAGCTTGTACTATTTAACAACTTTTGCTTTATGTATAAAACCAATTTTGAAAATAAGATTTTTTTTTATCCATATGAATAATATCTAGTGTCTAAATTCTCCATCGACACTCACTCATTTTCAACTTGTTCAAATTTTTACAATATTTGGCATATACCACAATCATGTTTTCTTATACACTTGATTATAACCTTTGATCCAAACCCCAAAATTTACACTGCTACATAATCTCCTTACTATAAAATAAACTCTTTATCAACTATCGTCACATTCACTATCTCTCACAACCTTGATTCTGCTTCAAGATTTTTCATCATCCTCTCAAGAACTAAATTCATATCCTTCACCTTCTCACACATGAGCTAGTTACCCATGATAACCAAACTATTGAAACTTGATTGTGTGTTTCATCAAACATAATCCTTAGTTATACATGAGGATTCGACTATCTACCATATTTGAACATTTGAAACTAGAATTCATGGAATATAAACTATTTGCTATAGACACACCTAGAGTCATTAACCTTGTCTAGGGCAACTCTATTACAACTCGTATGCTATACTTGATACTTGATTGTTTACATGTACATATTATCAATTTGCAATTCATGTGTGTAATAATTGGTACACTTAATTAAACAATTGATAGATGATGAAATACTTGCTCAACAGTTAGTAGAGTATCAAATAACCTACTCAACGATTGGTAGAGGTCATCATGCCTCCTCAACAGTCGGTAGAGGCCCTACAACCTGCTCAACGATTGGTAGAGGCTATCGCACCTACTCAACAATCGGTAGAGGTTCTTACTCACTGACTGGTAGAGGTCTTTTTCCTACTCAACAGTTGGACTTATTTTTGGATACATTGTATACGATTCAATCACAAGGCTATTTTGCATTACTTACATGTGTGTTTAGAGTCATAGAAGGACACAAAACCCTAATGTAAGGTAAATTGGTGATTGCGGTCCGGAACGTAATCATTAATTTACAGGTACATTAAGGTAGTGTGAAATTCTATTAAGGTTTTGGGAGATACCCCGTATGTTTTCGAAGTATCAGAGGTGTGATGGGTTAGCTGCGGTACACCCTATATATAAACACTAATGATAGGTTGAAAGGGATACTGTAGGGTCAGACCAATAACAAACCCTAGTTATTTGGTAGTCCATCTAGCATTTATGGTTATCTTATACATTCCTTAAACTCTTACCCTACTTTGAACCATAGTCACCCTAACTATCCTCAACACTATCAAATGTTTCTTCTTAAAATAAACTTCGGGACGAAGTTCCTAAAAGTAGGGGAGACTGTAACATCACACAAATTTTTATATATATATATATATATATATAGAACTCCCTCGTTTATTCATCCGATTCATGTTTAGAGTATCTTTACCATCCATTTTGTTAATTTTTTTTGTTTAAATAATGACGTATAATCAATATTAAATTGGATTGTATTAAAAATTCTGATTTAAAAACGTTAAAAAAATGTTTGCCTGTGCCAGGATTCGAACCCGAGTCCCTGGCGGGCTAAACCTTAACCACACCACACAAACCACTACACCATTTGGTGTTTTGTGATGTTAATTAAAACCAATTAAACTTAAACCATTTCAAGGTCTCTTAGTCAAACCTGAAAAGTCAAACGTAGTCTCCTAGTCAAGTCAAGTCAAAGTGTTAGTAAATATGGTCTTCTAGTCAAGTCAAAGTTGTTCCTAAATTCTAGCTTAGTCAAAGTAGTCCCTAATTACAACTCCAAATTTTACACTAAAATACACTAGCCTACCATTCAACTCTTTATACCATTCAAAAAAAAAAAAAAAAAAAAACATTATTATCCCATCTCCCATACACTAAAGTTTTCATCCATCATTATCTCCTCTAGCTAGTTCTGAGTTTTCCAAGGCATTATTACTAAGTGTTTGCACGCTCAATAAAACGCACGAACTCTTTATACACCTAAGGTGAGTCTACAAAGCCCCTTTTCCATTCACTATTTTTTTTGGGGTGAAACATGTTACAACATTCAATTTACAATTCAATCACAAGTGTCTATGTGTTATTCTATGTTGCATTATGGCTTAAACATTACTAGGGTAAACACAATATTCTAGCATAATCATTAACATTGATCAACCGACGGTATACAATGATAGATCTATTACACTGACAATCCCACCCGGATACGTGTACCTCCTACATAGGTAGCGTTTTGTTTTCACATATGGACTAGACTAGCCATAACACTCGAATTGTACAAGTTTTTATTCAATTATCAAAACCTATGTAATTTTCACCAACTTTTGTTGACCCAAAATATTTTCAAACTTAACATGTTTCAGGTTATAACATACTCGAAGATTAGAGTTAATGCTTGAAGATGCGTAGCTAGTATTTTTTTTTATTTTGATATACAAATTCTTAGAACAATTGTATGTAATTTATTTAAATCATTTATTGAAACTTATTATTTACCATGAGCTACTGAACAATCATCAATACGTGACATCCCGATGTTTCCGCCATCGGTTGGGGTGTTACAAAAGGTGTGTCATAAATGCGTGTCAAAAAAGCGTGCCATAAAAGAGTATCATTAACGCGTGTCATTAAAAGATGACACGCGCTTGCATGTCATAAAAATTTAATGACATGTTCTTCCTTGACACATTTTTGTGTGTCATAAACACCCTTTTATGACGCGCAATGCGCGTCAAGACAGGGGTATTTTTCTAGTAGTGCCAATACGAAGGCAACGAATCAGCAAATTTCAACAACTTCAGTCATGGGAATAATAATCTCATAGTTCGATAACTCTGACAACAGATGAAAGAATCTTGGTATAAGCTCCTTCAATGTCTCATTCCCAACATAACTGAAATTCTCAAACTCCTTCCTAATCCCTTCAATACGAATTCGCCTAGTTTTCTGGTTTCCATCATGCCTACTCTTCAAAGCGTCCCATAGTTTCTTCAAAGTCACACATGGACCAAAATGATGTAGTAGATCTGTGGTCAATGCCTGAGATAACTGAGAATATGCCTTCTTTTCAGCTACAAACTTCTTCTTCTCATCGTCTTTCGAGTCCTCTAATGCAATTGGTGTGTTCGTGTTCTACACCATTGGTTGACTATAACCCTTCATAATCATCTGCCACGCTTCTCCACCTTCTAATCCCATACCATCAATATGTATCTTGAATCTTCTTTGCCATCCATGATACTCGCTCATATCCAACATCTTCGGTGGATGGTTTTCAATCATAATTTTCAGACTTAGGGTGTGACCGACACGCTTGATTTGATTCCCACTTTCTATGGGAATACTGATCTTCCATACCCTTCTTTGCCATTTGGTTCCTTTCTCTCTCTTGTTTTTCATCACGACCCCTGGGTTCCTTCACAAGTTTCCGGATGTTTTCCACTTTGAATTGAATCCTCATGACCTTCACCTCTATCAAAAAAAATTGTTTTGGTTAAGTGATCATTTTTTGTTTTTTCATTATATGTCTTAACTTTTCATCTATGATGCTATCTTTGTCGTCTGTGTTTTCAAACTACATCTTTAATAGCATCATTTTGGTCAAAAATTCAATCAACAACACTGCCAATTGTAACTAGAGAAGATGAATGACTTTGGTTACGGTCAACACTTTCGGTTGACTCTTCGTTTTTACAATCAGTAAAACGGAGTGATGTGCTGGCTATTGTTCTCTTCATTAGCCTACAAAAGTATTTGGTGAAAATGGGAGGGGTGAAAAGTGGGATCTACGGTTCAATTGGTGGAGATGGGTATTAAAAATGGGTTAAAAGGAATTGAATTAAAATGGCAAAAAAAAAAAAGTTTGTGGTATATGGACAAAAATGCCCCTGACTTAACTGGGTTTTATAACTGGTGTTAGGACAATTGATGAAAATGACAAAAAATAGAAACCTTATGGATACAGATGACAAAAAAATATTTAGACTAAAGTGCCATTTTTTATCAACCCTCATGGACAAAATTTGCAATTAACTCTAATTTTATTGATATTATTTCTTTCTCTCATAATGAGGGAATGAGCACTTCATGGTACTTACCTTAACCCCAACCACTACTGTAGTGCCATGTCAAAAAGGATCTAAAGTACCCTGAAACTGTCAAATCACTGGCAGGACTTTATGATATTTTGCGTAAATCTATATTCAAATAAACAATTAAATATAATTCAAACTTAATACAAATTTATCTAAAAACCGACTAGAAAACATAATTTAAAGTAATGATAAATGATGCCTTATAATTTGCCATGCTGAAACATGGTCAAAATTTTGGATAACATAACGATACTCGAGTTGCGTAATTTCTATTGCTATGTCTTCACTTAGATCAGGATCTTTAGCTAGGTTAATTTTACGCATCACTTCAAATCGTTCACATTCTCTTCCGAGGTTTCTTCACTTACTCAATTGTGCATCAGAGATGCGGTGTGTTTCACCTTTGCCACACGATATTCGGCTAACAAATTATCCCAAAGAGAAGCAAGAAGGTGTGATGTAGGTGATTCCTTAAAGCATATCAATGACAGAAATTTATAAAAATTTTGTTCGTAGAAGTAGTGATATGGTTAAAAAATTTGGGAACGGTTAATATAAACAGGAGTTAAAAAGGTAACCATTGAGGCTTTTTGGTAGGTGAATTAATTGATTTTTTTTTATCGTTGCAGCTTAGTTACTTCTTGCCATGCTGCAAGGTTTTTGACCATTGCTGAGGGGGTGGCGGTAGAAGAGTACCCCGTCCCCTAGTGATCCATTCAATTCCGACTCTCATTTTTACATACCAAACACTACCTTAAACATTTCAATGAGTTGATTCTGAGTTGAGTGCAATAAACTTTAGCATAGAAGAAACATCTTGCACTACATTTTATTTTATAGGATCTAGTAAAGAATAGATCTCTGTGAGGAATTTCTAAAGGAACAGCTGAGTTAGCTTAAGTAATTCCTACTTCTTGATTTTAAGCCTTAATGGGGTGTAAAATGACAGAGAATGAACAATATAAATTATCCGTAAGTAGATCTCGAGCACACAGATTCGTTGCTAATCTTTTTGTGTTATGATGTAAACTGGCCTACATATAGTGGTCATGTTTGAGGTTTCAAAACTTTAACTATGAATTTATCCAAAACGAGTTTAATTTGAGCAAAAAGTTGTTATCCTTTTTAGTTTAAACAACTTATTAATTGTTATTTTACATCATTTTATGGTATTTAGAAATCATACACTCTCTAATTAGGATTCATACACCCTAGCCTATATCGCTTACCAATAGGAGGCTGCCAGATACCCAAAATGTGATGTCACACACCCAAGAATGTGATATCACGAGATGTATCAAACCTAGAACTCTAATTTTATTTGTAACTGAACAATTTTATGAATACTTAATGAGGAGTCTTTTTTTTAAAGGTAACTTAGGCCCTGTTTGGTTCACCTCTGAATGATTCATTCAGAGGCAACCTCTGATTCGGTCAGAGGTCGAGCTTGTTTGGTTGCAAAAATCCAACCTCTGAATGGGTGTGGTTCAGTCTGAACCATTAAGTTTCAAATCAATGCTGAATGAAAAATGGACTGCAATGCCCTCAAATTCTGTTCTCTTCTTTCCAAATCCAAATCATTTTCTTCTTCCATCACCTCACCTCACCTCTCCTTCTATGCACCAGCCAGCCGCCGCCCCTCCTCTCCTCTCCTTCTCTCTGCACCAGCCAGCTGCCGCCCCGCCTCTCCCCGTAAGAATCACCATCGATCCGTCCCCAGTCGCTGCCCCCACCGTTCCTCCTCTCATTTCTATCTACTTTTTCTGGTTAAGTGTGTGTTTGTGTGAGTTTAATAAAAAAGAAAGGAAAGGAAAAGGGGAGAGTTGCTGGTGTGTAGGTGTGTTTGTATGGTGTCTTGTGTGTGTGGGTTAAAGAGAGAATAAAATGATTGATGTTAATTTGGTGTGGCATGTGATGTCTGACTATATGTCGTTTACATGTGGTTTTTTTTTTTTTTTTTTTTTTTTTTTTTTTTGTAAAAAGTAAAGTTTTTATTAAAATAAAGTGAGGGTAAAATAGTAATTTTATAAAGTTATTCAGAGGTTCAACCAAACACCACTTATTGGTTCAGCACCTACTGGTTCAGAGCCTCTTACCCATTCAGACCTCTTACTGGTTCAGCACTTACTGATTCCGCACTTACCAAATAGCCCCTTAATGAGGAGTCTGCTCGGGTTTTAGCTATATAATTTGGTTTATTTAATGATGTCAACTATTTAGAGATAGTTAGGAAAATAAATTAAGGGTGGTGATATTAAAACCCTCCACTTCTATTCCCCCACCCAAAGCGTCTCGCTTTGGCTAAAGCGAGACGCTTTGGTTATTTTTTAACTACCTTGGTCCGAGGTAAGTTATTATTCTGATTTGAACCAGGCGCCTCGCTTTGGCCTAAGCGAGGCGCTTGGAATCCAGCTTTTATTTTTGTGGTATTTTTTGTGTTTTGGATTGGTTTTTTATTTTTATTTTTTTAATATAATTATTGTAAAAAAAATTATAAAAATTAAAAAAAAATAATAACCACCAACTTTTATCGACATTGCTCCAACTCAACTCAACAAGACATTTAAGCCGAAGACACTTTCCATCCAACACAGGGATTGCTCCAACTCAACTCAACAGAGTCATTTAAGCCGAAGACACTTTCCATCCAACACAGGGTTCACTAACAGTGGTGTGGTCTACCTTTTTGCTTATGATTTAACACCATATCTCATTATCTGTCAACGATGAAGGCAACCTGAAAACAACCAGATGGTTGGTAGCTATAGGTAAGAACATCGTGGATGAGGATTGTTTATCTTCCCATTGATTTCAAGTATGCTGCCTTCATTGTTGACAGATATCTCTCTGACAACAACTGAAGGCAACCTGGAACTAGGTGATGGCCATACCGACGTGAGGGTGGTCCATTGGTATTAATGGCAAAGTGATTTGTAAGGGAAGAAGAAGAGAATGTTATATATGTTTACCTTCCTATTGATTTCAAGTATGTTTACCTTTCCATTGATTTCAAGTATGTTTACCTTCCCATGGAAACTCTGAAGACCTTTACGGAGGTTTGCCAGAGGGTCATTGGTCTTCAGAGTTTCCAACCCCTAATACATTCTGTAGATGCAAAAGTGCGACTAAAGCTTTGGATTGTACAATACAATATGTGTTGGTGATATCGAAGGTGCGAAGGAGCAATTTAGTTGGTGCGAAGGAAGATTAAATGGTGCGAAGGAAGTGGTTTGGACGAATGAAGATTTAGATTATAGTAGAACTTGGTTCGACCTTATGATTTGGGCGAACCTGCACATTCGCACAATCAATTTGGGCGAATGTGCAGTCTATAAATAGACAAGTTTGATTTTTGAATGTAACTTTTGATCATTATTATTCCCTCCACTTTCAGAAACTCTCTCTAGTGTTTTGTTAAACTCGTTTATCATTCATACCTTGATTGTATCTATATTTCAACGTGTAATCGAGTGTTTTATTAATGAAAACGTTTGAAAATGATGATCTGTGTGTTTGAATCTGTTTGATTATTATTTTGTGATAGTTTTAGGGTTTCCGCACCTAAAACTAACTTGTTTGATCAATCTTTGTTTGTTATCGAACCTTTCACGCACATACACATTCATCAAAGGATATTCATGTGAGAATGCATAGTACAAAATTCTTTTGACAAACGTCTGCCTGATATCCAGCTGCTGGAATTGTTTACCTTTCCATTGATTTCAAGTATGTTTACCTTCCCATTGATTTCAAGTATGTTTACCTTCCAATTGATTTCAAGTATGTTTACTTTCCCATGGAAATTCTGAAGACCTTTACGGAGGTTTGCCAGAGGGTCATTGGTCTTCAGAGTTTCCAACCCCTAATACATTCATCAAAGGATATTCATGTGAGAATGCATAGTATAAAATTCTTTTGACAAATGTCTGGCTGATTGAAATGACACATGCAAAATGTAATGTCATGCACAATGTGTACTCACAGTGACATCGAACACTTTATATGAGTAAAACAATCGCTTTACAATGCCGAAAACGACTATCATCACTCTGCATGGATTGCTTGTTAGCGCCGATCCTACTGTTGATTTCTTTCCACAACCATTGCTCCAACATAACTTGCACCGGCTTGAGATATGAGTTTGATTAGCTTGAATCTCTTTGATGCATGGTATCCACTAACCGTGTTAATCAACCTCATATCTCAAGCCGGTGCATTACCCTTACTGAGGGTCACTATTCATATACTATTGTTGTTGGATGTTCATGTGACAATGGAACTTCAGGTAAAGAGTCTGTCATTGTCATTATTTAATAATAATGTAAATAGTAATAATGTAACTTATTAGTTTCAGGTTTATAACATTCTCACTCTCTCTCCCTTCGTTCTTCTCTCACCTAGTATCTTCTTCCCCAACTTCAACACCATGAACCCTAATCTTCTAACCTTCATAACTTACTCAAATATTAACTATGGTGATTCATAAGCTAGGATTATGAGAAACAAGTGTGGTGATAACACACTTGGATTGGATGAGATATTGAGTTTCTAAAGCATTGTTTATGATATTGCAGGAAAATGGTACAATCGGATGATTAACCATATGGACTTACCTGAAGACTAGATTTGGTGGAAAATTCTTTTGACAAACGTCTAGCTGACCTGAAGTTCCTTTGCAACCTAGTTCCTTTTAATTATAAACAACATTAAAGAAGGACTTGTGCTATTTCTTTTCAAACCCTTCCATAGTTGCTAAAATAGTTAAACAAATGTATTTGTGAATAATACATTCATCAAAAGGACCATCTCTTTTTCAGTCACCCTCATAGGAAAATCGACTCTCACACTTATGCGTAGATCAAGGAGATTGATGAAGATATTCATCAAGACCCTTACAGAGGGTCACTATTCATATACCATTGTTGTTGGATGTTCATGTGAGAATGCATAGTACAACATTAAAGGACTTGTGCTATTTCTTTTCAAACCCTTCCATCGTATACCTAACACACTACAATAATTCACAATTTTATACATACAACACACCTTCATCGATGACCGTGTTGTAGCATTGTTCTTCTTGATCTTGATCTTCACACTTGCTTTTGACAAACGTCTGGCTGACCTGAAGTTACTTTGCAACCAGGTAGAAAGGAACTAGGTTGCAAATATAAAAATCCATCACATCACGATTTGCATCCCGGCAATAATGAGTAACCTACTAAATAACCCTTCATCTTCTCTGTTTAAAGTCAGCTGTACTGGTTGTCGCTTGAAATCGACAGTAGGATCGACGCTAACAAGCAACCCATACAGAGTTCGTTGTACTGGCTGTCAAAAGAAATCGCGTGATGATAGTCGTTTTCGGCGTCGTAAAGCGATCGTTACTATAATGATCAGAAACATTCCAAATAACTGCAATGATCGCTACGGTTAGTGGATACCATGGATCAGAGAGATTCAAGCTAATCAAACTCAGGGCAACCCTTGTTTGATTATACTCGTGTACAGCCTTTATCAGGTTGCCTTCATCGTTGACCGATATCTCTCCGATAACAACCCTTGTTTGATTATACTCTTTATGTATGAATAGTGACCCTCTGGCAAACCTAGTTCTTTTGGCCACAGGTACAGAAAGGTTATAAATGTTCATGTCGTTTCAGGTTGCCTTCATCATTGACAGATGTCTCTCCGATAACGGAAAATGAAGGGTTACTACTCTGCACTTCAAGTAGAAGAAGATGAAGAAGAATAAATGAAGTCTATTAATAGAGGTTAGTAGGTTACTCATTACTAGTGGAAATGGGAGCTGGCCATGCCCGTAGTGGATCTGCCATGAGTGTGTGTGTGTGTGTGTGTGTATGCACAATGTGGTATGCTCAAACATTTAAGTCAAAAGCAGTCCAAAGAACATATTTGAAATCGATGGGAAGGTAAACAAAATCGTCCAACTTCTTTGTTTTCATCGTTAAGTAAAAAGTGGTCCAAATTCCATGGTTTGTTCTCCATATGTATCATCATTTCTACAAAAAAAAAAGGGCTTTGATGGTTTGGATGTTGATCCATGTTTGAGGGAAAAATGAAGAGTGGGCTGTTAGTGGATACCATGGATCAGAGAGATTCAAGCTAATCAAACTCAGGGCAACCATTGTTTGATATTACTCGTGTTCAGCCTTTATCAGGTTGCCTTCATCGTTGACCGATATCTCTGATAACAACCCTTGTATGAATATACTCGTGTTCAGCGTTTAATTGTTTGGGAATATATTTTTTGATCAAAAAAGGCAACCTGATTCGTTGTACTGGCTGTCAAAAGAAATCGCGTGATGATAGTCGTTTTCGGCGTCGTAAAGCGATCGTTACTGTAATGATCAGAAACATTCCAAATAACTATAATGATCGCTACAGTTAGTGGATACCATGGATCAGAGAGATTCAAGCTAGTCAAACTCAAGGCAACCCTTGTTTGATTATACTCGTGTTCAGCCGTTATCAGGTTGCCTTCATCGTTCACCGATGTCTCTCCGATAACAACCCTTGTTTGATTATACTCTTTATTTATGAATAGTGACCCTCTGGCAAACCTACCTCTGTTTTGATTTTGTTGCTTCCCTAGAGAAGTTATCAATCTCACTGTAATGATCAGGAACATTCTAAATAACTGTATAATTTCAGCTTTTGTTTAACTATTTTAGCAACTTCCATAGAGAAGTTATCAATCTCACTGTTCAGCCTTTATCAGGTTGCCATCATCGTTGACAGATATCTCTCCGATAACAATTGAATTTTACTTGCTTGCCTGAAAAGTTGTACCTGTTGTAGAAAGAAATCAACAGTCGGATCGACTGTTGATTGGTATATAGAGAGCAAACCGACGATCATTCAAAAATTTAAAGTTACCGCTAACCTCTGCGCCATCATCGACTACAGCAAACCGGCGATCTTCCTCCACGGCACTCCTAATGGGCCTCTCTTTATTTCACGGTACAATTTGTCTTTTTGTTACTTTTTAATAATAAGTTTTGTGTTTATCAAACCCTAACGTCTGAGCAATGATTTATTATTATTATTTTATTTATTGTTATTCTATTTCTGTTTTGAGGGTGTAATGATGATGATGGTTATGATTTGACAAACGATTTTTGAAAAGTATCAACATTTGGAAATTAGTAAACATTACGAAACGCGTCAAACAGAGACCGGAAGTCCAGCATGTCAATTAGACATGCAAAAATCGTGTTTTGAAAAAATATGGGTATCGACTGTATAGTCGGAGCACCAAGTAGAATGATTCATGAAAGTTGAACAAACTTGGATGTTTCAACCAAAACACACAAACGAGCAATAAACGACCCGTAACGCCTCAAATGAATTTTGTTGTATTGGGAACAACTAAAAACATTTTAAAATGAATTAAAATTAATTTTTAATCAATAACAACTATTTAAAATGAATTAAAACAAGTTAAATGTTTTATTATAAAAAGGCCAAAGCGCCTCGCTTTGGCCAAAGCTAGGCGCCTGTGGTCTAATCAAGACTAGCAGGCGCCTAGCTTTGGCCAAAGCTAAGCTCTTTGGCCTTTTTTTTAAAAAAAAAATTTAACTTGTTTTAATTCATTTTAAAATGTTTTTAGTTGTTTCCAATACAACAAAATTTGTTTGAGGCGTTACGGGTCGTTTATTGCTCGTTTGTATGTTTTGGTTGAAACATCCAAGTTTGTTCAACTTTCATGAATCATTCTACTTGGTGCTCTGACTATACAGTAGATACCCATATTTTTTCAAAACACGATTTTTTCATGTCTAATCGACATGCTGGACTTCCGGTATCTATTTGACGCGTTTCGTAATGTTTAATGGATCATTTGTGGTTTTCAGAAGTCACATCCGATCATTTTACTAATTCCCGATTGTTGATACTTTCATAAATCGTTTTACTAATTTCCGATTCTTGATAATAATAAATTATTATAATAATAAAACAAAGGAACTAAGTTACAAATATAATAACAAATTAATATAATAATAATAATAATGTAATATAGTCATGGTTAATGCTCAAAGAAGTCAACCTTTGTTGACTCCTAGGAGTCTTAAAGACGAAATGAATTCTACAAGATACTTGAAACAAAGTATGTATATGGAGAATATGCAATGAGATGATTTCGTACAAGATTCCAATGCAAGCAAGTCAAATTCAGTTGTTGGACCAACTTGAGATATGAGTTTGATTAGCTTGAATCTCTCTGATCCATGGTATCCACTAACCGTAGCGATTATCGCGTGTCATGGATCCTTTGAAAGTGGATACCATGGATCAGAGAGATTTAAGCTAATCAAACACATATCTCAAGCCGGTGCAAGTTATGTTTGTGATATCTGTCATCTTCTTCTTCAACCGGATGGTTGGTGGCTCTAGGTAAGAACATTGTGGATGATGATGATAATAACTTCTCTTCAGATTATGATTGCACCGTTGGAATTGGAATTGGAATTGGAATTAATGTTAGGAATTAGAGTGGACAAACCGAGGCCTTAGGTGAATCCGTTTGGTGATAGTAAACCTAGAGAGGTTTTGCTTCAGGAGAAAGGTGTGGATTATCGGAATTGAATACTTTAAGATGGCACGCGAAGCTTTAGACTCCAAGCGGATCCCTTCATCATTCACTTATTTAATGAAATTTAACGTGCATACCGCATTCGACTATATGTGGTTTTTTATTTTTTCTAAAAGTAGAAAAAACTATAAAACATTAACAACTAACAAAGAAGAAAGTGTTCCTCTCTGTTACCAAGCATGTCAAGAAATGATAATTTTCAAATATTGCAGATCAAATGTCTGCGTTAGTACTTAACTGAATCTATTTGTTAAAATCTTTGACTATACGTGGTTGATGATGTCAAGTTTAAGTCGTTGATTCATTTGGAAATCGAAAACGCCTATATAGACGTTTGATTAGAGTTAAGACCTTTGTTTGTGGTTGATGATGTCAAGTTTAACTCATTGATTCATTTGGAAATCGAAAACGTCTATATAGACGTTTGATTAGAGTTAAGACCTTTGTTTTTTATTTTATTTTTTTTAACTTTTTAAAATAATTATATTAAAAAAAATTTTAAAAAAATAAAAAACCAATTTAAAACATCAAAAAATACCCAAAATTAACGGGTCTGTCTATTCACACACCCTTGGGTTCTATTTGACTTCGCTACCTTTTCCAAGAAAGTCAGTACGAGGTCAGAAAAAGCTGAAATTTTAAAAGCGAAGCGCCTCGCTTTGGCCAAAGCTATGCGCTTCGCTTTTACCTTTATTTTTTGGTAGTTTTTTGGTGTTTTAAAATTTAAAAAGCAAAGCACCTAGCTTTGGCCAAAGCTAGGTGCTTTGGCCCTTTATTTTAAAAAAAAATATTTTGTTTCAATTAGATTTAAATGATTTTACTTAATTAAAAAAAATATTTTAATTCATTTTTAATTGTTTTAACTTGTTTCCAATCAAAGAAAATTAGTTTTGCGTGTTTCGGTTCGTTTATTGCTCGTTTGTGATTTTCAGAACAAACAACCGAGAATGAACAACTTTTATAAATATATGTACGTAACACATGAAGTGTGCAATCAATATCATGTTTTACCAAATTTCAATTTTACATCTCTAATCAATATACAAGACTTCCGGACATTGTTTAACGCATTTTGGTTCGTTTAGTTGCTCGTTTCAGAGCAAACAACCGAGTATGAACAACTTTCATAAATCAATATACGTAGCACATGAAGAGTGCAACCAATACCATGTCCTATCAAATTTCAAATTTTACATCTCTAATTGATATACTGAACTTCCGGACCTTGTTTGACACGGTTTGGTTCGTTTAATTGCTCGTTTGTGGTTTTCAAAACAAACAACCGAGAATGAACAACTTTCATAAATAATAATATAACTTTTAAAGTCACGTGTTTTACCTCCAATTAAACTATCATTAATAACTCTAAAAGTGTTTTATTTTAAAAAAATAATAATATCCTACAAATTGTTGTGTGTTAGGTATGGTCCGAGCACCACGTACAATGATTCATCAAAGTTGTACATAGCTGGGTGTTTCTACCGAAAATCACAAACGAGCAATAAACGAACCGAAAACGCCTCAAACGAATTTTCTTGGCTTGAAAACAACTTAAAAGAACTAAAAATGAATTAAAAATATTTTTTTGGTCAATAAAAAATATTTATAAAGAATAAAAAAAACTTTATTTTTATTTAAACAAGGCGAAGCGCCTGGCTTTGGTCAAAGCTAGACGCCTGTGGTCAAATCAAGCAAACCAGGCGCCTAGCTTTGATCAATGCCAGGAGCTTTGGCCTTTAAAAAAAAACTTAATTTCTTTTAATTCATTTGAAATACTTGTTATTGATAAAAAAATAATTTTAATTCATTTTAAAATGTTTCTAGTTGTTCTCTGTACAATTCTTCCTTCGACCTCACAGTGCCACCTTCGACCGTTTAATTCTACCTTCGACCATCTACTTTCCACCTTCGACCAGTCGATCAAAACAAAACAACTATAAACTCGCAATTCAATAGCATTAGTCGCAATATGTGCATCTACAAACTCCCCCTTGACTATTGCTTGAATTGCTTCAGCCTTCGCTCTTCGTCCATCGTCTTGTTCATCAGTTTGATACGCAAGAACGCCTTTTGTTCCTTCGTCATCACTGGTTCATGAGTTTGTTTAGGCTTCTTCTTTTCAACATTCTGAATCTTAACAAACTTCCTCAGTTTCTTGTCGAAATCACACCCGGCATTAACATCCCATGCAAAGCATAAGAATACCACATGTTGGTATTTGGATGCCTGTTCACTGTCTTTCGCTTCACAATAAATCAGATTATAATAAAGCATGATGATATCTCCGTGCGAGCAGTTGATTAACCACATTGGGTCAAAAATATGAATCTTCTTAAAATCCTTCAAACCATCCTTCAGAACGATAATAGCTTCTGCCGTCTTCCAATCATAGTACCACCACATAAATCCTTTGAAAAGTATTGTGGAATCTGCATCAAAGGAATATGCTTCAACACTTTTGGTTGTTTATACTTCAAAGTCACCTTGGGCATCCCTGTTATATCATCCTTCTCCTTCTTATGGACAATCCTCTTAGGAAATTGTGGGGTAAACACGTCCTATTTCGTCCTGCTCTCTCTAGCCATTCTATCTGCAAAGTAACCAACAAGATGGTTGTTTACTGAAGCACCTGACATTTCATGTCTGCAGATATCTCGAATAGCCCAGTACGGTTGTGTCTTAATGTCATGGAATCTGTCGAAGTACAGAATTCCTTTCTCCCATTTCACTGCGACACATTTAAGCTGTCTCAAGTACTTCCAGCCGAGAGCTTTCCCTTTAAACAACTCATTATGGAATTTATAAAATCTACCTTGAACTTCAGTCTTTGGACGGTTAGCTTCTTTCTCTTTAAGCTTCCTCAATAATTCCTTCAAGTCATCAGATTGTTCAGTATTTGGCTTTTGACAATCTGGAAACACTTCTTTAACAAACTTCTTACTCTTTTCGCGAGCAAGCTTCTCAGCCTGGCTCAACAGCTCATCAGAAAATTCA
Organism: Ambrosia trifida; assembly: GCA_028751855.1. Taxonomy (NCBI): domain Eukaryota; kingdom Viridiplantae; phylum Streptophyta; class Magnoliopsida; order Asterales; family Asteraceae; genus Ambrosia; species Ambrosia trifida. The sequence continues at coordinate 56,439,199 of CM054129.1, read as the reverse complement.
GGAAATCCAGAATCTTTGTCATTTTTAATGTATTCTGGATATTCCTCACTCGTAATATCCTCAATCTCCACTTCTTCAAACACTGGGACATCTCTATCATCGGAGTGATTACCTGCTTCTTTCTCAGGTATGTTAGGTATCTGGTTTTCACTCATCAACTCCTCCGGAGATTTACCAACCTGTTTCGCCAGTCCCTCTAATATCTCTTTTGATATGGCTGCGGAAACTTCTCCGTCTTCCAGATCAGGATCGCTATACTACACCTCAAAAAGCATATCGTTTGACTCAAATATCTCTGGAAACCTACCAGTCATCTCGATCATCCAGACTCTGTCAGTCAACATCTGGCGATATAATTTCTTGTCGTCTTCAGATAAGGCTTTTAACTTCTCGTTCCAGAAGATATTATCATCGTCAGTAGTGCCACCCGGAGCTTTCGAACTAGATTCTCTTGTGTCCTTTCCCGATCCTCTCTTCTCACACTTATACTTATCAGTATCATCATCATCCTCACTATCAGAACTAGCAGAGCTATTACCTTCACCTGAATCATCTCCTGAACCATCATCATCACCATCATCTTTCTTCTTCTTTTTAGGAGCATCACCAGCATCCTCTTTTAGCTCATCATCATCTTCTTCTTCTTCATCAGATGGTTCAAAATCAACTTCCTCCTCGTCACATTCTTTATCTTCTTCACCAGCTTGTAATTGTGGAGCTTTAGAGTACAAATCCTTTATCTGATTATTCATACTGTTGTTATCTGCTTTCAGCTTCTTGTTCTCCTCTTTCATAGTAATGTACCTTCTGGTGTTTCTCTGCTCATGTTTTAACAACTTCTTGTTTTCTTTCTGAAGTAGTTTAATCTTTGATTCCAGAGCTTCTTGATTCTCATGTGAACAATCGACAACATCTAACATCTTCCTGTCATTATTTCTCAACTGTTCGATCTCTGCTTGTTGCTGATTGATAATCTTCATCATATCTGCAAGCTTCTGGTTAACTGCAGTCATCACATCACTATCTACAGTAACCTTAGGTGTTGAAGCTTCATCAACTGGAATCTTTCCTTTCTTCAACTTTTTCAAAGCTCTATCCAAAGCATCATTGAACGCATCAGTTGGCAGTTCAGTTTGCTCAGCAGCATATGATGTCTTTTGTTTCTTTGCTACTAGGGATGTAATGGGTGATTTAGAACTAGATGTTGTAGGCAATTTCTTTCCGGCAATCAAATTCTCAATATCTCTAGCTCTTTTCTCCATTGGTTTCACAACTTTTTCTTTCTTCTTGTATAGTTGCTTCTTCTGTTTCTCTCCAGGCTTTGGCGATCCTCCAAAATCTTCGGATCCCAAACCTAAACCTTCATCAATCTCATCCAATGCAATAGGACTTTTTGTCCTCTGATCTTCTACAGACTTGTTAAGACTTTTAGACTCACCAGCCACAGTGGCCTTGGGCGTGGTGCTCTTAACAGTCTCATTATCCGAATCCCATCTTTCATCTACTTGTGTCTCTTCAGAATCAACAGACACTTCATCTACCAAATGTAAACCCTTTTTGGCTACACTTTTCTTTCTTCTAGAAACCTTCTTCTGTGGTGGTTCTACATCATCCTGTTTCTCTTTCCCTTTTCCACTCTTTGCACCGACATTCACAAATTGCCGCTTTCTTTTAGCATCAGGATCAACAGGACATAAAGGATTATCTTCATCAGAATCACTGTTATCATGTCTAGCTTTATCCTTACCTGGATCTTCATATCCTGGATTAATCAGATGACCAAACAGGTTCTTGTATGGTGGTCTTTCATTCATCGGCACGCCTTTATAACCTTTCATTCTAACAAGCGTGTTCAGATTCATGTGATCCTGTACAACTATCTGAGTAGGATCTCTTCTCAAGTTCTTGTACTTCTCATCAAATATCATCCACAGGAATCTCGGATATAACAAAAACTTCTTGTTCTTCAATCCTCTGAGTGGTTCCAGCATGTGTTCAAGTATCATTCCAGATACATAGAACGGCTTGTTCAAGATTAATGCAACCATCAAAGAGCTAATACTCTTTCTCATAACATCATAACCTCCACTCACTGATCCAAACACATGTAGCATAACGTGAGCGAGATACTTGAACTGCGGGCAAAGCTTCCCTTTGTGTACTGAACCATCAGTAATCGGTCCATTGTACTTCATACGTAGGAAGCACTTTCTCTGCTCAATCCATGATAGAACTCTTGGATCTGTCTTCTTATCCTGCAGCTTCAGTGCCTCTTCGATGTCATCTTCAGATATGATCACGAACTCCCCCTGAATCGTACTTACGACAGCAGATTCATTGTTCCAATAATCCATTCTGGCATTCTTCCAGAATTCTTGCTAATGATCTTTGTATATGATGACGGGAGTAGCAAGGGCAACAATCATACGACTTCTCTTTAAGAAATCAACAATACCGGCGAATTCGGTATGTTTCTTCAGATCTCCCATAAACGCACAACAATTGTGTGCTGCTTCAAACGGTAAATCTTCAACCTGTTCTTTTCCAGCTGCCTTTTCTGAAGATCCTGCGGGAACATCAGTACTTTCCTGTTCAGACATGATTAGACTGCAAAACAAATCAAGAAAACATGTTAAAAACGGACAAAATAATCAAAACATGAAATTTTTGATTTTGAAATTCTACATTCGACCAATCGAAGGTACGAATGTGAAAATAGAGGTTCGAATGTGGAATCAAAAATTTGAATGTGAAAATTAGTGATTAAAAGTGTACATTCGACCAAACAGTTCCACTTTCGAACATTTGAACATCTTCATTCGACCAAAAAGCCACGTTCGACTGTATAAAATTGGGCAAAAGAAGACTGTTCATCTTCTCAAATTGCAGATTTTGATTTAGATGGTTTTAACATGCCATTTTGATTTGAACATCATCTAACATGGCCGATAAAAGATTCCCAATCAACAATTTTGATTATTATTCAGTGTTTATGTGTTTTCATTTAAAAACTAGGGTTCGAAGCTTTTAAACAATCAATTGACTAATCTAGGTTGTTTAATCCCTTAATTTTTGTGTATTCTCCCCCCTAAAACACTTAAACACTAAATCCTCTACATCAATTGTTATTATTAATGGTTAGAAATCATGTTTTGATCTTGGTTAGGGTTCGAACACAAATTCAGTGATTGTGACTATGTTTGTGGATGGATACCTGCAAATGATGATTCAAAATGATCAGTAAGAAACAACGAACACAATGATATGATTTTTAAATCACGAGCAACAAGATCACTTTATCACATAAATTTAAAAAAAAATTGAATATGGGGGTCGAATGAGCAGATCAGGCATATATAGGCTCCACATTCGACCAAACGACTAGGGCGAATTTGAAAATTTGTCCACCTTCGACCCTATTTAAAGGTTCGAATGTAGACAAATGGTTCGAATGTGAAAATATCACATGAACACTCACATTCGACCGTTTGAAAGGTTCGAATGAGCAGGAAAAATTCCACCTTCGACCCAACGAAGAGGCGAATGAAAATTGGAATTTTTGAAGTTTTTACCAAATCTCAAAATCGAGTCCCGTTCAATATTTTTCTCAACTTTTAAGCATCCAGCATTCATTATTTCACATTTTATGATGACAAAACTCAAATGGTCCATCAAGCTTTAGAAAATCACCATCAACCACCATCAGCTATCAAAAATAAGATAGAAATGTAAAATCTATTGGATTTTCTAAACTTTTTGTTAAAACACACCTAAAATATTTTTTAGTTTTGTATTTATGACGAGAAATGTAAAATGCAGAAATGTAAAGATAAAGCAGTAAATGTTTTGTGATTTCCGGTAAGGGGATCATATTAGTTTTTGAGAAATCTGATCACAACATTGATCTTTTGATTTATTATCATTAAAGACAATGTGTGATCTGGCAACTGCTGATATTGTGATCCACATAAACTCTCATGCAGACTGTTGTGCAATGCTTTAGACTGATACTATTATTTATAGTATAAACTCAATTGTCTATGGTTCCCACGCACACGACATACTCCCGTATCAAGAAGTAAATGCACAAAGACTCATTGTAACGCGTGATTATGCTTTCGTCATCTGTAATTTACAAGGTATGAGGCACAGAGGTATACAGGTCAGCAAATCAATGCTACAAAGTAACTTTTGCACTCTACCAGGTTGAGGGCTGATATCAATCATGATTTGCATCAATGATTGGATACGATGCATTAGATAATCTCTGATTATCGTCATACATTGAAAGTTCCTCAATTCGGTAACTTTAGGATTTGGCTTTACAACTCTTTTATAAAGACACCCTATCTGATCTAGGTCCGTAATGACTTACAGCAGAAGATCGGAGAGGCTATCCCCAGATAACTAATAACATAACGACCCGAAACCTCCGAATTTTGTACAAATACCCTATCAAACGAAATTACGGTACTAAGACCATATGCCCATGAGAAGTTCATCCACACATCAATTCGTTTGATATGTATGTATCAGGCACGCAGTAATAGGTCTACGAAGCCTATCAACACATCACACAGACCCAAACACACGCCTTATATTGCATTACACTTCTTTAGCATAAGTCAGATCCCCACTGATGTACTATCATTTCCCCATTTTCTCCTGGAAATCATTTTGGGTTTTTCTCATTTTTATGGGTTTTTGAATTTTTCAATGTTTTTGGTTTTTTCTGAAAATAAACTCTATCTAAAATACAAAACATATTTTTGGATTTTTGTATTTTTCTGAAAAACAGTAAAACTAAATTAAAAAGCGATAAACTGAGGTGGTTATCAGTCTTGTTTTTCTTTTATACCGTTAGCTTTTAAAAGATATTCAAATATTGATTTATCAAAAGCTTTGGTAAAAAGATCTGCACGTTGATAGTCAGTGTGGATTTTGACCATATCGATCAACTCTTTTGCGTAACAATCACGGATAAAATGATATTTGATCCGGATATGTTTAGCTTTCGAGTGATTTATAAATCTTTTGTTAATGCAATTGCGGCCTCATTATCACAGTATATAGGGGTTTTAAGAAATTGCAAACCGTAGTCCACCATCTGTTGTTGTATCCAGAGAACTTGTGAGCAGCAGCTTGATGCTGAGACGTATTCTGCTTCACATGTGGATAAGGCGACTGCAGTTTGTTTCTTGCATTGCCAGGTCACGAGCCTGCTCCCCATAAACTGGCATCAAGCCGTTGTGGATTTGCTGTCTTTGTCACAGCCACCCCAATCTGCATCACTAAAAGCGATTAGGTCAAAATTATCATCATTAGGGTACAATAGTCCTCTCGACGGACAAGCCTTCAGATATCTAAAGATACGTTTGACAGCTGCAAGATGACTCTGTTTCGGCTTCGATTGATAACGTGCACAGAGACATGTGGCAAACATTATATCTGGTCTGGAGGCGGTGAGGTACATCAGAGATCCGATGATTGCTCTGTATGTAAAAGGATCAGTTAGCTCCCCCTTAGTGTCAACACCAATCCCAATATTAGGTTGTATCGGGGTATCCATCGGCTTTGAATCATCCATCTGGAATCGGCTCAAGACTTCAGAAACATATTTCGTCTGTTGAATAAAGATCCCCGTTGGTCTTTGTTCCACCTGCAAGCCTAGGAAAAACTGCATCTCTCCCATCGCGCTCATTTCGAACTTGTCCTGCATAACACGTTCAAATTCTCTACACAGAAGTTCGTTAGTAGAACCAAAAATAATGTCATCAACATAAATCTGCACTAGAAGCAAGTCATCACCTGTTCGTTTTGTGAACAGTGTGCAATCTACCAAACCTCGCTTAAATCCTTTGGTCAGAAGATAAATGCTCAGCTCCTCATACCATTGCCTTGGAGCCTGGTGCAACCCGTAGAGAGCTTTATTTAGAACATAGACTTTATCCCAGTGAATAGGATCTTCAAAGCCTGGTGGTTGACCTACGTAAACTTCCGCCTTAACCACACCATAAAGAAACGCGCTTTTAACATCCATTTGATACACCTTGAATTTCTTATAAGATGCAAACGCCAGAAACATGCGGATAGCTTCTAAGCGTGCAACCGGTGCATAAATCTCGTTATAATCGATTCCTTCAACTTGATGAAAGCCTTATACGACCAATCGAGCTTTGTTCCTAACAATCACTCCTCTCTCATCTTTCTTACACTTGAACAACCATTTTGTTCCTATCTTTTTCCGTCCTGGAGGTAAATCTGTCAGTGTCCACACTCCAAGTTTCTGGAACTGTAATAACTCCTCTTGCATAGCCTATACCCAAGCGTCATCCAAAAGAGCGTCCTTTTAAGTCCACGGCTCGACCTGCGAAACATAACAAGGAAAAGACCAGTCATTTTGAAAACCTGATTTTTGAATTTTGGCTTATAAAGCAAGAGCGCCAAGGTTTTCTGGTGAGTTTGCATTCCTTAGTTGACCTCTCGTCATCACACTGCTACCAGGATCACCAATAACCTGCTCGAGCGGGTGAATCCGATGTATCCGAGATTCCCGATAATCAGGTACTTGTACTCCCGTCTGAGTAGTCAAATTCTCTATCGAATCCAGATCATTACCCACGTTTGATGATGAAGCACCATTTGGATTTGGGTTCACTGGAGGTATCTCTGTAGCAATATCTGGAACAGCTTCACTTGTAACATCATCGTCATCTTCAGATTCCGATGAATTAAGAGTTGTGGAAGCTTCCTGAAATACCTCTTCTTCAGCTACAGGAGCATTGGTATCATTAGAAGCTGTTTGGGGATTTACAGTGATCGGACGCACCAACGGTGATGTCACTGCGTTTTCGACCTCATAATATAATCGTAATACAGCCTCTTCAACCAAGCTATCTAGATTGAATGATTCAAAGAAATCCTTGTAATCAAACATCCAGTCTGGACCGCTACCCTGTATATTCTGAGTATACCTTTGAACTTCAACGTTAGCGCACTCCTCTACCAGACGAGTTCGTTTGTGGAATACCCGTTTGAGCGGGGTTGCATATCCAACAAGGAATCCTTCTTCAGCCTTTTGTGCGAACTTCTCAGATGGATTAAGCATTGTACACGGTGCTCCAAACGGTTTTAGATACTCTAAGTTCGGCTTTCGTCGATTCAACAACTCATAAGAAGTTTTGCCAAACTTCTTCACCGTTAAAACACGATTGAGAATATAACAAGCTGCGTAAATTGTTTCCTTCCAGAACATTATTGGAAGATTGGAGTCTGCAAGCATTGTTCTTGCCGCTTCAATTAGAGTCCTATTTTTGCGTTCTGCGATACCGTTCTGTTGAGGGGTATACGGAGCACTGTATTCATGATGAATTCCTTTGTCTTCACAAAGAGCATCCATCTGTGTGTTCTTAAACTCCGTCCCATTATCACTCCTAATTCTCTTGATCTTCAGACCATAGATATTTTCCAATCGAGTGAACAGAACTTTCAGATTATCAAACGTGTCGCTCTTATGATGCAAGCACATAACCCATGAAAATCTGGAATAGTCATTTATAACCACAAGACAGTACAATTCACCAGCATGACTTTTACGCTTGACCGGTCCGAACAGATCCATGTGCAAATGCTTAAGTGGTAGTTCAACTGAATTGACTTTCTTTGGCTTATGAGATTGCTTGTGCTGCTTTCCTTTTTTGCAACTCACACACTTGTCATTCAAATGAAATTGTTTAACATTCACGCCTGTGACAAGTTCATTCTTCACCAAATGATTCATCTTTCTAAGGTGAATGTGTCCCATCCTCCTATGCCACATGATTGATTCTTTTTCAGTAGCCTTGGAGAGGAAACACGTGACATGTCCTTGTGTAGTCATAGCTTTTGACATATCAAGAATGTACAGATTGTTCACTCTCAGTGCTTTTAGCATAACCCACTCTTTTGGTAGAACGAATCCTGGCTTGAGTATATAGCAAGATTTGTCATCAAAGAATACCGAAAACTGCTTATCACAAATCTGACTGACACTGAGCAGATTATAATCGATTTGCTTCACGTACGAAATCTTCTCAAAACTCACTATCCCATTACTTACACTACCCTCCATAGTAATGTATCCACCTTTATTCCTGGCAAACGCTACGTATCCTCCATTAATATTTCTGATGTCAAACAGTAGCGATAAATCCCCTGTCATGTGTCCAGAAGCTCCACTGTCAACAATCCAAAGACTTCTCACAGGGCCAGCTGAAGCTCCCTGCACATATCAAGTAAAAAGATTAGATTTTTCGGGGAACCCAAGCCTGATTGGTCTTGGGTCTTTGAACATGAAGTTTCAAAGATTCGTTCTCACAAACAGATTGATTTGAATTGATCTTTTTCTGATCAATTAAATCTTTTTTAGTTTCAGATTTCACATTCTCTTGTGAAGATGAAGCACCTTGAGAACCCTTTGGTGACCAATACTGTTCCGAACGTTTCAAGATCCGGATTTGAGATTTTGGGGTCCCAACCGGTTTCTTTACTTCGTCCTTAAAGGAAACTTTCTTGGTTACCTTCTCCGATTTAACAGAGACCGGTCCAACTGTTGGTTTGACTGCAGGTTTTACAGGAACCTTTTTCTTGTCAACAGTTGAGTTCACCACTGGTTTCTTAAGCGGTTTTTCAATGGCTATCCGGTTACGACGGTCATATGTTATCAAACGATTATCCCTTCTTTGATAAAAACGATTTTGATTGTAAAAATGTGCTTGTTGAGGGACAAAACGTTGTTGTGGGTAACATTGATTATCGACTGGACGTTGATTTTGCTTCACTTCCACCTCGTGCCTTTTGTGCCTAACATACGGGCAGTGAGCAAGTAAATGCCCTCTCTCTCCGCATTTATAACACGCACGGTATTCCTCAAAGTTGTTTTTGGCGTTCGACTTAGCATATGTAGTGATAGGATATTGATCCTCCACACACTTCCTTCTAAGACTCTTAGGAGTTGGGTCATTGGATTAAGTCGGCTCAAGAAAACTGTTAGCCTTCTCTTTTGGCTTGATAAATTCTGTGACATGAACCTTTGGTTCTTTCGGAATATCCAAAGAAATTCTCTCTGAAACCTCTTGAGGTACATCATTTGTTCGCTCATGCTTTGGGAACCAAATGGTAGTCTCCTGCTAAATTTTCTCAATCTTGGAGTAATTGGCAAATTTTATTGGATATTCCTATTCAGAAATTATCTTATCAGATCCTATCATCCGATAGAAAATTTTGACGGGTTTGTCACATTGATCATTTTTCTCAATAGGCTTAACTGATTGATTCGCTCGATGAGCGTTAGCCATGGGATGCATAATCTGAGATGTTGACACTGGTTCATTTGTAATTATGTGATTTTCAGCAGGAATATCACACACCTTCTCAGATTTGTCATCCTCAGAGTCGGAATCATCAGTCACAGCAACCACACCTTCATTTTTAGTCCCAAAATAGGTCGAACATCGGAATTTGGGTCTCCCACACTAGATGTGTTCGACTCATCATCAGATGTCGAGTCAGACTTAACGGAGCTCTCCGGTGTTATTGAATGCAGTGTATGATTTTCAAATAACACTGGAGATGGGACGGCCTTGTAGTTTGCACTACTAGACTGTGAAGTCTCCTCAATGATATGATCAACAACATATGCAATGTGCTTATAACTTTTGAGTTTCTTGTTGACCTTTTCTGCAAAGCACTTGATGGTAGCCATTTCATGTTTTGTATTTTCCAATCATTGATATAGTTGTTAATGGCTAATTGTTTCAAAGATAAAGTCTTTTTAAGTTCTGAAATGTCTTTCTTGTAACCATCAAGCACTCTATTAAATTCTCGTGCTTCTTTCTGATACGATTGACAGTTGATCTTAGCAATCTCAAGCTGAACCCTGAGTTGCTTATTATCCTATGTCAATCTATCGCATGCACCACAATATCTCTCATTATTCATATCAAGATTAGATTCAGTACTTACCTGCATTGGAGGCTCTGTCATCGCCATCAATGCAAAGTGTGCTTCCTTTCCAGCAAAGAATTTAGAATAGTCAATTCTGGTAAAAGCATCATCCACCATGCACGATTTGCGTGTCATCAGAAAATCAGCTTCAGCAAGAAGTTGATCGATATCATCATCTAGTGAGTTAACACTAGCTTCAGAATCAGAATCGCTCTCCATATCAGAATAAGCTGAATCATACTGTTCTGGTACATCAGTAACAGAGTCAAGAATCAAACCGGACTTCTTCTCAACCCAAACTTCACTATCTTCACTCAACTCCTCAATTTTCACCACAGACATCTTCTCAGTCACCAATTCTTCTTCAACAAATACCGGCTCATCCAAATCCATTTTCTGGGCAACACACGCCACATTACCAGTAGTAATCTCCTCAACACCCAACTCCATACCCGTCCAATCAAATCCCTCATCATTCTGTATCACCAAGGCCTGGTTATGGTTATCTGATTGGGTTTGAGTGTTTGGTGTAGAAATAGGAATGATTGTTCGGTTTGAATTTTGTGGTGTTTGGTTTTGGTTCTGGTTTTGTGTAGTGGTTTGTCTAACAGTATTGTTTTGTGAGGTGTTTTGGTGGTTTTGGTAGGTATTTTGTGGTTGAAAGATTGAAATATTTGGGCTTTTATAAGATACCTGATTTTGTGATTGACGGTTCTGGTAGTTGGTGTTGAAAGGATTCCTGTTCCCCTGCTGTGCTGGCTGTGTACATTCCCTTATGAAGTGTCCTTTCCCACCACAATTAAAACATGTCACTTTGGCTTTATTAAAGCCATATGTGGTGTTTGGAGAAGTAGAAAGATCAGTTCTGCCAGTCTTCTCAATGAATTCTGTCGCTCTCCTCATAACGCTAGCAAACGCCCACTGGATATCAATGAGTTCCATCTCTTCTTTGTCAATTTGTGCGTAGTCTTCACTGGTTAGATTGTTGTTACCAATTTGACTAGCAACCAACCCGTTATAAGAAGAGACCATAGCAGAAACCAATGCTACATGTTGCTGTGCAACTTCAACAGTAACATTGTTCAAGTTCGAAGTCTCCAGCATGATTGAGCTCTGATTAGGTTGATTTTGGTTCATTTGGGTTTGATTCATTTGAGGAATATAGGATTGTTGTTGAGGTTGGTTTAGATTTGCAGAATAACAAGCAGCTTGTTGCATCGGTGAAAATGGTGTGATGTAAGGAGTAGTAGGGTATGATGGTGGGGTATAAGATGAAGTTTGAACAAGGTAATTTATGGGGGCTTTAGGTGGTTCAACATGGCTTGAAACACACGCAATGTGTGGAGCAACAGTAGTACTTGAACTTGAACTAGCTAGAGATGAAGATGTACCGCCATGGTATAACTCTGGGTTCTGAGGAACTTGTGCTCTTTTCGCCTTCCTCTTTTCTTCCATCTCTTTGTTTTCTAGCTTCTGGATAAACTCGTTGATGGTCCAGTATTGGTACGCATCTTTTTCCTTGAGTACCTCGATGTGTTGATTCCAGTATGGTGGCAATGCATCAGTGAACTTGTCCACCAGCTCAGACATCGGTATGTTAATCTCATAGCTTGAAAGCTCAGTCAATAAGTGACAGTACCTTGGAATCAACTCCTTCAGCGTCTCATTCCCCATATAGCTGAAGTTCTCAAACTCTTTTCTTAATTCCTCCATTCTCATCTTCCTCGTCTTCTCATTCCCATTATGACGATTCCTTAACATGTCCCACAATTGTTTAGAAGTGGTGCAAGACCCAAACTGATGTAAGAGATCAGTGTTAATGGCCTGGGACAATTGGGAAAACGCCTTCTTTTCCACAGCAAGACTCTCTAATGGAATTGGTGTAACACCCCAACCGATGGCGGAAACATCGGGATGTCACGTATTGATGATTGTTCAGTAGCTCATGGTAAATAATAAATTTCAATAAATGATTTAAATTAATTTCATACAATTGTTCAAAAAATTTGTACAACAAAATGAAAAAAAAAATACTAGCTACGCATCTTCAAGCTTTAACTCTAATTTCAAATAAGCCATAACCTGAAACATGTTAAGTTTGAAAATATTTTGGGTCAACAAAAGTTGGTGAGAATTACATAGGTTTTGATAATTGAATAAAAACTTGTACAATTCGAGTGTCATGGCAAGTCTAGTCCATATGTGAAAACAATACTACCCGGTAAATCGTGTGCATAATCAAACCTTGTGACTAGAATATTATGGTCCATCCCATACGCATATGGTTCACTCGTTTTTGTTGCGATAACAATCACCCACGCTACCTATGTAGGAGGTAACGTATCCGGGTGGGGTTGTTAGTCCAATAGATCTATTATTGTGTATCGTTGGCTTGTACGCAGTTAATGATTATGCTAGAATAATTGTGCTTACCATAGTAATGTTTAAGACATAATGCAACATAGAATAACACATAGACACTTATGATTGAATTGTAGATTGAATGTTGTAACATGTTTCACCCCAAAATAGTGAAATAGAAAAGGGGCTATGTAAAACTCACATTAGGTGCTTAATGAGTTCGTGAGTTTTCTTGAGCGTGCAAACACGTAGTAATAATGCATTGGAAAACTCGGAACTAGCTAGAGGAGATAATGATGGATGAAAACTTTAGTATGTGGGAGATGGGATAATAATGTTTTTTTTTATTGAATGTTATAAAGAGTTGAATGGTAGGCTATTGTATTTATAGTGTAGAAATTGGAATTGTAATTAGGGACTACTTTGACTAGGCTAGAATTTAGGAACAACTTTGACTTGACTAGAAGACCATATGTACTAACACTTTGACTTGACTTGACTAAGAGACTACGTTTGACTTTTCAGGTTTGACTAAGGGACCTTGAAAGGGTTTAAGTTTAATTGGTTTTAATTAACATCACAAAACACCAAATGGTGTAGTGGTTTGTGTGGTGTGGTTAAGGTTTAGCCTGCCAGGGACTCGGTTTCGAATCCTTTCTCAGGCAAACATTTTTTTAACGTTTTAAAATCAGAATTTTTAATAAAATCCAATTTAATATTGATTATAAGTCATTATTTAAACAAAAAAATTAATAAAATGGATGGGAAAGATAATGTAAACATGAATCGGATGAATAAACGAGGGAGTTCTATATATATATAAAAAAAATTGTGTGATGTTACAGTCTCCCCTACTTTTAGGAACTTCGTCTCGAAGTTTATTAAAAACACAGGGTTGAGGATGATTAGGTAGAAATTAAGTCAACTGGGGTTTGGAAAATTTGGGTTAAGGCACGACATGAATTTATAGGTAATAGAATAATCTGTTTCGAATAATTTGGATATAAGGTTTGATATGTGTGAGTTTTAAGGGTTGGATTAGGTTTGTCTGAAATAGCAAGGAGAATAAGAATCTAGCAAAACACTAAACTTAAGTGTTAGGAAAGAAATGCATGAGTTGATTGACTATAGAATGACTAAATGAACTACCAGGTAACTAGAGTTTATAATTGATTATCTACCGGAAACCTTGATAGAATTCCACACTACCTTAACGTACCTGTAAATTCATGATTACGTTCCGGACCGCAATCACCAATTTACCTTACATTAGGGTTTTGTGTCCTTCTATGACTCTAAACACATATAAAAGTAATGCAAAATAACCTTGTGATTGAATCTTTGTATCAATGAGTCTAATAAATCTTTGTATCAAATTACATGTATGATGTATCCAAAAATGAGTCCAACTGTTGAGCAGGAAAAGACCTCTACCAGTCAGTGAGTAGGAACCTCTACCGATTGTGGAGTAGGTGCGATAGCCTCTACCAGTCGTTGAGCAAGTTATTAGAACCTCTACCGACTGTTGAGCAGGCATGATGACCTCTACCAATCATTGAGCAGGTTGTTAGGTACTCTACTAACTGTTGAGCAAGTACTTCATCCTCTACCAGTTGTTTGATTAAGTGTAACAATTGTTTTTCTTATTTAACACATAAGTTGCAAGTTCGTAATATATTCATGTAAGTAAGTTTGTAAATGCATCAAGTATAGCATGCGAGTTGTAATAGAGTTGTCCTAGACAAGATTAATGACTCTAGGTGTGTTTATAGCAAATAGTTTATATTCCATGCTTTCAAGTATCATGAATAATCAAATGTTCAAGTAGATAATCAAATCCTCATGTATAATTAAGAATCAAGTTTGATGCAACGAACAATCAAGTTTTCAATAGTCTGATTATCATAGGGATCAAGTTCATGTTCCAGAAGGTGAAGAATATGAATTTAGTTCTTGAGAGGATGATGAAGAACTCAAAGCATCATCAAGGTTATGAAAGATAGTGAACGTGAAAATAGTTAATAAAGGGTTTATTTTATAGTAAGGAGATTATGTAGCAGTGTAAATCGTGGGGTTTGGATCAAAGGTTAGAATCTAGCGTATGAGAAAACATGATTGTGATAAATACCAAAAATTGTAAAAGTTCGAATAAGTTGAAAATAATTAGGTGGCAATGGAGATTAAATTTTGTTCATGAGGATGGAAAGATCTTATCATTTTTCTTTTTAAAACTAGTTTCTTATATAAAACAAAAGTTGCTAAATAGTACAAACTAAGTGGCTTTAGATCAGAATATTTTAGATTAGTCGAAGATTTTAAACACGACGTTAGGTTTTATAGATCAAGGTGACATTATATCAAAAATCCTTTGTTATGCTAATGAATAAACATTTGGATTTAGAAATTAAGTTTGAGGATATCTTATAACAAAAATATGTATTTTCCATGGTTTATAGGCGATGAAAATTTTGACAATATTAAGAAATCTTTAGTGTTGGGCTAGGGTCTACCCAGGTTATGAGGTTACAGTTTAGAAATATGTAACATGTTGAAAAATGAAATAATATGATTTGGGGAGGGTGTTGAAAATAATCAAACATGTGGCTAAGATGGTAGGATGAAATGTGTTTGTGAAATCCATATATGATTTGGAAATGGGATTGATTTAAGCTGTAAAATTTTGAGATTTTAGAGCTTAGTTTTAAGGAAAGTGAGTGTAATCATTTATTCATTAATTAAAACGAATAAACGAAAACCTTGACTTATCAAAGCTTCTAGATTCTAATAACATAGTGAAGACATGCTTTAGCCTATAAGTGAACACTCATCCCGAGAATTCCCAGGTAGGCATCCGGGTCCCTCGTCTGATTGGGATTTATGCGCAATGCCAATCCTAGACAGAAAACTCAGAATACAGGCGTTCACCCTTCCAGATTGCACGTGTTCGTTAGTAAAATCCAGAACTTCGACGAGATCTTCAAGGTGGTTCAGGCTAAACCTGAGGATTTGTCCTATTAGTCTAAGAGTAGATCCAGTGATGGAGAATAATCATCTTCTAGGGGCTGAAGTAGAGATAAGAACTGGGATATTGAAAGAGAAAAGAAACAAGTATGGTTGCAAGTAAAAGGAGCAAGTACTGGTTATAATCCTATGGTTATAACTAGATTATTTTTCTAATAACCTAATTCCCTATAACCATGGCTCTGATACCAATCTGTAACACCCCAACCGATGGCGGAAACATCGGGATGTCACGTATTGATGATTGTTCAGTAGCTCATGGTAAATAATAAATTTCAATAAATGATTTAAATGAATTACATACAATTGTTCTAAAAATTTGTACAACAAAATGAAAAAAAAAAAATACTAGCTACGCATCTTCAAGCATTAACTCTAATCTTCAAATAAGCCATAACCTGAAACATGTTAAGTTTGAAAATATTTTGGGTCAACAAAAGTTGGTGAGAATTACATAGGTTTTGATAATTGAATAAAAACTTGTACAATTCGAGTGTCATGGCAAGTCTAGTCCATATGTGAAAACAATACTACCCGGTAAATCGTGTGCATAATCAAACCTTGTGACTAGAATATTGTGGTCCATCCCATACGCATATGGTTCACTCGTTTTTGTTGCGATAACAATCACCCACGCTACCTATGTAGGAGGTAACGTATCCGGGTGGGATTGTCAGTCTAATAGATCTATTATTGTGTATCGTTGGCTTGTACGGAGTTAATGATTATGCTAGAATAATTGTGCTTACCATAGTAATGTTTAAGACATAATGCAACATAGAATAACACATAGACACTTATGATTGAATTGTAGATTGAATGTTGTAACATGTTTCACCCCAAAATAGTGAAATAGAAAAGGGGCTATGTAAAACTCACCTTAGGTGCTTAATGAGTTCGTGAGTTTTCTTGAGCGTGCAAACACGTAGTAATAATGCCTTGGAAAACTCGGAACTAGCTAGAGGAGATAATGATGGATGAAAACATTAGTATGTGGGAGATGGGATAATAATGTTTTTTTTTTTTATTGAATGTTATAAAGAGTTGAATGGTAGGCTATTGTATTTATAGTGTAGAAATTGGAATTGTAATTAGGGACTACTTTGACTAGGCTAGAATTTAGGAGCAACTTTGACTTGACTAGAAGACCATATGTACTAACACTTTGACTTGACTTGACTAAGAGACTACGTTTGACTTTTCAGGTTTGACTAAGGGACCTTGAAAAGGTTTAGATTTTAATTGGTTTTAATTAACATCACAAAACACCAAATGGTGTAGTGGTTTGTGTGGTGTGGTTAAGGTTTAGCCCGCCAGGGACTCGGGTTCGAATCCTGGCTCAGGAAAACATTTTTTTAACGTTTTTAAATCATAATTTTTAATAAAATCCAATTTAATATTGATTATAAGTCATTATTTAAACAAAAAAATTAATAAAATGGATGGGAAAGATAATGTAAACATGAATCGGATGAATAAACGAGGGAGTTCTATATATATATATAAAAAAATTGTGTGATGTTACAATTGGCTCACCCGTGTTCTCCAAGATCGGAGCAACATAACCCTTAGCAAACATTTGCCAGGCTTCCGTTCCTTCTAGTCCCATTCCCTCAAGATGAATCTTGAACTTGGTCTTCCATGTGTTGTAGTCTACCATTTCCATCAACTTTGGTGGACGGCTCCCACTACCCGAAGATAGGTAATGAATAAGTGTCGAAATCGCATTGGTAGTCTAAGAGTGTACCACCGCTGCTGCAACTCCCCAGTAATCAGCCATAGGTTGTGGTTGTGCAACTTGTTGGGGCATAGAACTAGTCATCGCCATATAGTTAATCGGTTGGGATGGTTGACTAGACTTCTGAGCAGCTACTGACCAAGGAACCATGGTTGTCTGTTGTTGTGGTGTTGTATTAGGTCGTGGTGTTCTAGGAAAGTTCCACATATTGCTCTGAAAATGATAAAACAAGAAATGATTAGAAAAATTTCACAACAGTTTCTACGTTCGACCCATTTGAAGAATCGCTTGGTCGAATGTACAAATTAGTCCAGGTTCGACCATTTAACAAGGTTCGAATGTAGAAAATAACAAACTCAGTTCACTTCGACCGGCTTATCCCACGTTTGACCACCCGATTGGTTGAATGTACCAATTAAGGTCGAATGAACAACAACACACTAAAACTTTCTAGGTTCGACTAAATATAACTCCACGTTCGACCAAATAATCCCTGGTTCGACCTAAAAGTTCCACTCTCGACCAAATCTCCCTAGGTTCGACCCTTTCATTTTGAAAAACGGTTATACTTTGAAAATAAGTTATTTTGATCAAAAATTTTCAAATGTTGATAAATTTTGATGATCTTATGCAGGTTTTGCTTCGATTGGATTTGGAACAAGTTTAACAAAGAGAATTTTGAATTTTATCCATGAAAACAAGTTCAAATCAATCAATTTAACACCAAATTCAGTTGTTCAATGAAAAACAGAAAGTTTTGATCAAAATTGGGTCCAAATCAGCTGTAATATTATCAATTTGTGGTTGTTTGATCCAAATGGCTCTGATACCACTTTGTAAGCGCGTAGGATCGGCTAATCAACAAAGATAATGATCAAACAAGTTCAATTCAGGTGCGGAATCCCTGAATTGATCACAAAATGATAATAAAACTAGCAAAACACAAAAATCATCATAAACATATTCATTTCATTCAATTAGATAATCAATTACACTTCAAAATGTTGTTTATAATGATTAAACTTGATTACAGACTCAATAATAACCCTAGGGAGAAACACACACTGGGAGGGAAAACAAATGACCAAAAGATAACATTCAAAAATTGAGATTGCCTTATATAGACCTGCACATTCTCCTAAATAGCTTGGTCGAATGTGCAGATTCGACCGTTCACATAGAGCGAATCTGGACATACATATATACAATTCTTCCTTCGACCTCCCAGTGCCACCTTCGACCGTTTAATTCTACCTTCGACCATCTACTTTCCACCTTCGACCAGTCGATCAAAACAAAACAACTTTAAATTCACAACTCAATAGCATTAGTCGCAATATGTGCATCTACATTCTCAATCCAACAAAATTCGTTTCAGGCGTTCCGGGTCGTTTATTGCTCGTTTGTGTTTTTTTGGTAGAAACATCCGAGTTTGTACAACTTTCATGAGTCATTATACGTGGTACTCCGACTATACATTCGATACCCGTATTTTTTCAAAACATAATTGTTTCATGTCTAATCGACATGCTGGACTTCCGGACTCTGTTTGATAAGGTCCGGTAACGAACCATACCGATTTTGAACTGACCGCCCGGTAACGAACCGTACCGGTTTCGAACTGACCTGCCAGTTATCCACCCGGATCGTATAGACCCGATCAGGTCCGGTAACGAACCGTACCGGTTTCGAACTGACCGGCCCGTTATCCACCGGGATCGTATCGACCCGATCAGGTCCGGTAACGAACCGTACCGGTTTCGACCTGACCGCCCGGTAACGTACCGTACCGGTTTCGAACTGACCGGCCCGTTATCCACCCGGATCGTATCGACCCGATCAGGCCCGGTAACGAACCGTACCGGTTTTGAACTGACCGCCTGGTAACGAACCGTTCCGGTTTCGAACGGACCGGCCCGTTTGCCACCCGGTCAGTTTCGACATGACATTTAAAATTACCCATCCTAAACCCACTTGACAATTATAGTAAACCCAACTCAACCCACAAATTCAAATTTTAAACCAATAACAACTCAATCCCAATTACATGGGTTAATTGCCAACAACATTTTTTTTTTAATTTTAAAGAACATAAACACAACTTAGACAAGATGGAGGGTTAGTTATCACTTTACACTTCAAGTAGAAGAAGATGAAGAAGAAATAAATGAAGTGTATTAATAGAGGTTGGTAGATTAATCATTATTGCCGGGATGCAATTCGTGATGAGATGGATTTTTATAATTTTAAATTATTATACTGTTTGATTTAAAGGCTGAACACGAGTATAATCAAACTATCAATAATCGGAAATTAGTAAAACAAATGTTCAGACAAGCAAGGTAAATTCAGTTGTTGTCGGAAAGATATCTGTAACGAACCATACCGGTTTCGAAGTCACCGCCCGATAACGAACCGTACCGGTTTTGAACTGACCGACCCGTTATCCACCCGGATCGTATCGACCCGATCAGGTCTGGTAACAAACCGTACCGGTTTCGAACTGACCGGTCCGTTAGCCACCCGGTCAGTTTCGACCCGGTCAAGTCCGGTAACGAACCGTACCGGTTTCAAACTGACCACCCGGTAACGAGCCGTACCGGTTTCGAACTGACCGGCCCATTATCCACCCGGATCGTACCGACCCGATCAGGTCCGGTAACCAACCGTACCAGTTTCGAACTAACCGGCCCGTTATCCACCCGGATCGTATCGACCTGATCAGGTCCGGTAACGAACCATACCGGTTTCGAACTGACCGGCCCGTTATCCACCTGGATCGTATTGACCCAATCACGTCAGGTAACGAACCGTACCGGTTACGAACTGACCGCCCGATAACGAACCGTACCGGTTTCGAAATGACCAGCTCGTTATCCACTCGGATCGTATCGACCCGATCAAGTCCGGTAACGAACCGTATCGGTTACGAACTGACCGCCCGGTAACGAACAGTACCGGTAACGAACCGTACCGGCTTCGAATTGACTAGCCCGTTATCCACCCGGATCGTATCGACCCGATCAGGTCCGGTAACGAACAGTACCGGTTTCTAATAAACACTTTTAGAGTCAATTGATTTAATTATTTTATTAAATAAATAAAAAATAATAAAAAATAAAAAACACTACAAAGTATCAAAAAAAACCAAATTTAAAACTTTGATCCAAAGCACCCTTATAGAGTAGATAATGCTACACGCCCTTCTGGGTTCAGGGTTCATAAAACCTCCGAGATCATGCACCAGGGACTTCACCGATGCATGCCCACGGGTGGGTCCATAATGGCATTTCCATAATCATCAGTATGACACGTCGGCATGTATGACGTCAAACGAATCCACTGGGATGAGCAATAAATGAATTGAATCTTTCAACTCTTACTAGTCCCAAGGGTATGGGTCATAATACCGCTCAAAATTACTCGATACCTTCAGGTTCGAGACGTATTCGGAATCCCTTTTCACAAAGACGAGCCACACCCCGTCATGTGTGGATCATGGGATTTCTTTCCGACATGATTGAGTGTGGTTAGTCGATCGGAATGCGCGCAAAAGGTTAAGGCGTCACTGATGCCTTAGATTCTGAAGAGGTAATGCTCACGAGATGCGTGAGCATATCAAAGGTCGACACATGATTCGGTCAATTACCCAAACAATCACAAGTCTCAAAGGAATACATGGGCAAACACTCAGACTAGAGTGTCATAGTATGACTTCCAGAAAGTCCGTTGAGCACCCGAAATCTTACATAATCAGTGTTGGCGCTACACAATCAAACAAACAGAACAGTGACAGCAACGAGGGGTTTGGGTGATGTCTCCATCCCGAGGGAACCAGAGCGAAGCAAACGACAAGTAATCACATCATCAAGTAAGTCCTACAGCTGTAGCAATACGCCCTCTGTGCAACACGACAGTAGAAACAACACGGCAATGACAACAACATATCCACGAATCACATGAACTAGGGAACACCGCACATGAGTGACACGTCAATAGAGAAGCATGACGACACGACAACATCGCAACAGGAACCGTATGACACAGAGAATTATGACAGCAAGGCTACACTACTGCAGGAGCAGTAAACAACAGGAATGCATCATCAGAGATGCAGCGCAACCACACGGATACGCAATCAGCAAAAATAATGCAACAGCAAGCATGCACAATGGCTGGGGGTAACACAGCAGCATGAATGCACACGTCAATATGACGCTCAATATGAAAAATCCACAGTCCACATCAACAGAAAGCTCTGTTAAGGTAAGCACGCATCCCCGTGCATCTCAGATCACTTGTGGAGGTGGGATTTGCAACAGTTGCTTCGGCCTCGAGCCTAACCTCCATAGGCTCAATGGTAGGAATGGTTAGATTGGCCGGCGCATCAGTCGTCATAACATAAATGGGAACGACGGGTTCCACATAATTAAGCTGGCTTCTCAAGCCGATATTGTTCATAGAGAGAACGACCGTAGGCTTGGTATGAGTCACTCAAATAATAGCAACAACAACATCGACAGTCTCAACCGAGGCCTGATAACCATTGACAATGTTAGGCTTGCTAAGAGCCCAAGGAATGATAACGAGGGAGTCAATGAAAACCTCAAAGATAGTGGAATTAACAACAACGAACTTCACAGCGATACAGACATGGTCATAGCAGCTTGGCATGGGTCATAGAGACGTCTTCGTCAACGACATTCACCTCTGCAGGAGCCTCAAATACATCAACAACATCAGCTCGAGAAGAGCCATAGAAACAACATCAAGCCCAACCTGGACTATAGAGACAATGACAACAATAAGCTCAACAACAGACATGGAAACAACGGCATCAAGCCCGATAAGTGCTACAGAATCACTGAAAAACAACAAACTCAGCAAGAGCTACACACATAACGGCGTCAACAGAACTCGCTTGAGCCAAAGAACAATAACAGGAGCAACAACGTCAGGCTCGACCGGAGTCTTACACTCATAGTTGTTATTATATGTGTGGTAAGCAGTATCCATAGGTCCTAGTAACCAACCTACACCCTTTTCAGTATCAAAGATAGTGGTCACCAAGGGAATAGCAAGTAGAGGTAGAAGTGTAAGGACTCGATTTTTTTTTTAAAACATATAGACAATATATAAACATCCATTATATACATAGTTATATATATCCAAAACGTCATGCCCAACAACGTGCCAACAACCTTGGCGACAATAGTTAAGTTTACAAAAGACAAAGCCTAAGTTGGCTACCATGCGAATCTTTGACCCATATCCAAAACCATCTACAAAACATTAAAAACTTGTTTAAAAGACTCAAAGATCCTAATATAACCATGGTACCCAACCCAAAAGAACGCGAGCGTGCATAACCCATCCTTGCTCGAGACTTGATCTTCATTCATGTGCTTTACCTATTACAAATCAACAAGGCAAACGTTTAGTAGGTTATAAACCATATGATCGTCTTGTCCAAGGGATCTAAGAAGTCCATGGAATCCATAATGAAATCCTTACTTCTACCATTTTGACCCGTTACGGGTATTCCTACCATTTTGACCCGTTAAGGGTATTCCCACCATTTTGACCCGTTAAGGGTACTTCCACCATATTGACCCATCGAGGGTGTTCCTACTATTTTGACCCATTAAGGGTGCTTCCACCATTTAAACCATTCCACCAATTTATACCCTTGTGTAGCCACAAGGATACTTCATGTTACTTCCATTCTACCAAATTCAATCACAAAATGCATGCATACAACTATGACTAACATACTCATTAGACTACGTAGTTGGTAGTAACCAACTTACCTTTATCGTGCGCACCTTGCTCCTTGTAACCGCTTGTACCTTCCACCTTCACACCTACATAGCGAAGGAATTCATACTTTAGCTTTTTGCACTTTACCCTTTACCATTCTTGGTACAAGGTAGATAAACTAACATAACCACCTACAACATCTACCATCATAGTTATCATGTATTTTCCCACAATTTCACCTATTCTAAGTTACTAGGCGTTTCATCTTACAATTGGTGTGCATATTCCTACATTCAAGTGGTTATACCATTCCATGACACAACATTCCCAATTCTATACTTATACTTACAATCTTCATGAATTTCTTAACAATAAGCATAATCAATTGAGTTCTTATGAGATTAAGGTTCTGTTTGACTTTTTAAAAGTCAACAGAAAACCTTCATCCCAACACCCACTTAACACATTCTCAATTCAGCCCTATTACAAGCAATTAACATAAAATCTCTTCAATTTTACGCTACTACACATAACAAGCATGCTTTCCTAACCACAAGAAGTAATTATCACAACATGATTATGGAATCCCACCAAACTACTCCCAAACTCTACCAAAATAAATCATACAACTTACCAATGAGATTAGCACCACAAGAGGGTTAATAATCCAAGAACATGCAAGGAATTAGAGGTGTTTTTCTCACTTAATCTCAGCTATAGGGGCTGTTATGGAGAACCCTTTTGTCACCCCTTTCTTCCTCCCTCTCTCTCTGCGTTTCTATTCTTTTCTCTTTTTCTTTCTTTCTTTTTTTAATCCCTCCTAATATTATCTCTTCTAATTTTTCCCAAACCACCCCTCAAGTGTGTGTCATTTCACATTTAACCCCTCCCTCTTTGTTAGTTAAGTTTCTACCAATTTACCCAAGTGACTAACTTGGTAAATTTTATGTTTGTCAAATGTACAATTACCAATGCACCACTTACAACTAGGGGTACAACATCTACATACATACATATATACGCATACATACATACTCATACTTATACACTTATACACATAGGTATATAATTATA
This sequence comes from Ambrosia trifida, assembly GCA_028751855.1. NCBI lineage: Eukaryota > Viridiplantae > Streptophyta > Magnoliopsida > Asterales > Asteraceae > Ambrosia > Ambrosia trifida. The sequence goes on along the minus strand of CM054129.1, from coordinate 56,415,261 downwards.
TATAATTTCCACCATACTATTATTATTAGTTAACATTTTTGGGGTGTTACAAGTCTACCCCCCTTAAAAGAGGTTTTGACCCCGAAACCTAGATACGTACCGAATAGAGTAGGATAGTGCATCCGCATTTCTTCCTCGGATTCCCACGTAAGATCCGAACCCTTCCGATGTTGCCATTGAACCAAAACTTGGTTTATGGTCTTATTTCGCAACTGCTTCACCTTGGAATCTCTTATAGCTACTGGTTTTTCTACATAATTCAACTTATCGTCTACCTCTACGTCTTCAAGAGGCACGTACGCGGTTTCATCTGCGAGACACTTCCGTAACTGGGACACATGAAAGGTGTCATGGATCCCACTCAAGGATGGCGGTAGCTCCAGCCGGTAAGCCACTTGCCCGACTCGTGCCAAAATTTTGAAGGGTCCTATATAACGCGGGCCTAACTTCCCGCGCTTACGAAATCTGATAATGCCCTTCCAAGGGGAGACTTTTAATAACACAAAATCTCCCACTTTAAATTCGATCGGGCGTCTTCTACGATCCGCATACGCCTTTTGTCGGTCTTGAGCGGCTTGAAATCTAGCCCGTATTAGGCTAATTTTTTCGTTAGTGAGAGCTACCAAATCACTTGGAGCTAACTCCCGCTGACCCACTTCTCCCCAACACACCGGGGTTCTACATTTTCTCCCGTATAACTTTTCAAATGGTGCCATTTGGATGCTACTGTGATAGCTATTATTATACGAGAATTCCACTAATGGCAAGTGTTCATCCCAACTTCCCCCAAAATCTAGGACACATGCCCTCAACATATCTATGAGGGTTTGAATGGTTCTTTCGGTTTGTCCGTCAGTTTGGGGGTGGTAGGCGGTACTAACCAACAACTTCGTACCCATTTCTTCTTGGAACCTCCTCCAATACCGGGACGTGAATCGAGTGTCCCGATCCGACACAATAGACACGGGTACACCATGCCGGGACACAATCTCATTCACATAAATTTCTGCCATCCGTTCGGAGGTGTAGGCCTCCCGGATAGCCAAAAAGTGAGCGCTTTTAGTGAGTCAGTCCACCACTACCCAAATCGCATCATAACCCTTCCTTGTCTTTGGTAGTTTTGTCACGAGATCCATAGTGATCTCCTCCCACTTCCACACCGGGACCTCAAGTGATTGTAATTTCCCGTAAGGCTTTTGGTGTTCGGCTTTGACTTGAGAGCGGGTCAAACATTTCTCCACATACTTAGCGATGTCGCGCTTCATTCCCGACCACCAATAGTCTTTCTTTAAATCCCGATACATCTTGGTCGCCCCCGGGTGGATTGAGAACCGGGACTTGTGGGCTTTGTCAAGTAGTGAAGTCTTGACTTCACAAGTCCAAGGGACCCATACCCGCCCATATCGGGTCTTCATCCCATCCGCATTCTCTTCCAACTTGTCTATCATCCCTTTCATTCTTATCTTCTTTGGGTCATTGGCTTGCAAAGCCTCGACTTGGGCCTTTCGTATCTCACCCAAAAGGGTAGGTGCAATTACAACACCCAATGCCTTAACTTGAATCGGGGGTGGGTATTCCTTCCGACTTAGAGCATCGGCCACCACATTAGCCTTGCCCGGGTGGTACACGATGTCACAATCATAATCCTTGCTCAACTCTAGCCTTCTCCGTTGCCTTATGTTGAGATCTTTCTGTTCGAAGAAATACTTGAGGCTTTTGTGATCGGAATATATGGTACATTTTGTCCCATACAGGTAATGCCTCCAGATTTTCAACGCAAACACTACGGCCCCCAATTCCAAATCATGGGTTGGGTAATTACATTCATGGGGTTTGAGTTGTCTTGATGCGTAGGCGATGACTTTCCCCCGTTGCATCAGAACACACCCCAACCCTTGATGCGAGGCATCCGTATAAACTACAAAATCATCCGACCCTTCAGGCAAGGTCAGAACAGGCGAACTGGTCAACTTCTCTTTTAGCATTCGAAAGGCTCTTTCTTGGTCATCGCCCCACACAAACTTTTCACTCTTCTTTGTCATCCGGGTCAAAGGTAGTGCCACCTTTGAAAAGTCTTGGATGAATCTTCTGTAATAACCGGCTAGGCCCAGAAAACTTCGAATTTCGCTTGGGTTCTTAGGAGAAACCCATTCCACCACCGCCTTCACTTTCGAAGGGTCTACCGAAATGCCCTTCTCATTCACTACACGCCCCAAAAACTGGACTTCCCTCAACCAAAAGGCACACTTAGAAAATTTAGCATAAAGCTTTTCCTTTCTAAGCGTCTCAAGGACTTCCCGCAAGTGGTCCGCGTGATCTGATTCACTTCGGGAGTAAATCAAAATGTCGTCTATAAACACTATCACAAAACGATCCAACATCGAACGACATACCCGATTCATTAAATCCATGAATGCGGCCGGAGCATTTGTCAACCCGAAGGACATTACTAGGAACTCGTAATGCCCATACCGGGTCCTAAACGCCGTTTTGGCCACATCTTCTTCCCTTACCTTCAATTGATGGTACCCGGAACGAAGGTCAATCTTTGAGAACCAACTCGCCCCTTGAAGTTGATCGAATAAATCATCAATACGGGGTAAGGGGTAGCGGTTCTTTATTGTTAATTTATTCAACTCCCGGTAGTCTATGCACATTCGCATAGACCCATCCTTCTTTTTCACAAACAATATAGGGGCTCCCCACGGGGACACACTCGGGCGAATGAAGCCCTTGTTGAGTAACTCTTGAAGTTGTGTCATCAACTCTCGGAGTTCGGTGGGTGCCAACCTATATGGTGTTTTTGCAACGGGTTGAGCCCCGGGCACCAATTCAATTTTAAACTCCACTTCACGTTCGGGAGGAACCCCCGGAAGATCGTCCGGAAATACATCCCGAAACTCCCTAACAATCGGTACTTCTTCAATCTTGGGGGTGGTGATAGTGGTATCAACCACATAGGCCATGAATGCCCTTCCCCCGTTACGCACATGTTTCATGGTCTCCACCAAGGTGCATAACTTGGCTTCGACCTTTCTATCCCCTATAAAACTTACCCGCCGCCCACTAGGTGAGGTAACGTATATGGTTTTATTCTTACATTGGAATTCCGTGTGGTGCTTGGCCAACCAATCCATGCCTATCACCACTTGGAATTCCCCCATTGCCATGGGTACCAAGTCTACCCTAAAATCCTCCCCTTCTACCGTGAGAGTACAATCTCTACATACGTTGTGTAATAAATAGTTTTTACTATCCGCAATTTCTACTTCTAATGGGCTTGACAACGTCTCTATGATAAAGGAGGGGTGGTAAATCACTTTGGTAGACACAAAAGACCTACTTGCCCCTGTATCAAACAACGCATACATAGGAGTGTTGTTGACTAGTAACATACCCGACACCACCTCGGGGTGGTTCTTTGTTTCTTCGGCGGTGATTTGGAACATTCTTCCACGAGCCTTCGAAGCTTCATTCTTCTTTCCTTCTTTCGGCGCCTCCTTCTTGAGCTTGGGACAATCCGCCTTGAAGTGCCCGGGTTCATAGCAATGATAACACAACTGAACCTGACTATGGCATTTGTAAAACGGATGTCCCGTCTTCCCACAATTGTAGCACGTCTTTTGCCCCAAGCGGCATTCCACGTATGTGGTTTCCCACACGTTTTACAACTCGGTGTTTCTCCCTTCTTAGGATCCTTCTTGCCTTGTTCGTGCCCCTTAGCCTTCTTTGGCGACTCCCAAGTCTTTTCGGCCTTCCTCTTCTCACCCCGTTGTTCTTGTCGTTTTAATTCCGTTTCTCGTTCACGAGCCCAATCGATGAGTTCACCCAATGTGTTGCATTTCGATGCAGTGATAAACTCCCGGTATTCTGCCCTTAACATGGCATGGTACCTGTTAATCTTCATCCGTTCCGTTCCCACCAATTCTGGACAAAACTTCATTTTGTCAAGAAATATGTTCGTGATCTCATCAATGGTTTCATTCTTCTGGCGGAGGTGTAGAAACTCTTCCTGAATGCGATCAATTGCAGTTTGAGGACAATGATGCTTCAGGAAGGGCTCTTTAAACTCAGCCCACGTCATGGTTCTTACTCGTTCCTGCCCCACTTCCTTACTATATCTGTCCCACCAATCCTTCGCGCGGATTCGCACCTGACCCATAGCAAACATTACTTCTTCTTCGGCTTCACAATGGCTTCGTGCAAATACCCCTTCCATATCCGAGATCCACCTCAGACATTCGAGTGGATCTATTTCTCCCTTAAACACCGTGGGGTTGCATGACATAAAGTTTCGGTATGTACATCTCTTAACATTCTTGGAGCCGGACGACCCTTCTTCAATCAATTTCTTTAGTTCATCAAACCTGCTCGTCATCATTCCTTCCATTACTCCCATTACATTCGTTTCCACCTCTTGGGTTATCTTAGCGAGGTTAACAGTCCACGCCTTACCCATCTCCGTGGCAATCAACTCTTTTATCTTTTCTTGGTACTCATGCTCCCTAGCGGAGTTATCAACTTCTTCCACCATGATTCTGAAACATTAACAATCATTCAACGCGTATTCCATACCACAATATTTCTATTGTTATCTATACTTTCTAAAATTTCTACTCCCAGTACGTGGGTCACCACACTTTCCACCAATTTCATACTAGGAGGGTAATTCCACATGTTTATATGTTATCGTACCCTTAATACATTCCCACATAAAGATATGATAACAACCGTTGCAGAAATGAAATAAAATAAAATAAAAACATTTTTTTTTTGGGTCTACCGTAACCCTACGGTACCACAGTAGGGGTACGGTGGCCTGATGGTCCGTTTTCCACCGTATGGCAGCAACAATCCACCGTCAACTTCCTGAGCCTACCGTAACCCTACGGTACCACAGTAGGGGTACGGTGGCCTCTGCAACTTTTTTTTTTTTTTTTTTTTTTTTTTACTTCCTTCCACTATTCTACTTCACCATCCCTTTGGTTACTTCGTAACCAGGACTTTCCAACATTTGTGAGTTCGTTAACTAACTCCCCCACCCAAAATTCCCACCACATACCTTGATCAAGTCTCGGATTGATTGCACGCCCCCACGAGCTTCCGGTTTGAGTCCAAGCACCTAAGGTTCTCGGTTCGCTCAAACCTTGGCTCTGATACCAACTTGTAAGGACTCGATTTTTTTTTTAAAACATATAGACAATATATAAACATCCATTATATACATAGTTATATATATCCAAAACGTCATGCCCAACAACGTGCCAACAACCTTGGCGACAATAGTTAAGTTTACAAAAGACAAAGCCTAAGTTGGCTACCATGCGAATCTTTGACCCATATCCAAAACCATCTACAAAACATTAAAAACTTGTTTAAAAGACTCAAAGATCCTAATATAACCATGGTACCCAACCCAAAAGAACGCGAGCGTGCATAACCCATCCTTGCTCGAGACTTGATCTTCATTCATGTGCTTTACCTATTACAAATCAACAAGGCAAACGTTTAGTAGGTTATAAACCATATGATCGTCTTGTCCAAGGGATCTAAGAAGTCCATGGAATCCATAATGAAATCCTTACTTCTACCATTTTGACCCGTTACGGGTATTCCTACCATTTTGACCCGTTAAGGGTATTCCCACCATTTTGACCCGTTAAGGGTACTTCCACCATATTGACCCATCGAGGGTGTTCCTACTATTTTGACCCATTAAGGGTGCTTCCACCATTTAAACCATTCCACCAATTTATACCCTTGTGTAGCCACAAGGATACTTCATGTTACTTCCATTCTACCAAATTCAATCACAAAATGCATGCATACAACTATGACTAACATACTCATTAGACTACGTAGTTGGTAGTAACCAACTTACCTTTATCGTGCGCACCTTGCTCCTTGTAACCGCTTGTACCTTCCACCTTCACACCTACATAGCGAAGGAATTCATACTTTAGCTTTTTGCACTTTACCCTTTACCATTCTTGGTACAAGGTAGATAAACTAACATAACCACATAGCTACAACATCTACCATCATAGTTATCATGTATTTTCCCACAATTTCACCTATTCTAAGTTACTAGGCGTTTCATCATACAATTGGTGTGCATATTCCTACATTCAAGTGGTTATACCATTCCATGACACAACATTCCCAATTCTATACTTATACATACAATCTTCATGAATTTCTTAACAATAAGCATAATCAATTGAGTTCTTATGAGATTAAGGTTCTGTTTGACTTTTTAAAAGTCAACAGAAAACCTTCATCCCAACACCCACTTAACACATTCTCAATTCAGCCCTATTACAAGCAATTAACATAAAATCTCTTCAATTTTACACTACTACACATAACAAGCATGCTTTCCTAACCACAAGAAGTAATTATCACAACATGATTATGGAATCCCACCAAACTACTCCCAAACTCTACCAAAATAAATCATACAACTTACCAATGAGATTAGCACCACAAGAGGGTTAATAATCCAAGAACATGCAGGGAATTAGAGGTGTTTTTCTCACTTAATCTCAGCTATAGGGGCTGTTATGGAGAACCCTTTTGTCACCCCTTTCTTCCTCCCTCTCTCTCTGCGTTTCTATTCTTTTCTCTTTTTCTTTCTTTCTTTTTTTAATCCCTCCTAATATTATCTCTTCTAATTTTTCCCAAACCACCCCTCAAGTGTGTGTCATTTCACATTTAACCCCTCCCTCTTTGTTAGTTAAGTTTCTACCAATTTACCCAAGTGACTAACTTGGTAAATTTTATGTTTGTCAAATGTACAATTACCAATGCACCACTTACAACTAGGGGTACAACATCTACATACATACATATATACGCATACATACTCATACTTATACACTTATACACATAGGTATATAATTATATATAATTTCCACCATACTATTATTATTAGTTAACATTTTTGGGGTGTTACAAGAAGGATCATGATTTATCGATACACCACGATAAAATGAAATGATACCGACTCTGGCAAACCAGTCGAGTCATCCTTCTCATTAGGGTCTTCTTACATGCTATCTTGGCTCTAGCACTGATAGTCATTAGCTGAAATGCCTCTCTGCCACTCAAGCGAGGCCAGTGGACATTCTTCCTGATAGGCCACGCAGTGAGAGTATCGATATACGACAAGAGATTAGACAGGTCACATTGTCCATAACCAATGGATCTCGCGACCTTAGTTTACAAACCACCGTGACGAGGGGACGCAACGTCTCCATATCTATGGGCATTGATGGAAAACACTTCGCGTCAATTGTCACCCCACCGATATAACTAGTCTCGTCGTCATGACGAGGGTGACGAACGTTATTGCAACAAAAGCAATGGAATTTTCGTCCCATGGGTACATTTAATTAACAGAATAACGTGACCACTTTCAGTAGTCCGTCATTTGATTTTCGAGGGGGATTTCGATGTCAGTAAGGAGCGTCTTCCGACACCTGACAATTACGGAACACACACTTTTACGATTCCCAAAGTGTGGTTCCACCCTCTAGGATTTATGACGGATTCAGGCACAATACACGTATCAAACCTACTCTGGTGTTCATCGACTGAAGCGAGACTACCAATAATCCTTGAAAAACACACAGGAGGTAGATAGAGGAGTCTTACGATGACTTTTGCACCTCAGGAAAGTAGTATGACATAAGTACCAATAAGCTAAGCCCATCACAAATCATCTTCCGGAATACGATCTAGCGCTATTGCAAATGGTGTTGAACCATACTTGAACACTCAGTACAACGAGCAGTGGCTTCCCACGAGTTAATCTTATGCACTTCCGAGTGAGTCCATAGCTATACGCCAACTGGGGCTTGCTGTTCCACTACATGTCGTCATCCTAACACTGGCAAACGATGCCGCGGTCGTGATTAGTGGCTGAAATTTTTAGACATCATCGAAGTTTAGCAAGGCCCTATGACTTGCGGATGTGTAATGTGGCATGCTGATTTCACCATCAGTCCATGACTGCATGGGAACAATCGATACTGTCGATTCAGACGAGGGTTATCGAGCCTTCAGGATAACAATGATCAAGCTTCCTAATCCCGCAACTTCGATTCTGTCTTCCTACAGGAGAAGAAAAATACTCGAACCTTGAAGACCACTTGGGCATGCGTTAGATCGAACATGACTTATTCACCATGATAACGCAGCAGCACACGGCCACGAGTCTCATATCCGATCCACGCGGGGTCCCGTTCTCGAAACGCACTGGTCTAGCAGGGACGCACCCTTGGTCTTCACTGGGTTTTGGGTATAACCTTCCACGCACCGTACTCGACATTTCTTGCTTCGGTAGGCCGTGTATTTTTGTACGTCCGCTCCTTTGGAAGAACTTTGTGGCGGAGGCATTCAACTCCTACACAAGGAAGCTTTCATCTCCCGTTCCTGTCTGGAGCGAGGGTTTGCGTCAGATTAATTATATGAATAGACGTTCAAGCTCTTCCGAGCTCGTACCATAAAGGTAATATTGGGTTAGCTAGGATCGAATTCTAGGGACATTAACGAGTCTTCCCTTTTAACCCATTGGCCAAACAAAAACTAGGACTGAATCTAAAGAACAGGAACAAACAAGACAAGGAGTGACCACCAATCTCGGCCCTAGCACCCACCAAGGATACCGTGCACTCCAAACTATTATTACGTCTGCACCCGTAATGATAATTTGCGTTTCCAGGTAATCTTGTTGCCTGCTAGTTCCGAGCTTCCTAATCCAAAACAAAGATTTCATACAACAAAAGACTTGGTCTAGTTTCGCCTCCAAATATGTAACACCCCAAAAATCCATTTTTGCTTAATTACGACAGTATGCGTGATTAGCAAAATAATAAAACGGTTCTTAGACAATAAGAATGTGGGTTATGTTCTAATATGGGAATAACATAGTTAATGTTATTATTTATATAAATGAGAAAAACTAACTTGATTAGTTAGTTTTTATAAGAAAATGACATTGGGGTAAACTTGAGGGGTCTTTCTTGTAATATGGAGCAAGACAAAAAGGGGGAAGAACACCCCAAATGGGGACTACGAATTCAGCCCTCTAGGGCTTGAAAAATTGGGTCTTGAACCCTATGAATCTCAAATTGAAGATGGAGGTCATGAAATTGATAGTAGAAGAGATGAAGGGAGGCATTGGAAGGCTTAATGTAAGCTTTTGGTAAGATCCCTAGTCTTCACCTCCTTCTTAAAGATGAGACCCACAAGTGGGTTTTGGTTGAACTAGGTTAAAATCGTGATCTTAATGAGCAGTAGTATATGCTACTTTGAACATTTTAGTAGAGTAGTGATGAAATTGTGCTAGAAATGTTGGATTTCATATATATATGAAATTATAGACTTCATTAGTAACCTTGATGTTACTTGATTTGTTGAAATCCTATGTTAATGGCTTAAACTAAGTGAGAGTTTCACCCTATGTGTCTTGCATGATGGTTGATTTCTAAATCCAATTGCAAGTAAATTGAATTGATAGTAACCAAATTTAATGGTTGATGAATATATTGATGTGGGTGGTAATAGAATAGGCATGTATGGTTTAATGCATTCAAGGTGTTTGATAAAATGCCTACATGAAACTTGAATTGAGCTAAATGGTGAAATATGGTGGTGTTAGTTGATTTGGTGCAAAATAGTATGAGATTCGTCACTTTTGACAGCTTTAGATAGTCATCTTGTAAAGGCCATATCTCATTCGTTATTAGGAGTTAGAAGACGAGCCTTATATCGTTGAAAAGCTTGTTGCACATATTACATTTCATATTTAGTCATAAGAAGTTGATTCTGAGTTGTAGTGGGTCAAAACAGCATGTAAAGGTGACATTTCTGTTTTGACAGCAAAGCTGTTTGGTTAGAATTATGTTTCTGACCTGATCTTAAATTATTCATATAAAATCATAGAAAAATCGTTAGGAGGTGTTCTTTATATGCTTGGAAAGGTCTTTGAAAGACGCACATTTTGTATTTGATATTCAAGATCTGATTCCGAGGTTTAGAAGGGGAAAAACGCCCTTGAACAGCAGCTGCGCAGAAAATCGCTGCACATTTATAATGTAATATTTAATAAGAAAAGGTGCAAGAATGTACACGCTTGTAGTAGTCTTAGAGTATGGATTGTAGGGAAAGAATAGCGTGTTATGTGGCATTCAAAAAGTGTCTAAGAACACTTACCAACTAGTTCATGCAAGTATTTTCACTAACGGGTCAAACGGGTAGTATATGGAAAGACTTATTGAATAGAACTAGTTGTTGAATGTATTGATGTCATGTTTGAATGATGTAGAATGGATACTAATGTTTGAATAAGTAAGTTCCAAATTAGTATTCTAACATGGCATGTTGACTTGAAAGTAAGCTAGGTACAAGAAGCTTAAAAGTAAACGGGTCAAGTGGATATGATCTCGAGCAAGGTGAAAAGCTTGGAACTATAAGTCAAACACGTATAAGGCGAAAACACTCCTACGGGCAAAGGTAAGTGACTTATGATGCAAACTCTTGGTTTAGTAATTGTATGTTTATGTATAAATAGAAAATGGGATACAAGTATGAAAAGGTAATTTATAATAAGGTAAGCGAATTGATGTTGTTGGTGAACAGGTATAGTTCACCATACAACAATGAAAGTAGTTGGGATAAATGAGCAACAAAGATAAATGAAGGGAGGGTGATTAAGCATGAAATAAACCCAAGATTAACAAATATGGCATAAGAATGAATAGTAAAATGTACGGATTGATATGCGTGTATATATATAGATGGATACATTAAATCATGGGTATAACTATTTAGATTGAATTGTATAGTTATGCAAGGTCACACAAATGGTAAACCGTTTAGTAAGGGGAGTTATTTCGCATTGGATGCTAGTGTAATAAAATGTGTGCATAGTTGCTTATGCCCGGTAATGTGTGAAAGTGTTATGTATGTAAAGGTTGGTCGTTACGTGTAGGTTGAGTATAGGTTCAAAAACATCATGTTTGTCCTTGAGAATACATGGGGGAAGAGTAGTATGACGGGTCAAGATAACTTGTACATGGTATTTGTACGTGCGTGTGTATTGTAATGTTATTAATCCTTTTGTTATGAGGATAGAAATAAAAACGCAGGTATGTAAGTATGAATGTATGGAAATTGGAGGACAGGATCCGGAGACCGGATCTGAACTTACAAAAAGGCGTTTGGATATGACCATTGAGTATTGTTGATGTTATTTACATATTGTGAATATTTGCACGAAGTCGCTTAATGAACTAACGAAATGGTTATGTGGTAGTTGCAGGTTGTCTAGTCAAGCTCACAAAGCAAGAAATGGTTGGAGGTCGAGTGAGGACATGAATTGTATGGGGTCGCGGTCACGGTCACGTAAACTAATAAAGATGAGTTGTATTTGATGTAATAAGAAACAATAAAAGATGGATATATGAAACACCTATAATATTTAGTAGATATGGGTTCAAAACATATAAGAATGTTTTATCAAGCAAGAAATTTTCTGGTTCGTATTTCCGCTGCGTATTTTCGGTCAAAAAGGTTTAGGGTGTTTCAAAATAATAAATAATACGGCGACATCCATTATCGCGATAGAGATTAGTCCTTCCGATCATCCCGTCTACAGGTAAGCGAGTGAGCTCCTCATAGACCACAGCATCCTTCCTTCTTGCTGGTACCGGTGATCGATGCAAGAGTGCGGACTAATGTGAAGCGTGACACAACATCCTTACTGGCAAAATATCTGTACTACGTATATGTATTAACTAATCTTAGAAAATCGGATTCCTATGCAACATAAACATCTTATCCGTATTTTCTAATACTTCATATATTGACACACATGGCTAGTCGGTCGGAATTTCCCCTTGTAAATCCCATGTACAAATTTCTTTCTTTTCTAAAAAAAAACATTTTGTTGTGTTTTAGTTTTGAAAACTTTGTCTTCGAGCCGAAACCGGTTATAGTCTAGATTTTTCAAAAATGCTAGTTCGCTATAACCTTGGCTCTGATACCACTTCTGTCACACCACGCCAATGGCGGAAACACGTGGCGCAACGCTCGAAAGCATATCAAAGTCAAGATTAACACAAACTATATTTAATTAGAAAAGATCAATTTATTAGGATGTCGAAATTGAGTATCTCGTTACAATATTGCACAAAGCATTACATAAAGCAATGAACATTTAGTTTCAATGTGGGGGTAATTCCGTTTATGTTCCAACCCGATGGTAACCATAGATGAAACCCCGACCAGTATCCGACAACCCGAATTCCACCGCACTCGCCCCATATCTATTCAGCACTTAGTTACATGAAAAATATGTTTAAAAAGACGTCAATATATAAAATATTGGTGAGTTCCCAGGTTTTAGTTTCATAACAAAAACATTTTCACAACCATCGACTCGAATCACTTTACCGTATAATTATTTTCCCATTAAATAATTATACTAGGATTTTGTCGATCGATATTTCGGTTTTACAACATGTGCGAAACCTGCACAACTGGTGGCCTTTGTAAGGAGGAGCTAGCTCCTACAAACTATGATGATGAGCAATCCCTTGAGCCCCATAACCAAACCAAGACTAATAATAATGCCCCGCTCCAAGTCGTTTCTCGGAACCCAACGACTTAATTTCAGAATACGTGCACCCCTGGCATACGCCGATGCATAATCGACGCTATCGATTAGGGGTGGGCCTTGTCAGGCACCAATAGTACTATCCAAATATTCCTTCGGTTTCATTTCCCTGAATTAATGGTTACAGAAGAGAGGACTCAACCTCGAGTGGCGATCACTACTCAAGTACTCATCATGCCACTTATCACATTTTAACCCTTGAAAACCATTTCAACATGTGACAACATTTGACAAACATATCTTTCCCCCAATTAAAACAGTAAAATGGGGCCGTGAAACTCACCTGATGTACAACATACAATCAAATAGCAGAGAATAGAAAGTCCGTGGTCAAGCACCTACGAACGTCCTAGTGCGTGTAAGTCACTAAGTCTATAGCGTGTGTTTTTCCGGCAAGTTGTACACCCAACTCCCAACACCACCATTTACATATAATTCCCCGTTTAATTAAACATATGTCCTAGGTCCGTTGGTGATGGATTACCCTTTCTTACAAGTTATTTATATTCTCATTAATATTTCTTTAACTTGTATTATATTATCCTTAAGATCGTATCGTTCGATATACTATTTTTAACGCTCGACTCGACTCACCACACCGTTTATTTACTTTCCCATAAATAAATATACTAGGATCTCATCGATTCGGTATACTTGTATATATATATATATATATATATATATATATTGTTTTCTTCACTCGACTCGACTTACCTCCCCGTATATTTACTTTCCCATTAAATAAATATACTAAGATTTCGTCGAGTCGAATATATATATATATATATATATATATATATATATATATATATATATATATAGGGAATGGTTATAGAGAAAACCCTCCTTATTTGGTAAACTCTGGAAACTCTGACTTCCCAATATTTTTTTTTTTTGAAAAAAATAGGGCAAGTAATATACATGATTTTAAGCATTTTGGGCCAAAAAAATTAAAAAAGCGCCGAGTACTTTTTTTTTTAAAAAAAATATAAAATTTTGACTAACACATGTTAAGCGCTAATAACAGGTGTTAACAATGTGTTAACTATATGTAAACAGTAGACGTTTTTTATTTTTTAAAAAATAACCGTTCGGCGCTTTTTCGATTTTTTTGGCCCGAAATGCTTAAAAAAATGTATATTACATACCCTATTTTTTTCAAAAAAAAAAAATGTTGGGAAGTCAGAGTTTCCAGAGTTTACCAAATAAGGAGGGTTTCCTCCATATACTTTACCTATATATATATATATATATATATATATATATATATATATATATATTTTCCTTGTTAAGTCCATACACTTGTTTAACGTTTAATCGTTAGATTATTTACGTTACTTTTCTCCCACGAATATTTTCCAACACTTAGGAAAGTGTTAAGTATTTTTCACCCAAATCATATATTTTAAATCCTTAAAATATATTTTTACTTATCTTGACGTAATGATACTTTTCTTGTTCGTCCTTTTTTACGTCTTAGTTCGTTAACACGTCCAAGTCCGATTACATAACTTATATATATAGTGTGTAAGTATATGAAGAAAACCTTAGTTATAGTGTAAACCATGAAAACTCATCTTGTGGCTTAGAATGAGCCACATCACCTAAGAAAATAATGATTTAATATTGTGGAGAAGGGTATAAAAGTAATTTCCTCCCCTTGTCAGTTCCCCATCCTTATCACCTTCTCTCTCTCTCTCCACATATATATATATATATATATATTGTTTCTCAATCTCTCTCTTCATTTTATTTTCAAATTCAGATCATTCCATCCTCTCTCTACCCTCTTTCTGTCTCTCTCTAGAACCACCATCACCACCACCACAACCACCATCGACCACCCTAACCACCACCGTCTACCACAATAATCATCGCATAACCAATAAACACGACCACCATCATCTATCCTCTTAAAACAACACAACCACCATCGTCATCATCTCGAAAGATCCTACAGTAGAGCATCGAACAACCTATAACAAAGCAACTGATGAACGCTCCTACGCAACAGAGCATCGTCATCATATCAAGGTTATTATTATTATTATTATTATTATTATTATTATTATTATTATTATTATTATTATAAGTTGGATCTGGATCTAGATAATTTGGTGTTGATCAAACTTGAATCTTGATGAGTTTTCAAATATTTGTTTGTGTTTTCACTAAATTTCATATTGTTTCTCCTTTGGAGGTCTCTGGAATCTTTGATGAGTTTTCTTTGAAGTTGACTTATGAATGGGAAAGTACTATTGGAGATAGATTGTAATTTAATGACTTTTTATAGTTTTATGTTTTTGACTCATTCTGACTAATTTTAGTGATTTTGAATGAGTTGTTGTTTATTCACCTTAACAACAAATTTTAGTGATTTTGAATGAGTTGGTGTTTTTGCAAGGAGTGGATGTTTAATCAAATGCTTGAATTGAAAAAAAAAAACTTATGCACTACATGTGTTTGATGAAATGCCTGACTAGGTTAACATGTGTTATTCTGTTAGTATGTTAGATGTTAATGGTGAATGTATGTAAGGTAGTTATAAGGATTTTGTGTTTTGGATATATAGATGACCATTTAAAGTTATTGGTGAATGTATGGAAGGTAATTATAAAGTCTGTTTGTGTTTTGGATATATGCACTTCATGTGTTTGATGAAATATCTGACTGGGTTAACATGTTTTACTTCTGTTAGTATGTTAGAAGTTAGTGGTGAATGTATGAGAAGTTAGTTATAATGTATTTTTTGTTTTGGACAAATGGATGTTCATTTAAAGTTAATGGTGAATGTATGGAAGGTAATTATAATGTCATTTGTGTTTTGGATATATGCACTCCATGTGTTTGATGAAATGCGTGACTGGGTTAACATGTGTTACTTATGTTAGTATGTTTAGATGATGAGTTGGTCACACCGTTTAACACCTCATCTATTGTTTTGCAGTTGATAACGAAGACCCCCCCCCCCACCGGTTATGTTAACATACGAAGTCCAAGGAAGCCAAGAAAAATATGTTGAAAACCTTTTGAATAGCGTCTTCTTTTTGGTATTCAATTTATAGAATTATTAGATTTATTTTATTAAAGTGGTTAATAGTTTGTAATGATACTTTGTAATAACGTGTGTTAATAGTTTGAATGCTTTATTTCTCAGTAAACCTATTAAGTTAAAGTGGTCAATAGTTTGTAATAATACTTTGTAATAATGTGTGTTACCAAATAACACATGTTAACCTATCACGCAACATTAACACATGTTACCATTCCATGCAGTTCATTTGAATTCATGGGCAGGTTTATCTCTTTTTTCAATAGTTTGTAATGATAGTTTGTATGCTTTTTATTTCCTAGTAAATTCATGAAGTGAAAATTATAGTGGTAAGCAAGATAGGGTAACATATGTTAACAACAGGCAACTTATAGATACCTTTGATGCAATCTTTTTTTCATAATTTTTTGATTCACCAACAAGATAGGAGGGCATGTGAGATGAGATAATTTTTTGATTCACCAGCAAGATAGGAGGGCATGTGAGATGGGATAACACATGTTAACATATGTTACCAAATAACACATGTTAACATCTTATGCAACATTAACACATGTTAACCTTCCATGCAGTTCATTTGAATGTCCTAGGTAGGTTTTTCTCTGGTTCAATAGTTTGTAATGATACTTTGTAATAACGTGTGTTAATAGTTTGTATGCTTCATTTCTCAGCAAACTTATGAAGTAAAAACTATAATGGTAAGCAAGACAAAAAAAGGCTGACAATAAATACAAGTTTAACATATGTTACCAAATAACACATGTTAACATCTCATGCAACATTAACACATGTTACCCTTCCATGTAGTTCATTTAAATGTCCTAGGTAGGTTTTTCTCTGGTTCAATAGTTTGTAATGAAACTTTGTAATAACGTGTGTTAATAGTTTGTATGCTTTATTTTCAGTATACTTATGAAGTGAAAATTATAGTGGTAACCAATACAAAAGAAAGCTAAGAATAAATACAAGTTTAACATATTTTACCAAATAACATATGTTACCCTCTTATGAAACATTAACACATGTTACCATTCCATGCAGTTCATTTTAATGTCCTATGTAGGTTTTTCTCTTGTTCATCTTGACTTTGATAGTGTTTGACATTATTGTTGAAACATGTGTCACACAAAAAAGTGTCGTTTATTAGGTCCTTGTTAAAGCTTTTGAATATCGTTTTCTTTTTTTAGTACTCAATGTATAGATTTACTATATTTATTTTGTTAAAGTGATTGATAGTTTGTTATATGTACATCACATATTAAGGTCAACATGTCAGCAAAAGAGTACAAGTTTAATAGGCGACAGGTACATAACCCGCACCCAATTAGCATACTTCTAAAGTCTAGACAATATAATGTTTTATCAAACATCCCATACAAGTGACCATGAGACCTGCCGCACAAAAAACACCGTACCATCATAATTGTAACCCCTTCTTCATTAGCGCTGTTGATTCAAGTTGTCCTTCAAAAGATTCACTGGCGGTCGTAACATATGTGCTGTAAGCATCTTTCTTAGACTCCTCAACTCCACCAGCTTGTTTGCGCCATTTGTGCTAAAGCCGGCGTCGAAACGTCCCCCCTTGCCCATGAACTTTTTCATATGTCGCATCAAGAACACCCCACAGTCGTCAACATTGTTACATGTTGCCCAATCAATCTTCTCCATATGTATCCTTAACCCATTGTTTATTTTCAGCCTTCGGGTGCTTGACTTAAACTTCAGTAGCATATCCTTCTGGTAAATAAATTAACACATGTTATGAGGAATTAACACATGATACTAGAAACTAACACTTGTTAATCAGAAAAATAGCAACATGTGTTGAATAAAAATGCAATGTTATTAACCAACTTACAATCTTGTATGGGGTGTCTTTTCTCAAAGTACTTGTCGTTGTCCGTAATTTGGGGCCACCGTCCCCGGGTAACATGTGTTACAATATTAACATATGTTAAAGACACGTTGTAAGGTTGCAAAGGAAACTCAATCATACCTTTCTTGTCAGATGGCACAGCCATATATAAATATGCTAACCTTTTGCCTGTAACACATGTTATTATAGTTAGACAAACACTCTATAAAAAATGGTCAATCTAAACAAAATGATAACATATGTTAAAGCTAAGTAGTAGTAATGTGGGAGATAGTTAAGCTTACGCTTATTACCAGATGTTCCAGGCGTCTGCGCTGAACTTTTGTCTCTAACACAAGTTATTATAGGTAGTCAAAAAGAGTAAGCAATAGGCTGCAAGCTAATATCCAAAAAACATAAAAACCATAGCGCGTGTACCTGTGTCCTTGCTTGAGGATTTGAGTCTGGTTATTTCCAATGCAATTGGCTTCTTGACTGTTAGCATACACAATCTGATAACACATGTTAATATCGGTTACACACATAATCCATTATAAGTATCTTCCTTTCTTTTTTGCTTCAACGCCGCGATTGGTGTACTCAGGTCCGAGTCATCAAATTCGTGAAACCAAAACAGTAACATATGTTATGTATAATTGATAAAAAACAGCAATAAACAAAGGTTACATTAATTATTTTACCTAACGCTCGTTGTGTGCTCACATATCTATCGGGTTCAGATTCCGCATCAGGGACGTCAATTGGGTCTTTGCATTGATTTTCCAACTTGTTATTGCTATCATTTATCACTAGATACCTGCCCCGCGCTTAACGGACCGCCCGAACCTTATTTTGCACCCACAAACATTACATATTAAAAAACTATGATATACAATCCATTTCCTATTCAGCAAATAAACACACACAAAGTTAATAAACCCAAATGATCTTTATTAGACAACAAACCCACATAAAGTAAATAACCCAATCAGACATTTCATCAAACACATGGAGTACATATATTCAAAACACAAAAGACATTATAATTACCTTCTATACATTCACCATTAACTTTAAATGGACATCCATATATCCAAAACACAAAAGACCTTATAACTACCTTCCATACATTCACCATTAACTTCTAACATACTAACAGAAGTAACACATGTTAACCCAGTCAGGCGTTTCATCAAACACATGGAGTGCATATATCCAAAGACAAAACACATTATACCTATCTTCCATACATTCACCATTAAGTTCTAACATACTAACAGAAGTAACACATGTTAACCCAGTCAGGCATTTCATCAAACACATGGAGTGCACATATCCAAAACACAAAAGAAATTATAGTAACCTACTATACATATGCTAAACGTAACAAGTCATGATAAATACCTACCCCGCACTTAACGGACAGCCCGGACCTCCTGCTTTTGCACCCACAAACATAAACCATATTAAACAACTATAATACACAACCGGGGTTCTTATTCAGCAAACAACACACACACAAAGTAAGATAAACCCAAATCATCATTACTGAGACACTATTAACGAGGTTTTATATATTAACAACACTATTAATAGGGGTTTTTTTATATGTTTTCAATAAATTCCTTATTAAAACAAAAACCTTTAAGAAAGTTGTTACGTTTTAGATGATCTCCGTCATTTCTTGGATGATAAAGTTATGAATGTCGATTTTCATGTCTGGGATGTGGGAGAAAGAGTGATGGTTGTATGGTAGAGAGAGAGAGAGTGACGGAGAGAGAGGATACGGTGGGTAGCGACGGTTGCAGAGAAAGGAAGAAGGTAAAGGTTTTTGTGTTCTTCAGTGGGTGGAGAAAGGAAGAAACACAGTGATAAGAATGGAGAAATGGAGAGATGAAGAAGAAGGGTATGGAGAATGAGAGAGATAGATAAGATGAGGTGACACTTGATTTGATGGAGAGAGAGTGGTTATAATAATATTATTCTTATCTAGTAACATTACTATATTACCATTTTGTAATATAATATTACTAATTGAAACAAAAAAATCTTCAAATGAATATCATCCATTGATCATATTGGATGGATGGTCAAGATCAAGTTTTCATGGTTTCCACTCTAAGAGTGGGTTCTCATAATATCCTTCCCCTATATATATATATATATATATATATATATATATATATATATATATACATATATATATATATATATATATATATAGTTAATTTTTCCCAAGTTTCCCAATATGTGTATTCTAGGAAAGTTATTCACCTCTTTAATTTCCTACACATATTACTTGGAAGTTTTATAAATACCTTTGTATTTTTAACACAAAACTTGGTAACTTATGTATAAAAATGCTCCAACACTTTTATATTCCCATTTATATAAAAGTGTTCATTTTTATATAAGTTTCCAACAAGCTTTTTATTTTATCTAACATTTTTATAAAAACCCTTGTTTTTATACATATCCATATGTTAGAAAAGTTCATATTTTTATAAAACTCTATTTTATAAAAATACACTTTTATACAAAATACATGTGTATAATTACTAGTATTTACCAAATCTACCTTGGAAAATTACTATGTACACATTTGACACCAAACTTTCCATAGTTATATTTTTAGACACAAGCTTATAAAAATATCATCTTTTGTCCCTCAACTTTTAAAGTTACAAAATTAGTCCTTTAACTTATAAAAGTTGCATTTTTCCATTCTTTCTTTCAAGAATAACAATTTTCTACTAAACTAGTAGACTTTAATGGATCATTTTTGTCATGTTAGTTTATTTTCATGTTTCAACACTTTTAATAGTCTTATATCATCTTATTAAGGCTACTTATAAGTGTAATTAGTGTGTTTTGTCCAACAAGTCCAATTTATACTTTTCAAGTTTGTAGACTTTGTTAATGTGGATTTTACAATACTTACTTTCTAACAAAAGTTTCATTATAGCAAGTCTTATACCTTATGTTAAGATGATTAAAACCATTTTTAAGTTCACTCAAGTTCTATTAACAAGTTATCTCTAAATCACCATTTTCTTCAAGTATTCATGAACTTAATAAAAAAAACTACAAGAATACTTAACATCCATCACCACAGTTTCGACCATTACACACTAGCTTAACACCATTTTAGTCTTTAAAAATCATATGTTTCATTATAAAAAGCTTATTCAAGTTCACCCCTTGTACAACTTGCTTCAAGCTATTAAACATAAACTTTTAAAGACAAAACAAGATCAAGAATACTTACAACTAGCACAAGGCTAGGGAAGCTATCAATGCTTGATTTTGATGGGGTTTAGTGTGTTCTTCCTAGGTGGTTAAGCTCCAAGCTTGAAACACACAATTAGGGGTTTGGAAGTGGGATATTTATGGATGAACTTAGTGATTGAAACTTGAAAAAAAAAAAAAAAAAGAATGTGTATGAGTGGGTGCATTCTTACGGCCAAACAAGAGGAAAACGAAAGAAGTTTTTCCTTGGTTTATGAAATGTTGAAATCTATTATCCTTTTATATATCTTTCAAAGATCATATAGGATTCACAATATCTAACTTTGGATTTCAAAATCCTTAGTTTATGGAGATATGGTACCTAAGAAATCTAGAAAGATATGTATGTGTGTATGTTGGCCGAGATTTAGTAAGAATGTGGTGGATTTCGTAAGATCTTCCAAGGACACCATAATCTTTACAAAATCCTAATACACATGCCTTATAATCTTTCAAATATTTTTTTGTACCAAGGAAGATCATGAGGGTGGTGAGGAAGGGGTTTAGGCCTGGTTGGGTTGGGTGGTTTAGTGGGGTCCACAACATAAAACATTTGCTAGTTAATTTGGTTTTGATTCGCACATAACGTTCGGGTTTTAATCGGATTTTAATTACGCGTTATTCGGACATTATAGTAGCCTCAAATAACCTTAAACATAGCCTAGTTTAAGTGTTAGTTGGTTATTTAGGCTCTTGTCGGGTGAAATTATAAGTTATACGTGTACCGGGTGCGGTACGCGCACTTTTTTCGTTACCGGGAGATTTGTATGTAAAGTTTTCACTTTTATATTTTGTGAAAATACCCTTTATTTTATATGCTGGGTGTCCGGGATCCTTTTCGTTTATTTAATTTTTACCGGATAATCACCAACGTCCGTACCGGACATGTTTATTCGCACATGATCCAATCATGCTTCATCATTAAACGTGTGAATTCCTATGCATCTTATGGGGAATTTGCTATTCTCTACGGCATCAGTTAAATTAATCCAATGAATTTAAACATGCACTTAATCCGTTAATTACATATACTAATTACGTACGAAAACATATCGATTTTTGCCGGATGTTACACCTAAGCTAGGCGCTTTAAAAGGGGGGGGGTTGAAATAGAAGGTGGGGGTGGGAATAGAAAGGTCCAAATTAAAACTTTAATCCAAAACGTCTCGCTTTCGCCTAAGCTAGACGCTTTGGATCAGCTTTTTCTGCCCCCCTCTGCCACCTCGTACGATTTAACCCGAACCACTACTGTAGTGCCATGTCAAAAAAGACTCAAAGTACCCTGAAACTAACAAATCACTGGCGGTTTATCATATTTTGTGTAAATCTAATATTCAAATAAACAATTACATATAATTCAAACTTAATATTGAAATACCACTAAATAAAATTGTTACTACAAAACTTAATACCAATTTATCTAAAAACCGACTAGAAAACACAATTTAAAGTAATGATAAATGATGCCTTATAATTTGTCAAGCTGAAACATGGTCAAAATTTTGGATAACTTAATGATAATAGTTGAGTTGCGTAATTTCTATTGATATGTTTTCCCTTAGATCAGGATCTTTAGCCATGTTAATTTTAGGCATCACTTCAAACCGTTCATATTCTCCTCCGAGGTTTCTTCACTTACTCGATAGTGCATCAGAGGTGCGGTGTGTTTCACCTTTGCTACACGATATTCGGCTAACACATTATCCCAAAGAGAAGCAAGATGGTATGATGTAGGTGATTCCTTAAAGCGTATCCATGACAGAAATTTATAAAAATTTTGTTGGTAGAAGTAGTGATATGGTTAAAATAATGTGAGAAAGGTTTATATAAACATGAGTTAAAAAAGTAACCATTAAGGCTTTTTGGTAGGTGAATTAATTGTTTTTCTTTTTACTGGTACATCTCGGTTACTTCTTGCCAAGCTGCAAGGTTTTTGACCATTGCCGAGTGGGTGGCGGCAGAAGAGTACCCCGTCCCCTAGTGATCCATTCAATTCCGACTCTCATTCTTACATACCAAACACTACACATTTCAATGAGTTGATTCCGAGTTGAGTGCAATAAACATTAGCATAGAAGAAAATCATCTTGTACTACATTTTATTTTATAGGATCTAGTAAAGAATAGATCTCTGTGAGGAATTTCTAAAGGAACACTTGAAACAGCTTAAGTAATTCCTACTTCTTGATTTTAAACCTTAATGGGGTGTAAAATGATAGAGAATGAACAATGTAAGTTATCTGTAGTAGATCTCGACCACACAGTCTTTTTGTGTTATGACGTAAACTGACCTACATACAGTGGTCATGTTTGAGGTTTCAAAACTTTAACTATGAATTTAACCAAAACGAGTTTAATTTGAGCAAAAAGTTGTTTTCCTTTTTAGTTTAAACAACTTATTAATTGTTATTTTACATAATCTTATGGTATTTAAAAATCATACACCCTCTAATTAGAATTCATACACCCTCGTTCACATCGCTCATCAATAGGATGCTGCCACATACTTAGAATGTGATGTCACACACATCAGAATGTGATGTCACGGGGTGTATCAAACCTATAACCCTAATTTTATTTTTAACTTAACAATTTTATGAATACTTAATGAGGAGTCTGCTCGGGTTTTAGCTATAAAAATTGGTTTATTTTAATGATGTCAACTATTTAGAGATCGATAGTTAGGAAAATAAATTAATTGTTTGGTTGAGGTTCAAATGGAAAGGACAAGTTGTCCATATTTTATTTCATTATAAAAATAATAATAATAATAAAATAAAATAAAATAAAAATAAAAAAACCATTGACCGTATGGTTTTGTTAGCAAAATACCTACCACAAACTAATTTTTATTATAATAAACATGTAAATACACCAATGTCAATCATATTGCAGTTTTATATTAAATATTAATTAAATAAAATTTAGTGTGTTAGTTATTCTATATGTGTTGGTTAGAGATGAGCCATTACTTTATCCTTTCATATTGTGTTATATCAGCGCCTAGCTGAAAGGGTGATAAAGCTGCTGGTCGCTCACCTGATGTTGTTGTGGCTAGAGGTGAGCAGTAACTTTATCTAGTTTTTTTAATTTCTTTTTTCTAGACTTTCTAAATTTGTTAAATTTATAATATTAATACACAAATAAAGTTAATTAAAATTAGATTAAAGTTTACAATAATACAAACTACAGAAAACTAAAAACTAATCTAATATAAGATCATCGGGACATCTAGCCCATAAATGCTCGACTAATTCATGACGGAGGTTTCCGTGTATCTCATGGTTCTTGAAGTTGTTTATGTTGTCGAGTCTTTGAATATTAGTGATTGTCGTTTGGGCACGTGGGTTATCACCTAGGTAATTTTGACTATCGCCATGCCTTAGTCATCCAATATCATGTTATGTAGAATAATACAAGTATAGACGACGTCCATAATCCTCTCTCGTGTCCAAAACCTTATTGGGTTGGCAATCAACGAAAATCTTTTTTTTAAGAAAATCTTTTTTTAAGAACGCCGAACGCTCTTTCAATATCTTTTCTCGCAGACTCTTGTTTCTTTTTAAAGTACTTGCGTTTGTCTTCAAGTTAATTAAGACGAGTAAGCTTGAACAATTGTCGCCCATTCGTTGTAAATACCATCGACCAAGTAGTAGCCGTACAAGAAATTTATGTTATTAGCGTAAAATGATTGGGGCGGCTCAACCCCGTCGATAAGCTCATCGAATAATGGTGATTGGTCGATAACATTTAGGTTGTTATTTGACCCAGCAAGTCCAAAAAAAGCATGCCAAAACCAAAGATCATGCGAGGCCACCGCTTCAAGTATAATACTCGGTCTAGAATGATCACCTCGATGAAACTGACCTCGCCAAGCCGTAGGACACATAGCCCAACCAACATGCGTACAATCGAGACTACCAAATATATATATATATATACACACACACACTAGTGGGGAACCCACGCGATGCTGCGGCGATGACAATTTTCAATGTGGTAATCATTTTTTGTTAAATTATCAATCATCTCATTATATATTATGTAGTATTTCTGTAAGTTCTCTTTTTCGTAGCACCGATGTGGTCTATCAATGTCACGAGCCTTACAAATCTTAATTAAACAATAATAAACACATGAATAATAATATATTAGTCATAAACAAAATATTTTAATAAAACAAATCTGAACACACAAGTAAGAAAATATATGTCATGAACATAGTAATTTAAAAATAAAAATCATTATGTCAACCATTATCGTGACAAAATCAATTTTTGCCATGGGTCTTACACACCTCAACTACGTTTTCTCCATTGTTCGACCATCTTTCTTCATCGGTGAGACCCTCACACAAGAGAGACCAGGAGTTTCCCCATCCCTTTCATTGCTCCATCTTACTCTTTCTCTGCTTTGTTAGAGAATGAGTTTGTTTTAACTTCTTCTCTTTCACTGCTACAACTACTCAAGTAGGATTTAACCCAAATACAAGCAACCTGTATAATTGTGCATTATAAATAAGTAAAATGATCTATTATATACATATGTTACTTTTAAATAACTGAAATAAAATAATATTATTTAAACCTC
Organism: Ambrosia trifida; assembly: GCA_028751855.1. Classification (NCBI taxonomy): domain Eukaryota; kingdom Viridiplantae; phylum Streptophyta; class Magnoliopsida; order Asterales; family Asteraceae; genus Ambrosia; species Ambrosia trifida. The sequence continues at coordinate 56,389,794 of CM054129.1, read as the reverse complement.
GGATGTCCTTGGTCGTTTGCACACCCTTAAGTGATGCCCCACCGAAGCATTCAAAATGGCACTCTAACTGTCTAGGGGTCCTAGTTTTGCAAGACTTCGAAATGTGTTGATATATAGGTTTGCAAAAGGAACACGTGCCAACATCTCAGTACTACTTGGATCAAGATTTGGCCATTTGAGTTTGTGGTCTAAGAGCACTCACATCTCATCCACCAAATGTATGCGACTATGTCCACTAAATTATATGGGGTGGGTGTAAGTGGTTGTGAGTGAAGGTGAGAGAAAATATTTGGTTGAAACACTGTTTCACCCTAAATATGAAAAGCTACTGTTCACCCCTATATATATTTTAATATTTTTGTAAGTATTTGTGAGTGAGGAGAGAGAAGATTTAGGGGTGAAGTAGTGATTTTTTAGTGTAATTTAAATAATGGGATTTGGTGGAGGGGATGTGAATGCTCTAACATAGTATCGGGATCATCAAAATCCAGTTTGGTTAATTTTTTGATGTATTTAAACTTGATAAATGTATCATTGGACAGCTTTACTATTGCACAAATAATAGTACATCATTATTCATTGGTTTCATATTCTTAATAGATTATAATCCGTCATTGTACATTAGAAAATACTGATATGGATCCAAGCCCGATGGACGACCCACCCGACAATGATCACAGTGAAGCCTGCCCATCCAAAAGTGGCTAAAGGAAGTCGGCTATTTGATAACCTATCCAACCGTATTTAAATTTATATCTATCTTCTTTAGTTTGAATTATGTTTATCACTTCTTAGTTGTTTATCTTTTTATCTTTTATTAGTTCTTATAAATACAATTGTAATCTAAGGTTGGATGGTAGAGTTTGATTAATAAAAGTTCTCGTTTATTTCCATTCTGTTCTTCGGCTAATTCGAAGGCAGGTTTCAAGCTAGGGATTCTAGCTTCCATTCGAACGAATATGTATCAAGTGGTATCAGCAGCACCAGGGTAATCAAGATGTCGGATCGCGAGGGAGATCGTTGTCACAACCGTAGATTCGCCGTCGGAGCTAACGGCCAGGAACAACGTGACCAGTGTGACATTGAGATTGAGAGACTTCAGCAACGGGTTCGTGAGCTCGAATTTAATCAGCCACAACAGCCACAAGATGACTCGGCTACCGACTCGGATGTATGGGATGACAGAGATGCCGAGTATGAAGTTTTTGGCAGGCGTCGAAGGCTTCGCACACCCCCACCCCCACCACAAGTTGATCCTATTCGTTCGCTGGGTATTTGGACTGAAATCCCGGAGTTCGAAGGTCGTATGCAGCTGGATGATTTCATTGACTGGCTTCAAACGGTGGAACGGGTTTTTGACCTACGACAAATTCCGGAAAACTTAAAGGTGAAGCTTGTTGCCATTCGCTTACGCAAATACGCTTCCTTATGGTGGGAGCACGTGCAGACTATACGGAATCGGGAGGGTAAACCGAAGGTGGAAACTTGGGACAAGATGAAACGCTTATTACGGTCAAAGTTTTTACCGGTCAATCACAATCAAGATGCCTACTTAGATTACCACAACTTGAAACAGAACTCCCTTTCGGTGGAAGACTTGATCATCGAATTTGAGCAACTTCATTTACTGTGTGGAGTCGAGGAAAGCGAGGAACAAACAATCGCTAGTTTCTTGGGGATCTTAAGACCGGATATTTCTAACATTGTTTCTTTGCAGCAATATTGGACATTCTCTGATGTTTGCAGGTTAGCACAGCATGTGGAGAAGCAATTGGCCGAAAAATCTAAGGTTCCAGTGACTCGTTTTTTGGCTCGAACAACAGGGACGTCTAACAGCCATAGACCCAATCCGGTCAAAGCCGACCCCCCACGTAGTAATCCACCAGTAATTCCAGCCGGCTTAGGTCCTAATGCGCTTCGTTGTTACAAGTGTCAGGGCCTTGGCCACCTAAAATGCGATGTGTCTAAACAAGCAACTTGTCGCCATTGTTGATGATCCTACCCCTACATATGACACCGATTCTCCTGAAGAGTAGCCGTATTCCTATTGTCAAGACTCTTAAGCATAGCCGTATTCCTATTGTCAAGGTTCGTTGGGAGTCTAAACGTGGCCCAGAATTTACTTGGGAACGTGAAGACCAAATGAAGACGAAGTACCCTCATCTCTTTACAGGAACCTCCACTTGAAATAAATTTCGAGACGAAATTTTCTAAAGTAGGGGAGACTGTGACATCCGTCACCCTCGACTTTCATCTAATTTACAATTTTAGTCCTTCAAACATTTCTTGTAATCGTTGTCATTTTCAAATTCAATAAATGTGCGAAAATTTAAGTTATATTATTTGCAGGTATTGTGGGTCTCGATCTCGATTTAATCTAACACGTATGTTGCGACGTTATTCAGAAAAAAAAATATATATCATAAAAAAATTCAAGTTTATAAAAGTTTTAAGTTTGATTAGTTAGCTTGGTTAGTCGTTATAAAGAGAAAACTAACTAGAACACCTAGAAACTAACTAAAGTTAAATGTGAAGGGCCATTTCTGTCATTTCTCCAAAGTTTAAAAAAAATCTCTTGTTTCTGCTGCTGCTCGAACTTCCGGCCAAAACAATTCCGGCCGCCGGAATTCATTCCGGCTAGGCCTTAAACTCAATGATTTGTGTCTGTTTCGATGTTTTATCATTCCAACGGTTTTTCTCCATCATTTACTGGTCATTTGACAAATAATTAAGCGTTTCAACAATGTTTTAAGTAGCTTTTAATGACCACTAAAGTAGAAACCGATCGGATTATTAAACGTACGTATCAACTCCTTTTCTATATAAATTAGACTCTCCACGTGGTATCTGCACTCATCCCCCTTCTAAACGACCTAAAAACAATCAAAACTTTCGTCTAAAAAGCTGCTCGATCTGGTTCTTTTTACCGGTTTTTGTATCCCTCTCGCGGCCCTCGAAGAACACCTTGTAAGTCCAGTTTTATAATGCCATTTTGATCGTTTATCCATCATCTTTAAAAGCCCTAAGGTCTTGTGGCTTAACCATACTAGAATCGGGCTATTAGATTTTGTGTTAGGGTTAGGGTTTATGGCTAGATAATTGGGGAAAAAGAAGATGTTTAAGTTATCATATAAATAAAATTCGAGTTACATAAAATCAACAAAATGGAGCTTGGCATAGTGGTTGGGTCTGATCTTGGGAAACTAGAAAGCTCGGGTTCGAGACCCTCTCACCACAGGTTTTCTTATCATTTTTGATGGAGAAGATATTTAGGTAATATTTATATATATAAATATATAAATACTTCTTTTTCCTTATAATATTCATAATAAATCCATTATCTATCCAAAAATTATGAAAATTTAGACATAACATCTTGACATCTAAAATAAGATTTCCACACTTTTATTTTCCAGAAAATGTATCAATTTTATATTTTTATTGAATTTAATCGTCTTAATCATAATTAAATGATTAAAAATTCATTTTAAGAGATTTTAACCTCAAATTTTCTGGAGATTTATTTTTATGAATAATAAGCTGAAATAAAATATAATTCCTCAGAAAATGATTATTTTTATTCTTTTTTTTACTATTTTTAATCATTTAAAACATTATTTATGTTTATTAAAAATGTTTTAAATGCAAATAAATTAAAAGAAATTATGGAAATATTATTTTAGTATTTTACATCATAAAATAATTATTTTTCATAATAATATCATTTTGGGATCATACCTTGTATTATTCATGTAATTTATATTTAAATTAGATATAATAATTAATTGTCTAATTAAATATAAATCAGTAACTCTATTTCAAGGCTATTTTTCTATAAAATAGAATTTATATCTATATGTGAAACACATAAGAGTTTTAGTCATTTATAAAATTCATCGTAAATATATTTCAAAAACTGTCGTTCAAATTATTACTAACAATTTCATCTTCCCTAATACGAGTCTAGCAAGCCCTAATGCCTTAGATGAATCGTCGACTAAGATTTTTTAAGACATTAATTGTCCTCATTTAGTACTTTTATATATAGGTTGAATTCTTTGAAATTCTTAAGCCTTACGACGAACTTTCTCGGAATTTATATTTAGCGAAACTGTGAGTATATCTTTCCCTTTTTTTTACTGTTTTACTATTTCGGGATGATTCATGTACCTATTAATCAAGTGTTATTTCTTATACTTAATGCAATTCTCATGTGTGTTTGCCTTATGTGATTTGGTGTGTATTATGCTTAATCATTAACCGCTGGGCGGCCTAGCATTTCAGTGAATAGTACTATGGTATACCCCCTTGAGACTCTATTGAGAGGATCTTGGTCATTGTCATGTTAATTCATTATTCAGTTTGTTAGTCATGTGTTCGTCATTATTCTCAGGTTTGGTTTTGACTGATACTACTTAAATACATATTTGCAAACGGTATACAACACATGAATTGTGAAACATTTTTTATTTTTATACTATATATATCAAACGGGTGTACTCACCAATACATTATATGTGTTGACAAAATTGTTTTGTACATGTTTCAGGTGACGTTTGATCTTATATGCTTTCACGCTTAGGCTGGACCTAGTGCTTAAATAAAAGTTGAACATTTATTATTTATGTTTGAGATTTCTATTAAGACTCTTTGTATTTCGTTTTGAACAATGGAAGTTATATACTATTAATATTTACAATTTAGTCCATGTGCTATTGAACAATCGTCACTACGTGACACCTCGATGTTTCCGCCATCGGTTGGGGTGTTACAGATTGGTATCAAAGCCATGGTTATAGGGAATTAGGTTATTAGTAAATGCTTTTGACCTAGACTATAACTAAGCTACCCATTATATGCTTTCTATTATTCTCATATTTCTTTAGACAGATTTTTCTCCTTTTACTTTTCATTATATTCAAGAAGATTATATTCCACACACGAAACGAAAACACCAAGTTAGGAGTGATATCCATATCTTGGTGAATAGTTTCACTCCTTACATGTTTTATTTATTTATCTTGGAATATTTTCCTTTCGAGATAGGAGACGTCCAAATCTCAAGGAATTTATCCCTCCAAAAGAAACTTAAATCACTAAGCTAGGAGTGATATCCTTATCTTAGTGACCAGTTTCACTCCATCGTATTTTTACTTTTTGGAAGTATATCTTTGAGTTAGGAGTGAAATCCACATCTCAAGGATATATATTTCCACATCTCAAAGATCCGCTAAGGTTTTGGAAAATTATTTGTGACGGGGCACGTGCAATCTGGAAGGGTGAGCGCCTGTATTCTGAGTTTTCTGGCTAGGTTGGTAATTTGCATAAATCCCAATCAGACGAGGGACCCGTTTACCTACCTGGGAATTCTCGGGATGAGCATTCACTTATAGGCTAACGTACGCCCCCACGAGTCACTAATAATATTTCAATTTCTTTGGTTAGTCACCAGTTTCATGAGAAACAATCCCAAATATCTCATTTTATTCTTGATATTTCATTTGCTTTTATCATGATTTGATTTTCATTATTAATCTTTTGAAAATTTTTCTATATTGATTTCTAAGTTACTCTTTAAATTATGCAAAATTTCTCGTATGCTATGTGTTATTCAAAATCTTGGAATTGAATCTCATAGGTGTTGCTTTATTTTGTAGATGTCTGATCGCGAATCTCGCAAAAGAGCTTCTAAGCGTCAAGCTAAGTTGAAGTCTGATCAGCGTATCGCGACCATGCTCAATGACAAGCTGGAAACCCTTGTTCCTAACATCATTAATGCTATTATTCCAAACCTTCACCCGAACGGTAGCTCGAATGGGAACTCTAACGGGAATGCGGGAGGAAATGGTGGAACTAGTGAGAATAAGTGCACTTTCAAACACTTCAACTCTTGCCATCCCAACAAGTTTAATGGCACTGAGGGAGCCACTGGGTTACTTGAATGGTTCGAAAGTATGGAGAATACGTTCATTAATAGCGACTGTCCAGCCAACCTACGGGTTTGTCATGCCACGGGTGTTCTTCAAAAGAGAGCGCTCACTTGGGGGAATGGTGAAAAACATGCTCGAGGGACGGAAGCTGCTTTAGCTATGTCTTGGGATGATTTCAAAATTGCCATGACTACTGAGTTCTGTCCTCGTAGTGAGATGAAGAAATTGGAGGATGAGTTCTATCACCTCAAACAGGATAGTGGAAACAACGTTCCCTACAACAACCGTTATCACGAGCTGAGCTTACTGGTTCCTCGTATGGTGACACCACTGCCCTTAGCCATTGAGAAGTATATTGAGGGATTACCACCTCAGATTCATGATACAGTTATGGGGAGTAAACCCACTACTGTAGAGGATGCCATTCGTCTTGCAGCATCTCTTACCGACAAGCATGTCAAAGATGGTACCCTGACTCGTAAAGGTACTAAGCGACCAACTGAAACCTCTTCAACCCCTGCTACCACTGAACCTCTCAAAACTACCTCTGCCTCTACCTCTACTTCTGGATCCAAAAAGAAACGTAAAGGTAGGAGTCAAAATTATGCTGTTGTTGCACCTATTAATCAAATTCCCGCTACTAACCCACCTGCCGCAGCTCAAGCCCAATCAGGCCCAAAACCTTATACTGGCATTTTCCCCAAGTGTAGTAAATGCAACTGGCACCACCCTACTGACCGACCCTGCTGGAAGTGTGACAATTGCGGCAAAATAGGCCATACTACCTCTCACTGCCGAGAAACTAAATCTGGGAATGCTCAAAACCAGAGGACTGGTCAACCCAGAACTTGTTATGCTTGTGGTGATCCTAACCACAGGCAAGATAGGTGTCCTCATCTGACTGCTTTTGTCCAGTCTCGTCAACCGACTCCAGCAGCCCTAGCAGTTCCAGCAATCCAAGCAGCTCCAGCTCGCGGTCGTGCTTTCAACATTAATGCAAATCAAGCTCAAGCTGCCAATGATGTGGTCAACGGTACATTTCTTATTAACAATTTGTATGCTTCAATTTTGTTTGATACCGGTGCGGATGAGAGTTTTGTCTCGTTAGAATTTGAACCCTTACTTGCTCGTGATCGTTCTCACCTTACACATCCTTTTACCGTGGAGGTTGCTGATGGAAATCCTATTGTTATAAAATCTGTGATCCGCAATTGCACGTTGAATCTAAATGACTATGATTTCTCTATTGACCTGGTGCCCATGAAATTGGGTAGTTTCGATGTCATAGTAGGCATGGACTGGCTTTTTAAACACCATGCCGAGGTTGTTTCCTTTGAAAAGTATATTCGAATTCCACTTCCATCTGGTGAATCTTTATCTGTTTATGGGGAGACGACATCGAAGGGTTTGAAACTCATGTCTTGCACTCAAGCTCAAAAATATCTTCGTAAGAAGTATACATCTTTCTTGGCTCATGTTGTGGAAAAGAAGGATAAGGGTAAGAGTATTCAAGATGTTCCAGTTGTGTGTGATTTTCCAGAGGTTTTCCCTGAGGATTTTTCTGGTTTACCTTCTGTTCGCTCTGTTGATTTTCGTATTGATCTTGTTCCTAGTGCTACTCCCGTTGCTAAAGCTCCATATCGTCTGGCACCTTCGGAAATGCAAGAACTTGCTAGCCAACTTCAGGAATTGACTGACAAAGGTTTCATTCATCCGAGTTCCTCGCCTTGGGGAGCTCCAGTATTGTTCGTTAAGAAGAAAGATGGGACTTTTCGTATGTGCATCGACTATCGTGAACTTAATAAGCTTACGATAAAGAATCGATACCCTCTACCTCGCATCGATGATCTTTTTGATCAACTTCAGGGTGCAGTCTGTTTTTCGAAGATCGACCTTCGCTCTGGATATCATCAACTTCGTGTTCATGAGGATGACATTCCCAAAACCGCCTTTCGAACTCGTTACGGTCACTATGAGTTCATGGTTATGCCTTTCGGTCTAACCAATGCACCTGCGGTTTTCATGGATCTTATGAATCGAGTTTGCAAACCTTTCTTGGACAAATTCGTAATTGTATTCATCGACGATATCCTCCTTTACTCCAAATCCAGGACTACCCACGAACAGCATCTTCGCCAAGTTTTAAGCCTTCTTCGTGATGAGCAACTGTATGCCAAGTTCTCCAAATGTGAATTTTGGCTTAAGGAAGTTCAATTCCTTGGTCACGTAATAAACGACAAAGGAATACACGTAGACCCTGCTAAGATTGAAGCCATTAAAAGCTGGATTGTACCCAAAACTCCCACTGAGGTTCGTTCGTTTCTTGGTCTTGCTGGTTACTACCGTCGTTTCATTGCCAACTTTTCAAAGATCGCGGTTCCACTTACCTCTTTGACTCACAAAGATAAACCTTTCATATGGGGATCCAGTCAGGAAGAAGCTTTTCAAACCTTGAAACAAAAGCTTTGCGACGCTCCTGTTCTCTCTCTTCCTGATGGTGTTGACGATTTTGTGGTGTACTGTGATGCATCTCACCTAGGCCTTGGTTGTGTTCTCATGCAACGAGGCAAGGTCATCGCTTATGCATCACGACAATTGAAAACATCTGAGAAAAATTACACTACTCATGATCTTGAACTTGGAGCTGTTGTGTTCGCATTGAAAATTTGGAGACACTATCTGTATGGTACTAAATGTGTGGTCTTTATTGATCACAAAAGTCTTCAACATATTTTCAACCAAAAAGATCTAAATATGCGTCAACGTCGATGGGTTGAATTTCTAAATGATTATGATTGTGAGATTCGCTATCATCCTGGAAAAGCGAATGTTGTGGCTGACGCTCTTAGTCGCAAGGCGTATACTCAACTTAACTGCATCCAGACTCATGACCTCAAACTTCGAATCTATGAAGCCCAACATGTTTCGGTCACCGAAGGCAACATGTACAATGAAATGTCATGTGGAGCTGAAAATCTTTTGGAGACGAAACATGGATTGCTCTATCTCTCCAATCGTCTATGGATTCCTGATCGTGATAATCTTAGAACCTTTATCATGGACGAGGCTCATAAGACTCGTTACTCCATTCACCTTGGTGCTGATAAGATGTATCAGGATCTGCGTCCCATGTATTGGTGGCCTGGTATGAAGAAGGATATAGCTCACTACGTGGCTAAATGCCTTACTTGTGCCAAGGTCAAAGCTGAGCATCAACGTCCATCTGGTTTGCTTGTACAACCAGAGATTCCTGTGTGGAAATGGGAGAACATTGCTATGGACTTCATTACTAAATTACCCCGCACTGCACGAGGTCATGATAGTATTTGGGTCATTGTGGATCGTTTAACCAAATCTGCACACTTTTTACCCATTCGTGACACTTATTCGGCTGAGAAACTGGCTAATCTTTATATCGCCGAGATCATTAGTCATCATGGGACTCCTTTGAGCATCATTTATGATCGTGACAACAAGTTCACTTCTCGTTTTTGGCAAACTCTTCATGACGCGTTGGGAACTAAACTAAATCTTAGCACAGCATACCATCCTCAGACAGATGGTCAAACGGAGCGTACTATTCAAACATTAGAAGATATGCTTCGGGCTTGTGTCATAGATTTTGGTGGTAATTGGGATTCACACTTGCCTTTGGTTGAGTTTTCGTATAAAAACAGCTATCATGCCAGTATCCGTATGGCACCTTTTGAAGCTCTTTATGGTCGCAAATGTCGTTCTCCTATGTGTTGGAGTGAGGTCGGTGATACTCTCATTACTGGTCCTGAACTTGTCCAGGAAACAACAGACAAAATTGCGGTTATTCGTGGATCCCTACTGGCAGCTCAGAGTAGACAGAAGAGTTACGCTGATCAGAGGCGTAAACCCTTGGAATTTCAAGTTGGCAACATGGTTCTTCTTAAAGTCTCACCTTGGAAGGGTGTTTTTTGGTTCGGGAAAAAAGGAAAGCTTGCTCCAAGATACGTAGGCCCATTTAAGATTTTGGAAAGAGTTGGAAAAGTGGCTTACAAGCTAGAGCTTCCCGATGAACTCAACAACGTTCACCCTACCTTCCATGTATCGAACTTGAAAAAGTGCTTGGCGGATGAGAATTTACATGTTCCACTGGAGGATATTTAGGTTGACGAAACGATGCGTTTCACGGAGAAACCCGTGGAAATTATGGATCGTGAAGTCAAGACTCTTAAGCGTAGCCGTATTCCTATTGTCAAGGTTCGTTGGGAGTCTAAACGTGGCCCAGAATTTACTTGGGAACGTGAAGACCAAATGAAGACGAAGTACCCTCATCTCTTTAGAGGAACCTCCACATGAAATAAATTTCGAGACGAAATTTTCTAAAGTAGGGGAGACTGTGACATCCGTCACCCTCGACTTTCATCTAATTTACAATTTTAGTCCTTCAAACATTTCTTGTAATCGTTGTCATTTTCAAATTCAATAAATGTGCGAAAATTTAAGTTATATTATTTGCAGGTATTGTGGGTCTCGATCTCGATTTAATCTAACACGTATGTTGCGACGTTATTCGGAAAAAAAATATATATCATAAAAAAATTCAAGTTTATAAAAGTTTTAAGTTTGATTAGTTAGCTTGGTTAGTCATTATAAAGAGAAAACTACCTAGAACACCTAGAAACTAACTAAAGTTAAATGTGAAGGGCCATTTCTGTCATTTCTCCAAAGTTTAAAAAAAAATCTCTTGTTTCTGCTGCTGCTCGAACTTCCGGCCAAAACAATTCCGGCCGCCGGAATTCATTCCGGCTAGGCCTTAAACTCAATGATTTGTGTCTGTTTCGATGTTTTATCATTCCAACGGTTTTTCTCCATCATTTACTGGTCATTTGACAAATAATTAAGCGTTTCAACAATGTTTTAAGTAGCTTTTAATGACCACTAAAGTAGAAACCGATCGGAGTATTAAACGTACGTATCAACTCGTTTTCTATATAAATTAGACACTCCACTTGATATCTGCACTCATCCCCCTTCTAAACGACCTGAAAACAATCAAAACTTTCGTCTAAAAAGCTGCTCGATCTGGTTCTTTTTACCGGTTTTTGTATCCCTCTCGCTGCCCTCGAAGAACACCTTGTAAGTCCAGTTTTATAATGCCATTTTATCGTTTATCCATCATCTTTAAAAGCCCTAAGGTCTTGTGGCTTAACCATACTAGAATCAGGCTATTAGATTTTGTGTTAGGGTTAGGGTTTATGGCTAGATAATTGGGGAAGAAGAAGATGTTTAAGTTATCATATAAATAAAATTCGAGTTACATAAAATCAACAAAATGGAGCTTGGCATAGTGGTTGGGTCTGATCTTGGGAAACCAGAAAGCTCGGGTTCGAGACCCTCTCACCATAGGTTTTCTTATTTTTTTGGATGGAGAAGATATTTAGGTAATATTTATATATATAAATATATAAATACTTCTTTTTCCTTATAATATTCATGTTAAATCCATTATCTATCCAAAAATTATGAAAATTTAGACATAACATCTTGACATCTAAAATAAGATTTCCACACTTTTATTTTCCGGAAAATGTATCAATTTTATATTTTTATTGAATTTAATCGTCTTAATCATAATTAAATGATTAAAAATTCATTTTAAGAGATTTTAACCTCAAATTTTCTGGAGATTTATTTTTATGAATAATAAGCTGAAATAAAATATAATTCCTCAGAAAATGATTATTTTTATTCTTTTTTTTACTATTTTTAATCATTTAAAACATTATTTATGTTTATTAAAAATGTTTTAAATGCAAATAAATTAAAAGAAATTATGAAAATATTATTTTAGTATTTTACATAATAAAATAATTATTTTTCATAATAATATAATTTTGGGATCATACCTTGTATTATTCATGTAATTTATATCTAAATTAGATATAATAATAAATTGTCTAATTAAATATAAATCAGTAACTCTATTTCAAGGCTATTTTTCTATAAAATGGAATTTATATCTATATGTGAAACACATAAGAGTTTTAGTCATTTATTAAATTCATCGTAAATATATTTCAAAAACTGTCGTTCAAATTATTACTAACAATTTCATCTTCCCTAATACGAGTCTAGCAAGCCCTAATGCCTTAGATGATTCGTCGACTTAGATTTTTTTAGACATTGTCCTCATTTAGTACTTTTATATATAGGTTGAATTCTTCGAAATTCTTAAGCCTTACGACGAACTTTCTCGGAATTTATATTTAGCGAAACTGTGAGTATATCTTTCCCTTTTTTTACTGTTTTACTATTTCGGGATGATTCATGTACCTATTAATCAAGTTTTATTTCTTATACTTAATGCAATTCTCATGTGTGTTTGCCTTATGTGATTTGGTGTGTATTATGCTTAATCATTAACCGCTGGGCGGCCTAGCATTTCAGTGAATAGTACAATGGTATACCCCCTTGAGACTCTCTTGAGAGGATCTTGGTCATTGTCATGTTAATTCATTATTCAGTTTGTTAGTCATGTGTTAGTCATTATTCTCAGGTTTGGTTTTGACTGATACTACTTAAATACATATTTGCAAACGGTATACAACACATGAATTGCGAAACATTTTTTATTTTAATACTATATATATCAAACGGGTGCACTCACCAATACATTATATGTGTTGACAAAATTGTTTTGTACATGTTTCAGGTGACGTTTGATCTTATATGCTTTCACGCTTAGGCTGGACCTAGTGCTTAAATAAAAGTTGAACATTTATTATTTATGTTTGAGATTTCTATTTAGACTCTTTGTATTTCGTTTTGAACAATGGAAGTTATATACTCTTAATATTTACAATTTAGTCCATGTGCTATTGAACAATCGTCACTACGTGACACCTCGATGTTTCCGCCATCGGTTGGGGTGTTACAGAAGACTAAGCTCCTCTTTCCAGATCGCGGTGAGTCCCTCGTTATGCAACGTATTCTGAATACGTCAGTGGCTAATCCAGAGGATGATACGACATGGCTTCGCACCAATATTTTCCGCACCAAGTGCCCTTCTAAAGGCAAGGTTTGTACCGTTATTATTGACGGAGGCAGCTGCGAAAATATTGTCGCCACTTCAATGGTCTAAAAACTCAACTTGCCACTGCAGCCTCATCCGGAACCTTACCAACTCACTTGACAAAAAAAAGGTAATCTCATCAAAGTCACCCATAGGTGTCTGGTTCAATTTTCAATTGGCAATAAATACACTGATGAATTGTGGTGCGAGGTACTCCCTATGGACGCATGTCATATTCTGTTAGGCAGGCCGTGGCAATATGATCGTCGCGTAAAACACGACGGTTTCCGCAACACCTACTCCTTCAAGAAAGATGGTATCAACATTCCCTTAGCTCCTTTCGATCCACGAACTGAAGATCCCGAGTCTATGCTTCTCACGCGGGCTGAATTCACGGGGCTCACAAAAACCGCACCAACCAACATCCTTTTTGGACTTGTCATTGCTGAAGCAAATCCAGTGATTCAGGTTGTTCCACCCGTAGTCCAGCCTCTTTTGTCCGAGTTTCAAGATGTTTTTCCCGTAGAGATTCCCGCGGGTCTTCCACTTGTGCGGGAAATTCAACATTGCATCGATTTCTTACCGGGTGCAAGCATTCCTAACAAGCTAGGGTACCGTATGAATCCGAAGGAATTTTCTGAATTACATCGTCAAGTCAATGAACTTCTAAACAAAGGGTTTATTCGGGAGAGTATGAGTCCATGTGCGGTCCTTGCTCTCTTGGTTCCTAAACCCGGGGGTGCTTTTCAGATGTGTATTGATAGTCGAGACGTTAACAAAATCACCATTAAATACCGATTTCCTATTCCGCGGTTTGATGACTTGCTTGATCATTTACATGGAGCAACTGTTTTCTCAAAGATCGATTTACGCAGGGGCTACCACCAAATTCGCATGAGACCTGGAGATGAGTGGAAAACGGCCTTTAAAACACGTGATGGATTGTACGAATGGATGGTTATGCCGTTCGGTTTATCCAATGCGCCTAGTACTTTCATGCGCTTAATGAATCATATTTTCAAGCCATTCATTGGCCGATGTGTTGTCGTCTATTTCGACGATATTTTGATTTTCAGTAAGAGTACCGAACAACACTTGCTCCACTTTCGCGAAGTTTTCCTTGTCTTGCGCGACCAAAAATTATACGCTAATGAAAAAAAAGTGCCATTTCTTCACATCAGAATTCGTCTTTTTGGGATATTTGGTTTCGGGAAACGATATTCGCATGGACCAATCTAATGTTTCGGCGATCACTACTTGGCCACCGCCTAAGTCTTTACAAGAGGTACGTAGTTTTCCTGGTCTTGCCTCCTTTTACTGTAGGTTCATTTGCAATTTCAGCACCATTGTTGCTCCTATTACTGAATGCCTCAAGTATAGCAAGTTTGTTTGGTCCTCTGCGGCCGAACAGTCATTTGAAGCCCTTAAACAGGCTGTCACCAAGGCACCTGTCCTTGCATTGTCGAACTTTGAGCATGTTTTTCAGGTTTAGTGTGACGCCTCTGGTATGGGTATTGGTGGCGTTTTAAGTCAGCAACATCGGCCTATCGCGTTTTTTAGTGAAAAGTTGAGCGACACGAGGCGGCGATATAGTACATATGATAGGGAGTTTTATGCAATTGTCCGAAGCCTCGAATATTGGCGTCATTACCTTCTCCCATCAGAGTTCATTCTCTATTCTGACCACAAGCTCTTAAATTCATCCAAGGACAAGCTAAACTTAATCCCCGTCACGCTAAGTGGGTTGAAACGCTGCAGGATTTCAGTTTTGTTATTCGCCAAAAAGCGGGATCCGCTAATTCGGTTGCTGATGCTTTAAGTCGTCGCCCCAGTTTGGTGACTTCAATGTCATTTGAGGTCATTGGCTTTCAATCATTCTCGCATTTATACCCGGACAATCCCGACTTTTCTGATGTATGGCAGAAAACACAAACCGGGGCATATAAGAAGTTCATTCGAAAAGGTGACTTACTTTACATGGGTTGCCGCTTGTGTGTTCCACTTTCGTCTTTTCGAGAAGCTATTATCCTTGAATGTCACCAGGGGGCGTTAGCGGGTCATTTTGGTCGAGCAAAAACGACTTATTTAGTTCAAGATAGATTCTATTGGCCAAAGATTTCTAAAGAAGTGTCTATAGTTATAAATTGTTGTCGTACTTGTCATCTTGCAAAACCTCACCATACAAATCAAGGGTTATATACTCCTCTTCCAGCTCCTGTACGACCATGCGAGGATGTTAGTATTGATTTCGTTTTGGGTTTACCATTGACTCAACGAAAGAAAGATTCCATAATGGTTGTAGTTGATCGTTTCTCGAAGATGGCCCATTTTCTTCCGTGTGTCAAGACATATGATGCATCACAAGTCTCTAAGATTATCACGTCTGATCGGGATGTAAAGTTCATTAGTCCATTTTGGCGGACTTTGTGGAAACGTTTGGGTGCAAAGTTACAATTTAGCAGTTCTCACCATCCATAAACGGACAGCCAAAACGAAGTCACGAATCGTAGTTTGGGTAATTTACTTCGGAGTCTAGTTGGTGATAATCCTAAAAATTGGGATCTTGTTCTTCCTCAACTCGAGTTCGCCTACAATCGTTCTAATCATAGCTCCACGGGTCGAAGTCCTTTCTTTGTTGTGTACGGGCGCAATCCTTTTACTCCATTATATCTCGCACCTTTCCCAGAGGTAGACAATTATAGTGCTGAGGGTGATGCACAGGCTACGCAAATCAAGTTCTCCATGAACAGGTCCGCGACCAAATCATTAAACATAACTTGCAGTATCAAACAAGAGTAAACAAGCATCGTCGGAAGGTAGTTTTTAATGAGGGTGATCTCGTATGGGTCTATTTGAGACGAGAAAGGTTTCCGCAGGGACGATTTGGGAAGCTGCAACCGCGAGCCGATGGTCCGTGTCGTGTTCTTAAGCGGATTAATGACAATGCATATAAAATTGATCTTCCGGGCCATTACAAAGTTTCAGCCACCTTTAATGTTGCAGATTTGACTCCTTTTGAGCCCGAGGTAGATGATGACTCGCGGACGAGTCCTTTTTTTTTAGGGGGAGAATGATACGGATCCAGGCCCAATGGACGACCCGCCCGACAATGATCACAGTGAAGCCGGCCCATCCAAAAGTGGCTAAAGGAAGTCGGCTATTTGATAACCCATCCAACCGTATTTAGATTTATGTCTATCTTCTTTAGTTTGAATTATGTTTATCACTTCTTAGTTGTTTATCTTCTTATCTTTTATTTGTTCTTATAAATACAATTGTAATCTAAGGTTGGATGGTAGAGTTTGATTAATAAAAGTTCTCGTTTATTTCCATTTTGTTCTTCGGCTAATTCGAAGGCAGGTTTCAAGCTAAGGATTCTAGCTTCCACTCGTACGAATCCCTATCAAATACTTTGTATAAGAATCTTGTACATTTAGATTTATTAAATAAATACATAAATGAAGACATCTAGAGTACTATTACAATTAAGGATAATTCATTTGGGTGCAATTCAAATAACATTGATATCATTCTTGGTCTTTTTTCATTAAAAATAAAAGCTTATATTTTTTCTTTTTTCCAAATTCTTAAATTGTTTTGTTGGGATTTGCATCATGAATTTTACTTTCTTACAAGACTACATGAATGTCTTGTAGCCCAGTTGGTTGAGGGTCATAAAGTTTTCTATGGGAGGCTTGGGTTCAATTTCCACTAGCTACATTTGGAGGACATTGGTGGAGGGAAAATGAGGGATGACCCGGCCATTGTCTTGGGTTCGAGTCCTGATCCCGACCGGTTTTACCGATTATTTCACTGTCGTGCCTTCGGGCGGGTGAGTGGTCGGGTTTTCTCGGGAATTAGTGGCAATTGGTGGCCCGGGTACTCTCGAGTACCTGATTCGCCAAAAGGGTGCCCGAGAGTGCTAGGAAATTGATTCGTTGGCCGTTAAAAAAAAAAAGAAAAAGACTACATGAATGTATGTAAAAAAGTCAATGATCAGGTAGCCCCTTGAAGAAGTTAAAGTAGTCTTAGCTAACTTTGGGTGGATGTGATAATTTCCAAGGTTAAAATGTTTCTAAATCCGAGAGGGTTATAGATTGTAACCGATCCCTAAGATGAACTCAATGGTGGTTATTTTCAATATACTATCTAATATTTGATGAAAGTGGTATATTTTTTTTTTCCATTTGTTTAATGACGTAACATTTACAACATCTCTACGTATTGCGTAAAGGCCAAATATCGTGGTTAAATGTTGACTTAGTCATGGCTAATGAGTAAACAGGACTGGGTAAGAGGGAAATATGGCAAGAAATGGGAAGTTGGTCCAATTTGTAAACATAGGTGGTGTTACCCATGTTTTTATCGTGGGTATAGCTATTACTTTTTGTTTTTTATCGTTTTACATAACCTGGAAGGGTGTCCTTTAACGATTCTAGATTTTGGCTTTGTTTTGATTCTCTGCATTTCTCTTTTGTATGAAACAGTATTGAGTTTTTCCCTTCTTAGCAATACAATTCAGAATATTGTTCTAAAAAAGAGGTTTGACTCACCAAAAGGTACCTTTGCAGCTCATATTAAAAGTAGAATGGCTTAGAATGACCCTTTTTTTCAAATTTCATCAAAATGGGTACTTTGTAACATGTGCTTACAAAAAAAATAAAAAAATAAAAAAATAAAAAAAAAAGTCTTCTGGTGCAGATTTCTTTCAAATTCCCAGCACCTAAGAATAATTTCAATAATAATATAATATTTAGTATATATTTATCATCATAAAAGTAAATATAAAAGCAAAGAACATTACAAACTTTTTTTTTGAATGGTAATTACATTACAAACTACTAGAACTGACCCCGCGCTATACGGTGGGATAAACTAATTTTAGATGAAAGTTAAATGGAAATGTAGACAAAACAGTAATAATAACACTAATAAAAAAAAAACCTAAAACTAAAATATTGTAAAAATAAAAAAATGCTTTAGTTTTCTCCAACGCTAGTCGGTTCTTGTAGGTTTGGTTTAATTTTAGCCCATTCTGGTTTCTAGCCTGTGCCAATTTAGCCAAAACCAGTTCTATTCCATCTTAAAAGAACCCAAACCTGTTTTCAACGTGAACTGGTTTGGGAAAAAAATGGGTTATCTCTAAGCTAAATTAATGTAATGGACACTTTACGGGTAAACAATTATTTTGGTTTTACCAATATATTAAATAGTTTTAAGATTTATAATAAAAAGTATATTTAAATCGTTAGAAACTTGAATTTTTTATAGTTATATATATTTTTTTGAAACTGGTGTCTAAACATTTATATTTCTGTTTATATTTATACGTTTATATACTTGCTCATTTGTTCACGTCATGGGGTGCATAATTATATGTCTGATGGGCCAATTTATAACAATATTTTTAATTTAATTATTGTTCAATTCCATTGACATTTTTTTACAACTCATGTAACATCCATGTGTTCTAGCTTCAGATTTTTCTAATGATTCGGGAGTGGGACAAGGTAAAAGTAAGTAATTTTGTTTATTAATTTGTACCGTTTACAACTTCTTATACAACAAAAAGTTCGTATGTACAACTATTGTTTCTTTTCTTTATACATGTTTATCATTAGGTGTTCTTAACCTTGCAATTGTTATACCATAAGTATGATTACACGTGCATTAAATGTGAAATTATGCCTTCAATTGAATTGAATTGACATGTACAAGTGAGTTTTGCAAATATGGGTAGTATTGGAAAGTTTTTCATGACATTTTAGGTGTAAAGCATAAAACTCTTCATATGCCATCTTAAAAAAAGAGCAAATTATCTTGTTGCCCATCTAGAATGTATTATATAGTAGTATAGATAAGGTTGAAGTAGTAAGATTCTTTGCACATTAGGAATTTAATTCTTGTGGTTAGTTTACATAAACCGATACATGGTGTCAAAGTCCACCATCCCTATTAAATTGGGCAGTTGACCATCCAACTTGTTCAAGCTTAGGTCCCTGCAAACAAACAGATCGAATATGATCATTTTATTTGAAGAGCAGTGATATTGTTTGACTCAACATGCTAAAATCAGTCATGTGTCCTATGAAGTACTGTATTGAGCCTGTAAGCATTCAATTTCTCATGTGCCTGCAATAAAATTAATTAGAAAAATTAATTTAAATTTGTGTAACCATAATAAATGATCCGAATCAACCTTCACAAATATCTAACCAGCCAAGAGCTTAAGCAAGCTTTGGCTTGGCTTGGTTCGGCTCCACTCGGTTACACCCCTTCGCAATCTTTTGGATATAGGCTTCCTAGATCATTTCCCGCCAAAGGCGGATGAAAATGGATCAAGCTTCGGTGCTTGTTAATTATAAATACATTAATCAATAGCATTCCGTCTTACTACGCTGGACTACACGAATCTCTAGAGGAAAACTGACTGGTGTAATTAACGCCACGTGCAATTACAAATATAATATACATAAAGATAATATATTAATATATTTAACGAATACTGAACTGAATAAAATAATAATACGTGAAGGGCCTCTTACAAGGTCGTAAGTCCATCGGAAACCATGACTTTGTTGCCCAAGATGATTCCTACTCCAAGGAATCCTTTACATAAGTAGTAGGTTTATCATTTTACAAATTACATTTGGGGGGTATTGGGGAAAAAATCAAATTTGGTGATGTATAGAAATGGATTGGCGGCATCAACCAAATCATTCTTTGATGCCGCCGAATGAGTTTGTGTAGTCAATGCCGCCAAATCAATATAAGGCATCCCTCTTGATGCCGCCAATTGAGAATAAGGCATCCTTGATGCCGCCAAATCAATATAAGGCATCCCTCTTGATGCCGCCAATTGAGAATAAGGCATCCCTCCTATAAATAATCTCCCACCAGCTTACCATTCTCCATCCACATCCACATCACACACTCAAATCACATATACTCAAATGCCGCCAATTGTAGAAAACCAAAGAAAATACCAATTGTTCTGGAGGGTACGGTTTTTTATTGATATTGGGTCGATGTTACATTCACATGGAGTTTTAACTGTTTTCTGCGAGGATGAGCCATGCTTAAAAGCATCCTCTCATGTTTCATCCCCTGCTGTGGCGTCCCTCTTTCTGGGGTCCAAGAAAGCGCGGTCTTTGGATCGGTGTTACATCCACATGAAACTACTTGGATCGATGTTACATCCACACGTGGTATAACACGTGTAGAATGCAACATTGTCTTTGTAGTTTATAATATTAGAGAGTCGGTTGTCGGTGGTGCTCTCAATCTCCAGTGTACCACCTCTATTCATGACGACAGACTCTTTAGGGGGGACAACCTTCCAGGCAAACCCTGTAGCACAAGGCCATCCGATGTTGAAGAATCACGGTTAGTCATTAGCGACGTTGGCGACAACGGATGATACGATTCTTCATCGTGCTACTTTGGTATGGCAGCCTGGGTTGATCATTGAGTACCTGTAGATTTGGTACCAATGTTCAACATATTGATATGCTTCCCCTGCCGCATTCAGATGGGTTTGAATCTGAATGCGGTCCTGAGTTCCCGCTGACTGGAAGAACGACTTTCTGTGTCCACATCTACAGGTTGACTTCAATAAAGCAATTGTTGATTTCAATGAAGCAATGGAGATGGAAGGCGCAAAATAGAAACTCAATGAAGCAGTGGTAGAATATTGGGATTGGTGATCTCGGGAGACTGGAATAATGATGGCATAACTGTAATGATCAGAAACATTCCAAATAGCTGTTCAATTTCAGCTTTTGTTTAACTATTCTAGCTACTTCCATAGAGAAGTTATCAATCTCACTGTACCTGTGGCCAAAAGAACTAGGCTTCAAACACTACGGGCATGGTTTCTTTTAGATAAGGTCCGGTTACCTAACTGGCAGGCCCTGCCAGACTGTATAGAGAGCCAAAAACGTTAGCCTGGGCCATTTTCCACTTCGTGGGTTTTTTGAAAAATGACCTCCTAGCCGTTTTCGGGCCGCCTGGATCAGGCCCCGGAGACCCGAAAACGGCCCGGACATCGTGCGACACCCGTGTACTAGCCAAGGACAACGCGTCCGAAGGTCCGGTTACCTGACTGGCAGGCCTTGCCAGACTGTATAGAGAGCCAAAAACGTCAGCCTGGGCCATTTTCCACTTTGTGGGTGTTATGAAAAATGACCTCCTAGCCGTTTTCGGGTCGCCTGGATCAGGCCCCGGAGACCCGAAAACGGCCTGGACATCATGCGACACCCGTGTACTAGCCAAGGACAACGCGTCCGAAGGTCCGGTTACCTGACTGGCAGGCTCTGCCAGACTGTATAGAGAGCCAAAAACGTCAGCCTGGGCCATTTTCCACTTCGTGTAGATGCCGCCATACCATTACGAGGCTTCATCTACTAGCCGCCTTCATGTAGAAGCCGCTAAACCATTTAGAGGCTTCAACTTTTTATGATGCCGCCAAACCATTACGAGGTGTAGAAGCCGCTAAACCATTTAGAGGCTTCAACTTTTTATGATGCCGCCAAACCATTATGAGGCTTCATGTAGATGCCGACAAACCATTACAAGGCTTCACCTCTTTAAAAGCAAGCAGCTAGCTGATTCACAAACAAGACTCACTCAACTTCTTTCTCTCTTACCCACTCATATTTGAAATCTATAACAATGGAAAACAATGGAGAAGGCTTTTACTGTTCACAACCAGCTCCTAAAACGGTAAAATCGACCGAGCACATTTGGAGGCGTTTACGCAAGCCATCAACAACTTTCACGGTTGGTTCGACTTCAAGTAACCCACAAGTGAAAGCAGCCGAAAACGAGCAAGACAAGCCCAAAGAAAACCCACAAGAAAACCAACAATGCAGAAACAACTGGTCTGCTGATGTTGTCGACTTTTATACAAACGGGGATGCCCCATTTTGCTACACTCGCTTCATTTCCGCCAAACTAGACAGAAATTTTTTTGGTACACTTCTAGGGTGCCAACCCAACAGGGCGTTATCCGCAACGGTAATTTTCACGTTAATTTATCTTGAAAGTAAATTGATTTGCTTAACTCAATAACGAACCTTATGCATTATTATGATTTCAGCACGTTGAGGCGTGGACGGTAATACTGATGCGACTTAGACAAGCAAAGCTTTTAAGAGATCCTACTTCACAGCTACGTTGGACAGTGTTACCCCCTGCCTTCTATGATGAAATGAAGGACTCGAATTCTTCAGTTGCCCTCGACATGGCTGGAAGAATGGAACCCTACCCGCCATTCTGGGAGGTTGACCGCGTTTACCTTCCTTTATCGATCGGGGTGGGAGACTGGCTGCTTATCCTAATTGATCTGAGAAACATGGTAATTACCCAGTATTAGACTGATAAGAGATGGAGAAACGAAAGGCGACGCGAAGTTTCTCACTATATGGAGATGATTAGGCTTTTTTCGAATGGTTTCTAAAACGTATTCGTTACTGGCTGAAGTCTAATCGTGTGGACAAAACACCAATTTCTGTTGGTTTAGTTGAATTAGATGTGCCCCAAGACAAGGGAAAGGTTGATAATGTAGGTGTCTTGGTTTGTATGATGATGGAGAGGCTTGTGAGAAAAAAGTCGTTGTCGCTAGAAATCGATGTCGAAGATGCTTGTGTGAATTATCGACGACACATGGCAGATGAGCTATACAAATGCCGTTGTGAAGCAACTTCTCGTCATGTTACTTGATTATGTGTTGTTGTTTCTCCTATCAATGTTTAACGATTCATATATTCATAGACATTCACCATTGCAATTCTTTTGATTATTATTATTATTACCACTAACCACCACTGGAATACACCACCAATTGACTACTCTATATCATTTAAAAAAATGACTACCAACAATGAGATGGCGGCAATGAATACCCCTTCTAAATTGGCGGCATTGACTACACAAACTCATTCGGCGGCATCAAAGAATGATTTGGTTGATGCCGCCAATTCAATTCCAAACATTACCAAATTTGGTTTTTTTCCCCAATACCCACCAAATGTAATTTCTAAAACAATAAGTCTACTACTTATGTAAAGGATTCGTACTCCAAGCGACCTTGACTGGAAACACACAGTTCATCCAAGTAGATAGGAATTGAAATTAGTAAAAATATAGTGAATTTGCTAATACTGAAAACTTCTTTAAAATATCTGATCACCTAAAACGTTATTAATATCCTTCCAGTAACATAAACTTCACCAAGAGCTTGCTGGCAACTCTTTGCTAAGACCCTTTATATTAACTTAGCAAAGATATCAGAAACCTGGAATGACAAAAAAAAAAAAAAAATTGCAAACCATTGTAAAAATAATTTGTCAAGCAAATCTTTAGATTTCTACTTTTCTTAATACCTCAAGCAAGGAAAACGCATGGCCTACTTTTGCATATATGTCTTCACATAGAAGATACCTATAAACAATTGAGCTAAGATTTGAGAAGCCTTTCCAAATTTTTTTAGAAGACCTTCATCACAGGTAAATCGGCTCTTTAAATGACTTAATCACGCATGGAGCCACGTAAAAAAAATCCGGAGTCTGCAAAACAGAACCACCTGCAGAAAATCAGCAAAATGATACGATTTGTATAGTAGTCTATGAACTCTAACAGATATGGACAAAATCCATATAAATTTAAATGATTTTTGAACAAAATCAACAAAAAATGTGACTTACCCCCGACGGATCTGCTGAAATATTCATCGATGTGGCGAGAATCGATCTGTTAGTGTTAGTTAGGGTTTTGGATGACGAAATAGTGTTCATAATCAACAGAAATTGCGACTTACCATTGATAAGGTCGGATTCTTCAGTTACCCTGTGAAAAATGACGTGAGGTGGTGGAAGTTCTAGTGGTTTCTGGTGATACTATTGACGGTTGTGATTATAGTTGTGCTAAAAATGATGGTGAGGCGGAGGAAGCACAGGTGATGGTTGTGGTGGACTGTAATGGAGGATGATGTTGAAGTGAGAACCCTAATGTTGAAGATAATGAATGGGGCGGATTGGTTATGAAACCCTAAAGTGAATGAACCCGTGTAGTTATTATCATTGCATGATAGGCTTGTACATGATGTATCATGGTTTGTACCCCTAAAAGTTTAAGAGTATTAGTGCATTAAAGCATTGTACAACATGCTTTTGAGGCTTGTACCTTTTAAAAAAGTGGCAAATGACCATTTCTGTCCTTCCTATATACTTATTAATATAGTATAGATATATCTTCATGAGTAAATAGATATGATCCCTACATAAATATTTATGTATATATATATATATATATACACACACATATATTAAACGACATTTGATAATAAAAGTCTAAACAATATGTGTAAGGTAATCTATATATAGATGTATACCTTGACAAAAAAATGAAGAGGGTCGCGCGCAACTTTTTCGGACAAGGCAATATACTCATCCATTGCGTCCGACGTAAGCCCGTAGGCTAGCTGCCGAAGAGCGGCCGCACATTTTTGTACGGAGGTGAACTCTAGTCAGCCCCATGCGTCTTCTCTTTGTTGAAAAAAGGATAACACTCTGAAAAGTCGTTTGATAGGTGCATGAATAGTTGTCTGCTCATTTGAAAGTGTCACCTAAAATGCTCATCAGTATACACGGGATCCGGGTTGAAGTAGTGTCGTATCAAAGTTTCGTTTGAGGATATTGCAACCCTGATAAAATGTTGCATTATGGCTTGAAAATGTTACATTAGGACTAAAGCAACATTTTATTGAAAGCTGCGTTAGGTGGAGTTGCATTAGACTTGATACAACCTTTTTTTTTGTTAGATAATGCAACATCTTTTAAAGAGTTGCGTTTATTTATCAAATGCAATCTTTTTAACATGCAACTTTTTTTACATGCAAATGCAACATTTATTTACATTTAAATGCA
Organism: Ambrosia trifida; assembly: GCA_028751855.1. Lineage (NCBI taxonomy): Eukaryota > Viridiplantae > Streptophyta > Magnoliopsida > Asterales > Asteraceae > Ambrosia > Ambrosia trifida. Next base: position 56,364,892 of record CM054129.1, on the reverse strand, counting down.
ACTTGTGATATATTGTAATGCAACATTTTCTACACTCAAACGCAACATTTGCTACACTAAAATGCAACATTTTTTTTTACACAAATGCAACCATTATTATAGAAAAATGCAACACCTTGTAGGGATTTTAGTCGTAACAATTCCAACCTTTTTTACATCAAATGCAACTCGCTAACATAAATTCAATTGCTATAATCAATATGCATTCAATCCCATTTACGTCAAAACAATAATAAAATAATTATCATTAACAGTCAAGCATACTTTAATATAGCTTCCAAGTCGATTACAATAATAAATAGTCAACAAAAACATCGATTACAATAATAGAGAGTAATGAAAATATTCTACTCATCTCGATCTCACACTAATAGTTGTTACATAATATTTCACAGCATATCTTCCAAGTCTTCTTGCTGGTTGTTAATATCTTTTTGCCTAGCTTCGTGCTCAACTTATTTTCTTTCATGATCCTCTTCAATCTCTATGCGTGCTTCCAGCAATCGGTTTATCTCAATTTCAACGTTTGCCTTGAATGATTCCATCAACCCCTCCGGAATTATATGTGATGTGCAAGCACCGTCAACTTTCTTATCAATGTACTTGTCATGCTAAATTCAGCGATATCCATGGTTCTTTTTGTTTATTAAAGCGGAGAGAAGAATCCATCGTATGGTTGCCATCCTCTATAGGTTTGTAGTTAGTTCTCCATTTGATCATACAATATGGTTCAAAAGAATATTAAGACCATGTGTAATGATGAGTGAAATTTGATGGGTGAAAGGGACATTTTTTGACATCTGGCATGTGGGGCCACTTTGATGGGTGAAAGGGCTTGAAATAGGCAAGGGGTGTAGTGGTGTGGTGCGGTGTGATGTGAGTGGGTGTATATAATCATATTAAATTTGGATTAAAAAAGGAAAAAAAAACATGAAATGGCATGTTCTGATTGGCCCATCCAATATTTAAAAAAAAATGAAATGATTTTGGGTTGCTATACGATAACTGGTTAACTGCGTTAAGTTTGCAGTCTATCCTAACATCTGCACTGTATAAATCTCATAAGATCACATCTAATGTGTTAACTATTTGTAGAATTGTTTAAGAAATAGACATTTTAACACTATTCCTAGTGCTAATTTTTGTAATATAATGCACCCTAAACTCACATTTCTCCATATTTAGGTTTGACCATGAAATATGAACATGTGTTCTGTTAAAGTGTCTCGGATTAATGATAATCACGAGGAACTGTTTGGGAGATTTAGGGTGAATCGGAGGCAGAGGATCTGCCGTAGGGTATTAAATGCTGCCTTTAACACGCCCAACTACCATGTATTTATAGTAGCATTCGAGGCGGCGCATTAATGGTGAACCATACTCTGTGCGGCGTGAACAGTGACAGATGTTACTGTTCAGCCTGACGTGGTGAGGTTTTATTATTATTTAATTATGTTGTCTGCCGGTTAGTGACAATCGTGACTAGAGACCGATGGTTATTTCTCCTGGAACTTAGTCCGAAGGTTAATGTCCAGTATCTGTACTTTGTCCAAGGGTCAATGTCCGGTTATTGTCCGTTGGTTCTTGGTTTTGGTTGTTCTAAGTTAACTATTCGTCCGGTTTTGTCCAATCCGTCCTTCGTCCTGGCCGTATCACTTTGGTCGGTAGTCACTTTGAATCGGTCAGTAGTCACTTTGGCTAGGTCAGTACTTTCCTTGAATCGGTCAGTACTTTGGATCGGTCAGTACTTTCCTTGAATCGGTCAGTACTTTGGATCGGTCAGTACTTTCCTTGAATCGGTCGGTACTTTGAATCGGTATTTTGTTTTAACGAATGTTTTCCCTTCATTTACCTATTTATATTTATCTAATTATCCATCCTATGTTATCAGCCCCCCAGTTTGATGTCCTCACCCGCTGCTTTAGGCGGGTGCGGAGTATCAAGCTTTAATACTTCTGTTTCTCTAGTTGGTTGATCCGAACTGTTGAGTTGGTCGAGGGTTTCTCATAAAGCTGGTATTTATTCTGCCATTATTATATATTATCACTATATATTCTTATTTATTATTATTTATTTTTTTTAAAGCGGACACGTGTCGCGCTGTAAGTGGTGGGTGTGCCAACCGCCGTACTGTGCATTGATGGGACGTCTGTCTCGATTCTCTCCCAAATCCACCTATATATACTGTAGCGGGGATCCACAAAGGCTTGTGATTTTCTTCATCGGCTTCAGAGCGTTTCCCCTTCCGATCCAGGTGCGTTATCCTTTCTAACTTTTTCTTTTTCCTCGTTACTATGGTGGGTAGGAAAGACATGCGCGTTCATACTTCTTTAGTATCGGAGCCGTCCTTAACGGCCTTTTGTAGTAAATTTTTCGACACTTCCGTGTATAAACCCATTGTTCCGAAACCTACCGATAGGATAACCGACTGTCCGGAGGGTCATGTCGGCTTTTATACTCGCCATTTTGAGTTCTCATCCGTTCGTCTTCCCTTATCCGTCTTTTTCTTAGAATTTTTGCAATTTTATGGCCTGGACATCCGACAACTCAGTCCCTTAGGAGCCATCAAAGTTATTCATTTTGAGGTAGTCTGTCGTGCTTATGGGGGAGAGCCGACCATAGGTCTTTTCCGGCAGTTCTTTAGGTTGACTACAGCCGGTGATTGGTTCACCGTAGGGGAGAAATCCAAGGCTGAGTCAATGTTGAAAGATACGTACTCCGGGCTAAAAAATTGGAAGAACCGCTTCTTCTGGGTTTCGGATAATGTGGAACCGTTCATGATGCCTTGGAAAGAGTCCGGAGGGAAGCTTAACCCTAAACAGGAGGATACGTATGACGGCGAGTTGTACGATAAATTATTAGGGACCCCTACTTCCCTTCAGATTTACCCGGAGACTATCCTGGTGTTGACCGGGATCAGCCGTAAATGGCCGTTCCCTGGGGTAGAACCCATCATTAAGAGAGGGAAAAAGGGTATGGTCGCTTTACTTTACTTTGTTTATTTTCATTTGTGGTGTTTCTTATATATCTTATGGTTTTCAGAGATGAGTGTCCTGAGCTTTATTAAGCGGAAGGGTGAAGGTGCCATTCTAACGTCCAGGGCGCTTGGGGAGAAAGAAGATTTTGTTTTGGACCGAACTGCATCGGTAGTCTATAACATTCCTGATACGGAGAAAGATGACGTGACCCGTCGCCCGGCTGATCAATCACTCAATGTCCAAGGGAATTTAGACCGGTTTTTACATACTCCTGACGGCCAAGGTACTCTTGATTCCGGTGACGTTGGTCATGCTACGGCTGAGGATGACGAATCTTTACAGATTGAGGAGACTCCTGCCAAGGTGTCTCCGATTGACGTGTCTCCTACTGCTCCGGATGGAGTGGTGTTGGGTTGTGAAGCCACTGTTTCAAGTCCTTCCAGGAAAGAACATCACAAGAAAAGAAAAGCGACCAAGGGACCTGTAGAAGAGACTCCTCAGAGTGGTAAGAAGCGGCAAGCATCTAGTGATATTGAAGAATCTAGGGACTCGGAGGAGTCGTATGACATAACGGAGCCATATGTTCCCCGGTGGAAGGTTAAGAATGGAGATAACCTGAGCGATCCTGCTGTTTGCTTCCAGATATTACATCATGCTATTCCACCTGGGGAGTTAGACTGTGCTAGAGAAGGGGAGGAGAGTCATCCTGCTGAAAACACAAGTGTGTCTGTGGTCCGGACTCTTAGTGCGGTTTCCGAGTTGGTCCAAAGTTATTCAAAAGGACTGCTGTTGAGAAGAAACTTCGTGCTAGGGTCGATCAGTATCGTTCTGAAGTATCAAGGTTGGAGACCAAGTTGGCCAAGCGTAAGAAAGGTGACCGATCGAGTGTTAAGAAAGGAAGGGAGGCCATTCGGGCCATGGGGGAGATGAAGGTAGAGCATGCCAAGGAGATCGAATTACTGCGAGAGGAGCTTACTGTTAAAGACAAAGAGATTGAATCTTTGAAGGAAGAGAATCGGCTGGTCCGTGAACAAAACATAGCCTTAACCAAGTCTACTGGTGAACTGCAGGTATAATTTTATTTCTTTACATTTCGTAATACCATATGTGGAACCACTAATCGTGACCCCTTTTTGTTTTTGCAGGAATGCCTTGACAAGTCGGCCGAGGAGAAGAAGACGTGGGGTAAATGCAAGGCCAATTATGATAAGGCTTTGGAGGAGGGGGAGAAGGTGATGGCACAGCTGAAAAAATGGGTTGCTGATGCGGAGGGCGACCGTGACCGGCTGATTTCTGAAGTGATCCCTTTGGTTATTGCCAGGCTACACAAGTCGGCCGAGTTTTTGCAGCCGCTTGGCGAGATGGAGACACTTCTTTATAATTCGGCCTTTCACGATGGGGTCTTAGCTGGTTTCAAAGGCTGCGTGGCTGGTGCAAAGATTGAAGACCTCGAAGGGTATGATCCGCAGGCCCGTGTATCGTACGAGAAAGGGGCGCAAGCATGGGACGCGACTGAGTATGGGTATGTGAACCAGATCCGATCAATGAAAGGGAAAACTTCCAAAGACGTGGAACAGCTGGTCCCTGCAGGCTTTACTACTAAGTGATTGTATTTCAAAACTTAACTTCTTAGCCCTTCTGTGGCTTTATTTTTGATGTCATGCCGATCTTTTATTCGATCGGCCGTACTGTTTTATTATTAACTATTTGGCCCTTGAGGCAATGTTTTGTTATATCGCTCCGATCGTCTGTTCGGTCGGTAGCTTTAGTTAGCTTTATGTTAGGCATGCTTTTATGTTTGTTATGCACAGCCTTTTACGCACGTGACGTATGTTGAGTTGTTCGAAAGGACTCCCCCTGTCACCGAGTTGTTTACTCGATCAGCCATATTCGCAGGGGCTGACCCTTATGCGGTAGCATGACGGCTTTTGTGAGGGGCCGGCCCTGACAGTTGTGCTTTATAGCAATTCATCTTAGAAGCATAATTTGTGAAATTAGTTAATATGTCACAAAAGCATCATTTCATTGATCAATAAACGCTCAATCTCCCTCGGGAGAGATTTTTACATAATGACTTTTATTGATGGTTCCTAATATTACTTAAACATAATACTTCTTGAGTTGGGCCAGATTCCAGTGCCTCGGAACGGCCTTTCCTTCCATGGTTGCGAGCTTGCATGAACCTTTCTCGTGTACCTGTACGACTTGGTACGGCCCTTCCCAGTTTGGCCCAAGCTTGCCGGTGTTCTCCTTTCTACTTGCTTCATTCAATCGGAGTACCAGGTCCCCGGGCAGTAGGGTCATTCCTTTTACCCTCTTGTCGTAATATCTCTTCATTTGTTGTTTGTACTTCGCCTCTTGAACAGCTGCATTCATCCGATATTCTTCCAAGTTATCCAAGTTAGTCAGCAACCCTTCTTGGTTATTGACGCTGCCCATTGTGAGTACCCTCTGGGTCGGAAGACCAACTTCCGCGGGAATAACCGCTTCTGAACCGAAGACCAAGCTAAAAGGCGTCCTCCCAGTACTTGTCTTTTCTGTCGTCCGGAGACACCACAACACGTTTGGCAGTTCTTCTAACCAATTCTTTCCGTGTTTCCCCAACCTGGTCTTGAGTCCGATTAGGATGCTCCTATTCATGCGCTCCACTTGCCCATTCGCTTGGGGATGGGCAACGGAGGTAAAGACTTGCTGGATCTTCAAGGCTTGACACCATGCTCGGAACCGTTTGTCGGCGAATTGGGTCCCGTTGTCAGTGATCAACTTCCCGGGTAATCCGAAACGGCATATCAGATTCTCCCATACAAAGGTGGTGATCTGATTTCCGCTGATGCTTCCGATGGGTTTTGCCTCCACCCATTTTGAGAAGTAGTCTACCGCTACCAAAAGAAAAGGGATTCCCCCCTTTGCTGTGGGGAACGGCCCTAGCAAATCCATTCCCCATTGGTAAAAGGGCCATGGTGAAGTGATTGGAACTAGGCCGTGTTTCGGCAGCCTTGGTACCGGAGCATGTATTTGGCATGATTCGCACCGCTTCACCAGATCTTCACTGTCTTGTCTCATGGTTGGCCAATAGTACCCGAGGTTGCTTGCCCGTGTGACCAAAGACGCAGCTTTCACATGCATTCCGCATAAGCCTTCATGTAATTCTTCTAGTACCTTGATACCTTCATCATAAGAAACGCATCGATAAGAAGGGGAAAGAAATCCTTTCTTAAAAAGCACCCCGTCTATAAGTTCATACGACCGGCTCCGCTGTGCTTCCGGTTCCTCCGGACCATCTTTTCCTTCTAAGGCTTCCATTATCGGTTCCCTCCAATCGGGCCCTCTTACTTCGAAGATTCCAACCGACGGCCCAGCTCCGACGGAAGCTTTATCCATCTGTTCAACCAGTATCATTTTCGTTAAGTGAGCGAAAGCTACCGATGCCATCTTGCTTACTGCATCCGCCCCTTTGTTCTTACTCCGAGGCACCTTGATTATTTGACATACCTTGAACAGAGCCATGATTTCCCGTACCGCTTCTGCGTATAACTTCATGTTTTCATCCTTAGTTTCAAAGTCTCCGGTGACTTGGCTTGCTACTAACTGGGAGTCAACGAACACCCTGATCTCTTCTATATTCAATTGACAGGCTATGCGTAATCCGGCTAGAAGAGCTTCATACTCAGCCATGTTATTGGTGCACTTGAAATTGAACCGTATAGCATACGCTGTTTCAACTCCATGTGGATCGATCAGAATGAGGCCTGCCCCAGCTCCTTCTCGGCTTAAAGCTCCATCGGTGTACAGGCACCAGCCATCATAAGTCCCCGAGCTTTCAGGTTGCTCATGGACCATGTCAATGGCCATGGGCACTTCTGTATGACCTGCATTTTCTACCAGGAAATCTGCTAGTACTTGCCCCTTTATGGCAACGCGGGGTTTGTATTCAATTCCGAACGTGCCCAACTCCACGGCCCATTTTGTGAGCCTTCCGGCTACGTCAGGTCGGTTCATGATTTCTCGTAGGACTGAGTTCGTCAACAACACAATGTGATGTGCTTGGAAATACCTTCTTAACCGCCTGGCCGTATGAGTCAGTGCCAAAGCTAACTTCTCGATTGGTGAGTAACGAACTTCTGCGTCTCGCAGACACCGACTTACAAAGAAGATTGGCATGAAACCCTTGGTGCGGCTAGCACATAACACGCTACTGATCGCTTCCGTCCCTGCCGCAAGGTAAATGAATAATGTTTCCCCGGGCTCCGGTACTACTAGAGATGGCAAGCTGCATAGATGCTGTTTCATCTGAATGAAAGCGGCCTCCGCTTCATCAGTCCACCTGAAATCGGACCTCTTGGTGTAACCCTTGAGCACCTTGAAGAAAGGTAACGATCGTTCAGCCAACTTAGAGAGGAATCGGTTGAGAGCTCCCAATCTGCCGTTCAAACTTTGTAATTCTTTGATCGTTCTCGGAGAACGCATCTCTTGGATAGCCTGAACTTTGTCTGGGTTAGCTCGGATTTCTTTCTTTGCCACGATGTGCCCTAAAAAGCGGCCCTCCTCCATCCCGAAGAAACACTTTGCAGGATTTAATTTCATGTTTACTCTTTTTAAGTTGCGGAAAGTCTCCGCGATATCAAGGAGGAGCTGTTCTTCGTCCGGACTCTTGATCACCAGATCATCCACGTAAGCTTCCATGTTCCTCCCAATCTGTTCTTTGAATACCTGATCAATCAGCCTTTGATAGGTTGCTTCGGCATTTTTGAGGCCGAAAGGCATCTTTCGGTAGCAGAACAACCCCTGGTTTGTGTGAAATGCCGTTTTCTCTTCGTCCTCCCGGGCCATCTGAATCTGATGGTATCCCTTGAATGCATCTAGAAAGCACTTGTACCGGAAACTAGCCACTGATTCCACTTTGGAGTCTATCTCGGGTAACGGATAGTGATCTTTCGCGCAGGCTCCGTTGAGGTCTCGATACTGGATACACATCCTCCACGACCCGTTAGATTTTTCGACCATCACGGGGTTGGAGACCCAAGAGGGGTAACGGACTGGTTTCATGATTCCCGCTTCTTCTAAAGCTCGCACTTCTTCCGACACAACAGCGCTTCGTTCGGGAGCCAACGATCTCTTTTTCTGTACAACAGGTGCTCGAGTAGGGTAGACATTCAACCGGTGCTCTATGATATATCGGGGTATACCCGTCATATCGCTAGGCTTCCATGCAAACACATCGATGTTTCTCTTCAAATAGTGATACAGGTATTCTTTGCATTCTTTACTGAGGGTTCTCCCTACCATCACGGGTTGTTCTGGGTGGCATTCATTAATGTACCATTTCTCGGGCGAGCCTTCATCGGAATCCATGTATCCGATTTCTTTGAGTCGGAACAAGGTTTTGAGAGTAGCAATGCCTTCTAGTGTGGGAAACTTGATCAACCCATGTTTGCTAGAAGTCACCATTCCAAACGTTCGGATGCCGGGCCGGCCGATTAATATGTTATGCGGTGTTCGCCCCGGGACCACTATGAAATTGAGCATCTCCACTCTCTTCAAGGGTTCCTCCCCGATGCTTACGAAAAGTTGTACTTGTCCTTTGGGCAGGACCTGCTCGCCAGAGAACCCTACCAGTGGGTATGACACGGGTATGATTTCGCTTTGCACGTAATCGGGCAGCTGGTTGAAACAGTGCTCGTACATTATGTCTGAGGCTGCTCCTTCGTCTATGTATACCGGATGAATCAGTTGTCCCCCAATGCTGGCTCGAATAATAAAAGGGTCTTCTTTCTCGTCTTCCGTCTTAATGGCGGGGAACCCGATGGGCAACTCACTCCAATGCATAACCTCTCCCCTGCTTTCCAGCGTTATCCGTGGCCTTTTTAGGGCCACGGTAGGGTGAACCATGAGTACTTCCTTGCCCTTCTTCTCGTCGCCCTTCCGTTTCTTGTTTCAGATATCCTTGACCAGGTGATCCAGTCGTCCAGCTTGTACGGCTTCCTCTATTTGTTTCTTTAGTTGGAAGCATTCGTTGGTATCGTGCCCTTTGTCTTCATGGAATTCGCAGTATTTCCGGGAACTTTGTTGCTTTGCTGTCTTCTGTAAAGGGTAAGGTGGTTTGAACTGGACGTTAGCTGCTTCTGAGGCCAAGATCTCTTTAGGAGATTTGGTCAGCTCCGTAAAGATGAAACCTCTCTTCTCGTTGGTTTTCGCTCCTTCACTTTGATCCTTCCTACCCGTCCGGAAGTTGTCATTCTCTCGGTACCTTTTTTGTGAGTATGAATCCCTCCTTCCACTGTTCGGATGGGATCCCTTCTTACCATTGTCTTCCGACCTTCTTTTGAACTCAATTGCTTGAGCTGCTTCCTTTCCTCTCACGAATGCCTCCGTTCTTTCTATTGCTTCTTCCATGGTAGCGGGAACCTTGGCGTTTAGGTCCTCCACTAACTGTTTGGTTCGGAGCCCGTGAAGGAAACCTGATATCCGCATCCTCTCGTCTGCATCCCGGACCTGCAGGGATTCTTCCTTAAATCGAGATACAAATTCTTTTAGATTTTCCCCCTCCTTCTGTTTGATGTTGTGCAGCTCTACAGGGTCCTTCATATGCTTGCGCTGTTGTCTGAAGTAATCTAGGAATCGGACTTTCAGATCGTGAAAACTGTCGAGGCTTTCCGAGGGGAGGCTATTGAACCAGATTCGGGCCACTCCCGACAGAGTCTGCACGAACATGTGGCACCATGAGGGCATCGGCCATCCCTCATTTCGGGCGGCACTATCAAATAGTAGAATGTGATCTTCGGGATCAAACGTGCCATCATATATCCTAACATTGGACGACATCTTTATCCGGCCCGGCGGAACGAAGTTGGCTATCCTGGGAGTAAACTTTGATCCTTCGGAGGGTCGATACGGTCGGGCTAGATCCTCCTCTGGAGTACCGGGAAGTGGGACGGTAGTCGTGTTTGATCCAGGAATATGAGAAGTTGGTGCGGTTACGGCGATATGAGCTGTGTTTAGGTTTATGGAGTTTCTCTGGATGGTGTCAGCTAACCAAGAGGCGGGGGTCAGAGATATAGAGGAAGGGCCCTGGGTGGAAAACGGTACAGGTTGACGGTGTCCCGGCAAGGGTTCCTCTTCGTCAAACGACAGCCTGAGGGCTAAACCTTTAGCTCTCTCTTCTCTGACATATTCATTCATCAACTGACGTATTTGGATGAAGTTAGATCGGACTAGCTCCGGAGAGACGACCGGAGTGGCTTCCGAAAGGGTACGTGAAAGAGCGTTCCCCGTGGAGGACGGGGTAACGTGACTCGAGGGTGGTGGATCGGTAGAAGTCATGTGTGGGGACGAAGTATCCTTCGGTGGTCCTGCTCGGCCCCACGGTGGGCGCCAAAATGTTAAAGTGTCTCGGATTAATGATAATCACGAGGAACTGTTTGGGAGATTTAGGGTGAATCGGAGGCAGAGGATCTGCCGTAGGGTATTAAATGCTGCCTTTAACACGCCCAACTACCATGTATTTATAGTAGCATTCGAGGCGGCGCATTAATGGTGAACCATACTCTGTGTGGCGTGAACAGTGACAGATGTTACTGTTCAGCCTGCCGTGGTGAGGTTTTATTATTATTTAATTATGTTGTCCGCCGGTTAGTGACTATCGTGACTAGAGACCGATGGTTATTTCTCCTGGAACTTAGTCCGAAGGTTAATGTCCAGCATCTGTACTTTGTCCAAGGGTCAATGTCCGGTTATTGTCCGTTGGTTATTGGTTTTGGTTGTTCTAAGTTAACTATTCGTCCGGTTTTGTCCAATCCGTCCTTCGTCCTGGCCGTATCACTTTGGTCGGTAGTCACTTTGAATCGGTCAGTAGTCACTTTGGCTAGGTCAGTACTTTCCTTGAATCGGTCAGTACCTTGGATCGGTCAGTACTTTCCTTGAATCGGTCAGTACTTTGGATCGGTCAGTACTTTCCTTGAATCGGTCGGTACTTTGAATCGGTATTTTGTTTTAACGAATGTTTTCCCTTCATTTACCTATTTATATTTATCTAATTATCCATCCTATGTTATCATGTTCATATTTCATGGTCAAACCTAAATATGCATCCTAACTAAATGTTAATTACAAGAAAAACAGAATGATGATGGTATTACATTGCTAAAAATGCATCCAGTTCGCAACCCAAAATCACCAGGTTTAAAATACAATTCAAAAAAGAGCACATGGTTTCATATTAAATCCTAAATACATACATACATACTTTAAAACAATAGACAAACCATTATTCCCAAGTCCCAAATACCTATGCATCCATTAACTAAGTGCAGAAAATTACTTTAAAACTTACCCAGGTTTAGGTATAACTTTATCAATTCACAACCATCTTTCCAATACAAGTTATGTACAAATAAAGCCGCAAAACATTCAAAAAATAATAGTGAATTCAAGTTAGAGGTTTGTTACATTATATACCAGCTGTAGAACAAAAACTGAATAGATGTAAACCACGCAACAACCATAGTTATCAAAGGTTCTAGGCGCACTCAAGGAGCATAGGCCTCACCTAAGGCCTAGGCGCGAGGCCCAAAAAAACGAGGGCCTGAGATAAATAAAGCGAACAAAGAAAATAAAGTAAAAATATATTAAATAATACATTTTTCATCTAATTAGTATCAAAAGTTTTAAAATATTGATGTATATTAGTGTATAGAAGTAGTTTTCCTTAGATAAAAGTATAAATTTGGCTGAAAACTCTCTGGAATTTGGGAATCTAGTTGAAATCTGCGCCTAAACCATCACCTGAAGAATTAAAGCGCAATTTTCTCGAGTCAAAGCGCAAACTCATTGCCTTGCCTAAAAATTGGGCCTAGGTGCAAGAGACGATAACTTTTAACAACTATAGCAACAACATCAGAATAGGAAGCATTTTGGGAATGAATTCACAAACAACATTGTGAGAACATTAATGCTAGATTAAATAATGCTACATTGATCTCCAAGTAGGGTTTATCGCAATTAAGTGTATCATACATTAAACAAATGCAATCTAGTTTCGTCATCTAAAAATTAGTTTAGTTTATAAGCATGCACATTAAGAATTTAAACTACAACATCACTCTAAACCTTCAGCTTATATATCTTTACTTTTGTTTCTTATATAAATCATATATCAAAAGACCAAAAGATATTTACATATTGGAATAACGAGGGAATTAAAATCATATTGAACATAATATTCAAAACTTTTTAATCGTCGTTTAAAGCTTTGCTGATGTAAAGACCCCTCCTCCATAAATTTTTATACTATTTTCATTGTTTGTCGAAAAGTGTTTCCCCCGTATTTTATGGCTTACGAGGTAACAATGTATAATCATACCGTTCTTATTTGTTTTACAATGTTCTTGGCTAACTATAGTCATCCAGATTTTAAATCTATTTATTTCTTGTCCACAAAAACTATGTATCATATAGTATCCCTGTGTATTATATGCTTAGTCATTAATATTGTAAATTAAAATTAACTAAGTATGCATGTAAAGTCAAATACAATTTAGAGGCCATTGTAGACATTTTCACAAACAGTTGGTGTGCAACAAAATCTTGAGAAAACACGTTTAGAATTTAGATTTGTGTGGAAATGGGTTGAAGCATACCAGGAAACTCACCATTGGTTGAAGCATTTCACCATGGTCTCACCCTTCTTTTGAGTCCTTGGCGGCTAGAGAATGCAGAATGGAAATTAAGAGAGAAGACAGATAGAACAAGGAAATGGATTGTCACAACTTACAAAGATCTATTTTTTCTACAACCGATAAATATTAAGAGAGAAGACAGATAGAACAAGGACTAAACCCAACTTAACAGCCATAAGATGTAAGGCAGAGACGGATACTTTTTAAACGACATCAATTGTATAGATGAAAGAGAAATTCATCTAGGGTTGGGGGAGATCGAACCAACTCGGGCCGGAAATGACTTTTAGATGGGAACGAAATGAATAAGAGGGTGTTTGTGATTGAGTTTGGAAATGCAAAAGTGCTTTTGGTCAGAAATGATTATTGACTTATGACTTTTTGAAAATGAGTTTTAAAAAAAGTGTTTGGATTAGCTTTTGGAATGAGAAACGTCAAAAAGTCAATATATTGTCTTTTTTTAAGTGTTTTGCTTAACTTATTGTGAACATTGGTTGTATGGATGGTAGATTTGTAATCTTTTTCCAAAAGTCAAAAGCTAGGATTTGTAACTTCTCAAAAACAGATTTTCCACTCTTAAAAGTCAAAAGCCAAAAGTCAAAACATAAAGTGCTTTTGAGTTACACAAACAATTTATTGACTTATTGGCTTCTTGGAAAAGCCAATAAGTCAATAAGTTATTTGGAAACTTAATCCCAAACACCCTCTAAATTTGAGGTGAAATGGTTTAAAATTTCAAATGGGTGAAACTTATTTGTAAAAGGAAAATAATATACCTCCGTCTCATTTTAAATGTCCATTTTGCTACCCTTTGTTGTTTCAAATTAATATTCGTTTCTAAACAGTTTTCAGTTTTGCACTTTTGCCCCTAAAAGGCAAAAGACAATAAAAGATATTAAATAATAACTTGAGGATATTATTGTCATTTTACAACTTAGAGAATATACAAATCAAAGATTTCTTAATCTGTGTGTTTGTGAGCCCATAACATCTAAAATGGGACGGAGGGAGTATTAAAATTATTTTTTTATATTTTCAACAGGATAAAATATTAATTTATCTTGTTGTAACTCTGTAAGACTATGGGGAGTGGAGGGTGGAAGAGGGGCATGATGCGTCATGTGGCGTATGTCGGGTTCATGTTTCAAGGGTAGAAATTATGGGGAACGGAAGGGGGAAGGGGGGGGGGGGGGGGTAAAGGGAATAATATTATATTATTAGTTTGTGTGTTAAACTTTTTTTTTAAATAAAAAGGGGGTTAATAAAAAATCTCCACCTAAATCTCAAGCCCCCACCCTGCAAGCCCAGGATAAGTTTGCCCCCAAAGGGCTCACGCCCATTTCACCTTCATGTGGGGGTGGTGTAGGTGGGGTGAAAACACTTTCACGCCACTTTCATGGCGTACGCGACGTGATAACATGTAAACTAAAATCAACCAGACTCATAGCCAAATTAAATTTACATCAAAATGTATGGTGATTAAATTTATACCATCAAACTAAAACGTAGTTCAATTCAAAACGTAGATAAAAAGAAAATATTTTATAATTTACCTAACTCATTTCTACACAAAACACGTTAAAGCGTAGATGCACTCGAAGGTATACCGATACGTCCATAAATAATATAAGAAAATAGTTTTTGAGTATGATTGAAACTTTAGAAATGTGATGGGTCAAAGTGACATTTACAAAGTTAAAGGGTTACCTTTTTATTATTGACCCGACTTGTAGGGTTGTTCAATTTGTTCGGCGCTCGCTGCACATTCAGAAAATGCTCAAAAGATGCTCGCTCGATCCTCTGCTTGAATGTAAATGAGCCAATCGACTCGGTTCGGCTCAAATAAATTATTATTTATTTATTATGTATATAATTATATATACGCACAAAAATCACAGTATCACTTATAGCTTTATATATATCATTTGGCCCATTATATACAAGTAAAATATAACTAGCTCGCTTAATCCAATAAAACTTTAACACTAAGTTTATAGTAAACCCTAAGTGGTGAAGTGTCGGTCTTGACTTCATTATGTTATTAGTCATCCGTTGTTAAACATCGATTAATATCACCCTACGCCACACTGCGACACTTGTTATCTACAGTATGCCCATCGCCTCACTACCTCAACATAGCCTCATCTTCAGACACTCCAACCTCAATATTAGTGTCAACAACGAACAATTTGACCTTCCTTGGGTGTCACCCCGAAAACGAAAACATTGAAGGAAACATCCTAATTTTATGGTTGTCCGAGTTACTCTCCGCTCGTTGCTTGCTCGGAAAAATTCACCCTCGAAAAATGCTCGCTCGGTTTTTGGCTCAGTTGTAAATGAGATACTAAGGCTAACTCCGTTAGTGTTTCTAGTTAAGTTTTGATAAAATGACTAAAATGCCCAATAATAGATAGGCGTCCAGTACTTG
Organism: Ambrosia trifida; assembly: GCA_028751855.1. Taxonomy (NCBI): domain Eukaryota; kingdom Viridiplantae; phylum Streptophyta; class Magnoliopsida; order Asterales; family Asteraceae; genus Ambrosia; species Ambrosia trifida. The sequence continues at coordinate 56,349,812 of CM054129.1, read as the reverse complement.
TAATTAATCTTATTTTATTACAAGGATAATTTTTTCAATTTATTGAAATGATAATTAGCTATTAACATTATTAAAACTTATAAATTTTAAATTATAAAAAATAAATAATTAAATAATTATATGCTATACTTTAATATATATATTTTTTATAAAACAATGATTTATCCATATAAACCACGACCGATAAGTCTAATTTCGTATCCGCTATTAAGCACCACGTCAATTCTAATATCCACCGCCATTGCTGCCAAACTTTATCTATATTTGACATGGTCATCATGTTCAGATGTAATAACTATTTTGTAGTATCTAAATCACCACCGCCATCAACCACCACCACCACTTGTAAGTCTGATCAAACGCCGGCCACCACCATTGATTGTATTTCTGCCATCAACCACCACCGAAACTAAAAAAAGTGAAGAGTGAAAGGGGAGATTGACCGGCGATGTTGAAACCATTGTAGAGGCCATGCTGGACGTTGTCAAATGTGGCAAGAGCAATAACACTTTAATAATATTATTAGTATATATTTATAACTTAACACTTTTAAGTTTTGTTTTATCAATACAATAATTTTTAATAATTTTAATATTTTTTTATAAAAGAATAAACCCATTTAATGGATAAAAGTATATTTATGTAATTAAGTATATTTAATGTGGCTTAACATTTTAGTCATAACCCACATTAAAATGATATTACTTTAGTATAAACCACATTCGGCATGTGGTTATATGTATAAAAGTATTGTTTTATAAAAAAAATATATTAAATGAATAGAGTATAATTATTTAATGTAGTATATATTGATAATTTAAATTTTATAAGATTTAATAATATTAATAAATTGTAAAAATTTTCTTTATAATCAATTAGAGTTAATTAAAAAAATAGCCATCTAGTTATTATAGGTCATTTTAGTTATTTTATCAAAAGTTAATTAGAAAAACTAACGAAGTTAGCCTTAGTACCCCAACTTGTTACAATACTGAAATCATAAACCCTTAACATGTTAAAACAATAAGTTAGCACTCTAAGATATTACTTTCTATAAACCTTAAGGACTAGTTGTGTAGTTAACTCAGAGTATTATTATGTATGCTAGAACCTAAACTAAGATATTTTGTCGTTCGTCATCATGGAATTAGATACTGATTTATTGACTCTTTTTTAGTTACTTTAACTAACCCATTTTAACGGGTTTTGTGTTTTTTTTTTTTTTTTTTTTTTTTTTTTTGAGGTGCGATGAAAGGGGATTAGACACTTTACGCTATCGTGTTGAATTTGGCGACACTTGTTTGCTGTTGTCAACATGAAATTTGCTACAAGACCACAATGTTAACATATATTATCCTTCAGTTGCTTATGTAGATAGCAAATGTTTGAGACCATTGCTTATTAGCTTCATTATTTGTGTATCTCACTCTAGGTTATGCATATTCTTTCTACGAGAAGAGCCGTCATCTTTTAAGTTATTAAAAACGGACCAATACATGCAGAGTCAAAAGATATCACATTTGACATTTAATAATTCAAGTGAACTCCATTGATTAGATAGGCTTCCTTAACAATTTAACATGATTGTTAAAATTTTGTTGGCATTGAAAAAACATAATAAATGTAAAAAGATGGTTGGTAAATGATGTTATGCAAACATGTAACCTTTTAAAACAGTAGTTGCATTTGAATTTTTACAAAGCAACCTTTCAAGAAAAAGATACACTTTTTAGTAAAGTTTGCAACTTTTAAATAATAGAGTTACAAATTCAATAAAATTTTGCAACTTTTTATGAAAAAAGTTACATTAAATCTTCTAATGCAACCTTTATGTTTAATGGCGTTGCATTAGAGTTAAATGCAACTAAGGTGAAAAAGTTTGCTTTGAAAATGTTGCATTAAACCTATTTTCTAGTAGTGATGCGTTGTTTAGAGGTGAGCCATGGCTTTATCCTCTCATATTGCGTTATGTCAGCGCCTGGTTGGCAAGGTGATAAAGCTGCGGATCGCTCACCAGATGCTGTTGTGGCTAGAGGTGAGCAGCAACTTTATCTAATTTTTTTTAGACTTTCTAAATTTGTTAAATTTATAATATTAATACAAAAATAAAGTTAACTAAAAATTATATTAAAGTTTACAATAATACAAACTATAAAAAACTAAAAACTGATATAATATAAGATCATCGGGATGTCTATGTGACACCCGGCATATTTGGCTTTAAACATTTTAGTAACGTCTAAGTCTACCTTAGCGGGAAACGTTTATAAACGAACTTAACTAGGTTGGTTGAGTCGGGTCAAGTTAGGATTGTCCAGGGTTCAATGATCTGGAGGATCATTGGGAGTCATTTTGGGAGTACACTAGTACTGGGTCCCGTTGTTGGTGACATTACATGAACTAATTAAGTGTATGTGTAGATTATGGGTCGTGTGGTGGATTATATACATAGATGTGTTTAAATGATGTGTAGATGATTATCCGTGCTTAAATATGTTAAACATAGACTAAGGTTGCATGCTCATGTGTTAAAGTGTGTTAAAATGCGTTAAACACGACAAACTGGAAAACTAGATATACATAGGTCCTGGTTCGACCACTTCGAGTGGTCGAAGGAGGAAATATGTCTTGGTTCGACCCTTTACAAAGGGGCGAACCTGGGATATGGAATTGGAAGAATTTCATTTGACCAAGTCAGGGTTCATTCGACCCTGTGAAAGGGTCGAAGGAGGCTACCTTCGACCACTGAAAGGGGGCGAAGGTGGAATAGTATAAAAACCAAACTTTGTCATTTTTCACCATTTTACAAACCCTAACCATCTCAAAACACTCTCAAACAATTTTAATCACTAAGGAAGGAGTTTTTGCTCTTCTTTTTCATAATCTAACCTATCTACAACATCTAAACAAGAATCCAAGGTGTGTTCTTAATCCTAAATCTTTTTAAGGCATTTTAATCCGTTTTTATCTAACCCCAAATGTCCAGATCTGTTCTAAGGAAGATTTTATCAATAAAAACCTTTCAAACACCTTTCTAAATCTAAACCCTATCGTAAACATAGGTTTTGGTATCAATAAACATATGTTATGTATGTGTTATGTGATATTATGTGTTGTTTAATGATTTGCTGCTGTTCTAATGTTAGAAACATGATCTAGCGCTGCTATGAATGATAGTCTTAGATTGTAAAGGTTATTATTAGATAGATAATGATATTATGGGTATTTTGGGGATTTTATGAAATCTAGGGCTTGTGCATGTTGAGTATTATCAATAAAATGATTGGGGGTTTTCGATTATAAGATAAACTGAGTATTTGTAGATGATTATAGGGTGGTATTGAAAAGTTTCCAAATTGGGTAAAGATTTCATGCATGATGTGACATTTCCATAATTTTACCATTTTGGGAAAGTATTAAAACAAGCTGGTTTTGGGGCAAAATTGGTGAAATTATGTAGGGATATGTTAATCATACTTGACTGCTGTGTTTGATGATGTTTCGAATGTGTTTGATGCGTTTTTAGGAAAATTATTAAAACAGGGGCGAACCTGGACTCATTCGACCATTCGAATGGTCGAAGGAGAGAATCCAGGGCCGAACCTGGAAAATGTTGGGCGAACCTGATCAAACGGTCGAACGTGGAAAAACGGGCGAAGGAGAACTTAAAAACGGGCGAAGGAGACTTAAAATGGGCGAAGGAGATTTTATCTGACTGGTTCGACCGTTCTGATGCAGAAATGAGATTTTTGATACAAACTAAGTGTTTTATGCTTGAAACTTGTGTGTAATCTATGTGTACTTGATTAGTTAGGGTAATGAGTCATCAACGGGATGTCGGGTCGGTCTAGTGTGTCGGTTAAACATTTAAACACGCTTTAAAACATACTTGGTTACGATCTGGACAATCGGGGACTAGATAACCTTATGGTTATTAGTCGGAACACTTATGTGAACATATTGATAGATCTCCGGTAGAGGGATTATCAAGAGCTTAGCATTTTTACTAGTAACCGAAGAACGCTATCTAAGGTGAGTTCACGGCCCCACTTTTACAGCTTTAACTTTTGGGGGAGAAAACATGCGCTAAATTATTTTGGTAACATATGTCATACTATGGTTTTAACTTGCATTGCTATACGATCTTTGGAAGTCCCGGGGGAAACCATGAATGTGCGGGGATGCACAACGGGGGAAATGTGGATAGATCTATTGGGCGTGACCTGCCCCACTCGACGGCTTGGAGGGCCGGGCAGGTGCATGTTGTCTCGAACTTTGCTAAACATGTTGAACATATTCGGGCTGCTTAAACATATGCTAAACATTGTTAAACGTGTCCAGTAATGGTTTCCAATCGTAGTAGTAATAAAACATACGCCAAGCTAGCGTACTTGGTGACATTGGTATAGTATGGACATGGTAACGTTTTGGTAACTTTGGTAACTTATTGAACAAACCCGTGAACTCTCCAGCATTATATGTTAACGTCTTTTTGGCATGTTTTTCTCAGGTCGCTAAGGTAGCAACAGAGGACTAGGCGCACGAGTTTGCATGGCGTCTAGGCTTAGTTTCATGTTTTGAATAAAGTTTTTGAACATTGTCGTACATGGTTTTGTAACTGGTTAAATGCTTCCGCTATGGTTTTATAAATTGAGAACTATGTTTTGTGTTTACGTATTTCATATAGTGTTGTTTATTGTGACCGTTGACTTGGATCCTGGTTTGTCATGCGCCTCGCGGTAAAACTCCGCAAGTGGAAATTTGAGGGTGTGACAGATTGATATCAGAGCCAATGGTTATAGTGAACTAGGACTGCATGTAGAGTCTGGTCTATAGCCAAGTCGCACACACTAGACGGTCACATACTTTGAGTCTATTAGTGGGATACGTACTAACATTGTCGGGGTGTTCTTACATCATCATCATACCTCTTTGTTACATCATCCGCTTTTATTTGGATTCTTACCTACTCTTGTCTTCTTCTTCGGGATGGAGGGAGAAGGGGTTGACTTGTGGTCCTAGCACACACATGCCTTCTTACACTTGCACCTATCGTAACACGTTACTAGGCGACGATATTCGGTGACTGGAGTCTTGATTTGGTGACTGGAGTCTGGATTTGGGGTACATCTGGAGGACCACGTAGAGCAGTTTATCATTTCGGGTGCACACGAAATAATAAACTGAAATGCATGAAAATCCCGATGGACTTTGAGTTGGGATGTATAATCCTGGATTTGTCCCTAGGTTAACTCTTATAAATTTCTAGTGGGTGACACTAGAAGTAAATCTGAATCCCTCGATGGTGCTCGCGGTGGTGGACGTCGTGGTGGCGGCGGTGGCCGTGCTGGCGGCGGTGGTCGTGCTGGAGGCGGTGGTCGTGGCAACATCAACATGACCCAAGCCGAGCTGAATAACTTGCTAGAACAGCAAGTGAACATGGCTATGGCTAATTTCCAGGTTGGGATTAATGCCATGGGCGGTGTTGGTGCCAATCCACCCCCACCTCAGTGCTCTTATAAGAAGTTTCGGGATTGTCAGCCCCATAACTTCGCTGGAACTGAGGGAGCGGTGGGACTGCTCCGATGGCTGGAGAAGGTTGAGTCTGTGTTTGTCATGTGTAACTGTCCTGCTGGGGACCGGGTGAAGTATGCTACTGCGACATTTGAGGGGCCTGCACTGTCGTGGTGGAATGCTACTACTCAGAACATGGGATTGGGGGAGGCTATTGCTATGCCTTGGGCGGAGTTTGTGCAACTGTTGAGAGGTGAGTACTTTCAGAGGGAGGAGATACAGAAGTTGGAACATGAAGTCTGGAGCTACAAGATGGTTGGGTCTGAGATTGAAGAGTACACTGTAAGGAGGAAAAAGCTGGCGGTGTTGTGCCCTGATTTGCACACACCCGAGTATAGGAGGATTGAGCACTATGTATCTGGGCTAGTGCCGGAGATTGCTGGGTTGGTGGCTGCTGGGAATCTTCCCACTATTGCTGAAGTTGTCCGATCAGCTCATCGGATGACTAACCTGAAGGTGGCAGAAGGTGTTTTGCCTCCTAAGGGTGCTGCTGTGAAGGTTACTGAAGGGAACAAGAGGAAGTGGGATGGTGTGGGGAAGAGTGTTGTGCCAGCGCCATCTCAGCCGGCGAAGAAGTTTGATTCATCTGGGTCTTCTTCTGGGCAGAATTCAAGTGGGTATGTCAGGAAGCACCCCAAGTGCAACAAGTGTGGTTTCATCATTCGAGGAGTTGCGATCGGGCTCGTTGTCATCGGTGCCATCAGTTGGGGCATCATGCTAAGGATTGCAGGGTGGCACTCACCCCAACTCAGACTCCTGCTACTACTCCTACTCCTACTCCTGCTGCTCAGGGGACTCCAAGAAAGCAGGGGTGCTATAATTGTGGTGATACGGGACACTTCAAGCGTGAATGTCCTAAACTGAAGCAGGGCGATAATGGGAGGGGCGAAAACGGTAATGGGAACAATGGGGGCGGAGGCAGGACTGCACGTGCTTTCGTCATTGGATCTGCAGAGGCTAGGCAGGATCCAGACAAAGTTACCGGTATGTTCCTTCTTAATGATCGCTATGTTTCTGTCTTGTTTGATTCTGGTGCCGATAAGAGTTTCATATCTATGGACGTTAGTCGATTGCTAGATATAGTACCCACACCTTTAGAGGCTAAGTACTTAATAGAATTGGCTGATGGTAAGAAAATCGAAGCGACACAGACCCTTAGGGAATGTCGGTTGGAACTGTCAGGTTTGTCTTTCCCCATTGACATTATGCCGGTACCTCTGGGTAGTTTTGATGTCGTTGTCGGCATGGATTGGTTATCGTTGTATCGTGCGGAGATCGTTTGTTTTGATAAGATTATTCGGATCCCTCTCCCTGATGGAGAGACTCTTTCGGTTCATGGCGAGAAAAGCGGTGCTCCGCTGAGTATCATTTCTAGCATGAAAGCCCGTAAGTACCTTCGGAAGGGTTGTTCGGCCATTCTGGCACTTGTTAACGTTTCTACTGACGATGAGAAGAAGATCGAGGATATCTCGGTGGTTCGTGATTTTCCCAATGTGTTTCATGATGATTTGCCTGGTCTTCCTCCCCATCGTCAGGTTGAGTTTGGTATTGATCTTACTCCGGGTGCAGCTCCTATTGCCTGAGCTCCGTATCGTCTTGCACCTCCCGAGATGCAAGAGTTGTCCAGCCAGTTGTATGAACTCTTGGAAAAGGGTTTCATCCGACCGATTTCTTCCCCATGGGGAGCTTCTATTTTGTTTGTGAAGAAGAAGGACGAAAGTCTTCGCATGTGTATCGATTATCGTGAGCTGAACAAAGTGACCATCAAGAATCGTAATCCTCTTCCTCGCATTGATGATCTCTTTGACCAGCTCCAGGGCTCCAGCTACTATTCGAAGATTGATTTGCGGTCCGGTTATCACCAGTTGCGTGTCAGGGAAGCTAACATTCAGAAGACTGCTTTTCGCACTCGTTATGGCCATTTTGAGTTCTTGGTCATGCATTTTGGTCTCACTAACGCACCAGCGGTGTTCATGGATTTAATGAACCGCGTTTGCAAACCTTACCTTGATAAGTTCGTCATCGTGTTTATTGACGATATACTGATTTATTCCAAGAACAAGGCGGATCATGAAGAACACCTACGGTTTGTCTTGGAACTTTTGAGACAGGAGCAGTTGTATGCTAAGTTCTCGAAGTGTGATTTTTGGTTACGTGAAGTTCACTTCCTAGGGCATGTGGTGAATGAATTGGGAATTCATGTCGATCCGGCTAAGATCGAAGCAATTAAGGACTGGGAAGCACCAAAGACGCCATCTGAGGTGCGGCAATTCCTAGGTCTTGCGTGTTACTATCGTCGCTTCATTGAGGGATTTTCTAAGATCGCTCAACCCCTCACTACTCTTACCCAGAAGGATCGAAAGTTCGACTGGGATGAACCACAAGAATCAGCAATTCAGATGCTGAAGTTTAAACTTTGTTCTGCACCTATCTTATCTTTAACTGAGGGTACGGATGACTTCGTTGTGTACTATGACGCTTCTATTCGTGGTCTTGGTTGCGTGTTGATGCAACGCGGAAGGTTATTGCTTATGCTTCTTGTCAACTCAAGGTTCATGAGAAGAACTACACTACTCATGACTTAGAACTAGGTGCGGTGATCTTTGCGTTGAAAATCTGGAGACATTACTTGTACGGTACCAAGTGTGAAGTATACACCGATTACAAGAGTCTTCAGCATATTTTCGACCAGAAGGTGTTGAACATGCGGCAGCGTCGCTGGGTTGAACTTCTGAACGATTATGACTATGCTATCAAATACCATCTTGGCAAGGCGAACGTTGTGGCGGACGCCTTGAGCAGGAAGGAGTCTACGAATCCTCGCCGTGTTCGAGCCTTACAGCTCACCATTCATTCGTCATTGCCTGACCAAATTCGTTCTGCACAGTTGGAAGCCTTGAAGGAGGAAAACCTTAAGGCTGAGACTATGCACAGTGCTGACAAGCATCTTGAACTCAGGACTGATGGCTTACACTATTTTGCGGGACGTGTTTGGGTTCCTTTGTTCGGGGGATTGAGCGAGCTTGTTTTGGATGAAGCTCACAAATCCCGATAATCTATTCACCCTGGCTCCGATAAGATGTATCAAGATTTGAAGGTACTTTATTGGTGGCCAAACATGAAAGCTGATATAGCTTCTTATGTCAGCAAATGCTTGACTTGTGCTAAAGTCAAGGTGGAGTATCAGAGGCCGTCTGGTCTCCTGCAACAACCAGAGGTTCCAGAATGGAAGTGGGAGCGAATCACGATGGATTTTGTCACCAAGCTACCAAGGTCACCTAGTGGTTATGATATGATCTGGGTGATTGTTGACGGGTTGACAAAATTGGCACGTTTTATACCTATTAAGGAAACCGATGGACTCGAGCGGCTGGCTCGACTTTACCTTAAGGAGGTGGTTGCTAGGCACGGGGTGCCTATCTCTATTATCTCTGATCGTGATTCTCATTTTGCTTCGCATTTCTGGAAGGCTCTGCACAAGGCTTTGGGTACTCAGTTGGATATGAGTACGGCTTATCATCCGCAAACTGATGGACAGAGCGAGCGGACGATTCAAACCTTGGAAGACATGCTTCGGGCGTGTGTTATCGATTTTGGCAAAAGTTGGGAGATTCACCTACCGTTGGTGGAGTTCTCCTACAACAACAGCTATCACTCTAGTATCAAGGCAGCTCCGTTCGAGGCTCTATACGGACGGAAATGTCGATCACCACTTTGTTGGGCCGAGGTGGGCGAGAGCCAGCTCACTGGCCCGGAACTTGTGTACGAAACTTCAGAGAAAATCGTACAGATTTGTAACCGTTTGGCTACTGCGCGGGATCGTTAGAAGAGCTATGCCGATCGCCGTCGCAAACCTTTGGAGTTCCAGGTTGGCGACAGGGTACTTCTGAAAGTTTCACCATGGAAGGGAGGCATACGCTTTGGAAAGCGTGGCAAGCTTAGCCCTCGTTATGTCGGACCATTCGCAATCCTGGATCGGATTGGACCGGTGGCATACAAACTTGACCTACCGGCGGAGCTCGGTAGTGTTCACAACGTCTTCCATGTGTCTAACTTGAAGAAGTGTTTGGCTGACGAATCTCTCATTGTACCACTGGAGGAGATCAAGGTTGATGATCGTCTTCGCATTGTGGAGGAACCTATCGAGATTCTCGACTATAAGATTCGTAGCCTTCTTCGGAGTAAAATCCGCATCGTCAAAGTTCGTTGGAACTCGAATCGTGGACCGGAGTTCACGTGGGAACGGGAGGATCAGGTGAAAGCTAAACATCCTCATCTTTTTCCGAAACGTGCGTTTGAATCGAGGCATGTTACTACTTGTTGGATCAGTATTAAGCTGCTCTTTGAGTTTGAACATGCTAGTAGACACTTAAGTGTTTAGCAAGTTCTTTGTGAGTGTTAGCACAGCGGAATGTTTATAAGTTTATAGCTACACTTTGTCAACAGGAGTTATTACTCCCCCTGGAATCAAGAACAATAAATGAGAAGTGTTTATTGAGAATCTAAGTATTGAATGAGAATGAAATACTTTGACAGATTCTCAGTAAACACGAAATGGAAATAACAATAATAAGTGTTGAAGGATTTCTTGTATTAAAATCAATGTCTAAAACAGAAGGATGAATCCTCCTATTTATAGACTTTACAAATACATGAACCTTGCCAAAAAGCAAGTTCAGAAACAAGTTGCAACAAGTTGCAGTCTTGGAACTTGTACATAAAGCAAAAAGAAATACTAAAGTATTAAACTACTGATATACAAGGGCGGTGGAAAAGATCTTCTATAAGTACTGATGAATGACAAACTACTGATGAGTAGTTTGTCTTCAGCAGTTCTTCAGTTGAAGTGCCTGGTTTGAACTTCAGAACTTCTGATGACTTCTTCTTCAGTACTTCTGAATCTCTTCTTCAGCAGTTTGATTCCTTGTCTTCAGCAGTTCCATACTTAGAGTATTTTGACAGAAAGTGAATTAGACTAAGGTTTGCAAAAGTGGTTTCACCAATCCTTTTTGTCCTAACAATCTCCCCCTGGATTGATGAAGCCAAAACCTTACTAATTCCTTATTGTTCCTTTCTGTCCTTCACAATTTTCCATATTCCTTTGAACATGGAATTCTTAAGCTGGTTGAGTTGATCATCAGTAAGAGACCCTTGTCTTAGTTCCAAGTGTTGGATTGTAAGCAGGCCTTTGGTTGATAGTTTTTCAGTTCTTTCATCGACCTATATTCCCTGCTTGTTTGATCTCTTCTTGTCACAAGTACTGAGTTGTTATCAGTAAAGGACCATATGATGACTGGTACTTTAGACTTGTCAAAGTCTGCAGTGTAGGGAACCATGGTGGTACCCTGGGTTTCTCCTGAGTGTTGTATGTTTTCAACTTCAGTGACTCTCAGGTGGGATTCACCTCCTTGCTGTTGTTCGATCACATTAGGTATCTGAAATGTTGGCAAATGATGTTCAGTTGTTACCTTAGTATGCAGTTTGTCTGTGATGGTCCTTTGGATTTGATATGCAAAGGTGGAAGGATCCCTGAATTGTGTGAGCAGAGGCTTCTCTTCTATGTCAAAATCAGAATGTACTACTGTACTACCTTCTAGTAGTACCATTCTGAAATCAGTCTTTATATTTTCCTCTGTCTTCTTTCTCTGGGTAGCTGGTCTTCTTTGAACACCAGAAGTTCTAACTACTGAAGTTGAGGCTTCAGCAGTTTGAAACTTCTCTGGATTAGCAGCCCTTGCAGCCTTGTATTTTCTGTATGTGTCCACCAATCTTTCTTCTTTCCATCTGGACACTGAGGCTTTTGAACCATAACCATTGGCTACCAGTTCTTCTATCATCTGAGCTCTCTTGGCCTTTGTGTCTTTACCTGTTGCAAGTTTATCTGCAATCAGTTGAGCTCTTCTTGTCAGCTCTTCCACAGAGAGTCTCTTTAAAGTGTGGGCTTTAACTTTGCTGTTCTTCATAATGTAAGACATCAGTTGATGTCTTTTGTCTTGTTCAGCAATCTCATCAAGGCTAGCCTGCCTTTGTAGTTCAGCTTCATAAGCCTGAAGCTTTTCTTCATGGCTTAGGTCTAAGTCATCCCTTTCTTCCAGATTTTTCCAAATCTGATCTTCTCTGGCCTTCTTTTGGGCTGCAACTAAACTCTTCTCTAGTAATTCAGCTGATTGAGAGATTGGAGAAGGGTTTAGCACAGTCATTGTTGTAACTATTGTAGTAGGCCTGATAGGAGCAGAGGTTGGTTGAATAGGAGCAGTTGTTCTGGAAGGGTCAGCAGTTTGAGTCTTGGAAGTGTTAACTTCTGATGGGTTGACAACTTCTGAAGGTTTGTCAACTACTGAAGGATTGTCTTCAGTACTTTCTGATTCTTCATCAGAACTTTGGCCATCAAAGGTTTCTTCATTATGCCCTTGGGATTCATCAGATTTTTCAGCATCTTCTATTTCTTGAATAGAGACACCAAACTATTAGGCCAGTTTTTCCTTTCTGGCTTGATTCTTCTGATCTCTTTCAAGGATAGCCACTCTTGCCCTTATCCTGGCTTCGAATGACTCCTTAGGTTCCCTAATTTTCTCCCCCTTTTTGGATTCATCAAGTTTGGAGGTTGAGGGTTGGGAGAATTGACCTGTAAGAGTAGCAATCTGTCTGCTGTTGAATTCAATCTTGTTGGACAGATCATTCATCTTTGTCTTGATCACTCCAAATTGGTTTTTGATTGACAGCTCCAAGTTAGCTGTGTATGTTTGGAAGTGATTCTTGATGAGAGTGTTCATCATGTGGTACAGGGGACCATCTGGGCTGCATAGCTGGTTCATGTCTATGCTTGTTTGCCCAGGGAATTGGGTAGGCATTTGTTGTGAGGGGTGTGATTTTGGTTGATCTCCTTGTTGTACAGGAGATGCCACTCTAGGGGAATCATGGATTGAGTGGGCTTTAACCTGAGATGGTGTGACCAGCTCCTTGAGCTTAGAGACACCAGGTGCAGGACCTTCACTTACAGATGTCAATTCAGTAGTTTTGAGTGTTGAAACATCATCCAAATTAATGGAATCATCTGAATCCCTGATTACATCCTCAATGAGGACTGTATCAGTTACATCATGAGCTGAGCCCAACTCAGTTGTCTCATGTACCTCTTGTTCTTGGTACAGAGGATTTCCTACCTCAGGCATTAAGCCTTCATCAGTAGTTGCCACAATTGAGGTCTTAGCTGTTTTACTTCTGTCCTTAGGTCCACCACTGGGTGGTAAATGAGTAGTAGTAGCCTCAAAAGTACCAAAGGTTTCTAAGATTGGGCTTAGAGACCCTGGTTCATCCTCATCTCTTTGGTTAGGGCTATGAGTGTCCACATCCATGTCACTGTCTGAGTCTATGTCCCCTGTTTGATGTGGTTGATGGGGACTGACATGTGTTGATGGGACTTTCTCTTTTAGCCCGGAGAGAAGTTTGGCTACTTCTATGTCTGGTTCAGAAATTTGGGGTGCTGGTTCTGTAGTTTGGGCAGTGGGTTTAGCAGTTTCAAAAGAAGAATCTATTGGAATAGTTTTTCTAAGTCTTTTTCTTTTGAAAAGGATAGTTATTGGTGCTCTTGGTGGGGTTTGAGATGGATGAGACTGAGAGGATGTTTCAGTCGCATCTTTAAGAAGCGCAGATTGCACAGTAGTCTGTTCAGGCATCTCAACCTCCTGAACAGCTTTTCTTTTAGGTTTGGTGGGTTTTTGTTTTGTTATTTTGGGTTTCTTGGCCTTTGGTGGAGTAGGTTTGGAAGATGAGAGTTCCATGGGGACTGGTGCTTGTTCCCCTTGGTCATCTTCTGGCCAGGCAGCCTGTTTGTTGTGCCTTGAGTATGCTTGTGAGGTTAAGGGTTTTAAAATTTCAATTTTACCCACAAGCACCTCATTACCCAGTTCAGATATTATGCACTGCATAATGAACCTTGGATATAACAAAAACTTTTTCTTAGTGTTATTGTGATGTAACACCAACTCATTAATGAAAAGTTTTGATGCCCTGAAATTTGTTTCATTCACAATGGAATGAAATATTGGTTGAAAGGTTGAGGGCATCTGGTCATAAGACCCAGTTTTAGGACTCAAGCATATAATAATATAATGAAACAAAAGTTTATATTTTGGTTCAAAATACTTTTTAAAGATTGTAGCTTGTGAGAGAGTACCTTGATAACCACACTCAGTCATGGTTAGGTGGATAGCAGAGTTGTCAAACTTCTCAGGGGCATTCACATCATTCAACCCCAGTCTGACTGCAAGTATGGCCGGTGTAATGGCCATTTGTCTCCCTTTAATTGTTGAGTTGAGGGAGATAACTTCATCATCCACCATCACTGTCTCAGCATTAGCCCAGAACTCATTTAGAGTTTCAGGATGAATTGGTGGGTCTATGGTGAGAGCCGTGAAATATTGGGATTTGACGACAAGATCAATGATCTCATCCTATTGGGACCAGCCTTCTTGTTTTTCTAAGTAGGCTCTGAGATTGTGTCCCTGTTTGAGAACTAAAGCCATGTGGTTTGTGTGTGTTGATGAATCGAACAGTGATTTTGTGTTGCAGGTTCAGGGGTTTGAGAGCTTTCTTGAGAGAGAAGGAGGGAATTTTTGTGTTTGAAAGGATAAGTGTGGAAAAAAAAAAGATATTTATCAGAAGTTTTTAACCGCTTGGATCTTCTTTATTAGAAGTTTATAAACCGCCTAGGTTAAAAAATCTCTTTATCAGAAGTTTTAAACCGACTAGGTCAAACTTCTAATGATGGGAAAAGTCAGATTTGCCCTTTTTGACTAAACAGCTGATGAAGGATTATCTTCATCAGTAGTTCCCATTTCCTCTTCAGTAGTTTTAACAGCTGATGAGAAATACCTTATAAATACTTTTATTCATAACTTCTGAAGTTTATTTTATCAGAAGTTATTCACTTTTCAGAAATTATCCCTATACTGATGTTTTGTTCATCAGTAGTTTCTCTCTTTTCAGAAGTTTTTCAAGTGTTTTGAAAACAGATGTAAGTGAAAAACAAAAAATGTGTAGAAAAATAAATAGAAACACTTACAAATTTAGCATCCCTAGCTTGGATACTAACTTCTGAAATGTTGATGTGTCAAGGGGTTTAGTGAAAATGTCAGCTATTTGATTAGCTGTTGCTACATGTTTCACTTCAATCTTGCCTTTTTCATAGCAATCTCTTATGAAATGATACCTGATCTCAATGTGTTTAGTTTTTGAAAACTGAACAGGATTTTGAATGATGCTAATGGCAGATTTGCTGTCTACAAGCAATGGTGTCTTGGTCTCTTTGATTCCATAATCAAGAAGTTGATATTGGAGCCATTGTATCTGTGATGTACAACTTGCAGCTGCAATGTATTCAGCTTCAGCAGTTGAAGTTGCAACAGATGTTTGCTTCTTTGATTCCCAAGAATTGACAACCACCAGATGTTGATTTTCTTGACATTTTACACCCTGCATAGTCACTATCTGAAAAAGCTCATAACTTGGTATTGCTTGAAGCAGGATACCAAATTCCAAGTGTGGGAGTTCCTTTCAGATATCTGAAAATTCTTTTGACTGCAATAAGGTGTGATTCCCTAGGTGCTGATTGATATCTAGCACAGACACATGTTGAAAACATAATATCTGGTCTAGAAGCAGTTAAATATAAAAGGGAACCTATCATACATCTGTACATGGTTTGATCAACCTGTTTTCATTGATCATCTGGTTCAACTTGTGTGGTTGGTGTCATGGGGGTGGAACATGATTTACAGTCTTGTAAAGAAAATTTGTTTAATAATTCTTTAACATATTTTGATTGATGTATAAAAGTTCCATTTGTTTGTTGTTTAATCTGCAGTCCCAAAAAGTACTGCAGTTCTCCCATTGTACTCATCTCAAATTTGGATTGCATGAGTTTCCTAAATTCATCACACAATTTTGTGTTTGTTGAACCAAAAATGATATCATCAACATATATTTGAACAAGTAAGATATGATTTCCAACATGTTTTATGAAAAGTGTTTTATCAATGGCACCTCTTGTGAAGTTATTTTTGAGTAAAAAGGTTAAAAGTGTATCATACCAGGCTCTTGGAGCCTGTTTGAGCCCATAAAGAGCTTTGTCTAGTTTGTACACCCACTCAAGATGAGAAGGATCCTCAAACCCAGGTGGCTGACAAACATACACTTCCTCTTTTATCTTTCCATACAAAAATGCACTTTTGACATCCATTTGATAAACTTTTATTTTGTTGGAAATGGCATAGGCCAGAAATAACCTGATGGCCTCAAGCCTTGCAACTGGAGCAAAGGTTTCATCATAGTCAATGCCTTCTTCTTGAGAGTAACCTTGTACTACCAGTCTTGCCTTGTTCTTTATTATCATACCAGCTTCATCTTGTTTGTTTCTGAAAACCCATCTTGTCCCAATTGGTTGCTTGTTTGGTGGTAAGGGATAGATTTCCCATACCTGTTGCATGTTGAATTGAAGCAATTCATCTTGCATTGCCTGCACCCAATTGTTGTCTTTGAGGGCTTCCTGGTACTTCTTTGGTTCCAACTATGAAATAAATGCTGAGAATAGACAAAAGTTGGAAAGCTGGTTTCTTGTAAGAACACCTGATGCAATATCACCCATGATTTGATCAAGTGGATGATCTTTGTGTTCGATCAGTTGTTGTAAACCACTGACAGGTGTTGGTGGCTCATGTTCTTCAAACAAACTACTGAGGTCTATTATATCTGGTTCAGCAGTTTCAGTTTCTTCAGTAGTTGCAGGTGCTGAAGCAGATGTTTGAGTTTGGCCTTCAGTATGTGTTGAATCAGAAGTTTGTGAAACTTCTGATGGTTTTGAAGTTGACTTAATGACTGTTTGAGGAGTCCATGGTGCTGGATCCTCATCATTAAACCTTTGATCACCATAATAAGTAGGTTTGGATGAAGTGACAGTCTTTTCAGGTTCAAAATGAAAGTTGTCAAGGTCAAAGAGTTCAGCAGGATGTGCTGGAATGAGAGTGTGTTTTGACTCATTGAACTTGACATTCAGTGATTCTTCTACTATCCTGGTTTTTGAGTTAAAAACCTTGTAGGCTTTTCTAGTTGATGAATAACCAAGAAAGTAACCCGAGTCAACTTTGGCAGCAAACTTTGAAATAGATTCCTTGATGTTCAAGATGAAACATTGACACCCAAAAGCCCTGAAAAAGGAGATAAGGGGCTTCATGCCATGAAGAACTTCATAGGCAGTTTTGAATGTCTCTTGACAACAAGAACTCTATTTTGAACATAACATGATGTGTTAACTGCTTCTGCCCAGAAGTATAAAGGTAGGCCAGAATCAGCTAACATTGTTCTTGCTCCTTCTATTAAAGTTCTGTTCTTCCTTTCTACCACACCATTTTGTTCAGGAGTTCTGGCAACACTGAATTGTCTAATAATCCCTTTAGACAAACAGAAGTCATTCAGAGTTTTGTTCCTGAATTCTGTCCCATTATCACTTCTAATGGTTTTGACAGGTAGAGAGTATTGCTTCTCTACTTGTAGAATGAAGAACTTGATGATTTCAGCAGCCTCATCCTTGGAAAATAAGAAGAATACCCATGTAAATCTTGAGTAGTCATCAATGATGACTAAGCAGTACTTCTTTTTACCAAGGCTCATGATCTTTACTGGCCCAAATAAGTCCATATGGAGTAGTTGAAGACATGCAGTTGTTTTTTATTCTTCAATAGACTTATAGGAGGACTTATGCTGTTTACCCTTTAAACAGGATACACACTATTCTTGACACTGGTATACTTTTAAGGGTAGATCTCTGACCAAGCCCATTTTTGTGACTTTATTTATGGTTTTAAAGTTCACATGGCCAAGTCTCCTGTGCCAGAGATCAGTTTCTGAAGTTGATGCCCTTGAGAAGAAACAGGCAGTGTTGTTCAGTACTTTGTCTTTTTCAATGTCCACTGCATAGACATTGCCACATCTTTTGGCAATTAGCAAAGTATGATCTTCAATGATCTTCTCTATCAACTTCTGGCCTTCTGGTGATATGATCTTGCATGCTGTCTTTGTGAAAAAAGGAAGAATATCCTTTATCACACATCTGTGACACACTAAGCAAGTTGTACTCAAGGTTTTCAACCAGATTGACCTTGTCAAACTGTATTTTGCTAGAGGGGACATTGCCATGTCCTAGCACATATCCCTTAGCATTGTTCCCAAAGGACACAGATCCATCTCTTTGACTGATAAAATTGTTTATCAGGTATCTGCATCCTGTCATGTGCATTGAGCCTCCACTGTCTACATACCAAATGCTATTCAAGCCTCTGGAAACTCTCTGCACAATATAGCAAATTAGTTAGATTTAGGAACCCAAGCCAGTTTGGCTTTGGGTTTGCTCTTGAGAACATTTACAGTTTGTTCTTGACCAAGTTTAGAAATCCATGTCTTTTTGGCAATGGATTTTGCATTAAGCACAATGGTGGTATCCTTTTGAGGACCACCATCAACTTTGGTCATCAGTAGTTGTACCATGTTCATAAGATCTTTAATCTCAGCAGTTTGTGAAACTGTTGATGATTTAGGTCTAACTACTGAAAGAGAATTTTGAGAAAAAGACTTTTGTTGAGATTTTGTCTTTTTCTGAGAAAGGGTTTTTGCTGGTTGTTGTTTCTTGGGAGAAAAGGTTTTTACATAATCATTTTTGATTTGTTCCCCCACAACCAGTTGTTGATTTTTCTTGTTAAACTGAATACCCTTTCTATATCTGCAAAATTTCGTTTTGTGGTTGAACAGACCACAAATTTCACATTCTTTTGTCTTTTCTTTCAAAGACAAATCTCTGACAGTTTTGATTGGTTTTAGGTCATCAGTAGTTTTCAGGTTCTCAACTCCCGATGTAGTTGAAACTGCTGATGACTTAAAGTCAGATTTAATCAATACTTCTGAAGAACTTTCTTTGTGTGATTTTAGAAAGTTTTCATGGAAAGATGTACATTCTTCCTCTTCAGAAGTTTCACCTGAAACAATTTTTCTCCCATATTCAGTAGTTTTGGGAGAGAAATCTGTTGGTGTTTCAGTGTGATTGTACCCTATGCCAAACCTAACATTTGAAGCACTTTGTTTGTTTAGCAATAGTTGGTACCCCTTACAAGATTCCACCCATTTTTCACATGTGACCTTGGTGTCAGCAAGCTCTTGTCTGACATTTCCTAGGTCATTAATCATTATTTTGATTTGTGCTTGGGTTTCAATAGCAGAGTTAGTTAATTTAGAAACTTCTTTTGTTTTTGCAGAAAGTTTTCTTTCTAAATCACATTTTATCTGAGTGAGTTTTCTCTCAGAGTCATTGGCTTTTCCTTGTAAGTGCACATTTGTCTCTCTTATGAGAGCAAAAGATTCTTTGCATGAATTTGAACATAGTTTTGTCAAAGATTCTTTTGATACCTGAGACAAGGCAGATTTTGAGGAGCATCCCTCAAATGCCATTAAGGCAAAGTTCTTTCTGCCATTGTCAGGCTCTCCCCAGTTGATGTCAAACATTTTATTGTCTGCATCAGGATTGCACTCTGTGGTGTCAAAAGGAAGACTGCTCCAGTCATCATACCCTGAGGTAAATAAACTTTGTTGAGAGGGTTGTTGTTGCTGTGGAGGTTGTTGAGCAGCTGGAAAGGGAGGGATTGATTGTTGGCTCTGCATCTGTTGAGCAGGCATCTGTATATATTGTACTTGTGGCACATATTGGTGTTGAGGAGCTTGTGCCTGTACAAAATGTGCATTCCCTTGTGTTCCATTATTCCTGTTATAATTGGGGTTAAAATTGTTTCCAGACTGAGATTGGTTAAAGCCAGAGCTTCTACATTCTCTAGCAAAGTGTCCCAACTTTTGACACTTATGACATCTAAGTTTAGATTTGTCAAAACCAATTTTTGTAGAACTGTTAAGTCCTGGAAACTTCATCCCTGACCTTTTGTAAAATTTATTTGTTTTTAAACTTAACATGGCCAGTTGGTGCAAAATATCCATTTCTTCAAGGTCATCACTGCTGAAACTATTTATGTCATCCATGATAAAACACATGTTATCAGCAGTTTGACCAAAGTCATTATTGTCATAACCTGGGAATAATCTTTTAGACGAGATCCCAGCAGTTATGTCAATGTGGTCAAAAGATCCAAAACTATTTGAACAAGTTGGTGAGTCTTGTCCCAATAGTGCTGTACTACCAGGTAGATAGTCATCAGCAGTTTTACCAGAGTTTTGTAACTTTTTCTTTTGATCAATTTCTCTCTCAAAAGTAAGTAATCTCCCATGAAGTTTTGTAAGAGTGAGGGAGCTAAAATCTGGTGAAGATCTTAAGACTATTGAGTATGTTTCCCATTTATCAGGTAAAGACCTTAAAAATCTATGAAGCATAGATACAGTTGTATAGGTCTGACCATTTAGTTTTAGCTCAGATATTAATGAGGAAAATCTTTCAAATTGCTGAGTTAAAGTTTCCCCATTAATGTGAGCAAAAGTTTCATATTGTTGAGCCAAGATTTCTCTGGTGTTGGCAATCACCTCTTCAGTTCCTCCAAACTGTTCTTTTAGGCAGTCCCAAAGCTCTTTGGCACTATCACAATGTAATAGGCCAGAATAGATTTCATTTGGGAGTGCCATTGCCAACATAGAAAAAGCTTTTGCATCAAGCTCAAGTTTTAGGAAATCATCATCAGTATAGTCTTTTGGAATCTCTTCCTTAGTTTCAAGATTTATGTTTACTGGTTTATGAGGACCATATATCACAGATCTCCAACAACCTGTGTTGGTCTGTGACAAGGTATGTGCCATTCTCTTTTGCCATATATTATATTCATTTCTTACAAGCATGGTAGGTTTAGTGGCAGAACCAGTATTATGAGGATCCATTTTAAAGAGTATTGATTTGTCAAATATCTCTTAAAGTGATGGATGTTGAAAAGTGAGCATATAACCCTTTATTGAATATCAACAAGAGCCTGTGTCTGATTCTCAATTTGTTAGATTGATATGTGATCAGATAAACCAGAGCTCTTATACCAATTGTTGGATCAGTATTAAGCTGCTCTTTGGGTTTGAACTTGCTAGTAGACACTTAAGTGTTTAGCAAGTTCTTTGTGAGTGTTAGCACAGCGGAATGTTTATAAGTTTATAGCTACACTTTGTCAACAGGAGTTATTACTCCCCCTAGAATCAAGAACAATAAATGAGAAGTGTTTATTGAGAATCTAAGTATTGACTGAGAATGAAATACTTTGACAGATTCTCAGTAAACACGAAATGGAAATAACAATAATAAGTGTTGAAGGATTTCTTGTATTAAAATCAATGTCTAAAACAGAAGGATGAATCCTCCTATTTATAGACTTTACAAATACATGAACCTTGCCAAAAAGCAAGTTTAGAAACAAGTTGCAGTCTTGGAACTTGTACTTAAAGCAAAAAGAAATACTAAAGTATTAAACTACTGATATACAAGGGCGGTGGAAAAGATCTTCTATAAGTACTGATGAATGACAAACTACTGATGAGTAGTTTGTCTTCAGCAGTTCTTCAGTTGAAGTGTCTGGTTTGAACTTCAGAACTTCTGATGACTTCTTCTTCAGTACTTCTGAATCTCTTCTTCAGCAGTTTGATTCCTTGTCTTCAGCAGTTCCATACTTAGAGTATTTTGACAGAAAGTGAATTAGACTAAGGTTTGCAAAAGTGGTTTCACCAATCCATTTTGTCCTAACACTACTGAAATGGAATGAATCTCAGGTCGAGATTCCTTTCAACGTGGGGATGATGTGACATCCGGTAATTTTCCTTTTCGTTTCGTTCTTTCCGTTTCTTTCATTTTGGGGCTTGGTGCAATTTTCGGGACGAAAATTCTTTCAACGTGGGGATGATGTGACACCCGGCATATTTGGCTTAAACATTTTAGTAACATCTAAGTCTACCTTAGCGGGAAACATTTATAAATGAACTTAACTGGGTTGTTTGAGTCGGGTCAAGTTAGGATTGTCCAGGGTTCAATGATCTGGAGGATCATTGGGAGTCATTTTGGGAATACACTAGTACCGGGTCCCGTTGTCGGTGACATTACATGAACTAATTAAGTGTATGTGTAGATTATGGGTCGTGTGGTGGATTATATACATAGATGTGTTTAAATGATGTGTAGATGATTATCCGTGCTTAAATATGTTAAACATAGACTAAGGTTGCATGCTCATGTGTTAAGGTGTGTTAAAATGCGTTAAACACGACAAACTGGAAAACTAGATATACATAGGTCGTGGTTCGACCACTTCGAGTGGTCGAAGGAGGAAATATGTCTTGGTTCGACCCTTTGCAAAGGGGCGAACCTGGGATATGGAATTGGAAGAATTTCATTCGACCAAGTCAGGGTTCATTCGACCCTGTGAAAGGGTCGAAGGAAGCTACCTTCGACCACTGAAAGGGGGCGAAGGTGGAATAGTATAAAAACCAAACTTTGTCATTTTTCACCATTTCACAAACCCTAACCGTCTCAAAACACTCTCAAACGATTTTAATCACTAAGGAAGGAGTTTTTGCTCTTCTTTTTCATAATCTAACCTATCTACAACATCTAAACAAGAATCCAAGGTGTCTTCTTAATCCTAAATCTTTTTAAGGCATTTTAATCCGTTTTTATCTAACCCCAAATGTCCAGATCTGTTCTAAGGAAGATTTTATCATTAAAAACCTTTCAAACACCTTTCTAAATCTAAACCCTATCGTAAACATAGGTTTTGGTATCAATAAACATATGTTAAGTTTGTGTTATGTGATGTGATGTTATGTGTTGTTTAATGATTTGCTGTTGTTCTAATGTTAGAAACATGATCTAGGGCTGCTATGAATGATAGTCTTAGATTGTAAAGGTTATTATTAGATAGATAATGATATTATGGGTATTTTGGGGATTTTATGAAATCTAGGGCTTGTGCATGTTGAGTATTATCAAT
Organism: Ambrosia trifida; assembly: GCA_028751855.1. Classification (NCBI taxonomy): domain Eukaryota; kingdom Viridiplantae; phylum Streptophyta; class Magnoliopsida; order Asterales; family Asteraceae; genus Ambrosia; species Ambrosia trifida. The sequence goes on along the minus strand of CM054129.1, from coordinate 56,327,238 downwards.
AAAATGATTGGGGGTTTTTGATTATAAGATAAACTGAGTATTTGTAGATGATTATAGGGTGGTATTGAAAAGTTTCAAAATTGGGTAAAGATTTCATGCATGATGTGACATTTCCATAATTTTGCCATTTTGGGAAAGTATTAAAACAAGCTGGTTTTAGGGCAAATCTGGTGAAATTATGTAGGGATATGTTAATCATACTTGACTGCTGTGTTTGATGATGTTTCGAATGTGTTTGATACGTTTTTAGGAAAATTATTAAAACAGGGGCGAACCTGGACTCATTCGACCATTCGAATGGTCGAAGGAGAGAATCCAGGGCCGAACCTGGAAAATGTTGGGCGAACCTGATCAAACGGTCGAACGTGGAAAAACGGGCGAAGGAGAACTTAAAAACGGGCGAAGGAGACTTAAAATGGGCGAAATAGATTTTATCTGACTGGTTCGACCGTTCTGATGCAGAAATGAGATTTTTGATACAAACTAAGTGTTTTATGCTTGAACCTTGTGTGTAATCTATGTGTACTTGATTAGTTAGGGTAATGAGTCACCAACGGGATGTCGGGTCGGTCTAGTGTGTCGGTTAAACATTTAAACACGCTTTAAAACATACTTAGTTACGATCTGGACAATCGGGGACTAGATAACCTTATGGTTATTAGTCGGAACACTTATGTGAACATATTGATAGATCTCCGGTAGAGGAATTATCAAGAGCTTAGCATTTTTACTAGTAACCGAAGAACGCTATCTAAGGTGAGTTCACGGCCCCACTTTTACAGCTTTAACTTTTGGGGGAGAAAACATGCGCTAAATTATTTTGGTAACATATGTCATACTATGGTTTTAACTTGCATTGCTATACGATCTTTGGAAGTCCCGGGGGAAACCATGAATGTGCGGGGATGCACAACGGGGGAAATGTGGATAGATCTATTGGGCGTGACCTGCCCCACTCGACGGCTCGGAGGGCCGGGCGGGTCCATGTTGTCTCGAACTTTGCTAAACATGCTGAACATATTCGGGCTGCTTAAACATATGCTAAACATTGCTAAACGTGTCCAGTAATGGTTTCCAATCGTAGTAGTAATAAAACATACGCCTAGCTAGCGTACTTGGTGACATTGTTATAGTATGGACATGGTAGCGTTTTGGTAACTTTGGTAACTTATTGAACAAACCCGTGAACTCACCAGCATTATATGTTGACGTCTTTTTGGCATGTTTTTCTCAGGTCGCTAAGGTAGCAACAGAGGACTAGGCGCACGAGTTTGCATGGCGTCTAGGCTTAGTTTCATGTTTTGAATAAAGTTTTTGAACATTGTCGTACATGGTTTTGTAACTGGTTAAATGCTTCCGCTATGGTTTTATAAATTGAGAACTATGTTTTGTGTTTACGTATTTCATATAGTGTTGTTATTTGTGACCGTTGACTTGGATCCTGGTTTGTCATGCGCCTCGCGGTAAAACTCCGCAAGTGGAAATTTGAGGGTGTGACAGTCTAGCCCATAAATGCTCGACTAGTTCATGACGGAGGTATCCGTGTATCTCATGGTTCTTGAAGTTGTTTATGTTGTTGAGTCTTTGAATATTAGTGATTGACGTCCATAATCATCTCTCGTGTCCAAAACCTTATTGGGTTGGCAATCAACGATAATCTTTTTTTAAGAACGCCGAACGCTCTTTCAATATCTTTTTTTGCAGACTCTTGTTTCTTTTTAAAGTACTTGCGTTTGTCTTCAAGTTAAGACAAGTAAGCTTGAACAATTGTCGCCCATTCGTTGTAAATACCATCGACCAAGTAGTAGCTGTACTTGAAATTTACGTTATTAGCGTAAAACGATTGGGGCGGCTCAACCCCGTCGATAAGGTCATCGAATAAAGGAGATTGGTCGATAACATTTAGGTCGTTATTTGACCCAGCAACTCCAAAAAAAATCACTCGTCTACACTGTCATTGGGTACCACATCATCTAACACATTGTCAACAATTTGGCGGCTGGCATCGACATCAGCTAAACCATATAACATTACAATATTAACAAATACCCCCCACCACCTGACTTATGTGAATTCTATGCGTATGTAACCGAACCTACCATAGGTACTCTTCTTACCTTCTTGTTCTGCTACATGCTGTTCACTTTTCCCATCTTCACTAACCTCAGCAAATTTGCTGGTTAAATTCTTGGCCAGATCTTCATATCTTGTTAACATATGTTAAAGACATAAATAGTCAAACATAACATTCCAACGATTGGCTTTGCATAGTGTTCTTTTACATTTGGTTATTAAAGTCTCCTGGCCTTCCCTTTGTTCCACACCCGTTGTTTCAACATCATTATTTTCCTTAGCACTATCATGCAGATTCTTCCTATATTGGCTTACAATTGGACTCTCAAATGCCCCCACCTCGTCCGACGTGCCATCAACGGTTTTCTTTTTTGAGTGTGCCAATGGGGACTTGTTCAGCGGAGAATCACCCAAACTCAATCCATCATCCTCTTCTGATGTTTTTTATTGCTCTGTTCAGGCTTATCGGCTGATTTCACATACAAATTTTCAACGTAGTTTATAGTTTACAAAACTTTATATGGGCATAAACACAAAACTTACCTACTCCAATGGTGCTGCATTTATTTATTGCTGCTACAACCTTGGAGATCTGTCCATCAGCATTTACACGCGCAACAGCTTCGGCCTCATTCGCGTTCACCGTGTCTTTAATTAACGCATCATACCTAGACTTGACAGCAACAACTTCTTCTCTACATGGATATTCCTCATTTAATTTACAGATGGCGGATTCAACCCTCTTCTTCGTTCTAATCAAAACATCTACCAGATCCCCCACAGCTGCTACCCTTTCCTGTTTATGATTTTTCATTAACATACCATATATATGTAGTACACGAACTATTTGTTGGTAATACACAACATGTTTCAAACCTCGACGCTCGGTTCATCTAATCCAACCTTCAAATCCTCGTACGAAGTCAACGGTTTCACAGTACCCTTTCCGAACCCCCTCCTTTTATTTCAATCCTTTCTCGGTCTCTTAACCTTTGGAATGTCCAGAAAGTCATAGGAACCACTGAAGAGTCAATATCAATACCTTTGCATTTAAAACTATCGAGGTATAAAAGCTGTAAATTAGAAGTCGTATACATGTTTAGTAACAAGTAAAGAAATACTATCAGTAATAACGATGTGACTATGTAACATATGTAAAAAGTAACTTACCGTCAAAAAGGTAAGCGGGCCAGTAAAAGGTGGATCCAAACTGTCTCGTCTCCAACCATTTTTATAACTCTTTAGGACCTCAACTACTAACTCACACCAGTCCAGCCCGGCAAAAACCAAGTCATCCGTAAGATATTCCAGTATGTTATCCTTCAAACTGCCTTGTTTGTGGAAATCAACCATGATAGTATAGAAGCACATTATAAAATCCATACGGAAATTAAAATCATCCTCACCATTGGTCTCTTTCTTAATCATATCAACCATTTGTTTTGGAGATATAAATCTGCTGGGCGGGTACCTCTTTTTCCATTTGGATATCCCTTCATCATGCGCGTCCCTATGCTCTAGCGCATTGAAAGACACCCCTCCAATCGGACTATCGAGTATCTTGTACACGACCTCAGCATCAATGGCAGGTGTCGTAGATGGCAAAGTCAACTCCAAACTATCCGAGTTGAAGTTATCTACAACATAATGCCCTAACTTCGCTGGTATCCCATCCATTTTTAGATTGATCAGGCAGCCGAACTGTAACACCCCAATCGATGGCGGAATCATCGAGGTGTCACGTAGTGACGATTGTTCAAAAGCTCATGGTACTAAAATGTAAATATTTGATTATTGAATATTGTTTTACAACATGTGAAAATAAATACACGGCAACAAAAATAGAGATAGTTGATTGATTTAATCTAAGTCCAAAGTCCGATGTGAAGCATCAAGCAGCTTATCCTGAAACATGCACGTAAATAAATTTTGTCAACATATGATGTTGGTGAGTATTACCTAGCTTTGTACACATAGTATAAGTTTGAAAAGCGATACAATTCATGTGTCTAGCATTACCAAGGCATTATGTAAACACATAAGTAACCAAACAAAACAAGATCAAATGCAAAGTTGGTAAGGTAAAATTGATAATGAGCACCCTAACACGTGTCAAGTCTAAAAGAGCTCCATAACATAAGTTATGTTTAAATGAGCACCGTAACATAAGTTACGTCTATATGTAATGTATGATTTTGTACGTAAGCTACATTCATTTTCAAACATAAAGCACAAAGATAAACAAGATACGTATATGAATTGTAAATGAAGAAAAATGTATGTGTAAGTGAATGTGCAAGTTTTGTATACTTGTGCATGAATCACCCCAAAAGTGTAAAAACGAAAAAGGGGATAAGTAATACTCACCTTAGTAAAGTGTTAAGTCTTGTGGAATAGAATAAGTGTGATCCAACGTTGCCAAGTATCACCCTATGTTTAAGGTAATAAATAAGCTTAAGTCTTTATAGTCTACAAATATTTCTAGGGTTCCTAATTTGGGGATAAGTAATTGATTAATTATTAATTATGTAAATTGTTTAATAAATAAAAGAAATTTGGAAAAAAAATAAATAAATGACTATTTGTAGATTTTTTTATTAAGGATGGTCATATTATAAGATTTTAAGTATGAAAATAATTTTTATAAAATTATTTTCTCAAAAATTGAATATTTAGTATATTTATTCCTATTTGTCAAAATATAATTTTTATATCTAAAAATATTAAAATTAATGAAATTTAAATTTAAAATTTATATTTCTGTTCTAAATGAATAAAAATAATTGATGTAAAATATTGGTATAAAAATAGTGAAAAATGAATTTATTAAGATTTATATATGATTAAAATGACAAAAAATTAATCAAAAATATTAAATAAACGATTTTCGGGAATAAAAATTAATTTGTGAAATATTTATTGCTCTATAAGTTTACAATAATTTTTGTGGGATTTTATAACCTTGTTTAGATATTTTTATAAAATTTTCAATTTATAAATGAATAAACTTGTAATATTTATAATATATATATATTAAATAAATGATTTTTGGAAATCTAAAAATTGTATGAAAAAATTTATTGTTTATATAACATAGGATAAATTTTGTAGAATTTATAATGTAGATTTGGTATTTTAAAGTTAATTTAAAAGATAAAACATGAAATATAAAAGAAAAAGTTTCAAAAAAGAAGAAGTGTGTTTTGTGGGGATCAAACCCATGTCAAGCACAGCCCCCATGACTTAACAAACTCCTTGAAACCAGCTAACCTACATCAGATTTGTTGATATGTTTCATTTAGAAAAGTATTTAACTCAAATGCCTGAGAGTTATCTTCCCCAACTATAATACGAACCCTAGCCTTAGTACCCAAACAATTAAGCCCAAATCTGATCATTAACATCAGAACTAGTATGGGGCTATGATTCGTGAACATTAAATAAACAAAAACATGGAATCAATTATGACTTACGTGTTGCAGATCTGACCAGAAACTGAGTCAAACAAAAAGTCAAACGGGCGACATTGTGTTCAAACGCGTAAAATGAATGAGCAAGGTGTTGGTGGGGTTTTGCTTTTCGGCATTCACAGAACAAAAGTAAGAGTTGAATTTATAATATGGTTTCTGTATTGGAAGGTTATGATTGTTTAACCAGACTTGGTCAAAAACGCGTCAACGGAAAACAAGAATCAAGGTATTAATTACGAAATTAATTGGGTTGGTTAAACGCGTAATTGGTTGTCGATTATAAATCCTAATAAATTACGAGTTTTTTTTCCAATTTTAGCTCAGAAAACGTTGTTTAATTGGAAGGTTTCTTTTGTTGGTCAACCAATGGTGTGCGAGTCTGTGCAGCAAGAAAGGAGTAGGGACAACAATTTGTATGTGTTTAAAGAATTAGTGTTTCTAGATCCTAACACAAAGACACCTATGGTTCAGTGGTTTGTGTTGATGTGCACCAAGCTTTTGACTCGGGTTCGAGTCCGGTCAGCAACAAACCCTTTTATTTTTTTTTAGCTGAATGGAAGGAGGGAGAATGGGTTGGTTAGGCTGGGTATCTGGTGGGCTTATGGATCTGGTGGGCCGATAGGTTGTGTTGGTTGGGTTATATTAATGGGTATAGGTTTGGTTATGGTTAGAGTTTTATTTTGTTTTTTTTTTGTTTAAGTAAAGAAATTTTTATAAAAACTAAACTCATTACTATTATTGGAAAAGAAAGTTTTGTATCAACTTTAAAATCTAAAATATATATGTGTATATGACAAGGTATTAAATGGATGGATTTCTAAGTTAATCAAGTTTAATAAATCTCGTTTATAGTATAGGTTTGTAAATAAAATTAAAGGTATATGATTCGAAATAGTTAGGATAGAATTCAATGACGATAGGTTACGAATAAAGAAAACGGAACAAAAAAAATGAACTCAAAATTTTTATTAATTTTGTGAAAAACACGCGCTGTTACAGTCTCCCCTACTTTTAGGAACTTCGTCCCGAAGTTATTGTTGGAGAGGCTATTGGGAGTAGTTTTATGGGTACTAGGATAAAGTGTTACGTATGAGTTATGAGGGTTGGATTATGATTGTCTAAACTAGCGAGAGGGAATAAACACCAAACTTAAGTTGCATGGGGTGATAGACTATGGATGGGCTAAATGAACTACCAAATAACTAAAGTTTATAATTGGTTATCTACCGAAAACCTTGATAGAATTTCACACTACCTTAACGTACCTGTAAATTCAGGATTACGTTCCGGACCGGAATCATCAATTTACCTTACATTAGGGCTTTATGTCCTTCTATGAACCTAATCTAACAACACATTAAAGCAAATAAGTTTCACAAGAAGATGACACAACAAACACATTGGGTTACAATGAGACGTTATCAACGAAATGAGGCTATGTAATAATGAGGTCAATTACATTGGTTTGCAACGACTTGCATGCATAACAAAAATTTAAGTATGGGCTACCACTCACCGGGGGAGCCCTTTAAGTGAGATGTTTGTCTGTGTTAAGTGGATAAATGTAGTAATTGTTTTTCGTAGATCAACATGCAAATTGATAATACACACATGCAAGCAAGTTTGTAATTACGACAACCATATATGTGTGATCTTAGTTGACTATAGAAAATAGTTCATATTTGGCCAACCATGTTTACGAGTATCATGAATAATTAAATGTTCAAAGAAAGTCAAAAAAAAAAAAAGAAAAATCAAGTTTCATATACAAACAATTATGTTTTTAGAAAAGTTCTGTAGGATCAAGTTTTTAATAGTTTGATTTTCATGGAAATCAAGTCCAAATGTTTCAATAAAATGTAAGGTAGAGTCCTAAATTTCTACGATTAAAATAAACGTAACCAAATATGATAAATTTCCAACCTGCGTTCGTACATAATAGTATGCAAGGAAATTTCTAGATGTTATATGCTTATGAGTACGAAACAATTGGGTACAAAATGATAATAGGATCAAGAAATTGAGAACACGGGTATTGGATTCTCGAGTCTTAAGAAAATTCCATCCATGGCTTAGCCAGTAGGGTTAACGTCATCCTGACCAGTTGCTTCGTTGATATTGATATTGAAAGCTCGTCCGTGTGCCACCTGGTTTACATTATTCAATTCAGGGCATCGATGCCGCATGTGGTTAGGGTCTCCACAATTATAACATGCCCGACCGTTAATAATCAGCATTGGTTCCTGGGCAGCTATTTGATGATTATCTTGTGTCCTAACCATTACACGACAAGTAGTGGCAAAGTGTCCAAACCTTCCACATCTAGTGCATTGACGACATGGAAGATTTGCAGGGTGATGATACTTGCAAGTGTACTTGCAAGTGTTGCATTGAGGATGGACTCCCGTGTAGGCTTTCTTGATAGGAGGTTTAGTCACAGGAATCACAACAGCATGGTTCTGATTATCGACCATTTGTTTCTTAGAGTTTGAAGAAGTAGTGGCGGCCTTTTCTAAAACAGTCTTAGATGGTTCAACGACATGGGTGGTTTTCTCAGCAGACGTTTTGGTGCCCTTACTAACCATGTTTCCTTTCCTTACGTGTTTGTCTGTTAAAGTGGTTGCGAGCTGAATTGCTTCTTCTACCGTAGCGGGTTTGCTACCAGTGGCAGTATCCTGAATTAAATCAGGTAAATCCCTAATATACTTCTCAATTGCTCGGGATAGCGGGGTAACCATATGAGGAACAAGTAGGCTGAGTTCATGATATCAGGTAGTAAACACTAGGTTTTCTCCACTGTCTTGTTTCAGCTCATAAAATTCACCCTCTAACTTTTTGATTTCATTCCTAGGACAGAATTTGGCGATCATGAGTTCCTTAACCTCAGTCCAAGACGAAGATAAAGCAACATCAACGCCCCGATTACGTTTTTCGCCATTCCACCAAGTTAATGCCCCCTGTTGAAGGACACTGGTGGCATAGCGAACACGGAGTTCGTCAGGACACTCGCTGTTCACAAAGGTGCTCTCCATGCTTTCAAACCATTGGAGGAGGCCAGTAGCACCCTCCTCACCAGTGAATTTTGTGGGGATGCAGGAGTTAAAGTGTTTGAAAGTGCACCGAAATTGAGTCGTACCCTCTGTGTTGGCACTGTTACTATTCTGGGTTAACTCACTGACAAGATTTGGAATCACTGCAGCAATTTGCTCAGCGATTAAAGATGCGAGGCGACGATCAGAACGTTGTCCAGAAGCACGAACAGTGCGTCGACTGGAATCACGAAGCATGCGGCGAGCAGACATCTACAAGGCAGCCAATGAATAAACATGAGATTAGAAAATGTGAGTGTATAACTGCACAGATGATTATGAAAGTATGAACTTGTAAGCAAAATATGAAGATCATGAAATACAAAATATTATATATGAAACGAGAGTGTATTTTGAAAAACTTGCATAAAATACTTGGATTGCCCTTGTCTAGCTGTAAAGCCCAACAAGAACGTTGACTTTTCAAAGGAATTGAACCCAATGGTGATCAAAGAAGACATGCTTTAGCCTATAAGTGGACACTCACTCCAGGAATCCCCAGGTAAGCATAACAGGTCCGTCATTGGATTTATGCGCTATGCTTGCCTATGCCAGAAAACCCAGTTTACAGGCATCCACCCTTCCAGATTGCACGTGTTCCATCACACTCATTAAAGCTCAACACTTTGAAGGAGCAAAATAAAAGTAGGCATCATGCCTAAGAGTGTCTTCATGAAAGGTACTGCTCCCGTTCCATGATGATGTAGACTTTCCACTCCTTGAAGGACACCATCTCTATGCACCATGATGAAAGATGAGAAGAAATGGAGAGGGAAGAAGGGAAAGATAGAGGAAGGAAAGTAGAGGGAAATGAGGGAAATGGAAATTTTGGAAATATTATGCATGCAAGTTGAAGCTCGGTTATAGTCTAGGCCATTTTATCTAATAACCTAATTCCCTATAACCATGGCTCTGATACCAATCTGTAACACCCCAACCGATGGCGGAATCATCGAGGTGTCACGTAGTGACGATTGTTCAAAAGCTCATGGTACTAAAATGTAAATATTTGATTATTGAATATTGTTTTTCAACATGTGAAAATAAATACACGACAACAAAAATAAAGATAGTTGATTGATTTAATCTAAGTCCAAAGTCCTATGTGAAGCGTCAAGCAGCTTATCCTTAAACATGCACGAAAATAAATTTTGTCAACATATGATGTTGGTGAGTATTACCTAGCTTTGTACATATAGTATAAGTTTGAAAAGCGATACAATTCATGTGTCTAGAATTACCAAGGCATTATGTAAACAAATATGTAACCAAACAAAACAAGATCAAATGTAAAGTTGGTAAGGTAAAATTGATAATGAGCACCCTAACACGTGTCAAGTCTAAAAGAACACCATAACATAAGTTATGTCTAAATGAGCACCGTAACATTAGTTACGTCTATATGTAAAGAGCACCATAACAGAAGTTATGTCTAGATGTATGATTTTGTACGTAAGCTACATTCATGTTCAAACATAAAGCACAATGATAAACAAGACACGTATATGAATTGTAAATGAAGAAAAATGTATGTGTAAGTGAATGTGCAAGTTTTGTATACTTGTGTATGAATCACCCCAAAAGTGTAAAAACGAAAAAGGGGATAAGTAATACTCACCTTAGTAAAGTGTTAAGTCTTGTGGAATAGAATAAGTGTGATCCAACGTTGCCAAGTATCACCCTATGTTTATGGTAATAAATAAGCTTAAGTCTTTCTAGTCTACAAATATTTCTAGGGTTCCTAATTTGGAGATAAGTAATTGATTAATTATTAATTAGGTAAATTGTTTAATAAATAAAAGAAATTTCGAAAATAAATAAATAAAAGACTATTTGTAGATTTTTTAATAAGGATGGTCATATTATAAGATTTTAAGTATGAAAATAGTTTTTATAAAATTATTTTCTCAAAAATTGAATATTTAGTATATTTATTCCTATTTGTCAAAATATAATTTTTAAATCTAAAAATATTAAAATTAATGAAATTTCAATTTAAAATTTAAATTTCTGTTCTAAATGAACAAAAATAATTTATGTAAAATTTTGGCATAAAAATAGTGAAAAATGAGTTTATTATGATTTATATATGATTAAAATAACAAAAATTAATCAAAAATATTAAATAAACGATTTTCTGGAATAAAAATTTATTTCTGAAATATTTATTGATCTATAAGTTTACAATAATTTTTGTGGGATTTTATAGCCTTGTTTAGATATTTTTATAAAATTTTCAATTGATAAATGAATAAACTTGTAATATTTATAATATATATTAAATAAATGATTTTTGGAAATCTAAAAATTGTATGACAAAATTTATTGTTTATATAACATAGGATAAATTTTGTAGAATTTATAATGTAGATTTGGTATTTTAAAGTTAATTTAAAAATAAAACATGAAATATAAAAGAAAAAGTTTCAAAAAAAAAAGAAGTGTGTTTTGTGGGGATCGAACCCATGTCAAGCACAACCCCCATGACTTAACAAACTCCTTGAAACCAACTGACCTACATCAGATTTGTTGATATGTTTCATTTAGAAAATTATTTAACTCAAATGCCTGAGAGGTATCTTCCCCAACTATAATACGAACCCTAGCCTTAGTACCCAAACAATTAAGCCCGAATCTGATCATTAACATCAGAACTAGTATGGGGCTATGATTCGTGAACATTAAATAAACAAAAACATGGAATCAATTATGACTTACGGGTTGCAGATCTGACCAGAAACTGAGTCAAACATAAAGTCAAACGGGCGACATTGTGTTCAAACGCGTGAATGAATGAGCAAGGTGTTGGTGGGGTTTTGTTTTTTGGCATTCACAGAACAAAAGTAAACGTTGAATGTATAATATGGTTTCTGTATTGGAAGGTTGTGATTGTTTAACCAGACTTGGTAAAAAACGCGTCAAAGGAAAACAAGAATGGAAGGTCTTAATTACGAAATTAATTGGGTTGGTTAAACGTGTAATTGGTTGTCGATTATAAATCCTAATAAATTACGAGTTTGTTTCCAATTCTAGCTCAGAAAACGTGGTTAAATTGGAAGGTTTTTTTGTTGGTAAACCAATGGTGTGCGAGTCTGTGCAGCAAGAAAGGAGCAGGGACAACAATTTGTATGTGTTTAAAGAATTAGTGTTTCTAGATCCTAACACAAAGACACATATGGTTCAGTGGTTTGTGTTGATGTGTACCAAGCTTTTGACTCGGGTTTGAGTCCGGTCAGCAACAAACCCTTTTATTTTTTTTTAGCTGAATGGAAGGAGGGAGAATGGGTTGGTTGGGCTGGGTATCTGGTGGGCTTATGGATCTGGTGGGCCGATAGGATGTATTGGTTGGGTTATATTAATGGGTATAGGTTTGGTTATGGTTAGAGTTTTTTTTTTGTTTTTTTTTTGTTTAAGTAAATAAATTTTTATAAAAACTAAACTCATTACTATTATTGGAAAAGAAAGTTTTGTATCAACTTTAAAATATAAAATATATATGTGTATATGACAAGGTATTAAATGGATGGATTTCCAAGTTAATCAAGTTTAATAAATCTCGTTTATAGTATAGGTTTGTAAATTAAATTAAAGGTATATGATTCGGAATAGTTAGGATAGAATTCAATGACGATAGGTTACGAATAAAGAAAACGGAACAAAAGAAATGAACTCAAAATTTTTATTAATTTTGTGAAAAACACGCGATGTTACACGAACCCCATATCCTTCCCTGCCCGGCGTTGTTCGTCATTTAGTATGTTTATGCATCTTGTTAACTGTATTGTGATGATCTAGTACGTATTCCCAGCCACTCATTCAACTTTGACCTTTTGCGCTTCCTACGAGGCTCAAGTCCATCGTTCCACATTTTCTCTACCCTCTTTCGTTTATTTGCCTTCGTTGGTATGACATTTTTGGCCCTGTGTTTTTCAGATGAAATCTCTATCACTCGTGCATTTGATCGGGTTATCCTAACCGTTGAGCTTGAAGACACATCATACACGGGAATAACTTGTTTACCTGTTACACATGTAACCATTTTAGGTCCAAACTAGCTAGTGACAATATCAGTGTAAAATAACAGTTTGTTATGTAGTGTAACCACACCTTTCTTTGTTCTTGTTTGAACTGCGCCACATGTTATATTTTTTCTGCTTTTACAAAACATATAAATCAGGATACAGAAACACCATATGGTTGAACGACATGATATAAAACTGATTTACACACGTAACCAAAAAAGTTTTGAAAACACAAATAACACCATACCTTTGTTTTTCGCCGCTTGTCGAAGACGTCTGTTACAAAAAAAGGACAGCTTTTCGGCTACACATATAACACAACAATTAGGCAATTAAAGCACAGCAAACTACATGACCTGGTGTTAATATCTATTTTTAATACCGACCCTTATTCTTATGCGCCTTCACGCTTGACTCATCATCATCAGTTTTTTCCCCGTTTATAAGTCTGCATCACTATGATCAGAAGCTTCAACGGATGTTTTTCCTGCCTCCTCATCATCTGAAGGTTGCCCCCTCGATGGCCCTGGATCATCATGGTGAGAAGCTTTGACGACTCTTTTACGCAGTCTCCTTAAATTGACAAGCGGTGTGTCCGAATCATAAACTACCAACACACAATTAACAAGCTCACTTCAAATACAAATACATCATACTCTAATTGCAGTCATATCATTTATAAAGAAAATACCATAATTAATACCGTAATATATGTAACCCCTACCTAGTTGACGTTTTGCTTGTTCGTGGTCAGCAGTTGATTTTCCAGTGTGCTTAACATGCCTTTTTGATGTTGTTTCATCAGACAAAATGACAAGTTTTCTTTTCCTCCTGTTTCAAACAACATATTTAATGACGGTTTTCATGAGGGTGTCACATTGACAAGGTACCATGTACTTAATCAGGCCATAAAAAACAACTACAACATATCAACTTTGTCAAATCCAAAACTTTCCTATTTTACATCATCATGTTACTGTTTTTCCTCCATACTCAATAGTTTGTTACACCAAATTCGGGAACCCCCAATTTTTCTACAGTAAATTGTAATGGTAAACAAAAACAATAAGCACATATGTTTTTGAAGTTTTCTTCGAACCTAACCGTCGTTTAGATGAAGATTGGCTCCACATGAACGATCTAATCCTTTCGTTGATGTGTAATCACTAATTGTTGTTCTTCGTTTCTTCAAATAATGTTGTTTGTGATGAAGATGCACTGTGGATGCTTTATCAGAGAGAACAGGGGTCGAATTTTTGAATTTGGGATATATAGTAATACAAGAGAGGGAGATGTTATTGATAGAGAGAACCGTGAGAACAAGTAAAAAAATCAATCAAAATAAAAAAAAATTAATACAAACCCCATTATAATCAAAATACAACATTAATAAATGATTTTTCTTTTCAAATAATTCATCTTTTCTTGCAAAAACACTTTAAAATTAACTTTTTACACATGTGTAAATGAAACAGTTTACACATATATAAACAGCAAATTTACACATGTGCAAAAACAAATTATTTCCGTATACGTTTGAATTTTTACGCGTAAATTGTATTTTTGAGATTGTATTTTAGTAATAAAGACAAGTGTAAAAAGAAATTTTGAATTTGAATGGTTTTAGATGCCGTTCTCACGGTTCGCACGAAATATAGGTGTTCTCAAATTAACGTTTCCCTATATATATATATATATATATATATATATATATATATATATCTTCGTGAGTAAATAGATATGATCCCTACGTAAATATTTATATATATATATATCTATACTATATTAATAAGCATATAGGAAGGGCAGAAATGGTCATTTGCCATTTTTAAGAAATGTACAACACCTTATGCATATTGTACAAGACTAAATGCACAAAAGAAAAAAAATGCGGATGATGGATGATTATTAGGGATATTAGGGTTTCAGATCTCAGCTCATTTTGCTTCTTATCTGCCTACTCTCTCTGCGGCGACTCATTAGGGTTTCATGGATTCCTTCACTTTCCAGCGCCTCCCAACCCATTGTTCTTATTTTACCAAGCAGATCTAAGGTTTCAAGACCTAAAGAAGCATCATCATCATCATTTCTTCGATCTAGGGACCTTCTTCTTTTAGATCTAGGGTTTCAAAACCCGTGCAGCAGCGTCGTCTTCTTCATCATCATCGTCATCATCATCATCGATTCGTAGTCGTCATCATTACTGGTACGATGTAGGGCTTCTGCTTTCATGCTTTGATATTCATGTACACTTGTAACCTTTACTTCATTTGACCACAAGTTTACACACAAGTCTGTCATTCTAATCCTAATGCTTCTTTGACAGTTTCCAGTGTATACATACTCCAGATGGTTCATGACCTTACTGTAACTGATCGTTGCTGTCATTTTCAGGTTAATTCCTCTTTTATTTATATATTTATGTTGCTTACTTATGGTTTATAGTTCCCTATTTTGGTGATTAGTTTTGAAATGTATCTTTGAAGATTTTGAATCTGATAGAATGTTTGCTGAATGCATAAAAAGAATGTTTGTTACCATCGATTTTCTATTTCTTATGTGTTTGTTACTACGGATTTTGTATGTAGTATGTTAATATTGCTAAACACGGATTTGAATTTTACTTTACAAATTTATTCTAATTTACTTCAGTTTTTACTGAATTGTTGTTTTCTTCAATCTAAGTGAACTAAATGGGGATTGTTAATAAATAAAAAAAAATGCTTGGTTTTAAAATTGGTTTTGCTAGGATAGTGTGGAGGAATGACGGTACTGGTTGATGGTGTTCAATTTGTGTTTTTAGTTCCATTATAAAGTTGTTGCTCTTCGTTACATAATGGGGTATTTTGTAGCCATGGAGTGGTAGGACTATGCTATGGAGTCAAGTGCGAGCTGTATAGATAGTGCGTGCAACTTATCTCATGTTTGCGAGTCAGTTGACTTCTGGTAAAATGATAACCGTTAATTCTTAAACCCATATCAGTTTACAATTTGTTAGATCAAACAGGTTGAAATTTGAGCTTAGATTGAGGTCACTTTAGTGATTACTTTGTCGTTTAAATCCTGCATGATTGATCAATAGCAAAAGGATAACTGTTAATTCTTTTAGGACTTGAAATTGAGACAAAGTAACCCTAATGGCTGAATTAGTTTCTGATATGTTGTGGGTTGATTCATGAATATTGGTATAAACTCTATTTTTTTATGTACAGGTTATGTGATCGAGTAGGTGGATCCTTTTTTAGAGTTCTTTGATTAACAAGATTAATATATTTCAAGAAGGTAATATTGCTAAACTCTTGGTTTAATTAGCGTGAGGCGCAAAAAAAGCGAATAGGTCTAAAACTTAGGCGCAGAGCGAAAAGCGGTGGACTATTTGTACCCGAGGCGTAAAAGCGGTGGGCTTTTCGTACTCGATGCGTAACTAAACTCAATAATTTTTTAACGAATTTCCAGAACTAAACTCAATAATCTATACTATATCATATAGTTGCTATATATGGCCTGCATTTGTGTTCTGTTTGATGGTTTTGAGGTACTTGCAGAGAACCAAATTCTGGAAATTTATTTTCTAGACTGCACTCATCAAGGTCTGAAACAATGCCGCTAGATTTGGTGGTGCGCCATCATTCTATGATGATTGTAATATTAATTTAGAGCCTGAGCCGAACGCCTGGCCGCGAAGGTAGGAGTTAGGGTCATTGTAAGCGGTTTTCAAAGTAGTTGGCCGCTGAGTTATGAAGTCTCTGACCCATTCATGATGTTGCTACCGAGGTACTGTTATTTTATGTAGTTATTCATTTTCTATGTTTCCTGTTAATCCTATTAGGAGTTATTTATGTAATTGTTGTTTTTTGTCCCAGGCTCTAGCACGTTATTAAGGCTTGCACCCTGGACGCCCAGACGGGGTGAGTGATTCTGAAAACGTACGTGCATTATTTTGGTGCATTATCTTGTTGTCAACGATTGATTTAAATTGGAAATCCATATAAAAAATGACAATAAGCTAGGGCTGTGTACTGGCTAGCAAAATTTCTCCCAGTGTTGTTTTCGTGGACGAAGTATGATTATTAAATTTATTTTATTTTAATATTACATTGGATTTGGTAACTGATAAAACATACCTTTATTTATGTTTCAAGGTGGATAGCATGTTGGGGAGAGGGAGAATCCCGGAGAACATTAAGCCATGCGTAAAATGAAAAACGAGTTATTGTTCTTGCAGCCACAAACAGGCCATATGATCTTGATGAGGCTGTGATTAGAAAACTTCCTCACAGGTAAAATACTCACAAGATTTTGTATGGCTGGTCCAGTAATTGGGGTGAAAAGGGGTAGTTGATAGCTTAATTTAAAACCAAGTTGGGTTGGATTGACTAGAAACACCTTTTTATTTAAAATTATATGATAACAAGTCTCTTAACATGATTATGAAATTTATTATTCAGTAGTGCTCTTTTGTTTTAAATACAATAATTTAGGAGTTTTATGGATTAATAACAATCAAAATCTATTATGGATATTATTATTATTATTATTATTATTATTATTATTATTATTATTATTATTATAAAGTTGTGCGGTATTTTGTAGCCATGGAGTGGTAGGACTATGCTATGGAGTCAAGTGCGAGATGTATAGATAGTGCGTGCAACTTATCTCATGTTTGCGAGTCAGTTGACTTCTGGTAAAATGATAACCGTTAATTCTTAAACCCATATCAGTTTACAATTTGTTAGATCAAACAGGTTGAAATTTGAGCTTAGATTGAGGTCACTTTAGTGATTACTTTGTCGTTTAAATCCTGCATGATTGATCAATAGCAAAAGGATAACTGTTAATTCTTTTAGGACTTGAAATTGAGACAAAGTAACCCTAATGGCTGAATTAGTTTCTGATATGTTGTGGGTTGATTCATGAATATTGGTATAACCTCTATTTTTTTATGTACAGGTTATGTGATCGAGTAGGTGGATCCTTTTATAGAGTTCTTTGATTAACAAGATTAATATATTTCAAGAAGGTAATATTGCTAAACTCTTGGTTTAATTAGCGTGAGGCGCAAAAAAAGCGAATAGGTCTAAAACTTAGGCGCAGAGCGAAAAGCGGTGGACTATTTGTACCCGAGGCGTAAAAGCGGTGGGCTTTTCGTACTCGATGCGTAACTAAACTCAATAATTTTTTAACGAATTTCCAGAACTAAATTCAAATTTAAAACCCTAAGCTTCCGTTAAATCGATTTTATATATGGAAATGAATTTCAAAAGGTTTTCATGAACGTTGCTATGATAAATTTGGGTTAATTGCAATCTGATCCCTTCATTTTTTTTCTTATTTCTATTTTGCTTTTCAACCTCTATTGTTTTTGGTTTGGGAATAACTAAACCGGTCAAGTTGGCAGGTAGGGACCTGCCAACACGGTTCGATTTGGGACATTTTTCTAAAACGGGGAGATATCGTTAGATGTTCGAAAGTTCTGTAAAATAGTAGACTTACGAAATATATTAGTATGTATTACATGTATTGTTATCATGCAGGTAAATGATCTTGATCGAATTTTATCCGTTTGACCTGCTATTTAGCTAACCTTTTATTTTAATTTTACAGATTTGACCCATATGTATGCTAACAAGTATTTTTTTTTTCCTTTTTAAGATTGATGGTGAATTTACCAGATGCTCCTAATAGAGCACAAATTGTAAAAGTTATTCTAGCAAAAGAGGATTTGGCTCCAGATATGGATTTGGATGCAGTGGCAAACATGACCGAGGGATATTCTGGAAGCGATCTTAAGGTATGATTATATTACAGACATGCCACTTTCAACCCATTCTATTATGAATGAGTTGTTTCCTGTTGTCTTATATTACTTCTCTAATGTGCCAATCGGGTATATTTTTTAAAAATAGCTTAAAATATAATGGGTTGAGAGTTTTTCAATGTGTGAACCTTTCAAATTCTGTATTTACAAATTATATTATCAATGAAATACTATATATATGAAATCTTATTTGAGATGCTGATTGTCTATGACTAAAAAATATTTGTACAAAATGAACCTGTACCTAATTACCCGTTTTGGCACATGACCCAACCTGCCTGACCTTGTCCATTTTGTCTTCGCCAACTTTAAATTTTGCGTGTGAAAGTATGAGTATTTTTGTTACGCAACCGGACTTCCACAAAATTTCTCATTTTAATCTGTTACCCAACCTATGCGTAACACCTTTGTTGCCCCCTAAAATAATTGGCCTTTGTCTTCTTTCTTCTGTTATATGTTTTGGAGCATGATCACTCAATTTCTACTTATTCTTTTTATGCAGAATAATGGGGTATCTAACAGTGAAGCCGTAAATCAAACTGATAGCGCGAGTTGTGAAGATGCACCAACACCAAGTGCAATAAACAGGTAGTGGTTGTTTTGCATTTTACTTATTTGCTAATTATGTACATTACATGCATAATATATATTTATGATTTTACATACCAGATTTATCTGGTCTTTTTCATTTTACGAATCTGCTAATTGTGTACACTACACACACAACACATCTTTATGACTTTAGATACCAATATTAGCTTTCTCCTTTTTGGGATTGTTGTGCCACTGGTTACTAGGAGTATACTAGAAGTCATACCACAGCACGTGATCCCTAAGCTGATAGCAAAGTCAAGAAATAAAATTGCTCATATCAGTGAAGTAAGCCTACCTCCAAACTTCAAATGGGTCATTTTGTGTGTGTTTTTTCTCTCTTAGTGGGTCAATGGGTTAAAGTAAATGAGTATACTTAAAAAGAAACGAGGCAGTCATTTTGAATCTAATCCTAAACGTATTTGAATGCATAAAACCTTGAAACTTATTTCCAAATTTCAAATGAAGTGCTTGCGGGTTGGGTCGATCAAACCCAAACCGGACCTATTTGGCTTGATACCCAACCCGTCCAATTCCCACCGCTGAATTTATGCGTTACTGTTTTGGCATTGTAAATGATATGTCATTTGACTTTATGTTATTATTAATTGAATTGCAAACAAACAAGCTTTCGAGAGCCAACGATAAATTGGTTGATACAAGCCCAGAAGCAACAGAGCATGTCATCCAAATATCTGGTATCCTAGAGCAAGCTGAAAGAGCCCAGAGTTTGCTCCAAGGATTTATTTTGAGCAGTACGTATCGTTCTTCCTGTTTCTTTATGTATATAATATGTGTGTGTGCGGGTGTTTTTGTATACATTATTTATGCAACATGGGGGGTTGGATAAGCCGTCCAAATGGACAATTCTTTTATTATGTCTAAACAGGACAGTTTCAGACTTCAGTTTGGCCCAAAACATTTTTGTCCAAATGATAATAATTCTAATAAATAGTGTGTAACTATGGTTACAAATCTTTACTGTCTAATATAAATCTGACTTTCTTGAATAAAACGATTTAGGGGGTTGCATGCATTAAAGAAACAGAGTGTACTTGAGCTCATGCGAAAATTTTCAGGCTTGAGTTAAGCTTGGCTGGCTTGTTTATTATATATATTTAACTATATATTTATATAAATACATAATCATATATGTGTGTATATAATAATTACACTTATACACACACACTAATAACATGATCATTATTCAATGTTTTATTTTTCAAAACTATGTCTTGATATTAGTATTAATGCACCAGGACTTCTAAAAGTCAAAGCGAACAGGTTCTAGATTTAATTAGAGTTGCCATGTATAGTTCAATGAAAATCTTAATACACATTAATTTCTTAATAAAATAACGCTATTAGAATGATCTTGGTGTCAACGCATAAACATTTTATTGAAAAATTAAATAGTTTGAAATACAAATTTTAATGCCTAAATTGTATAGATGTGAAATGGCTTTGTGGTAAAAAAAAATGAAAATAAAGTCAACGACTCAATGGAACAGAGATTTTTGGTGTTACACTAAATTTAGAGCCCTTAAAAAACCTCTTAAGCTACTTGCGGAGGAGACTTTTGTAGTAAAAATTATCAACCAGGAATACAAACAGCTGTGACATACTAACCTTTTCATACATATACAAAGCCTTCCAAGCTTTTACAGCTTTTCTATTTGACTGAAATGGTATCACTGTTATTTGAATCATTTTTAGACTTTTTCCAGCTATCACGTAAAAGTACTATCCCTTTAAATCTGTTTGATATTTTCATGCAAAGTTTTATAGAACTTTTTACATTTCAAAAATATCAGGTTACACCATCCTTTTGAGTTGTGAATCTTTATCAGTCCACACTTTTTAATAAATTCTGGATTAGTTATATGATAATTAAAGAAAATGCATCAGTCCCCAACATTATTTTGACAAACTTTTAGAAAAAATTTTACATTTCAAAGTCAAATGCTTACCCTTTTGGTATAAGCAGGCTTTTACAGAAGCTCAGCATATCTCCATCAAAGCTCAGCATCAGACCTACAGCATCAGATAATAGCGACAATACAAGCTTTGGAAGTCTGCCCTACAGCTATCTTCATCAGACCTACAACATCAAACCTACAGCATCAGACAATAGCAACAATACACTCCAACATCTTGCACTCATATCCTTCATTCTATAAAGCTTCATCAAAGCTCTACACCACTCAACAAACACTAAACATCATAGATCAGTTACACCTTCAAATCGGTAAGTAATCTGAATTCAAAGTACAAAATTCGACTAACTTTATTTTCAAATCCTAACAACTTATATTTTCACTATTTATTTTCACAGCCATACTTGATGTTGGTCTTTTAGAAGCTATTCCCTTTCTCAAAGTGCAATCGGCTTTATAGTTGTAAGTTACCATATCGATTCTGAAAATTAACAAGCTTTGTTTCTCTGTAAAGTGTGTTGTTGAAATTAGACTTCAAATTACTTTTATGTGTCAAGTGTCATGTTAGACTTCGAATTATTGTTTAACTGTCAAGTGTTAAACCATTTTTGGGCTGGTATTCTAATTGAGCCAAGCCCACCATAGCTGATTGGGCCAAGCCTGTGACAACATTGAAAATGAACAATTTTTTTACCTGTGTTGTGGCCAACATGACCATTTTTATATAAATAAATATTTTTCTGTATAAAAAAAATCATTTATTACAGTACATTGATTATGTTTAAAAGTAATATGTACATCTCCTGTATTATATTTCAAGTTAATTCTCCTTTAAACATACTTCCAACATGACTACATCAATGGCAACTCAATGCTTATTTTAACATATCATATCTATACTAATATACTAATATAAAAAATATAAGCATTCCAATCTAATCAACCATTGACATTTGATATCAACTAAAATGTCTTTTTGAACAAAACTATACCAGATAAGAAATTACGTTCCACTTGAAATGCTTAATTTTGTTGAATGTGGGAAGTTGGTAACCAAACAACTCGTTCATGTGTCATACTTCATAGTTCATCCTATTCTTAAATCTATCAGTATTGTTACCCTTTAAAAACCCATACTACTCCTATTTTAAAAGTATACATATTGTCTTTTGTAAATATTATATTCTGGATTGCAACAACATATTTTTATGGACTTAATAATAAAATGTGACAGGTGTAACATCTCAAAATCCATATTAACATATTTTTAAAACTTTATTAAAAATAACATACATTGTCGAACATTTTTCAAAATTATTTGAATACATAATTCTGATTGGTTAATAATTTTAAATCACAAAATCCAAATTCATAGTTTTTCTTTTTATGGGTGTTATTTAATCTTGGTACAACACATTTCTTTATCTCTCTTCGTATAGAAAGAGATGTTGTCCTAATATTAGTTTGGGTTCCCATTAAGATCACTCTAAATAAATAAATAACTCGCACTTTGCACCAAACATATTCATTCCGATCTAATTGATTATAGGAGATCTATAGAATAGTGTATATAATTTGGGTCTTTAGTGACAATACTCTCTTTTTAAATGTGTTGACATGTTTTATGAGTATCTAACAATTAAAAAAATGGCAAAACGTTTTTTAAAATTCTGAAAATGTAAATGAAAAATGCTAATAGTTTTATGAAAAAAAAATTTAAATGCAAAAAAAAAATTGTGTACAAAATTTTAAAAATTCTCAAAAATATATAATATTGTGAAAAATAGTTTGAGTGATGATAAAAATTTTACAGGTAGAAATAAATGTTATATCAAAAAGATAATTTCATAGTAACCTGAATGTTAATATCAATATAAATGTTTGCTACTGTTCAATAGTTTATTTAGAATGTTAATGATCAACAAACATGAACGAACATGTTCAGTTTCTAAATGAATGATCTTGAATACATTAATTAACAAAATTTTTGTTTATTAACAATATATACAAAAAAATGCTTAAAACTACAATATATTATTAAAAACACTTTCTAAGTAAATTAAATTAGTTAGTTTTTAGAAGAATAAGTGTGTTAAGCGATATGGTTATTTTTTACTAAGTGAGTCAACCATGTCAAACTCAAATACGGCATTTAAATGATAAGGACGTTAACAAAAATCAAAATTATTATCATACGCCTATCTAAACAAACAAGACAATTGTAGTTGCTTAATATGTTTGTGTTAACTTTTATATTTGTGGACAACTATTTTTCCTTATGGTTATTTTTAAATGAGTATTAATTAACGGCTATTATTTCAACGGTTCTTTTCCCATAGTTGCACTTTTCAGTTCTTCATTCACATCAAATACGATATCAATTTCAATCTATGGGGGGTGGTTATCCAATTCCGATTAAACAAGAAGGACCGTCGTTAAACGCTGAACAATCATCTGGTCGCCGTTCAAACCTTCCACTTTCCAACCCACTACCTTCAAACTCTCAGGTGACTCACCTTTTTCAACCCTCCTACCCTTCTCCAACTTTAAACCCTCCTCCAGTGACAAACCCTGCCGATGATGATCCAGATCCTTGGACAGACGAAGAGTGGAATTAGGCGTATGATTATTGCTTTGCTGAACTACAGTTTAACGGACTACGAATTAGGGAGGAGCATCATCGTCCGGTGGCAAACCCTCCTACAATGCCAAACTGTCATCCACTTTCAAACCCTCCTCCTGCTGAAAACCCCCATCAGAGACAAGAAGTTCCGGATTTGGCTGAAGGGTACGAAACTGACCCTGGGGCAGAATACGAACCACCATTGGATGAGGAAATGGTTTGGGAACCTACCATTCCGCAATGATGGAGATAGTGATGGCATGTTTTATTAAGTAATGTGTTGTATGGCATGTTTTATTAAGTAATCTTATTTCCATGTATTAGATTAGATTTTAACTATTTTAGTTGTTTTAATTATAACTATAATTATGTATTAGTTTAAATTCTAATCGTATGTTCAAATGTTTAGTTTATTTTTAAATTAAAACAAAAGAAAACTTATTTGAGCGCCTCTCCCACCATTATATACTTAACCTTAAACTCAAACTGACATAAATTTAAATACACGGAATCTTTATTCTTTTTTTCCAGTTATCTAACAGTGTAAACTTAATAGGATATGTCTGATCACTGAACCGTTGAAGAATTTTCATCATTGAAAAATGATGGAGCATGGTATAATCTAATCTTTTTTATGGTCGAATATATTTGGCATGATGTTGGTGAAAAGAGATTGGTGGTTATTTTTCTTGATCAACACGTAAGGACATTCTTTTACTTTGCGTTGTGTTATACAAGTAAATATTTTTTTCCACCACTAATTTTTTTGTGTTTTAGAGACAAAAAATTGCTGCGATCGTCCCACAACATTTGATACACTTATATAATGACACAAATTTGCTTGGTGGTTTTTTTTCACTGAGTCATTTCCAAATTGAAAATTTCAACTATCATGAGCTCCCAAAGTACCAAAATTACGTCTTAATTTGCTCTGAGAAAAAAATTGTGATCAATGAATACACGAAGCTTTCTTCACTTATGCTTACCATTCCAAAGGGTGCGTCATTATATCCATTGGTTCCTTCCATTGAATCAATGAAGCAAGTTAGGAGGCCACATAAATATATTGTTGGTATATTCAAAATCTTTGTATGTATATATTTTTATTAATTATTATAATATTATAAAAACTCATATAGTATACACAATTTGGTTATTTTGTTGTAGATGTGGTTGGGAGAATAACTGATGGTAAACGAAATAAACGCTCTTTTGAACTATCTCTTCACGATAAGATGTAAGTTATTACTCATTAATTACAAATATTATTTGCCAAAATAATTTTAACTCAAAAATCTTTATTTACAGCGGTCATGAAATACAAATATTTTTGCATCATTTGGAGCCTACCGATGTTATAAGTACCATTCTAGCCATATCACGAAAGTCTATCATATACGTATCACGTGTCAAGTTGGTTCACCTACAAGATAGTATGTTTTGCTTTACACATGAAATTTTTTAAAAATAGTTAAATTTAATAGCACATGTAATTTAATTAATATTATATCTTATTTGTTATTTCAGTTCATATTTTGTCGTCTACGGCTATGAGTAAGATTACGTACCAACCAAATATGCTTGAGGCACGAGATATTTAAACTATGGATCTGTGTTGATGTTAAAATTTAGGTTTCTTATAAAATAGTTGTTTAATATTGAAGTCAACGTTACTGATTTGCGTTATGATTTTTGTTTCCTTTGTATTGAACTAATATGTTTAATATTTTTTAAGTTTATGTGTTTATGATGCGTCTATGTCTATGTCTATTAAGTGTTTATGATGCGTCTATGTCCAAGGGGAAGAAAAAGTTTACTATAGTTTTGACGAGGCTGAAGACGATCACCACAACTTTTATCCGATCGAGTTCTTAAACTCACTGACGGTCAGTGGTTTGCCCAATAATATTGTTGCGGAATATCGATCCATCACATGGCCTATGTAATGGGACACGGTTGATATGTAAAGGTTTCCAACGCAATGTAATTGATGCGGAAATTGCTGTCGGTCAACATGCTGGAAAAAGAGTATTTTTGCCAAGAATTCCTCTGTGCCTTTCTGAAGATGACATGTTCCCATTCAAGCTAAAAAGAAAACAGTTTCCTATTCGACTTAGCTTTTCCATGACGATTAATAAAGCTCAAGGTCAGACAATTCCACACATTGGAGTTTATCTGCCGGAGTCTGTATTTTCACATGGACAACTTTATGGGGCATTATCAAGAGGGATTTCAAGACAAAACACTAAGGTGTTAGTACATCTCGCCAAAGATTTTAAGCGACGGGGGGTATATACCTCAAATGTTGTCTACCGGGAAGTGTTGCGTGATGAATGAACAACATTTGGATCAAAACGAAAGTAAGTTTATAGATGTTGAGCCTTAAGTTTTTATATTCCGATTATATTCTTTATAAATTGCTAACAAAAACCTTTTTATTTCTCTGTTACATAAATTAGAAATTTGTTATGGACGAAACAATGAAGAAATCGGAAGATATGTCAGGTATCAATTTCATTTAAGATTGTAGTTTAGTTTATCCATCTATATACTCGGTTTTGATTAAACACATGTAAGAGAATAACATTGGTTTTTTTAGTGTCGACACATGCTCCAATAGAGGAGAAGATACAAGAAAGTCATTAGCCGGTGGTTGTATTGGTCAAACAGGAAGAGATATAAGAAACTCTCAGTAGTATATCTGATGAAGAATGGTGGTCGAACCATGTTGATGAGGTAATTGAGATGTGTAAGGTCTATGAAAAACAAATCTCAACACAATGAAAGAAATTGACATGTGAATTGTTATTTGTAATTTTCTATGTTGATGACTTATATATTACTTATTCATGTGTTTGCTTTTTTCTAGATTAATATGTTTATGACTGATATGTAACCAAACTTTAAAAAGCTCATGACATACATAGACCAAAGACCAAACCGATGCTATGAACAAAAAACTAATAGAAGTACAATACAATATATTACGAGAGAATTGAAAAACTAACAAAAAACGAGTAATACATTGTAAATTACCGCCGCCACCCCCTTGGCTCTCCCAAATGCGCGGAAACACGACCTCCACCCGCCTAAAGGCACGATAGTGAAATAATCCGTAAAATCTCGCCTCCAATCCGAATAAAGTTAGTACTCTAAGTTGTTACTTACTATAAACCATAAGGACTATCTGTGTAGTTATCTCTTGAAAACAAGTACCGCGTTGTAAATTGTTGCCGCCGCCGCATCGCGCGGGTTTCTAACTAGTATATATATATATATATATATATATATATATATATATATATATATATATATATATATATATATATATACTAGTAGGAAACCCGCGCGATGCTGCGGCGACGACCTTTTGCAATGCAATACTGTTTATGTTAGTTTATCATTCCTCTCATGATGCTTTGTGACACCCTAGACAAATCCCGCATCGGTCGTGGCCATGCGAGATCATTCATTCATATGTAATCCAATTTCTCTTAAATCACCAACACATTTTGGAGCTTAATGTTAGTGGATGAGAGGAGAATCCACAGTTAAGCGTGCTCATGTGGGAGCAGTACCAGGATAGGTGACATCTTAGGAAGTCTCCACTAGGCAACAAAAAACAAATCCGTGAGCTCTAGATTGGCAGCCATTGGGGAAAAGCGGACAATATTAGTGGTTAGAGGTACTGGATGTTACATGCTTAACAGCATTGCCACGTATAACACTACATTACATGAATGCTTGATTTTAAAAAGCGAGAAGCACACCGATCCGACAAGGTACTCAGACATATAGCGCAAAAGCAATGTGTTTTTGGTACGCGAATTGCAAATTGTTTATATATATTTTTATATTTATTTCAAGGGTTTTTCGCATCCCCGATTAAAATATGGCTATATACAATGCCATATACAATCACAAAATTAAAATATAATGTATATACATTACGTTTAAACAAACCTATGCCATATTTCAAATCTAATAGCCCATATTTACCCCTATTTTTAATCTATAGACATGGTTCTGATCTTTTCCAGAATCGTTAAGAGGGCAAGCCTCTAAATTGTTGAGTTATAATGCTTCTCAAACTAATCAGTGGTGGTAAATTGAACCCATTAGTTTTTTAAAGTCAAAATTAACCAAAGGTATATTAAAATTCATATTAAAATAGTATTTAATACATTATTAACTCTTAAAAAAATAAAACATTTGTAGCATTGCACATGAAAGTTTTGCCAAGCAATGGTAGACAACAATTAGTGTAAAAAGTTTAATTTATTACTGCAATTCACAGGTCGTTGGAACCTATCTAACATGTTTTGAAACATATATCAAGCACTGCAACTCTATTAATCCAATAGTGAACACTTGAACTCCATATGCTATTTAGATCATCAAATACTTAACATGATTTAGCACCTAGAACAACCAAATATGAAACATATCTAAGTGGTAAACTCGCGCGTTGCAATAGCAGTGACAATTTATATAACGTGTATTATTTTTATAATGTTCTTCTGCCATTTATCAATCCATCATAACCATTACCAAGAAAATTAATAATAGGAATTGAGAGTACTCAAAATGACGATTAGATACTTGAAGGAGCGTTCAGAGCGAGAATAGCTTTCTTAATTGATCAAAGTATGTATAGGTAAAAAGACGGATGGTGCGCATGAGCGATCTATATGAAGTTGTCATCTTTATATGCATCCCCAAACACAAGGGCAACCTTAAATTTAATATACATTTTTTAGCTGTTTATGTTATACCTATTATTTCCCAATTTTAAACATTTAATATTTATTTGAGGGTTAGGTTATTCTACACAGTATAACAAAAATGAGAAGGGTGAAAAAGATACAAAAAACACAATAGATCATGAAATATGACACAATGAGCCACAAAATATAACACAGTGCAAAAAAATATAACACAATGCTGAAGAAATGTATGCGTAAAGGATCGGCTATTCAACAAAGAATATGATCAAACAAGTTCAATTCAGGTGCGGAATCCCTGAATTGATCACATAATGATAATAAAACTAGCAAAACACACAAATCATCATAAACACATTCATTTCATTCATAATCATAATCATTTACACTTTGAAAGCTTGTTTATAATGATATTAATCAAATACAGACTTGACAAAAACCCTAGGGAGAGACACACTCTGAGAGGGAAACAAAATGACAAAAAGTTAACATTCAAAATTTGATTTAGCCTTATATAGACCTGCACATTCGCCCAAATAGCTTGGTCGAATGTGCAGGTTCGACCATTCACATAGGGCGAATCTGGACATATATACAAACAGATTTACTTTTGACCTCTCAGAGCCTCCTTCGACCATATACATCTACCTTCGACCATTTACTTTCCACCTTCGACCAACCGTTATCAACAAAACAATTAGAATTTGCAATTCAACAGCACTAGTCGCACTTTCGTGTATCTACAAACTCCCCCTCGACTATGGCTTGAATTGCTTCAGCCTTCGCTCTTCATCCATATTCTTGTTCATCAATTTGATACTCAATAGCTTCTTTTGTTCTTTCGTCATCACTGGTTCATGAGTTTGCTTTGGTTTCTTCTTTTCAACATTCTGAATCTTAACAAACTTCACCAGCTTCTTATCAAAATCACAACCCGCATTGACATCCCACGCAAAACATAAGAATACCACACGTTGGTATTTAGATGCCTGTTCGCTGTCTTGGGTCAAAGATATGAATCTTCTTAAAATCCTTCATACCATCCTTCAAAACAATAATAGCCTCTGCTGTCTTCCAGTCATAGTACCACCACATAAAATCTTTCGAAAAGTGTTGAGGAATTTGCATCAAAGGAATATGCTTCAACACTTTTGGTGGTTTATACTTCAAAGTCACCTTGTGCAACCCCGTTATCTCATCCTTCTCCTTCTTGTGAACAATTCTTTTTGGATATTGTGGGGTAAACACATCCCATTTCGTTCTGCTCTCCCTCGCCATGCGATCTGCAAAGTAACCAACAAGATGGTTGTTTACTGAAGCACCTGACATTTCATGTTTGCAGATATCGCGAACAGCCCAATACGGTACTGTCTTAATGTCGTGGAATCTGTTGAAGTATAGAATTCCTTTCTCACATTTCACTATGACACACTTACGCTGTCTCAAATACTTCCATCCGAGAGCTTTCCCATTAAATATTTCATTGTGGAATTTGTAGAAACTACCTTGAACTTCAGTCTTTGGACGGTTAGCTTCTTTTTCTTTAAGCTTTCCTAGCAATTCTTTCAAATCATCAGATTATTCAATATTCGGCTTCGGACAATCTGAAAACACTTCTTCAACAAACTTTTTACTCTTCTCACGAGCAAGTTTCTCAGCCTGGCTTACCAATTCATCGGAAAATTCAGGAAATCCAGAATCTTTACATTCTTGAAGTATTCTGGATATTCCTCACTCGTAATATCCTCCATCTCTACCTCTTCAAAGATTGGAACATCTCTATCATCAGAGTGATTACCTGCTTCTTTCTCAGGTATATTTGGTATTTGATTCTCACTCATCAACTCCTCAATAGATTTACCAACCTGTTTCGCCAGTCCCTCTAATATCTCTTTCGACACGGCTGCAGAAACTTCTCCGTCTTCCAGATCAGGATCATTATACTCCAACTCAAAACGCATATCATTTGACTCAAATATTTCTAGAAACCTACCAGTCATCTCGATCGTCCAGACTCTATCAGCCAACATCTGGTGATATACTTACTTATCTTCTTCAGATAAAGCTCTTAATTTCTCATTCCAGAAAACATTATCATCGTCAGTAGTGCCACCAGGAGCTTTCGAACTAGACTCTCATGTGTCTTTACCTGATCCCCTCTTTTCATACTTATACTTGTCAGTATCATCATCGTCGTCATCATCATCACCATCATCTTTCTTCTTAGGAGCATCACCGGCATCCTCTTCCAATTCATCATCTTCTTCTTCTTCATCAGATGGTTCAAAATCTACCTATTCTTCTTCAGGATCTTTATCCTCCTCTCCAGCTTTCAGTTGTGGAGCTTTTGAGTATAGGTCTTTTATCAGATTATTAATGCTCTTGTTTGTTTCTTTCAACTTTTTGTTCTCAAACCTCAAATTAATATACCTTCTCGTATTTCTCTGCTCATGTGATAACAACTTCTGATTCTCAGCTTGAAGTTGTTTAATCTTAGCTTGCAAACCTTCTTGATTTTCCTGTGAAGAGACAACTACATCCAGCATCTTCTTGTCATTCTTCCTTAACTGCTCAATTTCTGCTTGTTGCTGATTAATGATTTTCATCATATCTACAAGCTTCTGGTTTACTGCATTCATCACATCACTATCTACAGCAACCTTTGGTGTTGAAGCTTTAGCAACTGGAGTCTTTTGTTTCTTCAGCTTTTGCAAGACTCTGTCTAAAGCAGCATTAAAATCATCAGTTGGCAATTCAGTTTGCTCAGCAGCAGATGATATTTTCTGTTTCTTTGCCACTGGGGATGTCATTGGAGATTTAGAGCTAGATACAGCAGGCACTTTCTTTCCTGCAATTAGATTCTCAATGTCTTTAGCTCTTTTCTGCATCGGCTTTACAACTTTATCAGCCTTTTCTTTCTTCTTGTATATAGGCTTTTTCTGTTTCTCTCCCGTCTTTGGCGATCCACCAAAATCTTCAGATCCCAATCCTAAACCTTCATCAATATCATCCAACGCAATCGGAATTTTAATCCTCTGCTCTTCTAAAGACTTGTTTAGACTTTCAGACTCACCAGCCATAGTGGCCTTGGGCGTGGTGCTCTTAACAGTCTCATTATCAGAATCCCATCTTTCTTCAACCTGAGTTTCTTCTGAATCCATTGATTCTTCATCCACCAAGTGTATGCCTTTCTTTGCAACACTCTTTTTCCTTCTAGAAATCTTCTTCGGTGGTTCTAGGTCATCCTCTTTCTCTTTCCCTTTCCCTTTACCACTCTTTGCACCAACATTCACTACTTTCCTTTTTCTTTTTGCATCAGGATCAAGAGGGCATAAAGGATTGTCTTCATCAGAATCACTGTTAGCATGCCTGGCTTTATCAGTACCTGGATCTTTATATCCTGGATCAATCAAGTGACCGAACAAATTCTTCAGTGGTGGTCTCTCATTCATTGGCACGCCTTTATAACCCTTCATTCTTACTAACGTATTTAGATTCATGTGATCCTGTACGACTATCTGAGTAGGATCTCTTCTCAAATTCTTGTACTTCTCATCAAAAATCATTTGCGAGAATCTTGGATATAAGAAAAACTTCTTGTTCTTCAAACCTCTGAGTGGTTCCAACATATGTTCAAGTATCATCCCAGATACATTGAAAGGCTTGTTCAAGATTAGGGCAACCATCAAAGAGCTAATACTCTTTCTCATTACGTCATAACCTCCACTCACTGATCCAAAAACATGTAACATAACGTGAGCAAGATACTTGAACTGCGGACACAACTTTCCTTTGTGTAATGAACCATCAGTAATCGGTCCATTGTACTTCATTCTAAGGAAACACTTTCTCTGCTCAATCCATGAAAGAACTCTAGGATCAGTCTTCTTATCCATCAACTTCAGTGCTTGTCTGATGTCATCTTCAGAAATAATCACTAACTCCCCCTGAATCGTACTAACGATAGCAGATTCGTTGTCCCAAAAATCCATTCTGGCATTTGTCCAGAATTCTTGTTGATGATCTCTGTATATGATGGCAGGAGTAGCAATAGCAACAATCACACGGCTTCTCTTCAAAAAGTCAACAATACCGGTGAATTAGGTATGTTTCTTTATATCTCCCAGATAAGCACAACAGTTGTGTGCTTCTTCAAATGGTAGTTCTTCAACTTGTTTCTTTTCAGCTGCCTTTTCTGAAGATCCTGCGGGAATATCAGTACTCTGTTGTTCAAACATAATTAATCTGCAAAACAAATCAAGAAAACACGTTAAAAACAGACAAAATAACCAAAATAAGAAATTTTTGATTTTGAAACTCTACATTCTACCAAACGATGGTATGAATGTGAAAATTGGGGTTCGAATGTGGAATTTAGGGTTCGAATGTGAAAATCAGTAATTAAAAATGTACATTCGACCATTTGTTCCACTTTCGACCATTTGAACATCTACATTCGATCAAAAAGCTACGTTCGACCGTTTAGAATTGGGCGAATGAGACTGTTCATCTTCTCAAATTGCAGATTCTGATGTAAAGTGTTTTAACATGCCATTTTGATTTGAAAAGCAACTAACATGGCCGATGAACTTTTCCCAATCATCAATTTTAACTATTAATCAGTGTTTATGTGTTTTAACCTAGAATCTAGGGTTTGATATTTTTAAATGATCAATTGACTAATCTGAGATGTTTAAACCCTTGATTTTTGTATGTTCTCCCCCTAAAACACTTAAACACTAGATCCTTAACATCAATTGTCATTATTAACGGTCAGAAAACAGGTTTTAATTCATGTTAGGGTTCGATCAAAAAATTGATGATTCTGACTTTGTTTGTGGATGGATACCTGCAAATGATATGTTGAAATGATCAGCAAGAAACGTAGATTACAATGATCAGATTTTTAAAACAAAAGCAACAAGGTTCCTTTATCTCAGAAATTTAAAAAAAAAAATTTGAATAAGAGTTGAATGTGTAGATCAAGCTTATATAGGCTCCACATTCGACCAAACGACTAGGGCGAATGTGAAAATTCGTCCACCTTCGACCCTATTTAAAGATTCGAATGTAGACAAATGGTTCGAATGTGAAAATAACATAAGAACACTCACATTCGACCGTTTGAAAGGTTCGAATGAGCAAGAAAACTTCCACATTCGACCCATCGAAGGGGCGAATGAAAATTGGAATTTTTTTGAAGTTTTTACCAAATCTCAAAATCGAGTCCCGTTCAATATTTTTCTCAACTTTTAAGCATCCGACATTCATTATTTCTCATTTAAAGATGACAAAACTCAAATGGTCCATCAAGCTTTAGAAAATCACCATCAACCACCATCAATTATCAAAAATAAGATAGAGATGTAAAATCTTTTGGATTTTCTAAACTGTTTGTTAAAACACACCTAAAATCTTTTTGAGTTTTGTATTTTTGACGAGAAATGTAAAATGCAGAAATGTAAAGATAAAGCAGTAAATGTTTTGTGATTTCCGGTAAAAGGATCATATCAGTTTTTGAGAAATCTGATCACACCGTTGATCTTTTGATTTATTATCATTAAAGACAATGTGTGATCTGACAACTGCTGATATTGTGTTCCACATAAACTCACATGAAGACTGTTGTGCAGTGGTTTAGACTGATACTATTATTTATAGTATAAACTCAATTGTCTGTGGTTCCCACGCACATGACATACTCCCGTATCAAGAAGTAAATGCACAAAGACTCATTGTAATGCGTGATTATGCTTTCGTCATCTGTAATTTACAAGGTATGAGGCATAGAGGTATACAGGTCAACAAATCAATGCTACAAAGTAACTTGTGCACTCTACCAGGTTGAGGGCTTATATCAATCATGATTTGCATCAATGATTGGATACGATGCATTAGATAATCTTTGATTATCGTCATACATTGAAAGTTCCTCAATTCGGTAACGTTAGGATTTGGCTTTATAACAGAAGATCAGAGAGGCTATCCCCACATAACTAATAACATAACGACCCGAAACCTCCAAATTTTGTACAAATACCCTATCAAACGAAATTACGGTACTAAGACCATATGCCCATGAGGAGTTCATCCACACAACAATTCGTTTGATATGTATGTATCAGGCACGCAGTATTAGGTCTACGAAGCCTATCAACACATCACACAGACTCAAACACACGCCTTATATTGCATTACACTTCTTTAGCATGTGTCAGATCCCCACTGATGTACTATCATTTCCCCTTTTTCTCCTGGAAATCATTTTGAGTTTTCTTATTTTTTATAGGTTTTTGAATTTTTTTTCAATGTTTTTGGTTTTTCTGAAAATAAACTCTACTGAAAACAATAAAAACTAAAACTAAAAAGCGATAAACCGAGGTGGTGATCAGTCTTGTTTTTCTTTTATACCGTTAGCTTTTAAAAGATATTCAAATCTTGATTTATCAAAAGCTTTGGTAAAAAGATCTGCACGTTGATAGTCAGTGTGGATTTTGACCATATCGATCAACTCTTTTGCGTAACAATCACGGATAAAATGATATTTGATCCGGATATGTTTAGCTTTCGAGTGATTGACTAAATCTTTTGTTAATGAAATTGCGGCCTTATTATCACAGTAAATAGGGGTTTTAAGAAATTGCAAACCGTAGTCCACCATCTGTTGTATCCAGAGAACTTGTGAGCAGCAGCTTGATGCTGAGACGTATTCTGCTTCACATGTGGATAAGGCGACTGCAGTTTGTTTCTTGCATTGCCAGGTTACGAGCCTGCTCCCCATAAACTGGCACCCAGCTGTTGTGGATTTGTTGTCTTTGTCACAGCCTCCCTAATCTGCATCACTAAAAGCAATTAGGTCAAAATTATCATCATTAGGGTACCATAGTCCTCTCGACGGACAACCCTTCAGATATCTAAGGATACGTTTGATAGTTGCAAGATGACTCTGTTTCGGCTTCGATTGATAACGTGCACAAAGACATGTGGCAAACATTATATCTGGTCTGGATGCGGTGAGATACATCAGAGATCCGACGATTGCTCTGTATGTGAAAGGATCAGTTAGCTCCCCCTTAGCGTCAACACCAATCCCGTGATTAGGTTGTATCGGGGTATCCATTGGCTTCGAATCATCCATCTGAAATCGGCTCAAGACTTCAGAAACGTATTTAGTCTGGTGAATAAACATCCCTGTTGGTCTTTGATCCACCTGCAAGCCTAGGAAAAACTGCATCTCTCCCATCGCACTCATTTCGAACTTTTCCTGCATGACACGTTCAAATTCTCTGCACAAAAGTTCATTAGTAGAACCAAATATAATGTCATCAACATAAATCTGCACTAGAAGCAAGTCATCCCCTGTTCGTTTTGTGAGCAGTGTGCAATCTACCCAACCTTGCTTAAATCCTTTGGTCAGAAGATAAATGCTCAGCTCCTCATACCATTGCCTTGGAGCCTGGTGCAACCCGTAGAGAGCTTTGTTTAGAACATAGACTTTATCCCAGTGAATAGGATCTTCAAAGCCTGGTGGTTGACCTACGTAAACTTCCGCCTTAACCACACCATAAAGAAACACGCTTTTAACGTCCATTTGATACACCTTGAATTTCTTATAAGATGCAAACGCCAGAAACATGCGGATAGCTTCTAAGCGTGCAACCGGTGCATAAATCTCGTTATAATCGATTCCTTCAACTTGATGAAAGCCTTATACGACCAATCGAGCTTTGTTCCTAACAATCACAACTCTCTCATCTTTCTTACACTTGAACAACCATTTTGTTCCTATCTTTTTCCGTCCTGGAGGTAAATCTGTCAGTGTCCACACTCCAAGTTTCTGGAACTGTAATAACTCCTCTTGCATAGCCTATACCCAAGCGTCATCCAAAAGAGCGTCCTTTTAAGTCCACGGCTCGACCTGCGAAACATAACAAGGAAAAGACCAGTCATTTTGAAAACCTGATTTTTGAATTTTGGCATATAAAGCAAGAGCTCCAAGGTTGTCTGGTGAGTTAGCATTCCTCAATTGACCTCTCGTCATCACACTGCTACCAGGATCACCAATAACTTGCTCAAGCGGGTGAATACGATGTATCCGAGATTCCGGATAATCAGGTACTTGCACTCCCGTCTGAGTAGTCAAATTCTCTGTCGAATCCAGATCATTACCCAAGTTTGATGATGAAGCATCATTTGGATTTGGGTTCACTAGAGGTGTCTCTGTAGCAATATCGGGAACAGCTTCACTTGTAACATCATCGTCATCTTTAGATTCTGATGAATTGAGAGTTGTGGAAGCTTCCTGAAATACCTCTTCTTCAGCTGTAGGAGCGTTGGTATCATTAGAAGCTGATTGGGGGTTTATGGTGATCGGACGCACCAACGGTGATGTCACTGCGTTTTCACACTCGTAATATAATCGTAATACAACCTCTTCAACCAAGCTATCTAGATTGAATGATTCAAAGAAATCCTTATAATCAAACATCCAGTCTGGACCGCTACCCTGTTCATTCTGAGTATACCGCTGAACTTCAACGTTAGCCCAATCCTCGACCTGACGAGTTCATTTGTTGATCACCCGTTTGAGTGGGGTTGCATATCTAACAAAGAATCCTTCTTAAGCTTTTGGTGCGAACTTCTCAGATGGATTAAGCATTGTACACGGGGCTCCAAACGGTTCTAGATACTCTAAGTTCGGCTTTCGTCGATTCAACAGTTCATAAGAAGTTTTTCCAAACTTCTTCACTGTTAAAACACGATTGAGAGTATAACAAGCTACGTAAATTGCTTCATTCCAGGATATTACCGGAAGATTGGAATCGGCAAGCATTCTTCTTGCCGCTTCAATTAGAGTCATGTTTTTGCGTTCTGCGACACCGTTCTGTTGAGGGGTATACGGAGCACTGTATTCATGATGAATTCATTTGTCTTCACAAAGAGCATCCATCTGTGCGTTCTTGAACTCCGTCCCATTATCACTCCTAATTCTCTTGATCTTCAGACCATAGATATTTTCCAATCGAGTGATCAGAACCTTCAGATTATTAAACGTATCGCTCTTATGATGCAAGCACATAACCCATGAAAATCTGGAATAGTCATCTATAACCACAAGACAGTACAATTCACCAGCATGACTTTTACGCTTGACCGGTCCGAACAGATCAATGTGCAAACGCTCAAGTGGTAGTTCAACTGAATTGACTTTCTTTGGTTTATGGGATTGTTTGTGCTGCTTTCCTTTCTTGCAACTCACACACCTGTCATTCAAATGAAAATGTATAACATTCACGCCTTCGAAAAGTTCATTCTTCACCAAATGATTCATCTTTCTAAGGTGAATGTGTCCCATCCTCCTATGCCACATGATTGATTCTTTTTCAGTAGCCTTGGAGAGGAAACAAGTGACTTGGCCTTGTCTAGTCATAGCTTTTGACATGTCGAGAATGTACAGGTTGTTCACTCTCGGTGCTTTAAGCATAGCCCACTCTTTTGGTAGAACAAATCCTGGCTTGAGTATGTAGCAAGATTTGTCATCAAAGAATACCGAAAACTGCTTATCACATATCTGACTGACACTAAGCAGATTATAATCAATTTGCTTCACGTACGAAATCTTCTCAAAACTCACTATCCCATTACTTACACTACCCTCCATAGTAATGTATCCTCCTTTATTCCTGGCAAACGCTACGTATCCTCCATTGATATTTCTGATGTCAAACAGTAGCGATAAATCCCCTGTCATGTGACCAGAAGCTCCACTGTCAACAATCCAGAGACTGCTCACAGGGCCAGCTGAAGCTCCCTGCACATATCAAGTAAAAAAGATTAGATTTTTCGGGGGACCCAAGCCTGCCTGTTCTTGGGTCTTTGAACATTGAGTTTCAAAGATTCTTTCTCACAAACAGATTGATTTGAATTGATCTTTTTCTGATCAATTAAATCTTTTTTAGTTTCAGCTTTCTCATTCACTTGTGAAGATGAAGCACCTTGAGAACCCTTTGGTGACCAATACTGTTCTGAACGTTTCAAGATCCGGATTTGAGATTTTGGAATCGGTTTCTTTACTTCGTCCTTAAAAGAAACTTTCTTGGTTACCTTCTCTAATACAGGTCCAACTGTTGGTTTGACTGTAGGTTTTACAGGTACCTTTTGTTTGTCAACAGTTGTGTTCACCATAGGTTTCTTAAGAGGTTTTTCCATGGCTATCCGGTTACGACGGTCATATGTCATATGACGATTTTCCCTCTTTTGAAAATATCTGTTTTGATTATAAAACGGTGCTGGTTGAGGAACAAATCGTCTTTGTGGTTAACAATGATTATCGACTGGACTCTGGTATTTCTGCTTCACTTCAACCTCGTGCCTTTTGTGCCTAACATACGGGCAGTGAGCTAGTAAAGGCCTTCTCTCCCCACATTTATAACACGCACGGTATTCCTCAAAGTTATTCTTGGCGTTCGACTTAGCATATGTAGTGATAGGATATTGATCATCCACACACCTTCTTCTAAGACTCTCAGGAGCTGGGTCCTTGGAGTAAGTCGGCTCAAGAAAACTATTAGCCTTCTCCTTTGGCTTGATAAACTCTGTGACATGAATCTTTGGTTCTTTTGGAATATCCAAATAAATTTTCTTTAAAACCTCTGGAGGTACATCATTTTTTCGCTCATGTTTTGGGAACCAAATGGTACTCTCCTGCCAAATTTTCTCAATCTTGGAATAGTTGGCAAATTTGATTGGATGTTCCTCGTTAGAAATTATCTTATCGGATCCTTCTATCCGATAGAAAATTTTGACGGGTTTGTCACATTGTTCATTTTTCTCAACATGTTTAACTGATTGATTCGCTCGGTGAGCGTTAGCCATGGGATGCATAATCTGAGATGGTGACACTGGTTCATTTGTAATAATGTGATTTTCAGCAGGAATATCACACACCTTCTCAGATTTGTCATCCTCAGAGTCGGAATCATCAGTTACAGCAATCACACCTTCATCATTTAGTCCCAAGATTGGTCTAACATCAGAATTAGGATCTCCCACACTAGAGGTGTTAGACTTATCATCCGATGTCGAGTAAGACTTAACTGAGCTCTTTGGTGTTATTGAGTGCAAAGTATGATTTTCAAATAACACAGGAGATGGAACGGCCTTGTAGTTTGCACTACTTGACTGTGAAGGCTTCTTGTTGACCTTTTCTGCAAAGCACTTGATGGTAGCCATTTCAAGTTTTGTATTTTCCAATTCATTGATATAGTTGTTAATGGCTAATTGTTTTAAAGATAAAGTCTTTTTAAGATCTGAAATGTCTTTCTTGTAACCATCAAGCACTTTATTAAATTCTCGTGCTTCTTTCTGATACGATTGACAGTTGATATTAGCACTCTCAAGCTGAACCCTGAGTTGCTTATTATCCTCTGTCAATCTATCGCACGCATCACAATATCTCTCACTATTCATATCTAAATTAGATTCAGAACCTACCTGCTTTGGAGGCTCAGTCATCGCCATCAATGCAAAGTTTGCTTCCTTTCCAGGAAAGAATTTAGAATAATCAATTCTGGTAAAAGCATCGTCCACAATGCAAGATTTGCGTGTCATCAGAATATCAGCTTCAGCAAGAAGTTGATCATGTCTTTATCTAGTGAATTAACACTAGCTTCCGAATTAGAATCGCTCTCCATATCAGAATAAGCTGAATCACACTGTTCAGGAACATCAGTAACAGCGTCAAGAATCAATCCCGACTTCTTCTCATCACAAACATCACTTTCTTCACTCAACTCTTCAATCTTCACCTCAGACATCTTTTCAATCATCAAAACATCTTCAACAGACACTGGTTAATCCAAATCCATCTTCTGGGCAACACACGCTGCATTACCAGCAGTAATCTCCTTAACACCAAGTTGGATACCAGTCCAGTCAAATCCCTCATCTTTCTGAATCACCAAGGCCTGGTTCTGGTTATCTGATTGGGTTTGGCTATTTGGTGTAGAAATAGGAATGATAGTTCTGGTTGGGTTGTGTGGTGTTTGAGCTTGGTTCTGGTTTTGTGTAGTGGTTTGTCTAACAGTATTGTTTGGTGAGGTGTTTTAGTGGTTTTGGTAATTGTTTTGTTGTTGAAAATTGGAGTTGTTTTGACTTTGGTATGATACCTGATTTTGACGGTTCTGGTAGTTGGTGTTGAAAGGATTCCTGTTCTCCTGCTTTGCTGGCTGTGTGCATTCTCTCTTGAAGTGACCTTTCCCACCACAATTAAAACATGTCACTTTGGCTTTGTTGAAGCCATATGTGGTGTTTGGAGAAGTAGAAAGATCAGTTCTGCCCGTCTTCTCAATGAACTCAGTCGCTCGCCTCATAACACTAGCAAACGCCCACTGGATGTCAATGAGCTCCATCTCCTCTTTGTCAATTTGCGCATAGTCCTCACTGGTTAGATTGTTGTTACCAATTTGACTAGCGACTAACCCGTTATATGAAGCGACCATAGCAGAAACCAATGCTACATGTTGCTGTACAACTTCAACAGTAACATTGTTCAAGTTTGAAGTCTCCAACATAATTGAGCTTTGATTAGGTTGATTTGGGTGCATTTGGTTTTGATTCACTTGAGGAATATAAGATTGTTGTTGAGGTTGGTTTAAACTTGCAGAATAACAAGCAGCTTGTTGCATTGGTGAAAATGGTGGGATGTAAGTAGTAGTAAGGTATGATGGTGGTGTATAAGATGAGGTTTGAGCAAGGTAATTTATGGGGGTTTTGGGTGGTTCAACAATACTAGATACACAAGCAATGTGTGGAGCAACAATAGTACTTGAACTTGAACTAGCTAGAGATGAAGATGTATCGCCATGGTATAACTCTGGATTCTGAGGAACTTGTGCTCTTTTCGCCTTCCTCTTTTCTTCCATCTCTTTGTTTAAAAGCTTCTGAATAAACTCATTGATGTTCCAGTATTGGTACGCATCCTTCTCCTTGAGTACCTCGATGTGTTGATTCCAGTATGGTGGCAATGCATCAGCGAACTTGTCCACCAGCTCAGACATCGGTATATTGATCTCATAACTTGAAAGTTCAGTCAATAAGTGACAGTACCTCAGAATCAACTCCTTCAGCGTCTCATTTCCCATATAGCTGAAGTTCTCAAACTCTTTTCTTAACTCCTCCATTCTAAGCTTCCTCGTCTTCTCATTCCCATCGTGACGATTCCTTAACATATCCCACAATTGTTTAGAAGTGGTGCACAACCCAAACTGATGCAAGGGATCAGTGTTAATGGCCTGGGACAGTTGGGAAAACGCCTTCTTTTCCACCGTAAACTTCTTTTTCTCGTCCTCAGCCAGACTCTCTAACGGAATCGGCTCACCTGTGTTCTCCAAAACCGTAGCAACATACCCCTTAGCAATCATTTGCCAAGCTTCCGTTCCTTCTAATCCCATTCCCTCTAGATGAATCTTAAACTTGGACTTCCATTGGTTGTAATCTACCATTTCCATCAACTTTGGTGGACGGCTCCCACTACCCGAAGATAAGTCATGAATAAGTGTCGAAATCGCATTGGTATTCTGAGAGTGTACTGCCGCTGCTGCAACTCCCCAGTAATCAGCCATAGGTTATGGTTGTGGTTGTGCAACTTGTTGGGGCATTGAACTAGTCATCGCCAATAGTTAATCGGTTGGGATGGTTGACTAGTCTTCTGAGCAGCTACCGACCAAGGATCCATAGTTGTCTGCGGTTGTGGTGTTGTATTAGGTCGTGGTGTTGTAGGAAAGTTCCACATATCGTTCTGAAAAAGATAAAACACGAAACGATTAGAAAAATTTAACAACAGTTTCTACGTTCGACCCTTTTGATGTATCGTGTGGTCGAATGTAAAATTTAATCTAGATTCGACCGTTTGACAAGGTTCGAATGTAGAAAATAACAGACTCGTTTCACATTCGACCAACTTAATCCATGTTCGACCACCCGATTGGTCGAATGTACCACTTATGGTCGAATGAACAACAACACACTAAAACTTTCTAGGTTCGACAAGATAACACTCCACGTTCGACCAAAAACTCCCTGGTTCGACCTAAAAACTCCACTCTCGACCAAATCTCCCTAGGTTCGACCCTTTCATTT
Source organism: Ambrosia trifida (assembly GCA_028751855.1). Taxonomy (NCBI): domain Eukaryota; kingdom Viridiplantae; phylum Streptophyta; class Magnoliopsida; order Asterales; family Asteraceae; genus Ambrosia; species Ambrosia trifida. The sequence goes on along the minus strand of CM054129.1, from coordinate 56,284,749 downwards.
TAAAAAACGGTTATACTTTGAAAATCAGTTATTTTGATAAAAAAATTTCAAATGTTGATGAAATTTGATGATCTTATGCAGGTTTTGCTTCAGATTGGATTTGGAACAAGTTTAACAAAGAGAATTTTGAATTTTATCCATGAAAACAAGTTTAAATCAATCAATTATCACCAAATTCAAATGTTCAATGAAAAACAGAAAGTTTTGATCAAAATTGGGTCCAAATCAGCTGTAATATTATCAATTTGTGGTTGTTTGATCCTTATGGCTCTGATACCACTTTGTATGCGTAAAGGATCGACTATTCAACAAGGAATATGATTAAACAAGTTCAATTTAGGTGCGGAATCGCTGAATTGATCACAAAATGATAATAAAACTTGCAAAACACACAAATCATCATAAACACATTCATTTCATTCATAATCATAATCATTTACACTTTGAAAGCTTGTTTATAATGATATTAATCAAATACAGACTTGACAAAAACCCTAGGGAGAGACCTTGGTTTAAAAAGGCGCGAGGCGCTCCGAGGCGTTTTGGTTCCAAAATCCGAGGCGCGGGGCTTAAAGCTCGAGGCGAGAGCTTCACGTATGCGAGGCGCATAGAGTTTAGAAAAAATATAAAAAATATTTATACACATCAATATGACATATTCTTCGTATAAATCTATAATAAACACAAAAATATATTATAAAAAACACTTAAACAATAAAAACGTTTTTTATTTGGGTTTTTTATCAGTCTGCTAGGCCCAAAATAGAACCCAATATTGAGTTTCTAACCTCTATAGACTGTTGGGCCCAAAATTAAACCCAATAGTGACCTCTTAATTTATTAAAAATAGGCCCAATGGGCTGTGTTTTTATAAGCTACTCTAATCTTTAGGGTTTCAACGTTTTTATTCAGCACAACAGCCTCTTTTCTCTACTCCAACCACTAATGATTAGGGTTTCAAACTTTTTTCTTCAGCAACCTCTTTTTTCTTCTTCTTCTTGGAGTTATGCAGCTACTTCCAGGTAAGATTTCTCTAATAATGTCCAATTAAGACCGATTTGAACCCGTTTTCAGCTTTTTTTTCACTAAATTAGACTTGATTAAGCCTGAAGCGGCGCCTCAAACGTCTAGCGCTTCAGGCTTAAAGCGGCGCCTCCTAGCGCTTCATGTAGGGTATCGCCTCAGAGCCAAAAAAGCATTTTTCCAAATGCCTCGGGCGCCTCACGCCTCAAGCGCGCCTGAGGCGCGCTTTTTTAAACCAAGGGAGAGAGACACTCTGAGAGGGAAACAAAATGACAAAAAGTTAACACTCAAAATTTGATTCAGCCTTATATAGACCTGCACATTCGCCCAAATAGCTTGGTCGAATGTGCTAGTTCGACCATTCACATAGGGCAAATCTGGACATATATACAAACAGATTTACTTTCGATCTCTCATATCCTACTTCGACCATATACATCTACCTTCGACCATTTACTTTCCACCTTCGACCAACTGTTATCAACAAAACATATTAGAATTTGCAATTCAGCAGAACTAGTCGCACTTTCGTGTATCTACAAGAAAAAAGACACAATGAATTGAAAAAAAAGACACAATGGTACATAAAAGACCCAATGATATAACGCATATTCTAAAAACTACAAGGCAAAACCCCAAAAAATGAAGACCTAAAAACTAATGTCGTAGGGTTTGATAAGACGGTTCCAATGCCGCTTGAATGACTTCAATCGGAGTCCGTTTGATACCCTTCCTACGACTTCCTATTTTTCTTTCACTGTGTATTTGATCCTAACCCATTTATTTGAACCATCTATATAACAAGTTATAATTATTACAATATTCTAATTAAACAGGGGTTCGGGTTTGGTGACGGTCAAAATGTCTACTAACAAAAATGAGTTCAAATATTATTACATGCCATATGAATGAATAATTATTCTTTTAGCAGTTTTAATGCAACATTATGCACTTTGAATTTTTAATTTTATTAAAACCAATGAAGGGTTTGGGGCATATATTACAACCATGAAGGGTTTGGGACCAACAATATATCCAAGTCTCCTACCTCGATGTAGATGCCAATTTCTGGCATTGTCAATTAGTTGAATCTCTACTACTGAAACATAAGTGATAATATAAACAAAATATGTTTAACTTTTTATGTTCAGGAAAGTCTACTGAAATTTAATAATAGGTAGATAATATACATCACATACCTTAATCCACAGATACCTGAATTCCAATATCTCCTCCCATGTTGAATTTTTCTCCTAGCTGCTACAAGAAATTAAAAAACCTGTTAAACCATGCACTAAACTCCAAAGTAGTATTTACATGCTGTGAAACAAGAAGTCTGATGATAGTGACTGTATGTACACAAGGCTTTGACTTATATTTTGCTTAATGCTCAAGGAATTTGCCCTAATAATCTAGAAGTACGTTAGGATTGTAGCAAGTAAGTGAAAGAGAGTAGGCAAGACTAAGTTAGGCTATGAATAAGGATGAGGATAGAGATAGAGATAAGGATAAGGATAAGGTAGCAAATAGGGTTACAAGTAAGAGAAGCAGGTACTGGTTTAAATCCTATGGTTATAGACTAGATTATTTTTCTAATAACCTAATTCCCTATAACCATGGCTCTGATACCAATCTGTAACACCCCAACCGATGGCGTAAACATCGAGGTGTCACGTATGAATGATTGTTCAGTAGCTCATGGTGAATAATAAATTTCATTAAATAATTTAAATAAGTTACATACAATTGTTCTAAGAATTTGTACATCACAAGATGAAAAATACTAGCTACACATCGTCAAGCATTAACTCAAATCTTCATGCAAGAATAACCTGAAACATGTTAAGTTTGAAAATATTTTGGGTCAACAAAAGTTGGTGAGAATTACATATGTTTTTGGAATATGATAGATAATAATAGTGTGTACAACAATCACAGTTGTATGATGATAGAATATTAGTCCGACATGTAACAATGCGTCTTTGTACAATCAATCCTTGTGTCGATTGAGACCTAACTCGCAAGTTAGTAAAAGTGTAACTGTTATCGATCATCCCTGAATTTATGCGGGGGGGGGGGGGGGGGGGGGGGGTGGGTTTGTCAGACCTATAGCGCTATAATCTAAACAGGCGGCTTGATCAATGTTAACGATTGTACTGTGTCTTTTTGTTACAGTCAAATGATAGAATGAGTAAATGATAGTGTAATTGAATCACAAGTTTTCAACAATGTAATAATGAGTAAAATATAGTGTATAAAATGTTTTAACATGTTTCACCCCAAAATGTAAAACAGAAAAAGGGGCTATGTAAACTCACCTTAGTGTTAGAATGGAGACCCTTGTTATAAGTAAATGTGGCTCGTGTTTATCCAAATATTACCCTATTTCAAGGTAATAAATAAGTGTTGGGGAAAACTTAATAAGCCTAAGTTTTCTAGTCTAAAATGTGCTAGGGTTCCTAATTTGGGGATAGACAATTGATTTATGATTAAATTTGAATAAATAAAGAAAAAATTAATGAAAATGTTTTCTGACCAATATTATCCAAAAGTAGTTGAATTATAATGTAATAAATGTGAAAATAATTTTTATAAAATTGTTTTCTTAATTAATGAATATTTATATATTAATAATTATTTGACAAAATGTAGACTTAATATTTAAAAATATTAAAATTTATAAATTTCGAATCAAAAATTTATATTTCTGATCTAAATGATTAATAATAATTTATGTGAAATTTTGATGCAAAAATAATGAAAAATGATTTTATTATAATTTATTTATGATTAAAATAACAAAAATCGATTAAAAATATTAAATAAATGATTTTTCAGAATTAAAAATCGTTTCTGGAATGTTTATTGTTTTATAAGAATAGGATAATTTTTGTGGAATTTTATAAAATCGTTTTGATATTTTTATAGAATTTTATAATTATAAAGGAATAAACTTGTAATATTTAAAATATATAGTAAATAAATGATTTTCGAAAAACTAAAAATTTTATAATAAATTTTACCATTTGAATAGCATAAAATAAATGGTACAAAATTTATAAATCATGTTTGATATTTTTAAACATATTTGAGATATAATATGCAAAATATATGTGTATAATGTATAAAAAAATTTATATTATAGTATAGGAATCGAACCTGGCCTTGTGGCCGGTTCACTGTTTTTAACCAAACACCCCAACCAACTGGTCTGCACATCAATGTGTTAATTTCTTTGATTTCAGTTATATTTATAATAAAAGCGATGCTTGTCATCTTCCCCATTTATAACCCAAGAACCCTAGTCAAACAATCAAACTAATTTCGAACCCAAACAGGTAGGCAACAAGGGGCTATGATTCGGAATGAACATACAAGCAAAGGCATGAGAAAATCAGAACTTACAATTGGCTCGGCTTCCTGGATTGTGAGTCAAACGCAGAAGTCAACCACGAGCAATACTGATGATTTAAGGAATGAGTAAGGTCTGTGATGGTGGGGTTTTGTATTTCAAATGGTTTTGAGTAAAATGGACAACTCAATTTATAATATATTCGCTGATTTGGAAGGTCTTGATCATTGACCCGAGAATGGTCAATGTCGAGTATATTATGCTCAATTTGAGCTGTAATAACGCAAATTAGGAGCTGGATATGGATGGTTTGATTGCGTCAGTCGTGTTTGCACCATTCAATTTGATTATGTTTTCCAATTTTAACTTGATTACAAAGTCAACTGATCAGAAAAAAAAGAAAAAAAAGAATAGAAAAGTTGCGCGTCGGGTTAGCAGGAAGGAAGAAGAGGGTGGTTTGGGCCGGGTATGGGCTGGATCAGAGTTGGGCTAAGGGTGTTGGACTGGATCAGTGTTGGGCTAAGGTTGTTGGGTTAGATTTAGAGGTGTTTGTTTTATTATTGTTATTATTATTATTATTATTATTATTATTATTATTATTATTATTATTAAAATGTTTTGAAATAAGTATGATTTAGACATGGCTTGTCAAGAAGTTAAATATAATTAAAGTGACGATTTACAATATATATATATATATACACCCGATGTTACACAAGGGCTTTCTCCCCTATACTTTTATCGTTTCCTCATCCATGAGGTTTGTTAGGATACTAATCCCAGTAATGCGCCACGTGGTGTAACCCTGGGTCCCCTACTAGTGATGTGTTCAGAATCAGGTTTAGAACTAGAAGATATCATATCTCCTGAAATCATGTGTTGTAGATATATGTAGCTAAAAGCTAGTTGTGCACCTAAGCCGTGAGTGTACTAATACATATGCTATGATGATTATAGACTAGACTCAACATGCAGTCCCAGTTCACTATAACCAATGGCTCTGATACCAATCTGTCACACCCTCAAATTTCCACTGCGAGGTTTATACCGCGAGGCGCATGACATACCAGGATCCCATAGCCATAAGTCATATGAACGAACTCTAAATGCCCAAACCATTTAGTTCGTTTTCAAAAATCAAGTTTAGTTAAGCTGTGTTGGGTCTGCTGACCTGGAGAAGAACAGATGATTGAAAAGCCAAAATATGCTAACAGTTGATTCCACAAATAAACAGTCTTTACAACATATTCTTTCCAAAAGACTGCTGACCCTAACAACTGTTCCATCCAAACAACTGCTGTTACAACTGCTGATACAAAGGACTGCTAGAGAGCAACTGATAGAGGACAACTGCTAACCAATGGTCTGATGAAGAAACGACTGCTAATCAAGTACTAAAGACTAAAGGTCTGTTGGAGTCAACATCACTTTGACTCCAACAGATGTTGCAAGACCATCAGAGTTTTCCCTTAACAGTAGTTTACCTTACAGTGTTTTGTAATATAATAATAGATTGTATAGGGCAGATGTTTTAAGTTGTTATTCTGTTAGAGGTCACTATCTTAGTTGACGTCAGCTCATGTCACCAGTGGTTTAGGTTTGTCTATAAATAGAACAGTGCTTGTACTGTTCTATTAGATCACACACAAACATTCTCTGAGACAAACAATCACTGTGTGATCAGGCTGAGGGGGAGTATTTGTACTGATTGTAATCTTTCAATAAATGAAAGCATTTGATCATTGATAACAATTATTCCTGTTGTTTTGATTATAGTTTATTATTCCGCTGCACTTTCCATATATACTTACATCATTCATTTCTCATCTTATTCTAAATACATCAAAACAATCAAACTCAGATCCTAACAATTGGTATCAGAGCTTGGTCAATTAAATTCGATCTAACAAATCAATTTAATATAAATAGATCAGCTCATAATTATTGATATCGTTTGTCTATTGGATTGAAAACAGAGTAAAAGTTTAATTTCGATTCAACCGTTTTTAAACAGACTTTGTTTTTTGAAAAATCAGAGAATGGCTTCAATCAATCACGATCCACATAACACTGGCACGAACAACAAGCCACCGATGCTTGTCAGATCTGAATACAATATCTGGCAACGTCGGATGAGCCATGTTCTAGCTCAACAGAACACTGGGTGTTGGAAGTCGGTTATCTTCGGACCACATGTTCCGATGGTGCCGAGTACTGAAGATCCCAAGGTTCAGGAGCCAAAGAAACTTGAAAACTACTCCGACCAGGATTTTCAGAAAATTGAGTTAGATGCTAAGGCCTTCAGTATTGTGGCCA